>CM075943.1:50400010-51128389 GCA_038030265.1 Corythucha ciliata
AACACAGGGCTCCACCAGCGACATTTTTTTTATTTCAGAGATGATCAAATCAGATTTTTCTAAATGTTGAAAATAAAAAAAAATCATCCATCATTTTCATGACGGTTTTTTTGTAAACATTTTTTATTCATTCATAATATTACAGTGTGAAGCACTAACAGAAGTGAGAGGTATGTAATCAGGTACAATTCATCAATTGCCGTGAACCAGAAGAGGGTTACAGATGTCTATGTAGATTGGAACATCACAGTTGAAAGTCATTATTCTGTATCACAGCCAGTACCACAGTCATAAGTAGCGCAGTTTTTAATTACCCATCTAGCCTTGAAGACGCTTTCTGTTTAGTCGTCGCTGTTGAGATTGAAGAGGGTGATTGTATGCAAGATACTGTAGACTTTTATTTTCGTAAGCTGCCATCGACGAGTATAGCCTGCTGTATGATATTTTTATTGTGTCGGCCACTTCGTGAAGTTTCAAGTCGGAATGAAGAGCCGAATTTCTCCCAAACCACAGTGCGTGTGAGTTTCAAATCAAGAGAGAGCCCAGGGTGCACATCTAACCTGATGGGTAGAGGGAATAGATATACCATTCAATACTATTGATGTAGAGAGCACACATCTAAAAGGAAACGTCATTAGCGAGGACTTACTGGGGTTCAGTAATACCCGCCAGGACCGGCACCATTTGCTCACTTTATTCACGTACTGCTGCATCCGATTTTTGGCTTCACCTAGTGATTCAGCTTTTCGGAGGGCTACTACGTCATCGGCAAACTGAGCCACTGTTACGTTTTGCAAAGAAGGGAAATCATGTACGTAAATCAAATACATCAGAAATGGGCCCAGTACGCTCCCTTGCGGCACTCCCGAGGCTGCTACTTTAGACGACGATATGGCTTCCCCGCATTTGACAGAGAATGTTCGACTAGACAAGTAAGACTGTACCAACCTGTAGTAAGTGTCAGGGACTCGATCCTTTATTTTATAGAGCAGGCCAGAATGCCACAATTTGTCGAACGCCTTTTTAGAGTCCAAGAAAATACGCCGAGGCACACCTTCTTTTCCTCGAATGTTTTCAAAATTTCTTCCATAACTCTATGAAGCTGATGAGGGCATGAGTGATGTTGTCTGAACCCGAATTGAGTGTTGGGTAGAAGACAAGAGAGGTGAGTCAGGAGCATAGGAAGTATAGAAGCCTTTCGAATGTCTTGGAGAAGATGGTCAGAAGACTGATTGGTCTGAAGCTGGACGGATTATTTGTGTTTTTATTGGGCTTCTTTGTCACCATTATCCGTGTAGTTTTCCATACTTCTGGAAAGTGGGGTTTTCTCATGGTAGCGTTGTATATTTGTGTTAAAAAAATATTCTTTTCCGAGGCAATGCTTTTAAGAAGAGCCTGCTTTATTCCATCCCTGGCGCTTTTTTTTGTGGGTGATCGATTTGTAGCGTTCCCCGCCTGACCAGGGGTGAAGAGATCAGCAAAAGGGGACAAAATGAGAGGTTCTCGCAGACAGCCTAATATGTAATTTGAGAATCCGGGATCATGAGAAGTATGTGGGGAGAATTGATCCCTGAGGGGGTTAGCAAAGAGGTTGCATTTTTCATTTGACGTGGTATACCACGCCTGGCCAACTCTTATTGGAGGAGGTAAGTTTGATTCCTTAGTAAGCATCTTTGTTTTTCTCCATAGAGATCTGTCCTTGGCCGTCAAAGCAGTGATTTGAGGTGGTATTATTTTCGTCTAGGATAGCTTGGGGCAATTCCTTAATCGCCCTGTTGTATCGCCGTTTATTATTTAAGGGCTTGGTTCTAATCCACTCCGCTCAAGCTCTCTTCTTGACAGTCGAAAGCTGTTCGATGATAGGAGATGGCTTGAATGCCCGAGGAAAGTTTGAGTTAGCTGCCGCCGGCTCACCGGCACTGTAGCTCTAGCGGAAAATTTCGAGAGGCGGCAATAACTCAAAATTTTAGTTTAAGCTTTAACCACACACGTTTAAAGACCAGTATAGAGATGTGTTTTATGAATTCATTTAAGACAAATTGAACCAAATAGACGAAGAGAGAAAGAAAATAAATGTTTTTTCTCTCACTCATTCACTCATTCTCTCTCTCTCTTTTTCCCATCATTTCATACTTCGTGCCCGTACTAAAGAGGTCTCCTCCACACACCGCCAGGAACGCTCACACGAAGCCGCCGCAGTTGCCCAAATTGATGAACTCAAGAATTTGGTTCTTCCAAAAAATTAAATTTCGTGGTTTTTGACTTTTTTAAGGACCAATTTTGCGAATTTGGGGCTTACAAAAACAATTTCATGCCAGGAGCTCTTTCAACCCCAACATGACTGCTTACTTGATCGCTTAATATTACCGCTTTTTCTCAATTTTAGCAGTGAATTAGAGCTTTTCCCTAATTTTGGACCGTGAGTTAGCATTTAACGTGTTTTGTTTTCAATTTTAGCGGATAGTTGACGCTTTTTCTCAATTTTTGCCGCGAAATGAACGATGTTTCCAACTTTTAAATATGAATTAGCGCTTTTCTCAACTGTCGCGGATTCTTGGATCAAAACCACGAATTGACTCATTTTCTCAATTTTAGCCAATTTCCCACTTCGTTGACGGTACAGAGAAAGCTATTGCTTATGCATCACGTTCTTTGACCGACGCGCACAAATGAATTATAGCCAGTTTGATCGTGAAGCTGTGGCCATAGTATTCTTGGTTAACAAATTTGTCAATTACGTTCACGGCAGATCATTTACACTTATTACGGATAACTCAGCCTTGACCAGAATTTTTAATGAAAATTCAAAACTTCAACTATACCAGTACGAGACTTCTCGGTTATGCGACATTTCTCCAAAATTTCGATTACAAAATTCAACATCATAAAAGCGACGATCGTGCGAATGTGGAGTTCCTCTCCCTATCTACAACGAAAACAAACGTCTTCACTTCCGATATGGCTGTGGACTTGGAATTGCAGGATTTAAACGACCAGGTTGTCAGTCAAATTACTGCTGCTTCACTCAGTTTTTAATCCCTGAAGAACGAAACAGGAGCAGATGCAGAGTTGTCCCGTTTGAAAAATGACTCGTTAACAGGAAAGAACAGGGACTCAAACTACTCGCTTCAAGATGGTTTAATTTTCAGGTTTAACCGAGCTGTTATTCCCGAAAAGCTGAGACCAGCGATCCTTCAGGAACTCCACAATACAAACGTCGGAGTAGTCACAATGAAGCAGTTGGCCAGTAAGTATTGCTATTGGAAAGGCATCGACCAGGACATAGAGAAACGTGTCAATTCCGGTGCTAACTGCGCTCTCGTAATAAAAAATCCAGCGAAGGCCCCTCTACACCACTGGGAAGACCCACATGAGAACTTTGACCGAGTCCAAATCGAGTATGCGGGCCCAATTGATGGCCACTACTTACTCGTTTTAGTCGATGCAAAATCAAAATGGCCCGAAGTCAGGGTTTCCAAAGAGCTCCCGATGTCACGCTCTACATCCTCGATATTGTCGGACATCTTCAGATCTCACGGGTTTCCCAAAGTGTTGGTGTCTGATAAGGCTTCAATTTTCATAAGCGAACTTTTCACACAATTCTACAAAACACACAAAATTCTTCAAAATTTTTCTTCTCCCTGGCACCCCGCTACCAACGGAATAGTCAAACGCCAAATTCAAACTTTGAAAATCCAGCTCCTGGCAATGAATCAACCACAAACTTCTCTCTCGAGTCGACTGCGAGAAATTTTACTGAAGCTGAGATCAACCCTCTGGCAAACGGTCAAAGCCCATCCGAAATGTATCTCGGGAGAAAGCTACGATTGCAACTAGATGCTATATTCCCATAAAGAAGTCACGTCATCCGCAAGACAACGTGAGAGATCAAATTCATGCCCGATGGTATTCAGTGAAACTAAGCGCGTATGTGGAAATTGTAGTGTAAATATGGAAATTTACACTACCTACGATGTCAAATTTGATCTTGGTTACATCTAGGGAAGCGCGGGACGGGACTTGAAAATGGTTTGCGGGACGGGACGCGGGACAAAGCATACATTTCCCGCGCGGGACAGGACTTCCCGCGGTTGCCCCGCGGGAAATCGATTTTTTTTTTTTTTTTTTTTACTAAATAGTGAGATGAACTAGAGAAACCAAATAATACGTTCGAAGCAATGTAATAGAAAATTGATGTCTTTGGCTCAAAAACTTCCATTTTGAACACATTAAATACCTCTTATATTTTATCCTTCCCTCGCCCGTTCCCGCCATTCGATACGAAGAATAATTTTACTGAAATGTTTGTCTGCACGTTTGTAAAGGGCTGTATGTCGATACCTATTGGACATGAAAGAAAGTGTTGACCAGTAAATTTAGCCTTCTAAATTCACTGTTCAAACATTTTTTATTAAATTTCGCAGTTAAGAGCGTTAACTCTAACGAAAAATTAAACGTTCTTTAAACATTTTACGTGGAATATTTTGTATGTGGAACTCTATCGAGACAGGAAAAAAATAAAAGAAAAACACGAAGAAAATCTTGCGGTCCCCCTCCGCCAAGGTTTTGAGGAGGGGGGCCATGTTGTCATTTTGTTGAAATTCTCCTCCACCTAATACTTTCTCTGCATTAGCCAATGGACAAGAGTCCAATGTTTCCAAAGAGTCCAAACGTTTTATTCAGCCGTGACGAAGCATACCCCTATTGGGTGAAATATTTTAGACGTGTAAGACCGGAATCGAACAAAGGTTTTTTGTAGCGGAGACTTGAGATTGAGTTTGTCGTAGACGAACTTCGGTAAGAGAGTAAGCCCCAGCTCCTGAGTCTACCTCGAAGGCTTGCTATTTGCCGTCTAGGAGGAAGGTGACGAAGTATTTTTGGGTATTTCCATTGAATCGGGGATCGTGTTCGAGAATGTTTTTGGTGTTATTGAATCGGAAAGTCGACTCGAAGGGGGGGGGGGATTCGGTGGCATCGGCATCTGCGGAGGGGCCGGAACAATCAGAGTCTGAGTAGGATTCGATCACACGTTACGGTGGTTTTGGCGTCGAAGCGTAGTAAGACAGACTTTTTGAAAGTATCCAGTCAACTGCTTTGCACATTTCGACGATGCTGGTCATGTTCTCGATGTCCATGAAATTTTAGAACCTTTGGGCGTACGGAGAAAAACATTCGTTGCTGGGATCGAACGGCGGAAACATAGCGACTGTAGAGGTGGGTGATGCCGGAGAAACATCCCTGGAGCTTTGTTGAGCTATGAGTGAAACCACTTAAGTTAGTCACACGTTGCCGCTTTGGCTGTGATGCGGTTTTGTAACTGATCCGGATCCACTGGAAAAATTGCAGGAAGTTCAGTTTATCCGCGTCGCCAAACTTGTTGTGTTCTTGAACGATTCATGTACTCGTTTCAGTTCAAAACGACAGTTTACTTGACATTCAAAAAACTTTTCATAACATATCCCTTCAATTCCACAGTCAGTTCCTTAATCATTTCTGAAGTGTCGTAAGAAGGGTAAAGTCTTGTAGAACCGATTAATAATAAAGATTTTTCTCAGCAATGCAACGTTTCATAAAAAAAAAAAAGTCGCAGATCATTTACCTAGTTTAGGGCTACGAGACAAGAAAAGACCATTTAGAACGCAAGTCACGCAACATTCGAGGAAGGAAGGAACTCAAATTTACATAGACCTCAATGAGTTAACGGCTTTTCTCCGCATTATAGTCCAATTTAATTAGAACTACTGTTCTTTTCGACTCAGGAATTATAAAATGTTCTTCTCTTATTTTATTTGTTTAAGACCTAGTATTCTGAAATCTCGTACTTATATTTTTATTAATTCTTCTCGGTGTAACGACTGTTATTAAGAGTGGGTAAAATGTATACGATTGAATCACGTTTCAAGCCACACGTCTTTTCGCCACAAAGTGATCAGGAAGAAGGTGATTGAACTTTTAGAGAGCTCTCACCATTTTAGCAGCTTAAAAAAACGAGATTTATGACCTGAAAGCGTTGAAAAAAAGTCAAAGAGGAGCCACCTAAAATAATATCGCTCAGCCTTCTCACCCTAACCATCTCGTAACTTTCACCCTCGAAAGAGGGTGGAAATCCTATGGATCCAATTTAAATCCGACCACAAACTCACACTTGAAATACGCTGGCAAAACTTTATCTTAGACTTTATTGCTATAATATAGGAGGTCGAATTTAAAAGAAACTAGAAACTTATTGCGTTTCGGGTTTAGATGCAGTCAAAATTATTTTGTGAGGGGAGGGGGGGACTCACGTCAAAATTGAACTCAAAACTGAGCCGGGAAAAATCGCGCACAAATGGAACTGTCGAGCATTAAGGAATGAGTGTGGAAGGGGGAGTGGCAATAATTAACTTCCGGGGCCGAAACTCCGAAAGAAATTCAGTTTATCTTGATCGTGAAGTGGGAACCCCTGGCAGTGAGTGGTATTCATTGTTCCTTGATATTCTCTTTTCTTCCTCTAACTCCCCCCCCCCCGCCGATGCTGTGAGAACCTTGTAGTTACCCCCCCCCCCTTGCGGTAGTCAGGCTTCTCTCCTGTAAGACCGTTACAGCTCAGAATAACAGATGGGAGGGGATGGGAGTGAAAAGGAAAAGAGGTTCTACGTACTTTACGAAAGATAAGCTTTAAAGCGGCCAATTAAATAGAAGGCCTTTTCTCCATCACCTTTTCACACTCATTCACCTCTTCAAAAAAAAGGTTGCGCTTATAGAAACTCGAGGCTATCAATACAGCCCTTGGAAAAACCCTCTTCATTGTGTAATTTAGTTCATTTAACTGGTTACACTTTATTAGAATAACAGGGTGGGTTTCACAGAATAAAAAAGCAATTTCGCGGGATTTCCTCTTTCAAACACCCTCAATTTTAAGGGTGTAGCGAGCTATAAGCAAACCAATGTCACCTCATCAAATACAACACGCTAGTTTCACTCACTAAAAATGTAATTATTCGATAAGTTTATACATTCCAAACGTTGAATTCAATGGTTCTGCACACAACAAGAACAAATTTCGTGAGTTTCGCTCGCTACGAAAACAATTTCGTGGGAGTGGATCACTAAAAAAAAACAATTTTATGGGGTTTACTTGTCCAAGAAAAGTAAATTCCGAGGGTTCTGCTCATGAAAAGTACCAATTTCACTGGTTTCACTCGCTTATAAACGAATTCCGTGGGTTTGGCTTGCCATGAAATCAATATCGCGGGTATATTTCTTAACTGAAAATCCAAATTTCAAGTGTTCTGGGGGGTTGTAATAGACAATAATAGAAACACATGTGAGACGAGATGAGATTGACTTTGTCAGCTAAAATTTATGAACACATAGCAGTGAAATTCATTCTCATCACGTCTCACACGTGTTTCACTTTTCTATTACAACCCCCCTGTTCGCTAAAAGAACATCCTGATCGGGTTTCCTGATCGGAAACCCCAAATTTTGGCGGTTGTGTTCTCGGATGCGGCGCTCCTCCTGATGTAGCGATACACGATATCGTTTCTACGTCCCTCTCACACAGTTCCAGTTGTTTATATCTGTTCTAGACGCTGTCAGTTGTGGATCTGTGGGGAGCGGCTCTGCGATGCGTGGATTTGAGGCAGTGCTCAGCTGGATGAGTCTCGGGTCGGGAAGTGGCGAGGAAATCGTTGATTCTCCAAAAATGGCCGTTCAGCGTGCACTGACTGCGATCATTGGCGTACACCCTCTACCCTCACTGCAACCGAGAGCATGAAATAAGCTTTTAAAACTGTTAATTGAGTACGAAAATAGGATTTTTCCAGTTCGGAAGTTGTACAAACGAATTACCAGCTTAAGGCATGAATAGCCAGTTTGCATTCGAACCGTCTACAGTCGCGAATAGACATTTTGTCCATTTTTAGACATTGAACTTGCCAGTTTGCAATTTTTTTGAAGGCGTGAACATCCAGTTTGCCTCTTTTTAGGGCTCGAAATCGTCAGTTTAGCAATTTCCAAGCTGCTATATTGGTCAGTTTGGTCATTTTTGAAGTGCACACGCCGCTTTTGCCATGTTCAGAGCAGGATTCGTCTGTAATAGGTAATTTCGAGGTGCGAATCATCAGTATAGCGATTTATTTGAAGTCTCGTTCTGTCATTATTGCCAATTTTAGAGCGTGAATCGCGAATAGGGCTCATTTTTGCGCCAAAATAGTTCGTTTAGCTATTTCAAAGGGCTGGTCGAATCATCTGTTTCACCATTTTGGGGCGTGACTAATAAGTTTGAAGCCTTTATTTGGGCGCGATAGTCAGTTGAACCGTTTTGAGGCCCCATACAGTCGTTATCACTATAATTTTGAAATTTTGACTAATTTCACTCTCCAAAATAGTGTTGGTTTAGTCATTTCCAAGGCGCGAACCATCTGTTTTGACATTTTGGGGTGTGACTAGCACGCTAATTATACCTCCATTACTGATATTTTTGCACTAACTCTTAGTTGGGGCACTACAATCACTTGTTAAGGTTCTGGTACTTCCAAGGCGCGAACCATCAGCCATGTTTAGGGCGTATAGAGTCCGTTTGACTATTTTTAGCGTGCAAATAATTAGTTGAGCCATCTCGGGATGTGAATAACCATTTTGAACGCGAATAGCCAGTCGAGACAAAGGCACGAATTGTCAGGATATTGGCCTTTTTGGCTTTCGAATGGCCAGTTTGGGAATTTTTGGCGCACGAATGGTCAGTATTTATCCTTTTTGGCACGTCAATGGTAGATTTTGCCATTTGGGGGAAGGGGGATCGAGTCATGATTAGGTGAGGCATTTGATGTGTTTGGCTATTTCGAGGAGGAATATGGTCAGTTAAGCCATTTTCAAGGCGTGAATCATCAGTTTAGCCACTTTCGGCCCCGAATATTGCCAGTTTAGCAGTTTTTATGACGGTATTAGGTAGTTAGTTTAGCCTATTTAAATTCATTTTCAAGTCGCGAATTCTCTGTTTGACCAATTTCATGGTGCATTCAGTCAGTAAATGACTGTCAAGGCGTTTTTAGTTGAGTGAAGCACACAAATTCTCAAGACCCTTCCTTGAGCAAATGTGCGCTGTTATACGTTGTATCGGTGATTTCGAACCGAAATCGTATCTCTCACTCTCAGTCAACCATTTGCGCACTAAAAATGACCAAACTGACCATTTTCGTGCCAAATGTAACCAATCGTGGGGACGGGCACCTTTTTTGTTTGGCATCCAAGTTCACCTGGACATGATTGGTAGATTCTTGGACGCCACGTACGATTTTAAAGACTGGTTGGGGCGGGATTTCGACAACTGTATTGCCATTTCAAGATCGCGCCTGACCTCAACACATGTTTTTTTGGCTTGACGGACTAATCAAGTTCTGAAAACTGCCAAAAGGACTTCACGCGCCCTGAAAATGCCTAAAAAGATTATTTCTGCTCTGAAAATGGCAAAATCGACAATTTGTGCCAGGAATGGTCAAACTTCATGTCCTGTCCTTGGTTTGATGGACTATTGGAACCATAAAAATGGCAAAACTGACGATTCGTGTCTTGAGATTGGCTAAAATTACTTTATTTGAACCCTAAAAGCTGCTGAACTTACTTTACGAGTTCTAAAAATGGATAACCTGACTAATCGCGCTCTAAAAATGCTTGAACGGTAGGTAACTCCTGCCTTCAAAATGACAAAATCGAGCATTGCCAACCTGGCCGTTCTCGTCTTGACTTGGGACGCACACTATTCTCGCCTAAAATTGGAAAAAACTGAATCTATGCTCCCTGAAAACAGTTGATTGGGCGATTATTGGCGCCTTTAAAACGTCTGAACAGGCAATTCCTGCCCTTAAAATGGCCAAACTGACGCCTAGAAATGGGCTGAATAACTGGCCATTCCCGTTCTAAAAATTGGCTTAACTGGCAATTCCTGCTCTAAAAACGGCAAAACTGACCATTCCATTTGAGGGTTTGAACGTTTATGTTTGCACATTGCTAAATTCAGTAAGCTTTGACGAGAAATTGTTAGTATTTTTGAGTAAAATCGCCACGTGCCCGTATGTTATTATCTACGATGTAATTAATCATACCTCCGGCACGTGCATCGACGCCTTCCCTCCTTTCCTCGCCTTATTCAAGGAAAATATTAGACTCAAATCGCATTCACTCCAAAGTGTGACGTTGAACATCCACGTCAGCACCAAACCACAAAACCGCACGGGTTTATTCGCGCCTAGGACACCACCAAGCATTTCCTTTAGGAAAAAGTTTATTGCCGGCTATTAATCTCCCTCTTCCACTCTCATATACTCTAAAAGTAATTTACCTTCATTGCTTCATTCATTAAACTCCTCACAAATCCTGTCTGGAGTAATAGCTAAAAAATAATTACGCTTTTAATAAAAATCGACGTTAAAGGACGCGCATGGAAGAATTTGTCTGTTTCATAAAGTGCTCAAAACGGATAGATTCTCTCAGTCTTTCCTCCTAGTAGCTTTCCCGGCATTAATTTTTAGAGCTATTATAACCCTCCCCTCTTGTTCACAGTGACAAAGGTCTAGAGGAACTCACGCCAGCGAGTGATCTACCTTGTCACTCACTACTCTTTTATTACATTTAGGGCCCTCTCACTCACTAGCTCTCTCTTTTTTTCTGGAGTGAGCACCCCCTGTCACTGTCCCTGCGAGAAAAGAAAAAAATTAGGAAGATAAAATCGTCCCGGGGCGCTCTTATTAAATCACTGTCACGTCAAACCGTTGGGCATGAGAAGGGAAAATGCCATATCCCAGGCAGAGAGAGAGAAAAAAAAATGATGAAGTTCTAAATTAATTTATAGTGGGGAGGACGAAAAAAAGGAACAAAATGAATACTGAGCTAAATTTGGAGAATCTCGTAAAATACCAACGTAATTACAACACAATTTACGTATAGCGATATTGTAAGTACGTGGTGAATCGCGGGGGTACAAGCACACAGGCGCCAGCTTGCTTACCCCTTAAGCGCTCCCAATGGCTGTAATGTATTGAGTACATAACTGAGGTCTCTTTGGAGGCTTATTTAACGTCACGCAAAGCATATGAGTATAATCGTAAATAGCTGTACGTTAAACTGCCGCTTTGAAGAAACAAGTTATTGATCTTTATACGGATCAATTTTAAAGTATTAAAGCTATATAATTATCCCGGCTTTCTTACACGTTTATTACTTCCAATAGAAGTCATAAAACAGCGAAAGCAATATTGCCTAGTCGTAAATGATCCCCCCGGGAGTCATCAGAAAGGTGCCTCAGATTGGGAACAGTAAAAGTCGAAATTATTGCTAGAAGAGGCGGTTGTTTGATTACGGATTAACCCTCGCCATTATTTTAACACGAAGCTGAACCCAAATATTTCCGTCAAACCTTTAATTTTTAAAACGTCTTTCTTGATTGTGACGCGCAAAGCCATTTCTGTTGTCCCGAGAGGGACTCTTAATTGAGTTGAAGTGCTCTCGACGAATAAATTTTAATCGTCGAGTATTGAATACCTGTCGTCAAGTTTTGATGTACCAATTGAACAGAAGTGCACATAGAAAACCCCATCAGTTAAACTTTCAAGTCCGAAAGGTTTTAGTAGAGGCTTTGTCACCCGGGAGAGATGTCGCCTACGTTTTCAGTTCAACAATTTTTACTTGTGTCTCAAATTTTGGGTTTCTTCCCTTTTAAATTCGCTGGACGTCGAGTAGAATTCAGTTACTACGGGTTCACGTGGTCAATTGTTGCTATGTGTCTTCTAGTCGCCACTTCCATCTTGGGACTGATTTTATCAACGTTGGAGTCAATGAGTCTCATTCTAATGATAACGTACTACAGTATGCACTCAATTTATTTGGGTACGTTTCTAATCTTTTTTGTTCAATTGTGGTTGAATAAAGAACGGGCGAGCCGCGTTTTAACTCGAATCTTCAGCTTTGGCGAGGTGAACTCCGTAAGTTTTAAAGTCCGCATCGATTGGATGACTGTTGCATTCTTCGTGACCGCCATATTGATCTACTCATCTGTACTGGAAAAGCTTGACGAGGGACTACTGTCCATAGTGCTAGAATTGTGTTTTACCTCGATGGGTACAGCTCTGAGTCTTCTTTCCTTTCAAATCGCCTGCGTTATTCAATTATTACAGCATTGCTTTTCAACTCTCACCGTACAGACCGCACACCGCCGGTGCCAACGTACGATCTATGTCAACGATTTAATCGGTCAATACAACGCACTGGTCAATCACTGCAGTGATGTTATGGACAATTACGGCTTGGTCATCGTCGCGCTCACCGCTCATTGCATCTCTACGTTATTAACTTCGGCGTTGTACTTATCGAAATATTTTTCGTCCGACCAGTCGATCATTGTCCCGTTTTTATTATGGACAGCGATGCCGTTACTTGATATGGCTCTCATAGTGAGGGCGTGTGAGCGCACTTCTAAAGCTGTACGTGATGAATGCCTTACTCACTCGCAGCAGTCATAAAATAACTGCCTTTTTTCGCTTTATAGATGGACAATTTTTCGAATGAGTTTCACTCTTTGGTCGTCAACACTCGGCAACACAGGCACTTTCTTGCAAACGTGAGTACAACCAGCTTTTATATGTTAATGCACAATTTAATTGTTAAATTGTTTCGAGAAGAAAACGTTGTTTCTTCACTACTGCGCTCAAGAGACGATGACATTCACAGCTTGGGAGTGCTTCACTCTGGATTACACTCTGATGACCACTGTAAAAACGACCCCCCACCCCACCCCGTCCTGATTTCACAATTATATTCCCGTTTCTTTTTTTTTTCTTTTTTTCCAGATCTGTGGTACCTGGGTGACTTATTACGTGATTCTCGCTCAAATGAAGTAACTCAAAAGGAGTAATAATCCCCGGAAACATTGTCGATAGTGGAAAACATTCCTTTTCCTATTGACTTACGGCCAAATTCCCACAGTTGTAACGTATACAGTCTTGTTCATCATCCTTCATTTTGATTGACGCGAAAACCCTCAAAATTACCTTCGGGCTCGACCCTTGCCCGTCTACTTGGCACGCATTAATTCTAAACTAAGGAAAGCGCAATAAGATTAATCGATCTTAATGCCACGTTTGCACCTCTATAATTTCCCCTCGTAAAGTCATGAGAAAGCCGAGTAAATAATATGGTAAAAGCGGTTGGGGTACACTTCTTGGAAAACTAATAATAATTCGATGTTTTATCGATTTTTCAAGTGTATGGGAGTGACGAATAGGGAGCAGAAGCGAGGTCTTTTATAGAGGAGATTCGAAATAAAAACGATAATATAAAATTCTTCGATCTGGGGGCCTATTCTGTAACACTTAACGCGTGTGTTAGCGAAATTAACAAGATAAATAAGTGAAAGAAATCAGCTCAGAAATTTTGCTAACGCACGCGTTATGAGTTACAGAATAAGCTCGTACCGTTAAAACACGAGTGGTCAGAATGACCACTAAATTTAATTGATACGAGAAAATCGAAGAAATCGATTAACAGTAAAAGGAAAAGGGCGTGACTATGGTTGTACACTTTCAAGTTCATCCCTCGACCAAACTGTCGGAAAATGTAACGTTTGTTTTGATTGATTTCCTCACTCCCAGACTAGCCTGAGCACGTGCGCTGTTCTTAAAAACGTTTTTGGCTAAAATTACGATAATAAAAAATAGAAGAAAAAGAAGACTTAGAATTCACGGGGTTTTCTATGCTACGCCCAGACTGAAATGTAGAAAAACCACTATAATTTCGTGGTTAATCAAACCACTTTTACGTCTAAAACTGAGGAAAAGCACTAATGTACTGTTCTTTGGGGCATTACATTTTCGTCGAAGTGTTTCAAGGACAAACTTTTCTTAACGAGTGAGTCTGCAGGGTAGTTTCCCCCTCCCTCTTACGGGTTAGTATTATTGTGTACGTGTCATAAATTCTGGCCAGTTCATCGATTTTGAGACGCGAGTGGTAAATTAATCTTTCAAGGGCTTGAATGGTCAGCTTGGACATTTCTTTCCGCTCTGCGGCAAGCCATATTAGACATTTTAATGGCGTGAATCGTGAGTTACGCCATCTGCTAGACACAAAGGATCAATTTGTCATTTGTATGGTCCGAATCTTTTACATTTTAGCCTTTTCCAGGCACGAATGGTACCGTTGAACAATTTTTAGGTCGTGATTTGCAGTCAAGGTTTTTATATTGATACGCAAGGGAAGTCGGCAGGCGCGAATCGTCATTCTGTAGCCTCTGTAGGGCGCGAATAACCAGTTTGTGGCCATTTTTGGTACTTGAACAGCCAGATTTGCTATTATTATAGGGCACGATCATTAGCCAATTTTGTCAGTTTCGTGACAGAAATCATCTGTTTGGACCTTTTCAAAGCCCGAACCGTCATTTCGACTATTTATAAAGACGCATATAGGGTCAGCACTGCCGATTTTAGAGTGTGGATACTATGATACCCAATTTGGTCATTTAAACGGCGCAAACTGTCAGTGCGGTCATTTCTAGGGCTTGAGTGGTTACATAAGCCAGTTTGATTAGAATTCAGAGCATGAATCCGTCATTTTAGTCAAACGCAGGATACGAACTCAGTTCAACCATTTTAAAGGCGCGCATTGCCAGTTTAGCTATTTTTCTGGTCTTTTGGCCGCCCTTTAGGGGGTTTATCATTTAATATGGGCCGGAAATAGTAAATGAAGCGAATGTGTGGATACGCTCAGCTTGGCCATATTATTGGCGCGGAATGGTTGATTTTGCGATTTTCAGAGCTTGAATCATCTGTTTAAGTGGTGCCAATCGTCAGTTTATCCATTCTATGGCGCGTTTAGAGTCAATTTGGCCATATACTTACAGAGGGAGTCGCCTTTCCAGTTTTTTTTGTTTTTTTTTTCGGTCAGCTCCTCAGCCCTTTTTTTACTAACAACAAGTTATTAGTATCAATTAATGACTAAAATTAGGAAATAGCACTAATTCGCAGAAATAGATTAGAAATAACGCTCACTCGCCGATGAAATTGGAAAAAACGTTCATTTAGGGCTGAGGGAAAGCATCAATTCGCGGTGTCACTATGCAACGTCAGACCAAAATTGAGAATAATCGCCAATTTACAATTTACGGATTCCTTTCCACTTCATTGACTACCATTTCATGAGTTTTTAGGAAATGTCAGTTGGGGCTCGTGGAAACGTGCCAAAACGGCTTTAAGCGACATCCAAGAATCAAGAGTGGCACTATTTAGGTTTCCCGATGAGGCGAATTTGCCAAAAGACCAACCTGATGGTGGCCAAGAATTTTCCCCTGGAAGTCACGACCTGCTCCCAGTGGCGGATCCAAAGAGTGGGCCACAGGCGCGAGGCGCCATACCCTTCCCCCCACCATTGGAGTCGAGGCCACTTGCGCGTAAACATCTTCAAAACCACCCCCCAAACCCCATCGTGCGTTGGTCACCTCAAAATTGGGGTAATTTTCTTAAATGTACTGGTTTAAGACAGACGTTGATTTATGATGAGTCCCTCAAATCATGCTCAACCGAGAGATACTGCAGGTTTCTGCCTGACCCTGACACGCAATCGTGTCACCGCCAGCGTCCCTTAAACTATGTAGAAATGATTATTTCGCGTCGTGGTCGTTGGATTTAGCCGATTTTATCGACTCTAGGTCTCTAGGACGAGTGGTCCAGGAAGTTTCTGGGAACCACGGTGACTTAAATAGCGCCCATAGATCCCGGTTCCGGTATTTTTTCGAGACAGTTCGTACTATGAAGGCTCCCCGAACTGCCAACGCAACCGAGGTTTATGTGGATCGAGACTCTTCCTTGGATTTCAGGGCTGTTCACAGCCAAATACTGAGTTAGGAGCTTCCCTGTGGTTGAAGCTTTACCGCGCGCTGTAATTCAGGCCTGCCTGTTGTGTGGCCGTGGCCACCATATTATGCTGAACATTCGTGCGACTCCTGGTGGGTAGCGTGGCAGTGAGAACCTCTTCAACGGCACGTCTGACCGAATATATCCGTCTTGATTTTCAGAATCCCCGTGACGCGGTTTTACAACTACAAAATACACCATCTTTAAACATATTCGTCTCCGCTGTGCAATGTGTCTCATTTCACTTCAAGAAATCCATTGACGAACCAAGAGGAGCTTAATTCGAAATATCCACGCGGAAATTAAACGATTCAATTAACTCTCGGAATTTCAGCCCTTTCCACCCCTCACCAACAAATTGCGTCAACTCTGTTTTCTGAGCTGGAAAACTATATCGAACACGTATACTGGGAGAAAAAAACAATCATTCCTTTGATGCGCTGTCTACGTTTTTCTGAGCTGCTCAAAAAGAAAATTTCAAGATTTAAAAAGCGCGACTTCGGGTAAAATTGGTGGAACTTGGTGAGAGAAGTGGGGGGCTGAGATCAGAAAGAATAATAATGAGAAAAAAAAATGAAAAGTTTTGTTTCTAGACAAATATAAATAAAATAAACGAGGACTGCTTTTATTGCAATACTTATTTTTCCTTCAACTTTACTGTCTTAATAGAAACTCGTGTCACTGACAACCCCCTTATTACATAGCGAAAATCGTCCCGTCATTTCTGTTGAAATAAGTTGTTTAAAATGAAGAAGAACGCAGGACGCGTGAAGAAGGCTTTTCGTAAAAGATGATTCAATGCTGTCTCTTATTCGTCATTTTCTCTATGCTTCCCTCTCTGTTTCCAATCTTTCGGCCCCCGAGAAGTTCTTAACACGAAGGTAATGAGAAAAGTTTATAGAGAGAAGGTTTTGAAGATGTTGACGTTCCCGAAGAAGTAAATATCAACATTTTCCCATCTTTTTCTGTAAAAAGACGGTATTTCTTGATCATTCCTTTTAGGAACTTTCTATCATTGGCTATAACCTTTCAAAGTAGATTGAACTGTTAGTTGATGATGGAGTAAACTACTCTGTCAAGGCGGCCAAGTGGATTTCATTATTATGCTATTTTAAAACATTTAAAATGAAAGCGTGAGCAAAGCCGGAGTGTTGATTTGAGAATCCACTCATTCTGAAGAAAGGAATTTAGTTAAGCTATTCTCATGGGAAACATCCTCGCGTATAAAATATCAAATTCATGTCTTCAGGGTTACTGTTGTTACGTTACATGCTCGGATATTTTGAATTTACCCCTGCGAAGGCTCGAATTCTCTATCCAAGCAAGATAAACCTATTGAAAAATATGGAACGTCTTTTCCAGGAAATAGCACTGGTGGTGTGACGTAAGCAAACCCCTCATTGGGGGTGATCGGAGGAAGGGTTCATTATTTAATTTAAAAAAAGAGCTATTCCTACGAAAAACTATAACACAAAATTGCCAAGGTTTGAAACAAAGCCGCAAATTATACCAGGAACCGCCAAAGCGTTTTATTTTTGTACATTCACTTTTCCTTTGATGTAAAAAACGACTCCAGCTACCAAACTTTTCTACATATTTTGATCATTCTTGTGTTTCATTTTGCTACATTTGAGAGAGAAAAAATTGTTCGAGCGCCTTTATCACGTACAGAGTTTGAATAAAAGTTCTAGAGCGCGTCCTAACGCAAAAAAGAAAGCTCTGAGGGGACTGATGGGCGTTTTCCATTCTTTTTACCAACTCACATGCGAGAAGTCCCCAAGTCCCCCCCCCCCACAATTTTTTTATCAATCATTCTTGTTCGCGCCCATTGAAGCCCCAATATGTCAAATTTTTCTGTGAATAACTCTTGTTCTTCTGTGGATTAAACAATTAGTGAGGAGCTGAGAAAGGCTCATCAGAGAATAGCGACCTGTATTTTCGTGCATTCAAACCGGTGTACAAATGAGTGAACTATATGCTCAAAGGCCAGGATGATGAAACACCCGTCGGTTGAATTGGCAGTGGGGGGGGGGGAGAGCTGACGATAATGTCAATTCATTTGCATAAATGCTTCAACGATTGACGTCCTTCAAGGCTTAAACACGCGGGGCTAACTCAAACCGCGGACTCAAAGTGATATGGTGATTGACGTTTCTCCAAACGATCGCAGCTTAATACACGTATATCTTACTTGCTATGGCTGATTGGTTTCAATTGATTGAGTTGGAAAGGGAGAGTGGACGTATAATTTTCAATTGGGCTATGTTACTGGCTTCTTAGGCATAATGTCCTTCAATTATGAAGGACCAGTAACCACTTCTAAGTGTTCGGATTGATAGCTTCTGGGCTACCTGCTAGCCAACTTGTATTAAGCTCGGTGCACAGGATGCATTTTTCGAAGCATGTTTACTTGCACGGTGAAAAAAAACATATGATCCCCATCAGTGACCGGATGTTTTTTTAGAACAGGCAGGCCATCATGCTTCAAAAAAATGCATCGTGTGCACCGAGCTTTAGTCAGTTTTCTGCGTGATTCCGGGCAGTAGCGCAGACACTGTATCCAAAGAGTACCGCGGCCACTACACTTGTTTCAGGAGGTGTGTGGTCTGGAGGTGGAGGAGGTGTGATTTTTCCTCTAAAACAGTGGTTGTCATCCTTTTCACGGTCACGACCCTCTTGGACCATGAAAATTTGTTGCCCTCCCCCAATAACAGACATAGTATAGACCCGAAACCACGAAAAGCTTCGATTCTGGTCAAACCACGAAGGAACGCACCCGTTTTTTTTTACACTTGCACACTTTTCAGAATGTATAAAAAACGTCGAAAACTCGTAAGTGCAATGAAGAGCCTCCACACCCGCGGACCACGGTTGACCGCCTTGAAGTTGAGAAAATTGACCACTCTTAACCATTTATGAACACCTTTAATGGCTATGACAGCCAATTTGGTGCATTTTGATCGGGACCTAAATACCAGGACCGTGGAGAGAATATGTTAGCCCAGGACGGAATTCAAGGAGGCCCTTTTCATCTGGGTGAAAGCTTTCCTCGCTTCTTTCTCGAAAGGCCTACATAAAACCACAGTAAAGCTCCAATCGGAGCCAAACTACAAAACCCCGAAGGCCCCAACCCCAAAACACAGTACAATGACCCCATAAGGCTCAACCAAAGCCATGGTTCAACCTCCAACGACATCAACGTCTTAAGTACAATGAAAGGCCCAGCCACATCCAAGGTCCAACCACCGCAATGGTCCAACCACAGCCAAGCTCAAACCACAGCAAAGGTCCAACCTCTGCAAAGGTCCAACCACTGCAAAGGACCAATCACAGCAAAGGTCCAACCACTGCAAAGGTCCAACCACAGCCGAGCTCAAACCACAGCAAAGGTCCAACCACTGAAAAAGTTCAACCACTGCAAAGCTAACCACAGCAAAGGTCCAACCACCTCAAAGGTCTAACTACAGCTAAGCTCAAAACAACAGTAAAAGATCCAAACACAAAGAAGACCCAACCACTGCAAATCCCCAGTCACAGTTGTGCTCCCAGTAAAGCTTTCTCTTTTTTCTTCCTTTTCTTGAATTTTGAAATCCGGCCCTCCAACATAAACCGGACCTGGGGATAAAGGACCCAGTGCCCCCCCCCCCTATCGACAGGCCTGCCGGCTGCATTTCTCAAATGAGTATGGGCTGAGGGACTCAGGGACAACGTAAAGAAACAAAAATGTGACGTTCCTGAAGTTTCTGATGTTTGCATGGTTGGTCTCAACCTTAAGTGCAGCGCTCGATGGGTGTCAAGAGTCCGACGTGGGTCTCACGGGCCCTAATATGGTCCGTTTTTAGCTAGTTTTATGGCTGGATCAGCTAACCAAGCAATTTTGTAGCGCGAATGTTATCAGTTCATCCAGTCGACCGTGGTGCATGTAACCAATGATACGGTAGAACAGGGGGAGGGGTCTGTTGTTGGTAAAGTGAGGAGATGGCACGCCGCAGTGGTCCGTTTATTGTATTAAGGGCGTGAATAGCCATGTTTTTCCATTTTTCCGGTGCATACAGCGACTTTGAAGGCATGAATCGTCGTCCGTAGTCTCTTTCGGGCATAAAACAAACACAGTTTTATCATTTTTAGACCGTGGTGAATTACTTCGTTTGTTTGCCTTATTTGCGGCGCTGGAAAGTATGCAAGTATGCAAGAATGCCATTTTTAGGGCGTGAATAGTAAATGTTACTATTTTTACGGCATGAATCATCACTTTGGTCATTTTAAAATGGCTCAGTTTGGCCATTTGATGCACGAATAGTCGATTTTTGTCATTTTCTGGACAGTGATAATCTATTTAGGGCTTTTCATAGGGCGAATCGTCAGTTTACTTTAAACCTTTATAGGCCGCATAGAGTAAGTCTTACCAATCTTATAGGGCGTGAATTAATAGCCAGTTGAATTATTTTTACGGCGAAAACTTGTAGTACAGTTATTTCCAGGGCATGATTAGTCAAAGCGATATTTTCAGTGCACGAATCCGTAATTTTAGTCCATGTTAGGATGCTAATTCAATTAAGCCATTTTCACTTACCGTTAGTTCAACCATTTTATGGACACAAACAGTCAGTTTTGCAATTTTTATGGTGGGAATAGTCCGTCAACCCATTTTTAGGTGCAAATGGTCAGTTTTCGGTTTTTTGGGCGATAAATTGCCAGTTCAGCCATTTTTTTTAGGCGTGAATTTGAGCGTTTTCAGGGCAGAAATCGTCTTTTAAGGTATTTTCAATGCGAAAATCGTCAGTTAACCTATTTTTTTATGACGCATAGAGTCAGTTTTGCCAATTTAAGACCGTGTATAGCCAGTATATGGCCCATAAATTGTAAGTCTGGTCATCTCAAAGGCGTGAATAGTGAGTTTGATATTTTTAGGGCACAATCGTTAGTTTTGCCATTTTAGAGTAAAGTTTCTAGAGCGGGAATTGCGAGCTAGGATATTTCTAGAGCAGATATTGCCAGTTTGCCTATTTTATAGGCGCGAATGGTCAGTTTGGCTATTTTCAGGGGAGGAATCGTCTGTTTCAGTATTTTAAAGACGCGAATTGTCAGTTTAACTATACTGACCGTTCACGCCTAAAATGCCTAAAATGACGAACCGTGCCCAAAATATAGCCAAACTGGTTATTTACGCCCTAAATTCAAGTCAAATTGATTCCCCCAAACTACAGAAGCTGGGATCAATCCCCTCAGTGTTATATACAAGCCCTCTGGGAGGATAAACGTAGTGCTATGAAATTGTCTGACTGGCTAACCACACCCTAAAAATGAATAAACGAACCATGACACACACAAAAATCAAAATACGAAGAAGCTGGGGGGGCAGGGAGATGAAAAGGAAATGATGAAAGTTACCATTCGCGCTTCAAAAATGGCCAAACTGATACATATTGTTTTTAAAATGCCTTAACTGCGGACTAAAGTGCTTAAAAATTAACAGCTTCGTTATCGAATGATTGCGGGGATGCGGGTGAACTGACAGTTTATAACGCTATAACGCGGAATTATGAGTTTTGCTGATGGATACGTCATTTTCGGGGTGAGACGTTAATTTCCCTGTCTTTTTCCGGAGCCAAAGTGAGACTCGGGACGTGAATCTATCGAGGGCTGCCCCTATGGAGATGGCTCAAGCCCCCTGAACTCCTCCCTCACAGTCACCGTCCGCTGCAGGAAAAACAGTTTGTGCTGGTTTTACTAGCAAAAAACCTGATTTCGCCGGTGTCGCTCACTATAAAACCGCAATTTGCGAGTTTGGCACACTAAGAAAAAACGTATTTACCTACTGGGTTTGGCCCACGAAACGGGCAATTTTTCGCGCTTTGGCTCACAAAAAATGAATTTCTGGGGTTTTTAACACTGAAAAAGTAGCTAATTTCACTGATCGGGATCGGCCATTGGCATTATTTCGCAGGTAATGTCAACTAAAACGGAACATTTTCGCCAATGTTAGTCGCTAAAAAAACAATTTTTGTGGGTTTTATTCACTAAGTTTAACCAATAATATAAATCGAGGGTTTTCGGTGCGGAAAAATCAAATTTTACGTATTTCACTTGCTAGGAAACGAATTTCACGGTGCTTACTCGCAGGCTTGGTCCCATCACTTAACAATTTCGCGGGGACTGCCAACTGAATCAGCAGGTTATTTTTTTTAAGTTTTGGTCTCCAAAAAAACAATTACGTGGGTTTTGCACGCTGATGAAGCAATATCCGGCACAGCAATTCAAAATCGTGGGCTTAACCATGCGGAAACAAATCCAATTTTGAGGGTTTCACTTGCAATAAGACTATAGTTTCACAGGTTTAACTCTTTAAAAATGTTTTGCACGTTTTGCTGACAAAAAACAGTAACCCCTCGGATTCGATTCACCAATTTCGTGGTTTCATACGAGTGAAAAACCAATTTTCAGGGGGTTTACCAAAGACAAAAATCTGATTTCAATGGTTTTTCTCGCTGTAAATTTATTTTCGAGGGGTTTTCGCTTGTTTTTAAATCGCAAATTGTCGTTTGGGTTATTTTATTTGTCAATTTCACTGGTTTCGCAAACTCAAGAACTAAATTTCAAATGTTTTGACTCGCTATAAAAGTCGTTTCACTAATTTGGTTCTTTCATTTGCCAATTTCCCTGGTTCCCACACGCTAAGAAGTAAATTTTACTCCTGTAAAAATACAATATTGCGGATTTGGGTCACTAAAACAGCAATTTCGAGGGATTCCCCTCACTGAAGAAGCGATTTCGTGTGGATTCAGTTGTTTCACTTATACCATTGCCGCTGGTTTGGCTCTATACGTTACATTGATTTGCAGGGTTTTGCTCACTAAAAAAGCCGAATTTTTCGGGGATGTGTAGCTAAAACATCGATTTCTTCCCTATATAGATCGATTCCATGAGTTTGGCTTACTATAAAAAAGAATTTTGCGGGTTTTGGAACATTCAAAAAACCATTTTCATGGGCGTACTGAGTGGATTTGAGAGAAGCTGGGAGCTTAGGCCCCCTTCTCCTCACCACTCACTGTTAACATTTAGCCTAAATCCACCTCTGTATAAGGTAGCACCACTAAGGATGGATTGCTCTAGTGGAAGTGCTCTAACTGAGAAGTCTTCTTTGAGGGAACCCGTTCCAAAGCATTGTGAAAACCGCGGAACATGAGAGGCCTCTGTCTTGTAAGCTGCTTTGCGTGTGCCGTTGGCAATGATTAGTTAAGAACATAAATTTTAGGAAGGAAAAGGGGGCTCCAAACAACCTTTCTTTAATTCCGGATATTAGAGCCGGCCCTTGAGTGAATTAAAACAGGGGTGGGTAGGAGAAAATAATCGATCATTCGAAAAAAAGTATCGTGCGGATAATTACCGGTAGGAATTAGCGTCACATAAAACTTACAATGAAACCCCTTCAAAAACGACAACTTCTATAGCTACATTTCTGTGTTATTTAGTCGCCCCTCCCCTCTCCACCCTTTCAGAATTCGCAATGCCCTAAACGCCTACCCATTGCCCATCTCATAAACACGGGCGTAAAAGTAAGAAAATTACATCAAAACATTTTATAACTGTGGTCAAGCCGGTTAGAACCGCTTGTTGGTCACATTGATTGTCGTGCCCACCCGATCACCTCGCACCAGGGACGTAATTAAAACGTTTGAAACAATCGTCGCTTTAATTTCGCTAACTATGCTCAGATGATAGGTTAAGAGCTTTCTCACTCGTGCGAAATATTAACTAATGAATCTCTTGAGATGCTAAGAAGAGCTCAAACATGATAAAATGGTGGTGGGGGGGGGGGTGACTCGTAGCTCGGTGTAATTTATTATTTTTTTAAAACTCCGAAGCGCATCCCGGGTTATGTGAGCGTTGCCCTACATTACGAAAAAGATGGAAACTTTTAGTTGAAAAAGGGCGTGGGAAGGGCTTTAACGCGAAATAATCTCACTAGGGAAATCTTAAAGAGTGCACAATGCTATTTTAGAGTCGGAAAACTCAACCTTTTATCCCCCTCTACCCGTGGCTCTTTTCATTATTTAATTCGTATACGGACCACTATTGGCGCGTTAAAAAAAAAATTGATTTTGGTTTACGTCCTATATATACAAGTATAAAACGTTTCAAGCGTGAACTGTCCCCCTTCCCCTCCCTCTCTGCTCACATTAAAAAAAAACGGGAGCAAACTTCGGATGTTTAACTCTCTAGAGTTCTCGAGACATGTGTCGGGAAAAGTATAAGATAAGAAGTCTCAAAAGCATCAACCGCGGGTAACTTAAAAAGAAAGGGGTTGAAGGGTGGTGCGTTGAGGGAAGAGGAAAAAGCTTGAAACGATGATCTTGGGACGGTGTACACTTATAGATGTGAGGGGGGGGGGGTTTGAAAAAGTTTAGGAAAGCAAAAGGCATGCTTGAAGGAAGGGACAAACTCACATTAAAACCCTCTGTTCTTTCTTGAATTACAGTCCTGGAGGAAAGCATTAAGGGGATGGGTGACCTTGTAAGTTTTACAAGAGTCCGGTTGAGATGAAAACATTTTAGGTTATACCAAACTTTTTTTTTTTTTTTTTGAAAGGCAAAAAATATAGTGCAGAGGGGTGAGGGGGCCAAAAGCTATCAATACTTTTCTAGACAAAAAATGGGGACAAAAGGTATAAAAGGGAGTCGAGAATAAACAAAAGCTTCTAGGATCAATGAGATACGACATTTTTGTCTCTGAAGGTTACTACATAACCGTAAAGTTACTCGTTTCAAGAGTAAACAAGTTGTCGTACAGGACAAAAGGATTTCGAGTAAACAGAGTTCTTTAAATTCCTACAAACACAGCAACGTGTCTGTTCCAAATATAGCCGTCGGACTCATCAAAGAACACGACATTTGTTCGACCACCGTTGATCAAACAGTGCAAAATACAATTCTTATATACCCGACGCCGTATACAGAGCCCATTGGTCAGAACGGCGATTCTTCCCACCTCCGCCACCAGCCACAGTAAAGCTCGCAATATGAATCATTCTTGTTTAACGCTGTCATATAGGCGCTGAATATCCCGGAGGGCGATTTGTTTTCTCTTTTTAATTCGTGTAAACACGAGAATTTTCGTGACGCGACCTTATATTTCCAGGGTAGCGAAATAAAAAGGACTTCTCGTCTTTTTTTCTCTCTGTCTCTCACTCACTCACTCGCTCTCTCTCCCTTCAGAACGATTTGTCATTCAACGCAACGTGATTTTCTTGATAGGGTGGTGGGAAGAGACATGAGCCCCCTGTGCTGACGGATACGAGGGCTTTGCGAGTGATATTTCATGACGGAAAACTCGCTTTTTTTCCTGTTTTTTTAGTGATGCAGCCAAACGTAACGGGTAAAATACAGTGCTCGACGGAAATAACGTCGTCGTGGAACGTCTCAAGGCGTATAGGGTGACATTTTCCTCTGAAACCTCGATTTGGTGGTATAAAGCTTCACGAAGAGTGTTTTGAACGGGAAAAAACTGTCTTCTATTCTTGGAATTGACCTTCCCATTCTAGAGGAAAGAGGAGGTTGAATTGCGAACAATGCAATCGTAAACAACATTGAAAGGGAATCTGGATCAATAGAAGTGTATTTAAGTCGTGGTTTGCATGCCGATAAAAGAGCAGGTCGTTTTTTATGATTGAATGGGTGATTAAAACAATAAATTGTTACAATAACAGCGAAATTTCAGCTTAGGAATTACAAGAAATGAAATAATCAACTGGAATGAGCTGCAGGTGTGCTAAAAGACGCGTGACATCTTGAAACTACGACTCTTCCTCCCCCCCCCCTCCACAATCATCGTCATCATCATCAAGGCTCCACCGTTAGTCTATCGCACAGCATTCAAATTAGTTTAACTTGGTAGGCAAAATGTTAACTGTTACAATACCGATGGGAACAAACTGGCGTTGAATCATCAAAACCAACTCCCACCAGACCACGTCTATACTGAACCTCAACCCCCTCGCGGGGCGTCTGTCTGAATGCATAATTCCAAAATTGAAAAATGGTTGGAATTTTCGAGACGAAACCCATTAGTTTGGCTCGATCCTCTTATCTCAAAACAGCGAAGCAAGCCAACTATTTACGCCTAATAATTTATGACAAACCGAGCCCCTGCGGATGATAATTTCAAAAAGTTAGTTACTCTTCAGTCGTTCGTCTCTTGTTACCCCCTCCTCCTCCCTAAAACAGTGGAAAAAGAACGCAAAGTAATTATTATGCAAATCAGTCTAGTTTGCGTATTTTAAAGCTTTTCCTACCAAGCGCCTCCTTACAAAGCTCCATCTCCTCAGTCAAGTCAAGTTGGTTATTAAAATGTATTAACAAAGAAGCTTTTCTCTGCGTGAATAAACATAGGGACGAACCGGGTTGGAGGAGAAAAGCTTTCTATTAGTTCAAACCCCGTCCTATATTATACTTCGTCTTCGTCCATTTTTCAATGTTCTTTCTCTAGCTTCTCTCCCTATAGCTTTTTAAATCTGCATCGTTTCATACGCTTCGAAGCAAGCGATATGCGCTGTTCGAGTTAGAAATGAAGAGGGGGAAAGGGGGCTAAGGTAAATTAAAAAAGTTCACGAAATGTGATGGGAAGTGAAATTCCCCACATTGCTCCCCAACATTGGTGGAGGGGGATGTGGAAGAACATGAGAACATCAGAAATACTTTGGTCGGAATAAAAATGTACTTTTTCCCAGAGATGTGTGCATAGTTATACGCTGCGTGGAAGTGATGCGCTCAAGACGCGAAACCAGGTGTAGGTGTAGGGGTAGTAATGGGGGCGGACCGCCTCAGAACAATTGAAAGGAAAACAATTATTGCTAATATGGTTCGTGGTCTCACGATCCAACTTCCAGGCCAAAATTGTGAAAAAAATCGCTGATTCGCCGTGGATGGAGGCCATTCTACGGCTAAAATGTAGAAATCACCGCTAAAGTGTTGTTTATGGGCCCTGCCCGCGGCTAGAAATTGAGAAAACACGCTACTAATTCAAGGCTGAACAAGTGAAAAAAATCGCGGTTAATATTGACAAATGCAACGCTAATTGGAGTTAAAATTGGGCAAAAATGGCAAATTCACAACTGAAATTTCATATAAAAATTCGCTTATCTCGCACAATTCACTTATAAAAAAGATAATAGTTGCTAATTCACTGCGAAAGTATTAGAAAGCGCTATTTAACAGCTAACATTGAGCAAAAGTGCTAATTCGCTGCTTAAGATGGAGAAAATGGCTAATCTGCGGATAAAATTGTGAAAAACACCAATTCGTGGCTAAAACTGAGAAAATCTGCGAATTCACAGCTTAGAAACGCTCCTGCGCTGCTAAAATGGAGAAAAAGCGCAAGTTCGCGGCTAAACTTGAGAGAAAATCACCATTTCGGGACAAAGTGTGGTAAAAATTTCCAACTTAAATACTCGCCGTCGCGCCTTCTGAAGGCAGCTTTGTGGCTAAAATTGAGGAAAGACGGCCAATGCATGGCTTTAAGATTAAAAAAAAAAACACCGCTGATTCGCTGCTAGCACTGAGAAGAAGCGCTAATCTATAGCTAATAGTAAAACATAATTGCTAATGCGATGCTAAAATGTAAAAAAATACTGATTTGCCGCTTGAAAAAATCAATTCATAGCCAGGCTAAGCTGAGGTGAAATGTTAATTCATCCTAGATTGCGGAAAAGAAATTAATTCGCTGCTAAAAATGAAAAAAAAACAAAAAAAAAAAAACACCAATTTTCCTCTAAAATTGGGGAAAACTCCAATTCATGGCTAAAATTGAGAAAATTCCCTAATTCACGGATAAGAAACTCTGTTATTCTCCTAAAATTGAAAAAACGTGAAAAATTGCAATTTGCATAAAAAATGCGCCAAATACATATGCCAACTCACGGCTTCTGAATGCAACTTTGAGGTTAAAATTGAGAAAAAGCGCCAATTTTTGGTTATATAAGGTTAAAAAACCGCTTATTTGCGGCTAACACAAGGAAAATCGATAAATGGCAATGCAGTTTGTGGCAAAAATTTTGAAATGCCTTCTATTTTGCGGCTAATATCGAGAATAATTTGTAAGAAAAACGCTAATTTTCAGCTCAAACTTGGAACAGTGCTAATTCTCTGCTGAAATATAGAAAAAATTGATAATTTGCTGGTAAACTGGAGAAAACCCTACTTGGAAAGAGGGGGGCGGCTTTTGGAGATTTCCGCCGCTCCGGGCCTCAATAGGTGCAGGTCCACCAGTGCGCGAAACAAGACTTTCGTCAGTGGTCTCTGTCTCGAATCTGAAAGGTCGAGTCCCTTCCTTTTGGACTTCAGGGACATCGATTGTGCCGCCGACGTCCGTCGAAAAATCCTTGTGGCTCCTTCAAATGAAATGACCTCTCTATAATAATGGCTCTATAAACGAATTTTGAGTGTTTCGCTCGCTTAAAAGACCAATTTCATGGTTTTGGGTCACTAAAAAGCCAATTTTGATGGTTTCGCTCAATACAGGAGCCAGTTACGCGAACTTGCGGCTATATAGCCAAAATATCAATTTCGTGGCTTTTGCCTGCTAAAGAACAATTTCACGAGGTTTGCTCAAATAAAAGGACCTTTTTACGGGCTAACAGGTTTGCCTAACAATAACAACGATATTTGAGAGGTTTAGGTCACTATAAAAGCATAGTTTAGTAGGTTCGGCCCATCCAAATAGGCAATTTCGGGGGTTTGGTTCAATTAAACAACCAATTCTGTGCGTTTCTCCTGGCTCACAATGAATTGAGCGAGTACCACTAAACTAAAACACTAATGTTTCGTTGGTTTCGCTCCCCTCAAAACGGTCATTTCTCTTGATTTCATTAATGAAAAAAATTGCTGAATCCTGTAGTAGTTACACCCGAAAGATTTCCGTGGATACGTCACTGTTAATTAATTAATTTCTTCCGTTTTACGACCGGTTTACGGAGACGAAGAGCATAGAAACGAAGAGATAGGTGTGAAGAGGAGAATGCTCTATTGGATGGCGAAGAAGGAGCGGGGTTAGAGCGAAATGCGCATAGTCGGATCGCCAGCGAGAACTTCTTCTAAACATTGAGAAAATGTACCCTATAACAAAACTACGGACGTATCCACGAAAAAAAATAATAAAAATAGTTTTTACGGGTTTTATTCACTCAGTACCAGTAGTTAATTTACCAAAGCTAGTCTTACAGCCGTATTATACAACAAATTCTGCTGTTTTTGCTAGCTTTTACCAACCAGTTCAGTGCGTTTGGCTTACAGTGAAAGTAATTTCACTGGGGGATTCCTCTGCAAAAAACAAAAAACAAAAAAACAAAACAAAAAACAAAACCAACAAAAAAACAATTTCAAGAAAGAAATTGAACTAATTCGTGAGTTCTACTCATCAAATGTCAATTTCGAGGGTTTAGTTCATGAAAACGATTAATTTCACACATTTTGCTCGCTATCAACCAATTTTACGAATTTTACTCACTAAAAACAGTATTTTCACGGCTTGTGCTCGCTAAAATTTCAGTGCGGTATGTCCACTAGAACAGCAATTTCGTGGGCTTTAGTCGCCGTAAAATCCAATTTCACGTTGTTCTGCTATATTCAAAGAAACAATAACGTGTATTTGGGTCTCAGAAATAAGGAAAGGAAAAGTTTTCAATCACTAAAAAACCAATCTCAAGGATTTCGATCTCCAGAAATACAATTTCGATCGATTTGGTCATCGACGGAACAAAAATCCCTCGATATATAAATTAATTACCGTGGGTTTGTTGCGCGGGTTTGGTTGCCTATAATGTCAATTTCACTGGTTTCTCTCGCTAAAGAACCAATTCCGCTTTGAAAAAAGAAGAAAACTGTTACTTCTTCGCGGGTTGGTAGTAATCCCAAAATAATTTCGTGGGATTATCTTGCTAAAAACATGAATTTTGAGGGTTTCGCTAGCTAAAGCAACAATTCAATAAGTTTCAGTGGCTGAGAAAAACCAATTTTCGAGGGTCTCGATCACTGATAGAATCAATTTCACGGGTTTCACTGGCCAAAGAATCCATTTATTGGTTTTTGCTCATTGAAAAGGCAACTTTACTGGTTTTGCTAATTATTTAAGCAATTTTTCGTGGTTTCCTTCTATTAAATGACTAATTTTCAGGTTTCGACTTACTCAAAAGTAATTTCGCGGGGTTTTATCATGCTAAAAGCCTATTTTCAGAGTCCGCCTCACTTTTTGAGTGTTTTGTTCACAGGGAGGGGCAACTTTGCTTGGATGTATGTCTTCCTGAAAATCCAAGTTCGTGGGTTTTGCTCCCTCTCTCTCTCTCTCTCTCTCTCTCTCTCTCTCTGGGGATCTTCTTAAGATGTGGCCTGTACTTGGGCCGTGCCAAGTCCACTGCGCCCTAGCCAGAGGAGGCCTGGGGGTCAACCATGAGCTAGCGTAAAAATACCGTCAAAACGCGGTATCTATGGCGTTATAACATTATTTGTGATAGAGCGTCCTTAGTAACCGCTTGCGCTAATTTTTTAACGCTAGCTCATGGTTGACCCCCAGGAGCGCCAGAAGACCAGGAGTCGGCCATACGCCCGCCGGTCTTGGACAAGAGCCGAGTCTTCTGGCGGGCCTCCCTCCCCCATACCGCCCGCCGCAGATCCCCATCGGGGAGGCTGCAAAGCGATGAAGTACGTGGTCGGCGGTTTCCTCCTGGACGCCACAAGGGCATATTGGAGAGTTCCGTAGCCGGAAAAACCACAACTTGGTGTTGAACGAGCCGAGCCGTGCCCCGCAAGGAGTTTTGCTCTCTGAAATAAGTTAATTTATGGGATCTATGCATAGGAGCGTCGTGACCAATAAGTCTGAGAGGAGCCATGCATCAGGTCTCTCTCACTCCACCCCCACCCTGGGGGCCTCATCACTAGAAAAACCTTCAATATAGTGCATAAGTGCTCATAAATTAGTCAATAGTATAGTATATTACGTTACGAGTACGGAACGCACCTCATTCCGATCGAGTGTGAAAGTTAGCGCACGAGGCGTAGCCGAGTGCTGGTAATCACACGAGTACGGAGTGAGAAGTGCCGTACGAGTATCGTACGCTATTTTTCCTACACCAGTACACCAACATTAACATACAAAAAATATAAAATAATAAGGTTACGAACGACACAACGTTTTCAATACAACAAATCTTCCAACTGGCGGCGACTAGCAAAAATACGAAGCGTGTGGAATAATTCTGCAAGCTGGGAAAAACGACGGAGCGTGCGGAATTAGCGTGCGGAATGACATCAATTCCGCACGCTCAGCTGCCTTTAAACGTGCGTAAGAGGCTGATTCCAGGCGGGGTGTAGGAAAAAATTATTCCAGTGTCCCTTTTCCACAGATATAGAAGCCCTCCACCTTGGTGGTGTTTCTAATGGAATGATCCGACCAAATCCATGGAATTGGAATCAAAACGTCGAATAAATCTGCAAATTCCAGACATCGACTAGCTGCAAAACCAATGTCGCGGGCACGGCTCGTCTGGTGGTGAAAAGTCCCGCTATATTATTCCGTTGAATCTGTCGAGATGTCCAGGAAGTTTTTAATCTGTGAGGCTGTTGCACTCATTGAGTCAATAATACCTCATTACGCTTTAGTTTATAATGAACGGGAATTCCTCCCCCTCTCAACCAACCAATTGGAAGGTCCGTAAAACACAAAAGTTCAATGTTTACCGTCTGAGGGCGACTAACACAATTTTTGCATTAGCCTTATTTCGCTACGGTAAAAAAACAAACAAAAAAAAACCTACTTAAAGTTCTGAAAGATGCAAGGCCGGAGGGCTGAAAATATAGAAGATGAAGAAAAAACTCCGACTGAACTCAACTATTTCTGTTAACGGGGCCGTTGAAAAAGTACCGAGATCCTTTTTCTCTCTTTCTCTCTCCAACCCACATCTTTTTACGTTACATTTTCATGACTCGCTCTGTAATCGATAGAGTGATTTGGTAGGTGGGGGGGGGGGAAGCCCCTGCAGAAAAATAAATGATCGTTGCATATTCATTCCTCTCCTATTTCATCACTTCAGGAATGAATTGACATCGAACTGTCAATCACCAAACACTCACTAATCAATCCACCCCCTCCCGCTAGTGTCAATCTCTTTACAATACTGTTAATTAGAGGAATAACGGATAATGAACACTGGATAGTTGGGGGGTCGGGAGGGGGATCTGGTCAAATTTTGTTAGCGCAGAAGAGATTTTTTGAGAGCACCACCAGCCGCCCCCTCCCATGCACTGGTGTACAACCGAGTGAAAAGAGATTTTCGTCTAATATGAGATCGACTGAATATCTCTATGCATGTATAGGCGTGTCCTGTTATGTCCACTTGTCAAAGTAAAAACGAACAAAACGCAAAAGCTTTCCACGTTGATGAAAACTATAAAAACCAAAAAGAGACATAGAATGGTCCAGTTTGCCAAGTAGGTGCTTGGATGTGGTTCAAAGCTTGTCAGAGAAAATTAGTTTGAATTGAAATCTTTAATCTCTCACAAAAAATTGTTAAGACCCGCCCGTTAGATGGGGGCTTGGTTGGCTTTATTGTGGGAACTGATCATGTTCTTTGAACCATCATGTCATCCATTAAATTGTTGCGCGTTATTACAAAAATATGAGGTAGCGTAAAAATAGCCGGAGTTCATCTAATGGAATTTCCCTTTACATTACAAGGCTTTTAATTTTACAATACCTGGGGATAAAGTGAAATGGACGGCCGTGTATAACAAGGTGATAACGTGAAAGCACGCCCGCTGTATCTTGCGGGTCGTTTCAGACAAAACTATGAGCCTTTCATTCACCGCTTTTGTTTTTTTTTAATGTTCCATTCACTCTTTTTGCAGGGGATAAAAAAAAAGCGTCGCGTTTAGGTATACGTGATCTTCACACACAATGATTTGTTGCAATGCATTTTTGGCAAACCAAGACAGTGACATCCATCAGCTGTGAAGTTCGGCGATTTCATAATTCCGGTGGCTTTAATAGTGGATCTCTGGAGAACTAAAGTTTGTGGGTACCTTTCCGTTTGTTCCTATGTGTTCCTGCCGTTCTGTGCAACAAAATCACGTTCTTTGGGAAGATTTTTTTTAGAGGAAAATACATCTTACATGATGGTAAACTTTGAATTTTGAATTTTAGAATTTTATTTTAGACCTTATTTTATTATTTTTAGTGAATGTGAAAGATGGGCACGCTCGCCCAGCCTGAAGGTTTGAGGCTGAAATAAAGACTTGAGCGCACTCAGGGAGAATTTTCCACTGTAGATTTTTTCATTAAGGTAAACTTTAAGAAAATGTTTATTTTTTAGTGAGCAGAATCCGTGAAATAGCTTTTATAGTGAGTAAAACCCGCAAAAATTGATTCCTGTTAGTGATCAAAACTGTACAGTGCTAAGCCCGCGACGAAAAGAAGACCGAACGGTACTCGGGGGCGATTTTCAACCGCGAAGCGGCCACCAAATTTGATTTTTCGTGCTGGAGACCGCGCAATATAGTGTTCTCAGTGAGTAAACGATGCAATGTTGAAATCTATAAGACACACAAAACTTTTTTCGTTCAGAACGTCAAAAAAATGTAACAGATCTTAACCTCTTAACGTGGGGTTCTCGTTTGGACCCGCACCGGAGAGAGAGTTGGGAAGATGTGGAGTGGGGCACGAATTTAGGGGCTAGGGTGATCAGACGTCTTTATTTCCCCGTGTCACACTTTTTAGAGCGTCCGGGCTCATTTTTATAAAGTGCCCTGGGAGAGGTCAAAAGTGTTTCAACGCTTGCGGCCAGTGACGGATCTACACCTAGGGGTCGTACAATAAAATTGAACCTCTTTTGCCTCTATATACGGCTTTATATAAAACCCTCTTTTGCCTTTATGTGAGGCGTGAATGAGTGCTTTCCCCAAGTTTTATCCGGAATTGGTTATTTTGATCAGTTTTAAACGCAATGTGAATATTGTTTACTCGTTAACAGTTAATGTATTTCGCGAGTCATGCACATTTATTTCTATTCGTTTTTATGAACTTCGTACTTCACGCTGATCGCATTTGCCCCAGTTTAACGGTCGATTGATTGTTATATCTCCCGGTCTCTTTCTCTGACCTTTGGGATAAGAGAGATTAAGGGCAACGAAAGCTCCTCTCCTGCGCCCCCCGCAATGGGGAATCCAAAAGACAAGACTATTTCGTCTAAAAAGCGAAAGGTAACTCATACTGATTCACCGTTTGTTACTACCAATAGATTCCAGTGACCTCGAAGAGACAAGCACGAATGCCATGGTAACCGAAATGATCTTCAGCAAAGTCGCCGAAACCCCCACCTATTTTCATTTGCAACGTTAATAACATAAACACATTATACGCCATCCTTTTAAATGGAAGAAGTTTAGAGACATTATACAGGAAAAAGTAGCCCTAAAAGTGCCTTTAAAAACGCATACTGATATAGATGCTGCTGTCTCTAGTTTCTCCAACATAATTCTGATGGCCGCGAGTGAAGCTTTTGCAGCAAACTCAAACTTTCCTCAGGCATTCAAGCCATCTCCTATCACCGAACAGCTCTTAACTGTCAAGAAGAGAGCTCGAGCGGAGTAGATTAGAACCAAGCACCCTAACGACAAACTGCGATCCAAGGGCGACTAAGGAATTGACCCAAGCTCTCCTAGACGCAAAGAATGCTGCCTCTCAAAACGCTGTCAATGCTTTGGCAGCCAAGGACGGGTCTCTATGAAGAAAAACAAAAATGCTTACTAAGGAGTCGAACGTACCCCTTCCTCTAAGAGTTGGCCAGTCATGGTATGCCACTTCAAGTAACAAATGCAACCTCTTTGCTAATCTTCTCACGGATCAATTCTCCCCACGTACTTCTCATGATTCCGAATTCTCAAATTACGTAGAAGACTGCCTGCGAGAACCTCTCATGTTGTCCCCTTTTACTGATCACTTCACCCCTGGTCAGGTGAGGAACGCTATAAATCGATCACCCACAAAAAAAGCGCCAGGTCAACGATGCAATAACGCAGCCTCTTCTTAAAGCATTGCCTCGGAAAGGCCTAGTGTTTTTAACACAAATATACAACGATATCCTGAGAAAAACCCACTTTTCAAAAGTTTTGAAACGTGCACGGATAGTGATGATAAAGAAGCCCAATATAAACACAAATGATCCGTCCAGCTACAGACCAATCAGCATTCTGCCTATCTTCTCCAAGATATTCGAATGGCTTCTACTTCCTAAGCTCCTGACTCACCTCTCTTGTCTTCTCCCAACACTCAACACTCAGACAACAACACTCATGCCCTCATGAACTTCATAGAGTTGTGGAACAAATCTTGAAAACATACGAGAAAAAGACGGCGTGCCTCGGCGTATTCTTGGACTCTGAAAGGGCGTTCGACAAGTGTGGCATTCCGGCCTGCTCTATATAATAAAGGATCGAGTCCCCGGCACTTATAGGCCAGGTCAGGCCAGGACAGGTTTGTACATTCTTACTTGTCTAGTCTTACATTCTCTGTCAAATGCGGGGAAGCCATATCGTCGTCTGAAGTAGCAACCTTGCTATACTACGTACATAATTTCCCGTTTTTGAAAAACGTAACAGTAGCTGAGTTTGCCGACGACGAAGCAGCCCTCTGCAAAGCCGACACCTTTAGCCATGAATTAACAATTTTTCCCAATAATATTGAAGTTGCCTCAATTTTAAATTTGCAAATTGAGGTTTTCTCTTTCAATTGTATCCACGGATTAGCATCTTTTTTCAATATCACCCGCGAATTAGAGCTAAAAATTGCTCCATTCTAGCCGTGAATTAACATTTATCTCCTTTTTATCCATGAATGAGTGTTCTTTCTCAATTTTAACCCAGAAATTCACGTTTTTGAATATTGTACCTGCAAAGTCGCCATGTTATATATATTTTACCCGCACATTTTTGGCCTTTTTACTAATTTTACTTCCATGTTCTTAGCAGTGAGTTAGCGCATTTTATTCATTCCATCAGCGAATTATGTAGTGAATTGCTTTTCTCAACTCTATTTTTCTCTCAAATTTTACTAACGAATTAGCGCATCTTCTCAATTCTATCCCCACGAATTATATTGTTTTTCTCAATTTTATCTGTGAATCAACGCTGCTCCCAGGTTTCAACCGCGATTCAGTAATTTTCGCCTTAATGAACGATTTTTCCCAATTCCAGCCGAGATTTTTCTCAATTTCAGAAGCGAGTTAGTGATTATTTCACAGTCTCTAAACTCCCCCTTTTTCCTTTTTTAGATTTTCTGAAGGGGTGACATCTTTCAAGCACACAAACCTGTGACCAATACGAACCAGAAATCTCGTCATTTAACCTCTTACAAACCCAAGTTTTTCGGATTTTCACTCTTGTAAAAGCCAACTTATCGGATTTACACTCCTGAAAATTGTTGAATGTTTAAAAATGCGTTGTTGAATGTTTGGAACCAAAACTTCACGTTTTCTTGCTCGCTGGCGTGAAACTTTCAAGTTGAATCGTCTTTTGTGATTCATTATAACAATGTCAACATTTTGTTGAATTTTTTTAAGCGTAATAAAAGGAAAATATGAGAGGTGTGGTCGACTTTTCACATGGTAAACAGCGAAATTTCTTGATTCAGAAACACGCAAGCACGAAGCCTAATTGGTCTCTCTCGTTCTAATAAAGTAACGAGACTAAAATTAACGAGAAGCGTTGATAATAACGACGTTGGTGACGAAGGTAAAAAGAGAGAGATAGAGTGAGAGAGAAAAAACAGTTGAGAGAAGGCGTAAAACTCTGTCGGAGAATAGAACGCTTTCTATTTCTGTCGGAGCAAACTTATTGCTTCCCAACTTTTCAACCACTTCACCTTTTCCCCCTGTTTTCAGATAAAACGTCGCTAATAAATTTGTTGTCGGCCCTTCATGGGTGGTGGCGATGGTGTAGGGGGGGAGGGATTCTGAAACAGAACAATCTGGAAACTTCACGATTTGAAGGCGTCGTAATCACTGGCGGGCGTACACCTACGGGCGCACACCCACGGGCGGGAATCTCCACGAGGCCACTAGGTTGGTCTCTAAATCAGGAACAATAATTTTAACGTGTACCGTTAAATTATGGATTGTTCCATAAATTAGTCACGAATTAGCGCTATTTATACATCATATCCGCCAATTGTGGCGCTTATGCTGAACTGTTTTCACCTTTTGACCCGCGAAATGAACACTGGTTCTCAATTTTAGCAGCGAAAAAATGTTTTTTTCAACGCGTGTTAGCAATTTTTGCCACAAATTAGCAGGTTTTTTTACACTTTGAGCTTCAAATTAGCGTAATTTTTAATTAGAGCTGCATACTATCTCTCCATACTAGCTGCAAATTAGCGGGGTTTCAAAAGTTGTACGCCCTGCGTTATAAATTTAATTTCACTTTTGTCTGTGGAAGCGCTTTTTCACAGTTTTAGCCCAGAAGTTGCTTTCAGATGCCATGAGTGTGTGTATTTTCAATTACAGCCGAAAATTTTAATTTTTCAATTTTAGTCACTAATTAGAGCTTCTTCTACGCCGCTCCGTGAATTAGCAATTTTTCTCAATTTTAGCCGCGAATTAGCACTTTCTCTCAATTTGAGCTGCGAAAAAGTGTTTTTTTCAACGCGTGTTAGCAATTTTTGCCACAAATTAGCAGGTTTTTTTTACACTTTGAGCTTCAAATTAGCGTTTTTCTTAATTACAGCTGCACTAATTAGTGATTTTTCTCTATATTAGCCGCAAATTAGCGGTTTGTGTACTATTTTGGCCCAGCATTACCAATTTTTCATTCACTTTTAGCTTTTCTCCGTTTTAGGCCCAATATTTTCTTCAGTAGCCATGGATTTGCTTTTTCTCAACTTTTAGCCGTGAATTAGCGGGTTTTCTCAATTTTAGCTGTAAATTAGCGAATTTCGCTCATTTGTATCCGCGAATCAATGTTATTTCTAGACTTTATTCGTGAATAAGCGCTTTTCCCCAATTTATTACCCACAAATCAGCAATTTTCTCAACTTTAATCGCAAATTAAATAGCTATTCTTTTCCATTTTATTCGCGAATTAGGATTGTCTCAATTTTAGCAGCTCATCAGCGTTTTTTTGTCAATTTCTTCTGCAAATTAGCGATTTTTCTCAATTCTAGCAGTCATCCAATTTTAGCGGGGGTTTATGCTTATGCCGTGGTTTAGCGTTTGTCCCAATATTAGCTGCTACTTAATTAGACTTTGCCATTTTTCCAAATTTCAGCCAATAATTAGCGTTTTTCGCAAATTTAGCTGCGAATTCGTGCCATTTCTCCATTTAATCCGCGAATGGATGATTTTTTGCGATTTTGCAGTTGCGAAGTTATCATTTTTAATTTGAGCCACGAATCAGCGGGTTTTTTTCTCATTTTATTCCATCTTTATAATACCGCTGTGGATTGAGTGCTGGTAGTGACACATTCGCGTATTTTCGTGATATTATTGGAAAATTCTCGTTCTGTGACAAACCAGAGACGTAGATTGCAGTAGGCAAGGGAAACTCGTGATCTAGGGGCCCGTCCCAACGAACAAGGACCTCGGGAATACGATCAACTGAAATAAAGGGACAAGCCTCTTCGAATGGTGACATCCTAATCGTAAGAAAAAAAAGGAAAATAATGTGTTTTCAAGCGAGCCCACGCAGTAAGTTGCTAATTTTTTATGTCTATCCATAGTTGGATTGACTTTTTTTCTCGAATTAGCACGATGAATGCCCAGAGATTGCGGTTCTCTAATTGCTGTTATTTTCGTCCTTATGTAGCACTGACGGTGAGACATCTTCAGTCATAGCTGACAGATCGGGACACCTATTCGAACGTACTCCGATTGATGTGGTTTGTTCTTACAGAACACCAACACACAAAACGATCTTGACATGTAGAAAACGACTGTTAATGACAACACCACAATCGACTGTCGCTGTCAACTGTCGTTTTGACTGTTGCTACCTTTACAGAACAGGCCCCCAGTTTCTATTGCCACAAGAAGTTAGGCAGCAAGTTTCAAGACCAGGGCGTTATGCGGATCATTGCATAAGCAAGTCCATCCCTTTTTTTCAGCCATCCGCAAAAAAAACAAAAAAAAAAAAAAAAAAAAAAAAAAAAAAAAAAAACAGTCATTTCAGGATGGTTAATTTAGCTACGAAAGAGAGCCTATTTAGTGATTTCCCCCTCTCCTCTTCTTCTTATCTACGACTCTCTAGCTAATCTCTAATTAATTTTAGCGTCGCTTCTCAATAGCTTCCGTCTCTTTAAGCATTCCATCCGCGATCATCTTCCGTAAATTTTCTCATAACACCCCCCCCCCTCACTCATAACGCTGCGTGATATTTCACTTATAAATTATAATTTGATGAGACGATGAATATTAATACTCGAGGAACAGTTTGCAATATTGCCTCGAAAGTTTAGGGCTGAGATTTTTTTTTTTTTTTTTTTTTGGAACCGTTTTCTAAAGCGGTGATGGGAGAGCGAATTAGTTTATCAAGTGCAGGGCAACTTAAGACGCAGGGGTTGAAACACTGCTAGTAGAAAATAAGATGGTGGTTCCGGTTTTAGTTTTATGGTAGAAGGGCGGGTGTGATGAAGTTATATTTTAATTTTGAGCCACTTTCCATGTTAATTTGATAACATCTGGGTGTAGTAACTGTGTATTTAAAACAAAAAAACTTAAATTCATTTTAATCAGACTTTCAAATTGAAATATCGGTGGATAAACCATAATTTAATCAGTTTATATCTCGTGCGGTCTCACTGTCCCCCTCCTCCACGGCCTCCTTCCACTAAGAACCAAATGAGAATGAAATTCATACTCGTAAAGATGCCACGAGAAATGGAAAAGACTATCAGACGTAAAGGTCGAGGGGAATAACTGGCTGCGTTAAATCATGAGTTATCGGCTTAACGCACCCCATTTTGTAAGTCTTCCCTCGACCCCTTTTCAACCCTTCAGAAAGGAGAGATAGGACAAAAGCCAAAAAAGAGCCTTTGCATTATTAAGTTATAAGACACGGGAATATACCTTTAGTGGTGCACTGGTAATTTTGTTTTTGTTTTTTGTTTTTTTTCGTTAAAAATAACAAAACAATGTGATTTTGAGGCGTTGGTTGATCGTGTTGAACTATGAAATGTGCTCAATTAGCGTGAGGATGGAACCCAGTGAATATAGCGCCCATTTTGACTTTCGATTCAATCCCTTTTCCAGGCGATTTCTCGGCTGTCTCTTTTCAAAATTAGAAATGCATGAGACGAAGTAGGGTCAAATTAACGTCTCAGGCTGCGTTCATTTCATGTGTGTCATTTAGTAATGAAGACGAGTAGCTTTCTAGAACCTCGAACCCTCCAAACGGAAGGAAATTGGGCAGTTTGCCCTCGTATACTCCCTTAAAACCACCAACCACCCCTCTATCACAAGGATTTGTGCGTCTTGAAATCTTGATGATTCCCTTACCGTTAGGGTCGCTCTTCCAACCCCGACCCCACCGCTCGACCAACCCCGAACACCAAATTTTACGTCTCAGACCCGACCGTACAACACCCTCCACCCATCCTAGGACTTCCATTACGTTTCTATCTGTTATCCACATTCAATCGAATAAGTTATTTCCAAACAAAAGTCAAACCCTCGTCAAATCTTCCCCCCTGGAAAAAGTGGTATTGTGAAAAAGAAGGGGTGCGAATAGAGAGGCTTTTAAAGTGATTTGTGCGAGAATTGAGTATTACGAATGCACGGAAAATTTGATTTGAACTGCTCTTTCACCAAGTTAACTCAAATATTTGATCTCTCGATGGATTTTTTTTTTTCTTTGACCTGTAACAACACTCTTATTTTGAGTGTACGGATCCCTCCCCCCCAATGCACAGCTATTGCTGTGCACACTAATCCTAAAAGCGGCAAAATATAGGTGAACATTTGTAGTTATCACTGTCCAAAAATATTTTTTGAACCAAACAGTCACGCATAAAGTAGCTGCAGAGAAAAATTTATGGACGCTAAAAATATTCAACTATTATGCCTACAGTTGGCTTCATTTTGAATGCCGGGTAAGTGTTTTCTCGCACCACACACCAATATGAGTTACCACTGCTGAACTCTTGAACTCTTGAAAAGGACTCTTGAAAAGAACTCTTGAAAAAGGACCCACCACGTTGAGCCTCAGAATTCTGGTGGATCAAATTGAGAAAATTCGCGCTATCTTCGGGAAAATTCGCGGCTAAAAAGAGAAAATACACCGTGTCCCCAGTTTCGTTAGATCCTTGAGCCCAGTGAAGTGCTAATCGGCAATTTTCATCTAGCTGACGCTAATATTCGTGGCTATAGCAGAGAAAAAACGGTGATTCGTGGTCTCGCGATGAAACTTTCAGACTAAAATTGATGAAAAATCGCCGATTCGCGGTGCTTGGAGGCCATTCCACAAATAAATCGTGGAAATCAACGCGAAAGTGTTGTTTTTTAACCAACCTCCCTCCCTCCCAACACCGTTAAAATTGAGATAACACGCTATAATATTGACCAAAGAAAGATACTTTCAGGTTGGGCAAAAATAGAAAATTCACAACTAAAATTGCGAAAAATCGCCCATTCGTATACGTATAAAAAACAGAATAGATGCTAATTCGCCGCAAAATTGGCAGAAAACGATATATTTCACAGCTGAAATTGAGAAAAATCGCTAATTTGCATTTTGCGGTTTTGAAGTGAGGAAAAACGTTAATTCGCGGATAAAAATGAAAAAAATCAACTGGAAAAAAACACTACCTAATTAGCGCGGCTACAATTAACAAAAAAGCTAATTTTCAGTTAAAATTGGAAAGAAATGATAATTCTCTGCTAAAAATGAGGGGAAAATTGATAATTTCCAGCTCACTTGGCAAAAATTGAGAAAATTCGGCAATTCACGGGTTGGGAAACGATACTACGCGGCTAAAATTTAGAAAAAGCGCCAATTCACTGCTAAAAATTGAGGAACATCACTAATTCTCGGATAAATTGTGGTGAAATTTCAAATTTAAATACGCGCCTTCTGAAGGCAACTTTGTGGATAAATTTCAGAAAAACGGCAAATTCATGCACGGCTATATGTAAAAACAATGCCGATTTATATACGGGCTAGAACTGAGAAGAAGCAATAATCTATACCTAAAAGTGGTATAAAATTGCTAATGCGGTGCTAAAATGTGAAAACCCCACTAATTTGCTGGTAATATTTCAAAATTAATAATTATTTTGGCCGAAATTAAGAGATTTTAAATATCTAAATCGAGAAAAAGTGCTAATTCACGGCTAAAAATGGCAAAAATCACCAATTTACAGCCACCAATTTATTTTGCGAAACGCCTATTCGTGACTGAAATTGAGAACATTTGTTAATTCACAGGTTTGAAACGCTGCTAAAATTAAGAAAAGCGCTAATTCGAGGCTAAATTTGAAACAAGTTCTAATTTGCGTCAAAACTGGATTATACGTCATTCGCGGCCTCTGAAGGCAACTTTTGAGGCAGAAATTAAGAAAAAGCGCCAATTTATGGCAATGGGTGAAAAACCCGCTACTTCGCGGGTGAAACGGGGAAAAATCGCTTGTGCAGAGGCAGAGCGCACGGTGAACCGAAAAAATCCTAATTTGTGAAAAGCCCTCTCTGTCGCGGCTAATATTGAGGAAAACACTTAAGAAAAACTCCAGTTTCCAGCTAAAACTGAGAAAAGTGATAATCCTCTGCTAAAAAAAAAAATTTTAAAAATCGCTAATTTGCTGCAAGAATTGAGGAAAGCGCCAAAACTCGTGGAAAATTAAGAAACATCGCTCACGGGATAAAAACGCTACTTTGCTGCTAAAGTTGAGAAAATGCATGCCTATGGGGGGGGGGGGGCAAAACCGCTAGTCCGCGGCTGAAATTGAGAACAACGATACACGCGGTCCAAATTGAGAGAAGCGCTAATTTACGGGTAAAGTTGGGAAAAAGTACTCATGCATGGCTAAAATTGAGAAATTCGAAGCTTAAACTGTGAACGATGCCCGCTCCAACCAACAGTCCTCGTTTCGCTCTCACGGTTCTCATCAGCCCTGGTGAGCCGGGTCGTCCCTGACTCTGTTTTGCTAGGGCGGGGATCGTAGTTCAGTGGCACCTCCGTTCTCGGTGAGGGGCGGTCTATTGGCTCCGTACTCGGCTCAATACCCGGGCTGGTGAGACCAGGACCGAGTGGATCGGGTAGCTGAGGGTCTGAGGTTGAAACGGAGACTGGACCGAACCTTCGGTGCCATTTTCCGTAATTACAACATTTTGCAGGCATATTATCTGCGAAATTGAAAATGTATAGGTTTAATTTGCATGAAATTGCAAGTTCCAGGTCATAATTTCGGCGAAATTACAAGTTTCAGGGCAAATTTTTTTTTTTTTTTTTTTTTAGAGGTCGCCAACCCTGCGGGCTAGCCGGCACTGACACTGACTAAGCCTATACCCTGCGATGGACATCCGTGTAATTGCTAAATTTGAAGCTAAATATTTGAAAGTTTGCTAATTCGGGTGCTAATTTGAGCAACTTGATGAGCTTCCTGGCTGAACGCCTGCGAAATTAATATTTTCGGGTCTTCGGGCGTTAATTTAATCGAAATTACAAGTTTCGGGTCGTGCCGGCGTCCAACAGACTAGTCGGCCATTACAATTATACTTATTTAAAGCCCAGAGCGTGACGAATCCTAAGGAAATTGGAAGTTCCAATGGCGAATATCAGGGGCAATGCGTCTTCCGGGTCTTAACTCCCAGCAAAGATGATTGTTTCGCGGTACTTGATTCCTAGTATAAATTGCAAGTTTCGGATCTTAATTTAAGAGAGTTTAGAGCCTTTTTTGTGTCCGAGCGTTCTAAACTCGACGAAACCCGCAAACCCCCGTCACGGTCATTATCCGTTGGTGTTCATTGTTGGGACAAATAAGCTGGAGGGCTCAGGGTAATGTAAAAAGACGCCCACTCTTCTTTATAGAGCTATAGCTATACGTCCAATGAGCTTAGGCAAGAATATTGTCGGTAAAATTGTTGTGAAATTTAAAGTTTGCGGCTATAATGAAAGTTTCGAGGCTGAATAGTCGCAAAAATGCAAGAGTTAGATTACAACAATAGCAGAACTTGCAAGATTCGGGGACATATTGTCGTGAAATTGCAGTTTCGCAACCAATTGATGCAACACGCAATCAATTGATGAGGGGGGCAGCGACTAAATAACTAGGTACAAAGAGAATTGAAGTTCCAAGGAAATATATAACTGTGGGATGGTACGAGGTTCTTATACAATCGAAAAGAGACGTTTCTGGGCTGAGGAACCGTTCAGGGCGTCACTTCATCAGATCAGCCCTCCAAGCTTTTTTATCTCCTACCAGTATAGTCCAGTAAAATAAGAACTAAAAAGGGGGTCAGGTTGCATTAATTAGGGTAGATGATTTTTTTTTTTTTTATGTTGTCTGGGATGGTGCAGGTATGATGTGTTCAAATTGTTGACCTCGAAAGACATCGGGATCATCCTGGAATTATCGAAAAACCACAAAAATTTGGGACTTTTTGGGGTTTTTGGCTTTTTCACGGTAAACTAGCCATTTTTCGATTGTGGCTTCGAAGTAACTTTTCAAAGTTGAGAAAATTTCTGAGAAAATTTCTGAGAAAACCAGCCTAAAGCACACATGTATTATCGTTTCCAAGATACAGCTAGTCAAATTTAGGCAAATTTGTCAACAGTTCAAAACGCTGTCAATCAATTTTCGTTTTTTTGTAGTTGTGACCTTGTAGAAACCTTTAATGATCATGATAGTACTAATTATTTTGTTAGACTAGACTGAATCTTCAAAAATGAGGCCAAAGGAATCCCCAATGTTTTGATAGTGGTTGGGTTTGATAGTGGTTTTCAACCTATGGGTCGCGGGCTTTTCCTGGATGGGTCGCTGTCCGTTCTCCACACTTGTGTCGCGACCCAAAATTTTGTCATAAAGGGACGTGCCCTCCCCACTATTTTCTGTTTTGCAACCGTTACTTTCTTTATTCACTTAAGACTGCATAGTTCAAGTTAATTATTTCATTCACCCATTTCAAATTTCAGAGAGAGCGTGAAACAGTGCTCCCAGGCAGATAGTGAAATCGAGACGGGAAAGTCAATCCTAAAATCCCAAGTTACCCTGCTTTCGAACTTCTAGTTTGGTCCGAGGGACTATAGTGTGTCGTATAATCTTGAGATGTAATCATAGAATTTGCGGCGAATATCTTAATAAAACGGCAAGGCCCGACGCGCCTTTTATGGATCCTGCCACATGCTGTAAGACTTTCAGCATATTTTTATGCACTGCTCTCGATAGGCCTCCGATACGGATTTTCGATCGTCTGAGAGAGATCATGATGGACCAATAACATTAGTGTACACAAATTGAAAGCCCATTAAACTCCATACAGCGTTTAAGTGTCGCCCATAAGACAAGTTATGGTGGGCTTACGAAGGGACGTGGGATGACTGGAAGTGTCCTCACCCGGTGGACTTTGGGAAAGGTATCTCTTCCGAATATATGCAGGGATTTCAAATCATACTGCAACGTGTCATCGGCAACCACTGAGCAACACGTTGACATGCGACCTTCTCGCATCACAAGAGACAACGAGGATTCAGACAAACTTTCCAACTGGCTGTCTGATCACCCTGTCTTCCCGAAAACCGATGTAATAATGCCTATGGCTAGTGGTATAGTAGGCAGCAAGCCAGGGCGGGAAGAAGGCACAATCCTGGTATAGTAGGCAGTGATCGTGTGAACTGCCACAATGCTCTGAAAATAGGAAAAGAATTGATGCAAAATGTCATTGGGGAAAACTTTGAGGATGTAAAATTCAGACGGAAGTATACGATTATCAATTTAGCCTCCGACACCAGCAGTATTTCCATTGGTGACAGAAAGATGAACGTTAATCCTCTCACCCTATTTCACAGACTGTGCATCCTGAAAAAATCAGACGAGCAGCTGAAAGAGTTTTTCTCTTACGAACTGTCACCTTTTCCAATGTCGCTATTCACTGAAGAAGGGATGAGGAAAGGGGTAAAGTCCTCTTTCTATGCGGCGTTTACGCCCTCGAGTGAGAAGATCGACGAGAAAGACCCTCGATTGAAAATTATGGTGATTGTCGACGGAGGTCATTTACAACACAAAGTTGTTTGGCCTCGATGTGCCCCCTTCGGTTTGATTGCAGCCAAATATGTCAACTATTTGAAAACTCACTATGGATCAAATGTAGTAGTTGTTTTTTGATGGTTATCCTACTGCCGCCACGGTCAAAAGTACAAAGAGCTCAGAACGTAACCGTCGAGCTAAATTATTATAGTCTTATGCAGATGTCATCTTTGACGAATCGACTATTGTTCCCATCGGCCAGGAACAGTTAATGTCCAATGAAAGAAACAAGGAGCGATGGATCGACATGTTGAAACGTCATATGACAAGTAATGACATATTAGTAAAGCAGGCTGTTGAAGACGCTGACAGATTAATCGTAAGTACAGCATTTTCAATGGCGTCTTCCTATGATGCTGTGAAAATTATTGGTGAGGACGTGGACTTGCTTGTTCTTCTTTGTGGTTTGGCCCATGGTGCACCAGAGCTGGACAACGTTTTTTTCGAAAAGACTGGCAGAGGGAAACACCCTAACACTTTATACTCGACTAAATCCTTCAATCATGGGTTAAAACCTGTTATTGAACTAACTGTATGTGCATGCGCTAAGTGGTTATGATACAACGTCCACCTTCTTTGGCCAAGGGAAAATGAAGTTTCTTGCCTCCTTGAAGAAGGAGCCGACGCTCCAAGAAAAAGTTAATGTATTTTTGGACAAAAATGCCTTGCCCGAACAGCTCGCAGAAGCGGGAGAGGCATTGTGTCAATTGCGTTTCAGCCTTCGTGTATTAAGGACCTATAAAAAGTGTTTCGTTATGAGTTGTCAAGAGTGCGATGAATTGGTTTCTCCCCGGAAAAGTGTTACGAATGTCAAAGTTTGTTTCATCCGAAATGTGCATTGTTTCAAACTTTTTCAAACTACAAAAAGATCAATCCTAAAAATGATTGGAAGTGTAAAAATTGTGATAAAAGGATCAACACCCACTCGAAGAAGAAAAGAACTGAGACAAAGCCGACTGTTGAATCAGAGGATGAGGAAGTCAATGTGAGGAGATGTTCTGTTTCTTCTGAGGACGATGAGGAAATCGAGGGTATGAAAAGCCTTCAGAAAAATGTTAAAACGATTTTGGAAAAAGTGGGTTCTTCGGACGAAAGACTTGGAGACTTGGAACAATCTATCAAATTTTTTTCTCAAGAAATTGGATGATTACACTACAGAAATGGGAAAACTTACCAAGGAAATAAAAGCGGTCTCAAAAGAAAATATGGATTTGAGACAATGTAATGTTGAATTAGACAAAGAAATGGAGGAACTCAAATTCAAAGTGTCTTCGCTGGAACATTAATCGCTTAACGCTGATGTGGTCATCTCGGGAATAAATGAGCCGTTTGACACGAAAATTGAGAATATTGTCTTGAAAATTGGGGAGGAGTTGGTGGTAAATATTACCCAAGATTGTTTGAAATCTTATTTTGAGTATAAACTTACAAAGAAGAGCAAAGAGCAACAGGTTGTTAAATCTAATATTGTTGTCAAGTTCGTATCTTCGGAGATTAAGGATAAGATTATGCTTGCTAAAAAAAATAAAAATATATTGGTTATATCGATAATACCTGATCTGGTGTCAGAGGATAAAATTTTTATAAATGATAGGCTTAGTCGTGAGATGGGTCATTTGTTTTGGCAAACTCGAATGATAGCAAAAACATATAATTATCGCTTCGTTTGGACCAATAATGGTTCAATCTTTATGAAAAAAGAGGAAAGTGCAAAATATATTATAGTTCATTCAATGTCTCTGTTAAAATCGATGGATGTTAAAAATAAGCTTGAGCACATTTTCGTAAATAATAAATAAATTGAGTGTAACCTAAATTTTGTTCATTCGTTATTTCTTTTTGTAATGTCAAATCTAAATAACTTAATTGATGCATATAAAGAGGTCCCATGTCATTCTGATGTTGCTTTAAGTGACATAGAGCATTACATTACTGATTTAAATGGTATCAATCTTATTTGCTTCAATATCAGAAGTATTAGTAAAAATTTGGACGTTTTTAAGGCCTTTGTATATTCGCATTCAGTTGAGTTTCATATTATAGCCCTTACGGAAACGTGGAATTCTGCTGATCTGAATTTTGAGATAGCTGGGTACTATTCATTTAATTCCTCAAATTCCAACAACAGAGCAGAAGGTGTCTCGTTATTTGTTAAGAAGTCCATTGATGTATCAAATTTTGTAGTAAATCCAATAAATGAATGTAATTCTGTGCAAGTTTCTGTTCTCATAAATAATACCTTGTCTGTACTTACGGTAATTTATAGGTCTTTTGACCGGGATCCTGGGCTGTTCTTGGAAAGTTTACATCTATATTTGAGAGATATGGAAAGATTCAAGTGTCACATTGTTTGTGGTGATCCTAACATATTTATTTTGTCATCTTCAGACATATATGATACTTATTTGGATATCCTACATGAATTTGGTTTGGTCACTGCAATCAACTGTTACACCAGAGTAAGGCATGAGAGTAAATCTTGCATAGATCACATATAAGAATCCAATCAATGCAATTTGCGAAGGCTTTGTTATAAATTCTGATATTACAGATCACTTTCTCGTTGCCTTGTCCATTTCAAATATATCTGAAGACTCCATCCGGACAAGTAATATTGTTCAGTATTCTAGAGTTGATTTCGACAGTTTACGTGGTTTAATTGCAAAAGAAAATTGGAGCTCGGTATTGTCACAAGTGGATGTGGATACTTCGCTTAAGGAATTTATAGATATTATAAAGAAATTACTCAGTGATTGCTCGGTGGATATAAAATATAAAGTAAAAAGTAAATGTAGAAAATTAAAGGCATGGATTACAGGAGGTATTGTGACTTCTATCAGAAATAGGGATAGACTGTTTAAATATATAAAGTGGCATAAGGGTGATATCACGCTTTTGAATAAATTTAGAAAATATAGAAATATATTGAATAATGTTATAAAATTAGCAAAAACACAATATTTTAAAAAATTAATTGATGAAGCAAAGTATGAGAGTAAGAAAATCTGGAATGTTATAAACACAGCTACCAATTCTAAAACTAAAGTTGATATAGTGTCAAGTGTACATGTAAATGGTGCGTGTGTGGAGAATTTGGGTGAAATTGCAAATGCCTTTAACAATCATTTTGCGAGCGTAGGGACTAATTTAAGAAGTCAGATTTCACATAGTGCCCCTGTTTCTGAAAATTCAAGTCTGGTAAATAATACAAGATTAACTCATTCTGTATTCCTTCATCCAATAGATGATGATGAGATTAATTCCTTGTTAATTAAGATATCTAAGAAAAATTCGTTCAATATGGACGGTGTGTCAAATGAGCTGTTGAGCAGAATTCGGGAATTTATAATTGTTCCAATCAAACACATTTTTAATTTAGCGCTGGAAACAGGCGTTTTCCCCACTTATTTGAAAAGATCCATGGTGATTCCGTTGTTTAAGTTGGGTGATCGTACTGATACGTCAAATTATGGACCTACCTCTTTATGTCGGACCTTATCGAAAATATTGGAGAAATGTATCAAGGCTCGTGCTTGGTCGTTTTTACTTAAACATAATGTTATCTCCCGGCAGCAATTTGGGTTTCAGCCAGGATTGTCAACAGATCACGCCTTGTATGAGGTTTCTAGAAAGATTTATGAGAGTCTTGATAAGGGATACACGGTTGTCGGTTTGTTTTTGGACCTACATAAGGCATTTGACTCTATAAGCCACGAGTTATTGTTTCAAAAGTTGTATGATTGTGGAATAAGGGGTATTGCCCTAAAATCGTTTAAAACGTATGTGGTAGGTCGCACTCAGTGAGTCAAGATTGGTAATTTTATTAGTGATCCCATTGAGCTGAGTTCAGGAGTACCCCAGGGTTCAGTTCTTGGGCCGCTACTATTCTTGATGTATTATAATAGCATTTTTTCTTGCATGTCAATTCAACACCTTATTGTTTCGCTGATGATTCTGTGTTTATTTTCACTGGCCGTAGTTTCAATGAGGTGCTTAATTATATTCTAGCGGATATTAAAATTATGAGAGAGTGGCTCAGTGCAAATTGTTTTTTATTGAATTGTAATAAATCCTCCCTAGTCCAGTTTTCTTTCAATACGGGTCTCTTACCAACGCCATGTAATGTTAAAATTCATTCTACCAATTGTTCAAATAATTATATATTATAATTTTACGGATAGTTGTAAATACTTGGGGGTAATCTTTGATAATAGATTGAAGTTTGATAAACATATTCATTGTTTGAATGGGAGGATTAGAAAATTATACTATAAATTTAAAGTATTGAGAGATATTCTTTGTTCCGTGACCCTAAGGACAGTATATTTTGCTCTTTGTCAATCTATCTTGACTTATGGTATTGTTGTATGGGGAAATACGTTTAATTACGTGCTGAATAAAATAAGCATTGCTCAGAAAGCTGTGATTAAGATATGTTTGAAAAAACCCTATCGATTTCCATCAGACTTATTATTCGATCTTTTTGATGTTATGCCCATTAATTTTCTTTGTACCATTGCTGCCTGTAGTATTTTTTATAAGATGAATCCTTCTAATCACATGCATTCACATTCACATTGGACCAGACTCTCTAAATATACTAACGTTTTAATCCCTAAATGTCATACCAAATATTATTCTAGTCATGCTATTAGTGTGTATGTTCTTAGAGTAGCTTTATTAAATAAATTTAATTTTTGTAATTTTCTCAAGCCTAGTTCCTTAAAAAAATATTTATGTAAATTAATAAAGAAGAAGTCTCTAAAGTTACCTGTAAGCACATAATTATTATTATTATTATTATTATTTTGTTTTTGAAAATTTGTTAATTTATTAATGCCTCCTATGTTTTAAATTAGGTATTGAATATATAATTTATAATTTAGGGGAAAGCTGTTTGCAACTCCAGCCTCTGCTCAAGCTTTGCTTTAGAGAGCTGGAAATAAATAAATGAAATAATAAATAAAATAAAAATAAATTTCTCGCGGCGCTCTATGGGATAAGGTGACAAGACGTTGAATGACGGGAGATTCTTACTCTTTTCAAAGGCTGCAGCCCGAACTCATTTCAATCTAGCCCGACTGCCACCGACCCAAGATGCTGCCACATATCACATACTGCGAGCTTACCACCAGGTGAAAATTTACTACATTTCTCATTTTACCACTATTACGTACATTATATACTATATTTCGAGCTTTTTCGTATCTTCCGTCGCCTGATCTGTTTCAGGTTCAAAAATGGTTGAGAAACCATTGCCCAAAAAAAAAGTCCAATGATCCTGCTCCCTCCCAACTCGTGAAGATGATTTCCTGCGCCAGCAAGAAGGGTTGTGCCAGTGCATGTGGGTGCAGAAAAGCCGGCCTCAAGTGTTCCACGGTCTGCATTAATTGCAGTGGCGATTCATGTGAGAATCGACCGGACACACTTGTGGATTTTGACTGTACAGAAGATATAGAAGACCCCGTGGAAATGGAAGGCGACACGGAAGACATTTCGAATTTGTTTATAAACGAAGTTACAAGTGTAAAGGGGACGCGTCCTCTGTCAGGCTCTTCCAAGAGAAAAAGGTTGGATTAAAATTTTTTTTTTTTTATTACTTTTGACATCCATGCTATCATTTAGTTGAAATAGTGCATTACTTTTCAGTTTTCAGTCCTAAAGTACATTTAGTTTATCAGGCATTTTTAGTCACAATTATGTCATTGCCGAATGAGTTGAAATGCGTTTGTGATGTACTTCCTATAAAGGACGAAATGCTAAAAATTAACTATACCTATTATAGTTATCTAAAAATTGGGGTTACAGAAGTCGTCCTGGTCTATTTTTGTGAGAACGACAATTAAACGAACCCCACATGGTCACGAATAACGAAAACCGATAACATTTATTATTCAGCCTACTACGAGTAACCGCCGTACCAACTAATGCAACAATCAATTATTGATCAATGTAGTTACGGAGCTTCTTGGGCGACAGTTACCCCTCCACCCCTCCCAACTCTTTGTTGGAACGGCCTAAATCTGAAGGCAGTGTACCATTTTGACCACTAAAATGATTCCACATGGTTACAGAGGATGAAGACATAGAAACATCAACATCATTTGTCAATTTTGAAAATATATCCTACATTTGACGATCTCTATCTTAGAAACTGTGATACTTCCAGATCCCGCTTAGGGCTAGTTTTGTCGGAAATTCTGTCTGCTTTAAAATGTTACTTCGCAGTCACAGCTGAAAAATGACTACTTCAGCAAGAAAAGTGCCTAAACCCCCCCCCCAAAAAACAACAATTTCGCCGTCTTTCCCGAATTCAAGTATGATCCCGTCGTTTTTCGAGGTCAACAATTTGAACACATCATACCTACATCCCCCCCCCTAACAACAGGAAAAAAAAATGAATCTACCCTAATTAATGCAACCTTCGACACCTTATTTTACTGGGCTAGTACCAGTGGATCGGTTCCGTGATGGTTTCACCGGGAGCATTCCTAAACGAGTTTGTATAGAGAACATATTATTAACATCTAGAGGGCATAGGTGTAGTGATGGGTCAAGGGAAAAAACCCAACGGGAATATTCCCGGTTTTTGGGAAAAAACCCGGTTTTTTCCCAAGAAAGTATTTTCCCACCCGAATTGGGTTTTTATTCGTTCAATTTAAATAAAACTTATCAAAGCAGAAATTAGAGAATTCAGCCTCGAAGCTTGAGTCTTTTTCCTCGCGCAGCCTCTTGTAACCTTTCCCTCAACTCTGAGAAGTCTCTATTTGCTCAATAGAGATAAATTCATCTCGCATTACGCCACATTGAGCTAAAGCTCGCTGAAAATTTACCTCGCCACTTTCCAAGAATGATTAGTCCCTGATTCTACGAAAACTGAACGATTGAATAGACTCCAGCGTTAAAAGTATTCATTACGCTGCGACACACCTGGGCCCATCATCAAAGGGGGTGCTGCTGAGTAAGACGAGCAAATAGAGGGAATTGAAAAATTCATAAGGTTGCCACCCAGATGAAGGTTAATGTCGACGAAGCGATGGTGGATTTGGCCAACTATCGTTCCAAGGATGGACTCTGGGGGAAGACATTTTTGTGGGAAAGTGCCTCGGCGGTCACGCCAAGTGTTTGGTGGGTGGAAAGGACTTTGTTCGACTTCAACTTTGTCTTCCATTGCAGGTTAGAATTTTATCAGCTGCGACAGAAAGATCCTTTACACTGAGAAAAAAAATCGACAGATAATCGGTCAATATCAACCGAGCTAAGTCGGTCAGAGAGTTGCAACCGAGCAGACACGGTTAGAAGTACGCTAGGTCTAATTGACCTAGTTCCCTGATAACCGTGTCTGCTCGGTTGCAACTCTCTGACCGACTTAGCTCGGTTGATCCGAGGTTGACCGAGTAGACTCGGTCAAAATTCAACACGGTTATTTTAACTGAACGCTTGGTTAACGAGCGACTACCGAATATTCGGTTATCTCTACCGGCTTTACAGTTGGACTAACTCAGTCTGATCTGTCATTCGTTCCACATGAATACTGCTGCTCCAACCGATCTTTCGTTTATAGCAACCGAATGCGTAACGTCAAGGCCACCCACACTGCTCGGTTATTTTGACCGTAAAGTGTCGGTTGACCCAACCCACTATGCTGAGTTATTCGTACCATTCCTGTTCCGTTAATCTTACCTAATTCACTTCGCTATTTTGATCGTCTCTGTAATGTCAGTCAGGCAAACAATTTTGTAGTTTTAATCGTCACTTATCTGATACTCCTCACTATGCTTTGGGAAGCCAGCCACGTTGAGTCAGCCAAACTAACCTTCTGAACTCCAACCGAACTGTGCTAGACTCAACAACAGTAGTCGGTAATTTTATCTAGGTTTCTTTTGTTGTTGTAGCATTTTTTTTTCTTCTTTCCTCACTAGTAATCTTAGGCGAGAAAACGTATGCGATGCAGAAACCGACCCACGCTTCGCTTTGAACTCTAGAGTAATCAGGCGCGCTACAAAAATTATGAAAATTAGGATTAGGACACATACGTAATTAAAATAAACATTAGCAGCGAAATAAGAGCGTTTCGTAAAATAATTATTTAATGCTAATATGTATTTCAAAGTACATGAATGTACGTATACACACGCATATTGAGATTCTGTGTCTTCATTCGCTCATTGAAGAGTGAAAAAACGACCAATTACTTTGTTGTTGCACTATCGAAGAGTACTTCAATCCGATCACTTCCTTATTAGGCGATTTTACTCTGGGTTGCTGGCGTTTTGTTTTGTTTGTTTGTTTGTTTTTTTTTAAACAATTTTACAATCTGCCCGGTGACTGCGTAGCCTAGAAAAAATTCAATAAAAAAATTAATTTCGGTTGTTCCAGCTCGAAACAGCGACTAGATCTAGTACTGTGACCTTGCAGCTGTACTGTGTTACATTTTCTCAGGGGAGGCGACACCGACGTCCACTGAATGAAGTAGATAGAACTCCTAAAAAAAACAGAAGTTTTAAGTTAAGGCTGTTGAAAATTGAAACAACAAGCAGTACTGTTACCTTGCAGCTGCACTGTGCTGCTGTTTCAGGCTTTCCACTTCCACGTTGGAGAGGTTTCCACAATTATTAGTGAGAAACGTGCATTAGTTATTTCAAGAGACCGGCCCTTTTTCCCGCAATTGACAGGTTTTCCGCTTTACGAGGAGTTCACCTTGGACAGGTTTGCTGCAGTAGTGTAGAAGGAAGAAATATATGTGCAGTTTTCAACACGTATTGAAGAAGACATAATAGAAAACTTCCAAGATTAAATAAAATTAAAATTCATCAAGATCGTTGGTTTTGCGCCGCGCCGCTCAACGCGTTATACCAGATAAATTTAATACCCCTGCCTTTCCCACCAAATCTAACATCGTCTAAATGTATTGAGATGAGAGTGTTCCCATTGAAATCCCGCTATTGAAAAATTAGTCAAATACCAGAAACCATCGAAATAAAATTAATCGTGCACTGATACAAATTAATCATGTATCTACTTACCAGCGATTTTGTCGATTACGTCTTCGGACAGGCCATGAACGAAGTAAACCTTTTGCTTCCTCTTTACCAAATTTAAGTAGGCAGAAAAAATAGGAACACTCTAAACTTTGCAATTGCAAGTTTTCAATAAAATTTACGCGACTGACAAAAGCACACTTTCTAGTTTCTATCCCAAACGCAGAACCCAGAATGAACAGCGAGGGAGAGGAATTATGCTTTGTCGGAGCCTCGGAGCTGGTTGTTAGGTGGAGGGAGTTGCTACACGGTTGATGCTGACCGTGTTCTGTGTAGCTAGCCGACTTTCAAGGTTGGGACTTGGTCAGCTTGAGCATGCTGAGGGGCACTATTTCTTTTCTTTTTTCTGCTACGCAAGCAGCTCGAGGCTTGCCTCCTGTCCTGTGCCCCTCCGCCCATCTTTGTCTAATGTGATCCACATCTACTCCCCAATTCCCGAACCGTTATTTTTTTTTGTGTGTGCCCATCATTCTTTCCAAGCCAAGGCCAGGCGGTCTAGTGAGAATGGGCTTCTGCTTTGAACACGATTATGTATAAATATGAATTTCCGAATTAATAGAGAGAGTAATTACAATAAGTAACCAGAATTGATAAAGATGAACAAACGAAAAAGACAAAAACAAGGGTGGATCTGGGACCTTTCACTGTAAGATGGAGGGGTAGGGGATAACCCCCCCCCCCGATCCAGTTCTATTGACTAGCTCGGGAGGGGGGGGGGGGATTTTATCCTTACGAGCACTCGGCACGAGCCGCATACAGATGTAACCTTTGTTTAACCGAGTTTCGGTAGTCTTAACCGTTAGGTAGTAGGCTGGTTCAACGTCCATTAGAATGAGCAACTCGGTTATTCCGGTATTAACTGACAGACAAGGTTAAAATGTTAAATTGCACGGTTGGTTCTACAGATCTTAGCTCAAACTCGGTTAGGTTGACCATATTTACCTGTTCAACCGTGTCTACCGAATTAACACGGTTAAAAAGGTCAGGTTAAGCCAGCCGTTTTCACGGTAAGAACGACCGAGTTTCAAGTCTAACCGAGTGAGCTTACCGACTTTTTTTCTCAGTGTAGCACGTTTTCTTGAATGAACATCAAGAAAAGAAACCGTTTAACGACTGATCAAGCCGAAAAACTGACCTATCTGTCCCACAGTTGGAAAATTCAAAATCGTCGAAGTAGTAATACAGAAAGCAGTGACTCCTCACACCTTCTTGGACTCTGGGATACCGAAAGCACGTTCGGCAGGCAAATTCACACTTCATTTTTCAAAGGACCAACGAAACTGATGCAACATCATCTGAATCATCATCATCGTCATCAAACGAGGAAACCTCTGGCGATGAATTCCAATAGAAAAATTAATGGACATTTGGTGGCAAGGCTCGGCTTCAGCTTTGTCTTCCGTAACGGTTAGAATTTTAAACAATTTTTGTGCAAACAGTGAGTTCGTATGATTCTATGGGTGCAATAAATACCTACAGTCGTTTGTTTATTATTCATTTGCTGAGTCTGTTGTAGCATTGCGTGAAAAACGGATAAAAACCCAGTATTTTCCCAAATTGGGTTTTTTCCCGGTTTTTTCCCTGGGAAAAAACCCGAAATTTTATTTTCCCGGTGTAAACCCATCACTACATAGGTGGTATATGGTTATACAGGGTGGTCGGTTTTGAGATGCAAAAAAAAAATTGGGTAATAGTACACCAAAAATGGGATAAAAAAGTCCTATTCGGATAGTGGCCTATCTCTTTTTGCTTTCGAGTAATGATTTTTTTAGTGATTTTTATGCGCAACTGTATTGTTCGCCGTAAAACTGTTATTTCTCAGCTTCTACTTCACGTTTTTCCAAAAGTGATGGCAGTTTTGTAATCTACGGAAAATTTTCTACGGGATGAACGCAAAATCAATATTCTAAATTGTCATAAACGCCTAAAAACGTAACGTTTTCGTTGCGTTAATGCAAAAAAACCAAGAATTTGACATCACAAAACAATTTACTGTGTCACCAAAAATGTCTTCACACGTTGTCAAACGACATAAAAACTTCTCCGTTTTCCCAGCTTTCCAACGGTGTACTCGAAAGTGGAATTATCTCCCTCCTTCGACGAGAAAATTCGAAAAGAAGCGAAAAAGTCATACATTTTGGGCTAAAAATGTCAATAATAACAGGTGCGAAAATTCAATTGTTTGGCTCTCTTTCTTGAGAAATCCAAGCTCTGGCACTATAAAAATTAAAATGTATTGCATTTGACGAATAAACAACAAACAAACAAATTAATAAAATGGACGAAGAGGTGTGCGAATTTAGGGCGTCTGTTGGATTTTTATGGGGTCTGGGCTGGGATCGTCGGAGACCGAAATCACCGTCTTGCTGGAAAATAATTTGTTCCCTCAGCTCTGGGTCCATTCCGTCAAGAAGACGTGGCAATTCGACTTGCAGGAAATGCAGGTAGCCTTGCCCCGTTCCTTCAAAGAAATGTGGGCCTATTAATCGGTCTCTCCGACCCATAAAAAACCAGCAGACGCACTAAATTCGCCCACCTCTTCGTCAATTTTATTAATTTGTTTGTTTGTTGTTTATTCTTCAAATGCAATACATTTTAATTTTTATAGTGCCAGAGCTTGGATTTCTCAAGAAAGAGAGCCAAACAAATGAATTTTTGCACCTCTTGTTATTGACATTTTTAGCCCAAAATGTATGACTTTTTCGCTTCTTTTCGAATTTTCTCGTCGAAGGAGGGAGATAATTCCACTTTCGAGTACACCGTTGGAAAGCTGGGAAAACGGAGAAGTTTTTATGTCGTTTGACAACGTGTGAAGACATTTTTGGTGACACAGTAAATTGTTTTGTGAAGTCAAATTCTTGGTTTTTTTGCATTAACGCAACGAAAACGTAACGTTTTCAGGCGTTTATGACAATTTAGAATAATGATTTTGCATTCATCCCGTAGAAAATTTTCTGTAGATTACGAAACTGCCATCACTTTTGGAAAAACGTGAAGTAGAAGCTGAGAAATAACAGTTTTTCGGCGAAAAATACAGTTGCGCCTAAAAATCACTAAAAAAATTATTACTCGAAAACAAAAAGAGATAGGCCACTATCCGAATAAGACTTTTTTATCCCATTTTCGGTGTACTATTACCCAATTTTTTTTTTGCATCTCAAAACCGACCACCCTGTATATGGTCAATAATGGAGTGAAATGTTCAGTTACTGGGTTAAAATACTACTCATAGCGTCAAAAGCCTCAAAAATCACCATTTCTGATCAAATTCAGGGCAAATTCAGTTTCTTCCTCTTTTTAATGTCTATGTTATTTATCACCTTTCTCAATCACGGACCGCTTACCTCCTAGAGTGGCATAGCGGCTGCTAAACCTTGAATGTAGTGGCGGCGATACTTGAACACTATGAACCTATAATCCGGATACGGATGTCATATTCAGTGACTCCGTGCATTTTTCTGCAAACAAAATTCGTTCTGAACGAAAAGACCTGTGTATTGAAAACTATGTAAGTAATAGATTCCACAACTTTTTTTCCAGAAGCAACAGTTGAAAATTTCTGAAGTTATGGATGGCACGATTTTCAGTCAAAAATCAATTTGGCCGATTCGGACTCACTAAAATATTACATTTCACGGGATTCACTCACTTGTGGTTGAATGGCTAAGCAATGACGAGCTAACAACGGAAACAGCTCCAGAAATATGACCTTTTGGCCTTATTTGAGCAGAGACATATTCTAAGAATTTTAATTAACGCCTAAAAGATGTCCTCTTCTTCATAAAAAATTAAAAATAAATTTTATTTCGCACTGTGCAGGGAGTATAGAGGCAACAGTGCTTTGTGGAATTATTTCCTGGAACTTCCTACGCTTCAATTTTTTTAAATTTTATTTTCCTTCTCTACTGGGTTATTTGACGTCTGAACAAGGATGATGGAGGCTGTGATTTAACAGTTTGAAATGGGAAAATATTTCCTCCTTACTCATATCTTTACGTACGTCCTACTGGAACGTTGGAAAACAGCCTTTTTTCTTCACCTTCAGACGGAGAGGATGAGCATTGAGCACGTGGGAGACAGAGTGCGGAAAGCTGTGTGTTCCTTCAATGTAAAGAAGGTCTTAGAATTTACCTTCTCCCTTATTTGATGTCTAGTTGTACGGTGTGCTCTCCTTTGAAATGCAAATAACCAATGAGAGGGGGGAGAGGGTTCGATATTGAATAGACTTTATCGGTTGAAGTTAACCCTGTATGGCGAGGAAGTGGGAGGAGGTACGGCAAAGCTAACCAAGACCTTCATTGCGCTTATAGTGTGAGGGGGAGAAGTCCTGCGTGGGAGTTCAGCTTTCATTATATCCATCTCAATAAGTAGAGCTCATAAATCGGCTAATTATAATTTTAGAAAACCATATCAGCTATATGGTTGATTGGTTGACTTTTAGAAGCTCAGAATGGTTGATTGGTCACGCAGAAGGGAATAAAACTCTCAGTTGCTTTCGTCTACTCCCCTCACACTTTCTAATTCCATGTTCATCCCTTGCGACTTCCGTTGGATGAAAAACCAAAGACGAATGGGCTACCGAAGAAAAAATTATCGACTGGAAATCCCCAGAACACGGCGATCTGCCACCAATCACCCCCTCCCCTCCCCCGACCACCAAACGCACACGTAGGCGTCTGCCTACGAAAATCAAAGAAACATCCATCTGTAAAGGAGTGATAGTGACAATTTCTTAAAAAGGAACACCGTGCGCCCCCTCCCTTCCATCCTAGCCGCCAAATCACAAAACTTCACGTGATTTACTTCTGAACCAGAAACTTGAGGGAGCGCGTCAGGTGACAGAAACTTGCAGATTTCCGACCATCTAATTTAAACCAACTCCACGGGAGTTTGAAAAGGGGTGTCGGCGGGGTAAAAGAGGAACTGTCGGAAAACTCTTTGTCCTGGGGATAATGTTAAGTGAGGCTAGTAATAGCTCTATAGGAGCGAGGTAAACCACGCTTGAGCAACTAAATTTCAGCAGTCAGAAGACAACTTTTTGTTTGTAGCAAAAAAATGTGAACAAAAAGTTGTTTTTGTTGTTGTTTAAACATCGCGTCGCGACATCCTTTAATTTTTTGATCGATGAACAAAGAGAATGTGCAAATACAGCTGAAAGGACTTGTTAAATTGTCAACTAGGGCGCAAACATAATCGTAACTTTTTCGTGAGAGTTTACCTGTGACGAAGCTCAAGTAAAAGTAGAGTTGGAGTGAGTTCATGATGGATGGAAGTTCTTTAAAAGCACGCACTAACTTGTAGCATCCTAACTAAGGGGTCACTCAGTTTACTGAGGCTCACTCATCACTTCACAGAATTCCTGTCAAAACCACTTCACTTGTTCTTTTTTTTTTCAGAAAACTGTTCTCTCCCTCCCTTACTTTTTTAACTTTGTTTTTTCGTTGTTTTCCGAGTCAGATCTCTGAAACAGAAACAAAAAAAAAGTAGGTAGGTATTAATGATGCAAAAGTCCATTTAAATGAAAGCACAGAGATATGCATATTTATCATTCAAGGGAAACGGGTGCTCTTCATCGCCATTTTTCACCTTTTATTAACGCTGAAAACACGGTCACTCTGCCTACAAAGGGGGGAAAAACGTGGAATGTTTTTCTTATTCACAAAAGAGGAAAAACTGGTTAACATTTCAGGGTCTTCGGGATCCTCATCGTACACTGTTTCTAAAAATGTCAATCTCAATTCAAATGTTTCCTCCTCATGTTTTTTTTAAACTCATCAAAGCTCTCGCCTTTTGTTTAAATTGAATGAGCGTCATTTCATCAGAGCGCCCTATTTTTTTAGGTTCGCTTTGTAAAGAAAAAAAAAACGTGGATTTGGAAATGTACAGGGACAGAGAAACCCAAAAGCGGCTGAAAGAGCGGGCTGGTGAGTGACCTGGTGTGCGGTCGAGAGGCTCATTCACGGACTTGAGAGGCAGTAGGCCCGCGGAGTGATTGGTTATTCGTGTCATGAGGAGGAGCCCTCGTTCGATCTTCCCATTCTCGTGATACAGCATGAACATAAACTTTCGCTCGATAGCTTCCATAAAACCGAGTAGAACAATTCGTTTTTATTCTGTGCGACTTTTGGTTGCGTCTGGCGTTTGGTGGGAAATTAATTTCGTGGGTATCACTCACTGAAAAACTAATCTCACGGGTTTCGGCCGAAAAAAAAAAGTCATTTCTCAGGGTTCCCTCGTCCCTAAAAGCAATTCCGAGGGTTTGACTCCCCAGAAAGACTAATTTGCACATTAAGGAGTTTTGTACACTAAACCTACCAATTTCGCTGGTTTCACTCACTAAAAAAGTCAATTTTAGGGGTTTGGCTCACTTTAACAATCAATTTATTGGGTATCGCAAAATCTCATGGGGTTCCCTCTTCCAAATAAGCAATTTCGACGGTTTGACTCACAGGAAATACGAATTTCATGGGTTTCGCTCACTGAAAAACCAATTTCACACGGTTTCGACTGATAAGAACCAATTCCAAGGGGTTTATTTATTTAAAAACTCATTTCCACTAATAGGCTCACTAGTGTAGCGAATTCCGTGAGTTTCGCTCACCAAAAAAAATCAATTTTAAGGATTTGACTCACAAAATACAATGAATTTCGTGGATACCGTTCGTTTAAAAAAAAACTCACGGGTTTAGTTCACTGAAAAAAGGAATTTGGCGGGGTTCCCACGTTCAAAACCGCACGTTTGAGGGTCGGATTTACTAGGGAGACGCATTTTAAAGCTAAATTCGTGGGTTTCCAGAACCAAGAAAACAATTTCGAGGGTATGGCTCACTAAGAGTGGGTTTATCAATCATTGGATAAATCTCATGCATGTGGTGGATCTAGGAATTTATCTTGGGCAGGGGTTCTACCATAAATCTGATTAGCCCTTTCTTTTTTCCGAGTTTTAGCCACAAACTAGCCTGTCATTTTCGCCGCATTCTAAGCGCTCTTTTTCAATTTCAGTCGCGAATTATTTCTCAATTTTAACCGCGAACAACCGCGTTTTCTCAATTTCAGCCGTGAGTTGGCGGATTTTCTCAAATTTGTCCGCGATTTATCGTTTTTCTCCGTTTCAGCAGCGAATAAGCCCTTCTTGCCCATTTTAGCAGCGTCTGAGATCTTTTGGCGGGGCACAGCGTATAAGAGGATCCGCCAGAAACACGAAAGACGAAAATTGTGAAGTATATTTGTACTATTGAAGCGTGAATAAACAATTGAAACTAATTGAATTATCTACATTGTAGACCGGTATTTAGCTGTTTTTATCAGTTTTGGTTGTGAGTTAACGTTTCCTCCAATTTTACCGTTTTTCTTCACTTCTTAGTGATGCGGATTAAAGCGTTTTGTCTCCATTTTAGCTGGGAATTACCGCGTTTCCTCAATTGCACCGACGAATTGACGGATTAAATCAAATTGATCCGTGAATTTAGCGGGTTTTTCCTCATAACATTATTTTAGCGGCGAATTATTTCTGAATTTCAGCCGTGAATTTATTCCTTAATTTCACCTTTGAATCACCGATTTTGCTCAATTTCAACTCCCAATCGGAGGATTTTCAAAGAATCAAAGAATCAGCGTATTTCTCCATTTTAGATCCGAATGATTGTAATATTAGCCGCGAATCGTGGCATTTTCTCAATTTTAGCGGCGAGTAAGCTCTTTATCTCAATTTTAGACGGGAATTCGTGGTCAGCGACTAGCCGTGAACAAGCGGGATTATGAAAAATATACGTACATTAGCGCTCTTCTCAATTTTAGCATTACAATAGACAATAGCGCTTTTACTCTATGCCACGAATTATTTTCACAACTTTAGCCGCATCACGAAATCGCCTCATTCCTCAATATTAACTGTAAATTAGCCCATTTTCTCGAATTGATCCGTTTTTTCCATTTTAGCACTTCACTTCTGAGTCATTTGGATTGGCAATTTTTCTGTATTTTAAGGCGAATTATTGCGTTTCCTCAATTCTAGCGCTTTTTTATTTATTTTTTCCCTGAATTAGCGTCATTTCTCATTTTAGGCCGCGAATTATTTTCCCAATTTTACCGGTGGATTATTTTTTAAATGGAATCATCGTGCAGTACGATAAGGCTCTCTCGTCAACAGTCCTTTGGTAAAAGATAAAAGAAATATCTCAAATGACTATCAATAAATTACGCCATCTTCTTAGGGGTGAGGGGGTGTTAAACCCCTAAAAACCACCTCATAAATCCGTCACTAATCTCATGGAATGCTATCTCTCAAACAACTTTATTATACTGCATGCAAAAAGGCCCATAACAATGAGACTTATTTCACAGCTTTATCTGAATCCCTGGTTTCTTGTTTCAGCTTCGTGGCTATAATTGAGAAAAATCGCTTATTTACTTAGATATAAAATAAAAAACGCTGCAAATTTTACACGTGGGTTTATTATTCATGAATGTAGCCAAATCCGGCTTGAAATTACATGAAAATCGACACCCCAGACCCCTTTGATCTCAAGCCCTTTGAAAACCCTCATTTCCGACCCGATTTTGGCCCATAAAAACCCAGGGAGTTAGTTGATCAAACATTTGTGCACTCAAAATAGCCTCACGCCTTGGTTCGGGTCAAAAGTGATCTAAGAGCTACGAAACTCCATTGGGGCTTCACACTTTCGTGTGTTAAAAACGTATCTGTTCAATTTTTCAATGATGATGTTGCTATGCAAGATGTGCCGCAATATGACCGCTGCCGTGAAGGCGCCGCCGCAGCTTAATAAAACTCAATTGTGCACCAGGCCGTAATCGGATTTAGTGTTCACGTTTCAAGTTTCGTGATCATATTATGAGTAAGTTTGTTGGGAGGGGGGGGGGCGATTTAGTAGCTTTTGAAACCACGTGCTCGTAATGAACAGTTTTACAGCTAAATACCTACAGTTTCGTGATCCTGGTTGTAGTGGGGTGCGTGCGTGGTGGACATTTAGCGAACGATTGCAGTCATGTTGCTGAAAAGTCAGAATATGACGTGAAATAACAAGGTTTGGGGCTGGATATATCTTTTGGAGGATTTAACGATTTCCTTGCCAACTGCCGGAGCCAACGTTGAGACCCGGTTCTCAAACCCATCGAGCACTGCCCCGCGGGCCTCTGTTCAGAGAGGGGTCCTGAACAGATTGAAAGTTAAAAATAATTGGGATATTTAGGTTTTAAAGCGTTGATTCGCTGCTAATATTGAAAACAAGCGCATATTTGCCGCAGAAATGAGGAAAAATACACCAATTCAGTCTCAAATTGATACCTACCGAACCCAACAGATTTATACATATACCTATTATCATATACCTAACTGAAGGCAACTTTCCGCTAAAATAGAAAAAAATACACTAAACTCCAAGTTTTTCTAGGCCCTTAACAGGCGGATAAAATTGAGGAGCGCTTGTGTGCTAATCCTGTGGCAAGTACACAGCAAAAAGTTTTTAAAAAGCGCTAATATTCGAGGCGAAAATTGCGAAAAAGCGCTTATTCATAGCAAAAAGTGAAATAAAAAGAACACTGATTCGCGGCCGAAAATAGAGAAAACGCTATTCGTCTTTACAGCGAACGCGATGGATGGATATGACTGTGGAGAGAGGGGATCACGGGTTTCATCAAGTTTAGGGCGCTCGCGGTCCTAAAATTGGCAATTTCTCCGAATTTAAGACCCGAAAATTGCATTGCCGCGGATAGTCGGCCATAGAACTTCCAATTTCCTGGGTATTCGTCACGCTTTGATCTCTGTTACGGCTGGCTAGTCCGTTGGATCTCCCGCCGCCCCAAAAAGGGCCCCAAACTTACAATTTTGATTGAAATAAAAAAAACCCTAATGGACTTGAAATTTCGCTTAGATTAACACCCGAAGACCCGAAACAATTAATTTCGCGAAATTCAGTCATGGAAACTTGTAATTTTGCTCAAATTAGCGCCCGAATTAGCAAACTCGCTCAATATTCATCTTTAAATGTTACTATTCTACGGATTTTCATCAGGGTTAGGGCTTAGTCGGGGCCGGCTAGCCCGGCTGGTCTGCGACCTCTAAAAAAATTGGCCTTAAAACTTTCAATTTCGTTTAAATTAGGACCTGCATAAAGCATTTTCACGCAAATTATGCCTGAAAACATCCAATTTTGCAGATATTTGCCACACAAATTTCGCAATTCTGTTGCGAGTACCCAACTGGTCTCTTCAGTCTACGAAGCGCTCACAAAAAACAATTGCAAACTATCAATTTCATGGAGATTCAGCACCGAAACTTGCAATTTCCCAGAGACTATGGCCCGTATTCAGAAAACAACCATAACCGTTACTTTTATTACGTCTCCTTTAAGTGCTTCGAAACAGATGACACATTTTTATAAACCATCACAATAGAACTGCCTCAAAAGTTGTATAGGTGGCGACCATACTAGAGCAATACGATATCGCTTCGATATCGCCGACGCAAAAACAGCGCCTGGGACAAATAGAAACAACTGGAAATGTGTCAGAATGATGTAGAAACGATATCTTATCGCCGCAGTATGAACGCGGCCTAAAGGTCTCGCCAATTTACAGTGCAGCCTTCGTTGGGGGGGGGGGGGGGCTTTGAGGAGTGTGAAAATTACTGCGCTAATTGAAAAATAATAATAATAATAGTAATAATGATTTACCGATACGCAGAGTTCTAAGAGGCCTTTTAGTAGCTCTTCACCTCATGAGAATGCGAATATACCTATGGGCGATACTTGAATTACTTCTCACACAGTTCACTATTCCCCGCTGTCTTCCACCGCTGTTATTCGATAAGTTTCGTTACATCTACCGCATTGTATAAAAGTTACTTGAACTATATTATGTTACGTTACCAAATGGCGTCTAGATGTCTGTATCGATTCCTCTTCGCGGGTCATAGCTTTTCGATCCCATTAGCACCTCTCCTACAAACCTATAATACTCTGTTGTATTGCTTGCTCAGCTCATCCACCGTGGTGAAATGACACCCTTTTTGTCTCTCACTGACGGAGGGCATGGATTCATTTTTCCCCTTTAAAAAGTGCTTTTTAGTTAATTTTCTGACGTTAATTTGCACCAGCCCCGTCTCCGCTATTATGAAAATGAAACAAAATAAAAAGATGAAGAGTTCCGGTAGAGTGGGGCAACAAGTGTTTTAATTGACGGTGAGCAGGTTAATAGGGCCGTGAATCATTTTGGCACACAAATTCGTGAAACTCATCAATCCTGTTACGGGGAGGGTTTTCAATATTGTTTTATCGATGTTCACCGTCAACGTCAGACCTTCTTTTTTTTCTGGTTAAAACCTTCTGGTCATGAAAGCTCTCTCATATAAGATCTTCTAAAGTTATAAAAAAAAAAAGCGACCTGGAAATCGTAAACCCCCACCACCCACTCGGCAGTCGTCACTTATTCACGTGCACCTCAACCTGAAGATATTACTTTGGAAAAAAAAAAATTAAAGGACTAAGTGCCTCACCCTCGTCCTTACCCACGCGCTATTTCTTTATAACACTTTGATACACTTACTTTCCGAGGAATAAATCGGATTCTGAGGAAAAAAACGCTTTTGATTATGTTAGCTCGAAAGAGGAGGCAGAGGGCCTTTTTTCTCATTGGCCCTTATACTTTTTTTTATTGAATAAATTAAATTTCCATTGGTTTATTGACCGGAAGAAGCATGTTTATCTACTGAGAAAAATAAAAAAAAATGAAAGGATGAAAAAGTTGTAATTACAGCTAGGAGATATTTTTGCAGAGCGAAATGCTGTAAAAGTTTTTTACATAATGTCTGCGCCTTTGTGGTTTCTAACAAAAACTCAACCGAGAAAGCTGTTAGCAGGGAATGGTAAGGGGATTATCGGTCGATTTTGGTGAAAGAGACAAAGTTATCATATTGAAATTGAACATGTCACTAAGGGGAGGGAAAACGCGAAAAACTCTACAAATGGTGACGGGTGATTAGGAGAAAAAAGGGGTTGTTTTGTCGAGTGGTTGTGAGCCACTCGCAAAAGTAACGATATATATTTTTAAATACTCGATTCCGTGAGACGGCGAGATTCACTCACGAAAAAGACAGAGACAAACAATAAATTGTTTGTGACCCTCCAACCTTCCCAACCTTGGCGAAGAATTGAGGACAGACATTTTTTAAAAAACAAAATTCGTTTTATCGAACGCCATCCGTCCGCGTCGGAAAGGACGGGCAAAAGACACCAGGAAGGAAGAAATGATTCAAATTCCACACGGTGTGCCCTAGTGAAAGCTGGGGAGGGTGTGTGTGACGTCAATGTACGCATAGGAACCCAAAATTTAAATCGGGAAACAACTGACAGCTCAAAAGATCGTGATAGTGGCGAAGGGTACATGGCGTATATATGGGAGTCGAAGCATAAAAGGCTCAAGGCACGAATACTTCCCCGCACCCCTGTACAATGTATTTACATGAAAGCGATCTATATTCTGTGATGCCCCCCCCCCATCTCCTGTTTAAATGCACGTATCGAGGAGTTGAAATGAGGGGGTAATGAGATGACAATAATTTCCCTTTATTCACAAGTTTTGCACCAGTTTGTCGGCTTCATAGAAACTAGGCGGGCTTGAAATTAATTTCATGGCGAGTGATTATCACAATGATTTTCCTGGAAATCCTCTCAAAGGACACAATAGTTGGATATCGCGAGGTATTAAGAAGCGTCAATTTCTGCCTAGAATTGTCGGTTCGGGCAATGAGAGAGATGCCGCACTGGATCGTTATTCCGTATTATCAAAAGCTTTGAGAGATTTTATACCATTAAATCGCAGAAATTCCTGCGATAAAAGTCGGTACACCATCTCAGGTCATCGTCTCCACCGTTTGTACCAGTCCAACGGCCTCCGTGCCCTTCAAATTTATTTTTATAATTTTGTGGGGTTCTTCAAGATGGGTGGGGGAAGCCGTAAAATCGTAATATAAGAGGGACTCCCAGGAAAGAAGAAATAAAAAAAAAGACACTCGTCATTGGTTTAAGTTTACTTCTAGTCCAGTTGGGTCCTTGGATCCCGTTTACTCCTCCTAATCCCCTTATAATTGTGTTTAGCGCAGCAAAGAAAGTATATGGGAACGGTGGTGCTAGTGCGGTATAGGAGAGTCGGTCGTGGCCTGTGGGAAGAGATCGAATCTAATTTGTCTTAATTCCGGTCCGTTTAATTTCCTTTCTTCTTAATTTTAGAGCGAACAAAAAGAGACCGTGCGCCTCCTCCCCCCACACTATACGATGATCACGAGACAAATGAAATAATTATTGCTAGAAAATATGGTGAGCTCCACCCCCTCCCATACGACAGTTTCATGTCCGAGTAATGTATACGCTGTAAATGAATTGTTTGAAAGGGTTATTCATATAATAGGGTTAATTCATTGTTGGTTATCGTGTTTTATTTCCTTTAAACCGGCCCGAAAATTCAGATTTCGGAATAAACTTTGCATTATCTAGGCTATTGAGGGGGGGGGGGGCGTCATTTTTCCCCTACAAACTTGGTGAAAAATTAGCCAAGCCACATCAAAAAACCCCGCAATAATAATTGAGTTTTTTTTTTTTTTTTTTAAACAAGAGTCCCCACGGTCGGTGAAATTGGTTTTTCCAACATTCCAAAACCACGAAATGTGTCTTTTAAACCAGCGAAATCATCAAAATTGATTTCTGAAAGAGACAACTCTGAAAACAAGTCGAATACGCGACTGAAGTTGAAAAAACCGCTAATTCGTGGCTAAAGTTGAGGAAAAGAGAAAGAGCACGGTCATATTTGTGGATGAAATAGAGAAACAGCATTACAACTACAGTTACAGTGGAACAGCTACAATATTGAAAAAAAGCCAATTCGGAGTTTCTGGACGTCACTTTGGCTGAAATTATAAGAAAAAGCTGCTAATTCATCGCTAAACGTACGAAATATTGGAGATTCAACAATTATAAACACAATAATTCGCAGTTAACAAAAAAAGTGCAAACAGTAAGCAGCAATTGCTTGGCTAAAATTGAAGAAAGAAAAAAAAAGTTAATTTGCGTCTATAGAAATGACAGTGCTTGAAGGTTAAGTCGGCGCTGATTCGCGGTTAAAATTGAGAAAAGGCACTGATTCGCAACTGGAATTGAGAAAAGAGAGGTCAAATCACAGTTTCTGGGGTGACTTTGGCTAAAATCAAGAAAAAGCCGCTAATTCATAGCCAAGCGTGAAAAATATTGGAAATTCGTGGAAGCAAACTAGAAAAACAATAATGCTCAATAAACAACAAAAGCGTAAACAATAAGCAATAAATATGCGGGGAAACTTAAAAAAAAAACAAAACAAAACAAAAAAAAAACAACAACAACAACAACAACAACAACAACAACAACAAACACGTAGATCTAGAAAATCTGCTAGATCTAGAAAATGTGCTAATTCAAGGCTATTAAATATTCAATAAATCACTGCTAAAAGTGGTAAAAAGCGCTATTAACGGTTAAACCTGAGAAAATCTCGGATTCAAGGCTCGAAACCTCTAAGGCTCAAAAATCCCTCTAATTCTCGGCTATAATAAAGACGCAAATTTGCTAATTCATGACTAGAAAATGATAAAACCCTCAATTCGCTGCAAAACTGGCAAAAAGCGCTAATTCTAGAATATATTTAAGAAAAAGCTCACATTTGCTGCTGAAATTGAGAGCCTAAAGATGAGAAAATACACTAATTCATAGCCCAAATTTCAATAAATCACTGCTAAAATTGGTAAAAAAGCGCTATTAACGGCTAAAAGTGAGAAAAACGCGGATTCAAGGCACAAACCATGAAAACGCCAACTCGCGGTTTCTATGAGGACTCTTCATGACTATATTATGTAGATGAGAAAAACGCTAATTCATGACTATGAAAATAATTAAATTTGCTAACTCCCTGCTAAAACTGGGAAAAGCGCTAATTCGAGGATAAAATTACGAAAAAGTTAACATTTGCGGCTAAAATTGAAAAAATGCGTTAATTCGCTGTTAAAATTATGATAAAAACTTCAATTTGTTGCTCAAATTGAGACAAAACCGTGGTTGGCCTTAGATAAATTGGTGTTTGGCCTTAGAGATGAAGCGATAATGTTGATGAGGGGCACCGGGAATGGGCCCGAAATGCATTCATTAAAAAACACCACGGCTGTATTGTTCAATAAAGTTCATGGTCTACAAATAAAACCCTAATTCGCTGCTAAAATAAAAACGCAAATTTGCCAATTCATGACTAGGAAAGGAAAAAACCAATAATTCGCTGCAAAACTGGGAAAAAGCGATGATACGAGGATATAAAGTTAAGGGAATGCTCACATTTGCTGCTAAAATTGATAAAAACACTAATTCGTGCTAAAATTGAGAAAATTCGGTAATTTGCTGTTGAAATTAAGATAAAAACGCTAATGAGCTGAAAAAATTGAGATAATCCATAGTTCACGGCTGAAATAAAAACGGTAATTTGCCAATTCGTGACTGGAAAAGGAAAAAAACCGCTAATTCGCTGCAAACCAGGGAAATAGCGCTAATTCGACGATATGCAATTAAGAAAAACTCACATGTGCTGCTAAAAATGAGAAAACATCTAATTCGTGGCCAAAATGTACAAAATGCGTTAATTCGCTGCTAAAATTAAGAAAAAAAATCGGTTCAAAAGTTTTGGTTTCCAATCACCAGAACAGGATGTAATGGGAGACATTTTCACCACTCCCAGCAGAAATAAAAGCCCAAAAATCGCCTCAAAACACGAGAAAAGGGGCAAAATCGTCGTTTTTGGCAAGTTTTGGTCCTCCAATGACTAGGAGAATAAAATGTGCCGGGAGCTCGTCACCGGAGGAATTTTTGGCCGTAAAGTGGTTACACTTGCGCTATAAAATTAAAGAGCCCATTTTGTCCGTTCTAAATGGGTGAAGAGATTGACACTTCTAAGGGGTGTTCGATATCACTCTCGAGAGCAATTTGAGCCAACCTAAAACGCATGATATCCACGTGAAAATTTTATGTCCATTCAAGCCATACGGACACCCACACACGGAACATGGAAGTAAAAATTGAGGTTTTGACTCGGGAAACCCTAGAAAAATTGTTTTAGTGAGCGTAACTACAGGTAAATTTGGGTTTTAGTGGGGCTAAATGAAATTGGTTTTACTAGTGAGCCAAACCCTCTAAAATGATTTTTATATGTGTTAATTAAACGACACGAGTGAGTAAAATCCTTGAATTCGGCTTTACGGGTAAGAAAACTGCGTAAAATTGGTTTGAAAGTGAGGTGAACCCGCTAAATTTGGTTTTTAGAGAGTAAAACCCACGGAATTCCGGTTTTTGAGCACGTGGAGTCAGCGAATTATTCTCAGTCAAAATATATTCTGGTGAGTGTTAACCGTTTCGCTACACAAAACCCATTTTTGTGACGCTGGGCTCACTATAAAACGTGGATTTTTCTTCCTGAAAACCCCAATTTCATGAAGTTGTCTCACTAACATCATAATTTCACGGACATCACTCGCTATTCGCTAAAGAATCGTTTTGACAACTGTGGCTCACTTGAACGCCATGGGTGAGGATCTTCGTGGGTCTGGATCACTAAAGAAATCATTTTCGCGATTCTGGCTCGCTAAAAAACCAATTTTGCCGGTTTCATTGCTTTAAACCCATTACCGCGGGTCTGCCTTAAAAAATGGAGATTTAGGCCCGTATGCCAAGTCGTTCCTCGAATTTTCCTTCACCTCAAACCTCCCTCCCAAACTGGGAAAATTATAAAATAACATGAGATTCTACAGTTTGCGAGGAAGGTTGGAGTCGAGAAAATTTCGAGGAACGACTTAGCATACGGGCCTTAGGCCTTTTCGGGGTCCAGGAACACGAATCTCAGCTAAATTATGAGTCATCATGCCGATGTAGTGGAGCTCTTCGATGATAATAAGCAAAGAAAAGACGTAGTCACTCCACGATTTCAATTTATTATACTCCAGACCGGTTTCAACCGTTCAAGGTCCAGCAATGGTTGCTGTCGATCGTTAGGACCACTGAAGATGACCTTGAACGGTTGAAACCGGTCTGGAGTATAATAAATTGAAATCGTGGAGTGACTACGTCTTTTCTTTGCTTATTCTCAGCTAAATTGTTTTTTTGCCATTACCAAACTTCCTTCCCTACGGGAACGTGGGAGTAACATATTATTTTCTCAGGTTTCACTCTCTAAAGAACTATTTTCGTGGGTCTGAGCTCACTACAATATCAATTTCTAGTTTTCAAACACATTTTCCAATGCTTAGTCCCCGGTTTTAAGGGTGAAATTTACCTTTTTTCAGCTGAGTTCCGAATTCCTTGGGAGAATGACTCTTTCAGTGGGCGATCGTCATCTTTTCGGTTCAAATTAACGACTTTTTTCAAAGACTTCTATACTCAACGAACGATTTTAAAGCGTCCATATACCTCCTGACCCGGCGAATTTGGTTGAGATTTTTTATTTATATTACAATGGAATTTGTTTTCCTCGCTATTCAAATCGGTGGGGCGGGGGGTACTCCCTCGCCCGCTAACCTCATCAATAATTTTCTAGAAGATCCGACCAATAGGTGAAATCAGACAAAGGGAACGCGGATGCCTTCACAATCCCATGAGTCCTGACCCCGGTAGTGTTGCTGGTGGGGGGGGGGGAGTCTTGGCATTTGCTGACTTGAACTTCGAAGGATTTTTTTTATTCTTATTTTTAGAAGTTTCCACCCTCAAATAGAAACGCTCGTTCACTCTCCCAAGTCCAACTGTCACAAAAACACCGCGGTATGGGCCACACAGCTTTCACGGCCTTATACAATTTTACAACTCTCGGAGCCCCTGTTGAAAAAGGGTTGGGGGTGGACCGCTTGTTTCACGTCTCTCGCGCTGACCTTTTCGCCTCTCCCTTCACGCTATATCGACGATGATAATAAAATCATGTTGCTGCCGAATAAAAGAGTGGGTAAACTTTTGTGTGGCTTGCTTCAGTGGGTGGTGAGGAAGAGGGTAAGGTCAACTTTTCTCCGCGTATATAAAACTGGGAAGAATGCCCGGTCTGTAATATCGCCAGCCAAGTCCATAAAACAAAACAAGGACGTGAAATTCCGTTGGAATGGCGGTTCTGCTAATTTGTCTAATGAACCAATGTTGTAAAGTACAGACGCGTTTAACAGTTCACCACGTTCACACTTTTTTCTTCTTTTTTTTTTAGGAAGAAAAGACGTAAATAGCTGCGCCAACGCTATACCAGAAAATCTGTAGAAAATTTACTCTCTCAAGCGTTCCCTGACCTTTCCATTCCTTTAATCCCATCGGCCTAGGGAAGACAGTCCTTTTTCTACCTTCCTCCCACCAGTTACGTGAGGAAGCGACTGATCGAAAAGACCTTAGGAGATGAAGGGGAAATATTTTCTTGCAGATAATTTTAGTAAGGGTCAGAAGCGGGCCCGGGATTGGAAAATGGGAAATGATATTCTTGAATAGCTTTGATATTTTATATTTTTGCGTTCTCGGCAGCTTAGCTTTCGGTTCTCATTTTCCGTTTCTACCTCCGGTGAGATTTTACGCGCATCTATTCAGTTCAAAATGTCGAACAGGGCCCCGTTCCCGCACCCTATGTACAGTCCTTGAGGTGATAAGATGGGTCTAAGGGATTCTATACCAATAACATGATCAGCAATCGAGAAACTCTGTTGGTGTGTTGGATAGTTTTTTGGCGTAAGAAAAACGACGTATCAAAGTAAAATTTCCCCGCGGGCAGGTATGGTAAAGCGCGAAATATTTGCCTATTAGACCGTGAAATAAGGTCACTGTAATGCTCTGGTGACCCTAATTTAGAAACCCTCAACCTCATATTTGTCAACCCGCTTTCCTATACAGTCGTTATTAAATTCAGGGTGTTTACTTCACTTCCTTTTTTATATCGTGAACTTTTGCGACAGAAGAAGGAAAAAACAACGCTGGATCAATGTATTTTAATAATTTAATGGTCGGTATTTTCGTGCGCCTTATATGCTCACAGATGCGTGTACGCATTAGCTTGAACCCGTTTGATTTACAAGGCCACAGTGACTACTTGAAACAATGACAGGGCTGGCGGTGGGGTAGGACTCAAAATGACAAGAAGGTTTCAGGATAATACATACAAAAGTTGACACGAGCCTTTTAGACAACGCGACAGAATTTCCCGCTAAATTAAGGCGTCAACGGGAATGAAATACTTTTTTTCTTCTTATTTTTCTTTCAAGAATGACATTTCATAAAATTTATTTTCTCTAGGGAGAAGTGGAGAGGGGTGAGGGCTACTCTTTTTATATTGTTCACGTCGAGTTATTTTTCCATAAATTACAGCACTTGTGCAAGAGGAGATAATAGAGTTTTACTCGAGAGGTCCAAGAAATAGGCTGTGGGGTAGCACAGTGGGTGAATGAGGCTCGGGCACGCCAAACTCAATCAAAATGTCATTACGCGGTAAATAAATTGAAATCTGCTTCACAAAGGTGCTTATTACTAGCTCATTTTTCAGTTTTTCACCCGTGGAGAGAGAGAGAGAGAAAAAATTGATTACATAGACGGGTCAGAGGTTACATTACGAGGTTAAAACACTGATGATGGCAGGCGGGTGAATTTTTTAAACATTCAGCAGCATATTGAGCTCTTGTTTAGTTTAGGTTGTTGTAACGTAAAACGGTGTTATTCTTCATTAAAGTCAGGTTTAGCTGTTTTGTTTACTCCCGCGGCTTAATGAAAATTCATTTTCAGTTTCACCATGACATCCCCCCGCCCCCCACACACACACACCCCGATTCGTTTGGGTAAGGCCTTGCCTTGGCCAACATGCAAATATTACGACAATATGAGCTTCACATCAGGAAAAGTTAAAGGTTGAACGATTGTTAGTACAGGTCGATCGATTGAAGATGAAGCAACCCATCACAAACATTTCAGACTCAAGCGTTTTTGAACGGTCGAGTATACTAAAGTGAATACTCCCCCCCCCCCTTTAACCACACCCTTCCACCAAGAATTCAACCATCGTTTCAAATGTTGATTAAGAGTTTAGAGGGTTCTAAAATCACGATATTCACACTTCCCTGAATAGTTCCTTGAAGGGATTTTTCAAGGAAAAATCCTTGATTTTTTTTTTTTTTTTTTTTTTGTGTGAGGTTGGTGAAATCCTTTATGGACTGACAGTGAGGAGCTGCGAGTCTCCTCACCCTTCGTGTCGGACTCACCGGAGGTATACCGTCTAAAACACCCTTCCTACTGCCTCTTTTATAGGACTGCCCCGGGACCACCTTTCAGTATTACTTCAGGACAATCCTTTTATAGCCCTTGAAGGCCCCACCTAGTCTTCTTCTTATCCACTCATGAAGCCCCCTCCTTTTACTTTTTTAATCCCTCTCCCACTCTCTATTCAACTCCTTCGCTTTGAGAACCGCGCATACATAGGTACTTACGGCATCCCAGCCCTCCTTGCTTTCCAACATTTTTGTTGCCACAGTTTCCGGGTATAATTCCCCGATGCGGGCAACGAGCTCGCCCCTGGGGTGCCACCATTTCGAACATACAAAGAATGTATAATGGACATCGTCGTCCTCTATGAGGCAGTATCTGCACTGGCCGTCAGCCACTTTCCCTATCCTTGCCAGAAAGGAACGAAAGTACCCATGACCAGTTAGAAACTGTGTCATGTAATACCCCACCTCTCCGTGATTTCTATTGGTCCACCCCTCAACATCAACAATCAGTCTTGCTGTCCAGCGCCCTCTACTCTCCTCCTTCATTTTTTGGTATAGGTTAAATACACGTATCGGGACGTCGAGAAACCTCAAAAAACACGATTTTAATTACGACAATTCGAGGCTAGTCATCTTGGGTGTAAGGGGCATCGAATTCAAGAGTCATTTTTTGATTTGAGCCGGACACGGCTTATGAATCACTCGAACAGTGCACAATGGACAAATGTACAGACGGTCCCGGTTGAAACGCTCCCGTGCCATTAGTTTTTTTGGTCGATGTTCTCGTGGCTCCAAATCATCCGATCGAGGTCAGTTTGCGACAGAAACAAAGTTTTTCGTTCGACTCCACAGGCTCCAATCAAGTGCGTGGCCGCAGTCCGAGGGAATTCAATCATTTGACCACTGAAATCGTGCGAAAACAGAGCAAAGCACGTCGAAATCACAGGGGACAAGCACCCCGATTGAAAATCCGTTTAAATTTTTGGATTTTCCGTCCCACCGTGCTCTCAGCCGGGAGATCCAAAGGTATGCTGTTTCGCCAAATTTCAAAATTGTGGGAATTTTTTTCTAAAATCACCCAAGCTATGTAGCAGGGCGACTTTGGGCCCTTTTTTTCCAAAGAGGTGTAACAAAATTGAGCCCACCGCGGTTTACGAGCACCACAGACAACGCCACTCGATTGAACTCTGCACTTGGTATGCGCCATAAAAACCCTGCACTGAGTAACCTCGAAAAACTTTTGGATATTGCTAGCCGTAGACATCTGGGGCGGCAGCGAGGCTAATTTGACGGATTTCCCGTCAGATCTCACGTATTTGGAAAGTGGGGGATAAATTCTGTCCAACGGATCACGGAGAGATAAAACTTAATGACCGAGTTTGCTAAGATAGGAATCAACCAGTCCACTTGCTTGTGCAGCTTGGACAGTTCAAATTTAGCTGTGTAAGACCACTTTTTATCAATTTTAGTCGCGATTTGGCGCTATTTATTGATTTTAGCCACAAATTGGGCTTTTTCTCAAGTTTGGTCATGAAATGGAACCGAAAAAACGCAAAATTTTAACCTAATAGAGAATCACCGCTTTATCTCAATTTTAACCGCATAATTGCGTCTATATGGATCTTGGACGCAAATCGCATTTTCTCACTTCTAGCCACATATTTGCTCTTTTTCTCCATCTTCTCAGCCATAAAGATGCCCCTGGAAACCGCGATTGGCCTTTTTTTTTGCCGCGAATTAGCATTTTTGACAAGCTCAGCTGCAAATTTAGCGATTTCTCTTAATTTTAGCCGCGGACTTGCCCCAAGAACAGCTCATTAGCGTTTTTCTCAATTTTAGTCTTATAAAATAATTAGCGATTTGAATAATTAGCGGCCGTCAGCGGCTCTAAAAGTGGCCGAAAATGGAACCGCTGGTTTTGGTCTCGATATTCACGACTCCCGATTTTCAGAATATAGCCTTTAAGATTCACATGCGCTGTTATTAGGGAAAGTTTCTTTTAATCCTTGACCAAAATGCAGAGGAAAGCCACCGCTTTTCGTGGCAACATTCAGACAAAAATTGAGAAAAATAGCAATAATAATGCGCAGTTCATTGGAAACGGTCCGTCACCAATTCTGCCAATTCACGGCTTAAATATGGAGGGAAAAGGCCTAATCACGAATAAAATTGAGAAATAGAGCTCACATTCGCATCTGAATCAGAGAAAACATCACACACATCCCTGATAATTTCAGCGATCCTACGCCCGGGCCAAAATTAAGAAAATACGCTAAATTCGCGGTTAATTGAGAGCTTTTTTCACTGTAGAATTGAGTGGATGCTCTCATTTGCGGAAAAAATTGACGATAAACTCAAATTTGCGGTTAAAATTAAGAAAATGTTGGTTTCACGAGTATCACGTTGAAATGTTCCCCGGATCTACTATGTGAGCCTATTGCATATCTCTTTAATCATAATATTACCAAGGGATCATATCCATCCTTGTTTAAATACTCGAAAGTATTCCCTCTCTTTAAAAAAAGGTTCGTTGGAGGATCCCTCTAGTTTCCGACCTATCGCACTGGCACTGTACATTTCTAAACTCCTCGAGACCATTCTTCATTCACAGTTGTTGGACCACTTCGAAGCAAACTTACTGTTCTCTACCAACCAATTTGGATTTTGTCCGAAGAGAGGTACTGTGGGTGCAGTCATTCGGGTGATTGAGGAGATAGTGAGTTCTCTGGAGGATGCTGACGGACCGAGCTCCCTCTTGTTCGACCTCTCCAAGGCATTCGATGCGGTTGCCCACGAACTTCTAATGAGGAAACTGACTTTTTATGGTTTGGATAGTAAAGCACTTCACCTTCTAAATTCTTATATTTCTGGACGCTACCAGTGTGTTGAGAACAACGGCGTGATGTCTGAGTTCATCTCACAGAGTGCCACAGGGTTCGGTACTTGGGCCTCTTCTTTTCCTAATTTTCATCGACGACTTTCCCTTTTTATTTCAAGGGCATTCCAAATGCATACTTTACGCCGATGATATTTCTGTGGTTTCCCAAGGAAAACTGACAGAGGAGGGCTGTGAGCGGCGGGTTCGTGAATGGTGCAAAGCAATTGACCTCTTTGTCAATTAGAGTAAGACTCAGCGTATAGAGTTTAGCTTGAGGCGATCAGCGGAGAAGGCTTAGAATTCCGTGGAGATCCTGGGCTTCGTTATTGACTCTTCGCTCAACTGGAAGTTGCATGTGCTCACGTTGAACAAGAAGATGTCCAAATCATTGTTTGTCCTTCGACGTTTGAAATACGTTGTGGACCTTGACACCTTACGCTCGGCGTACTTCGCCTTTTTCCACAGACATGTTTGTTATGGCACCATTCGGTGGGGGAACTCAACAGATGCCAAAAAGGTTTTCGTGTTGCAGAAGCGTGCCCTTAGAATTATCTGTGGCCTTGCGCACTCTGAATCCTGTGGAGAAGTTTTCCGCGAACGGAGAATCATGACTGTTCCAGGCATATTTATTTATCAGTGTTTGTTGTACATTAGACGTACGTTTTCTGCTACCTTAGGAGACCAACACGATCACTTCACAAGAGGAAGAGACAAGCTGATGCCACGTACCGATTTAGATTGACCTCAACGATGAACAGCTTCTTGTGACTATCACTCAGGTTGTACAATTCGTTGTCGGCTGATGTACGTCACATGTGCGACGGTTCCTTTTCAAGGGCGATCAGGAAAGCAGGAAGAATAATAATATTAATTATTATTATTATTATCATTATTAAAAAGTGCTCTTTCGCGGCTAAAATTGAGAAAGCGCACTAAATGCTCGTTTCGCGATTCAAAATCCACACCAAAAGTAAGAAAAGCCTTTAATTCACTGTTTATGGAGACCTTTTCAAGAATAAATTGAGTAAAAGGGCTCGATTGCAACTAAAATTGAGAAAAAGTGTGACGGAACTTCTTTGTGCCCCCCCCCCTCACCCTTCTTTAGAAAAACTCTGAATCCCGCGCCTGGGCAAGCAAACTTTATCCCATTGAGTAGCTCACGTTAAATACACTAGAATAAATCGTCATCTATAAGTAGGTATACCTGCAGCTAAAAATTTCAGACTTATTTTTTCTACAAATCTATTCGCGGGGCTAGCCCCGTTTAAAAGATCATTTTGGGGGCGTTTTTGGCTCCTTCAACAATCCGATTTCGGGGGTTTGACTCTCCAAATTCACGGATTTCTCTTCTTTGAAAATAAATTCCCGGGTTTGAATCCTCCAGATGGCCAAATTTCACGGGTTTGGCTGGTTCAGCGAGCGAGTTTTCAAATGATTAATTTGCCGGATTTCACTTCTTCCATAAACAGTTCGCGAGGATGGCTGGCCCTGAAGAGAGGGAGAGTGAGAGAGAAAAAAAAGAAAGAAAGAAAGAAAAGAGAGAGAAAAAAAGAAAGAAAAAAAAAACACGAATTTTGCTTTTTTCCTTTAATAGTAAATTCACGCATTTCTTTCGATGATGTCTCAGAACCCAAAATTCGCAGCTTTTGCTTTCTCAAAACACCAAATTGGCCGTTACGGCGCCTTCATTAAGCCAATTTTGGTGAATTTTCTTCTTTTAACATCAGTTCATGAGGTTCAAGGCTTTGAAAAATGCAATTTCGCGCGTTTGGCTTCTTAAAAAATTAAAAGTTTACGCGTTTGGCTACTTTAAAACGCCAAATTGGTCCTTCAGAAAACAAATTTGTCGGATTTGTCACCTGGCTGTGTCAAGGGTGGCGAGAGGGACGTGTTACGTGTTCGTCAGATCCGCTCCTATTTCATCTAAGGCTTTCAGTAAGTCCCACTGAACAAGAGTACGTTTGACCTGCTGTGGAGAATAAGAAGAATTTTGAGTGATGAACCCCATACTAACACACTTTTTGGTGATGCGAAGTATGCCTGTGAGGGGGGGGGGAGGTCCGGACCAGAAAACTTGAAGCCCCGCAAGGGAAAAAGAACAGCATATTCCCGAGCAGAAGGCTTCCATTTGAAGAGGAAGGAAGTTGGAAAATATATTTCTCTCTCATCTCTTCGTTTTCTTTTTCTTAAAAAAAATTCAAAGAGATTCTTTCTTCTCCGTTGTTCTTGTTTATAACACCTCGAGAAGTCTGCATCACCCTCCCCCTCCCACTATCACGGAAACACTCACAATTTTCGCCCTCTGTGCGTTAGAAGCAACTAAGTTCCCTCATAAATATTCTTTTCTGCCCTTTTGGTCTGACGAATAATTCTATTACTCGATGTACCTGTCTACTAACTGGCGTGGTTGGTGTTGGATGGTGTTGGTTTTTTGTTTTATAATTCACTGCGAGATGGTGCAGTTTTTCTTCAAACTTGGAGTTTTTTTATTTGTTTTGACGTGAAAGTGCGGGCTATAACCGTGTTGGGTGAAATGCGCTTGAAGCCATTGAAATTACGCGCCGTTCACAAACCCCTGTGAGGGGCGAAGGGGGAAGGGGGTATTTAGAGGGCGCTATTTTGCAAATCCGAACCGCGGCCTTCTCTCGAATTGATACATTTGCCGGCGTTTTTCATACAAATTAAGTCGACTCGGGGTGGGGAGGGGGGTGAAGAGCATAACAAAATAATTCCACCTTCTATCTAATTTTTCATGCGATCCATTGATTGGCGTCTATTCAAAAAATAAATTGAGTCGTGGAGGGGAGTGAATGAGAAAGACTCAGGATTCAGCTCACCCATAAACACAAAACAACATGATGTGAATAATTTGGTATACCAAACTCAGAGGCGTATCCTCTCACCCATGCTGTGGGGGCTGGCTTATATACTTAAGGTTGAAACCGAAAAGGAGTAAACTCTGCACGAGTGTATACATGTTTTCACGTTGAGAACAGTAAAACGTCAGATTTAAAGTCTCCAGAGGGCTGAAAGCTTCAAACGAAAGAAGACAAAGACAAGGGCACGAACGAAGGGCGGGCGTATAAATTCTTGAGTGTGAACACGGTTTTGGAGTGCGTGAATTATTTCAAAAAACAAGACTTCCGACACAGGCAATTTTATCGCGTAATAAATGAGGGTTTTCAGCAGACAATTTCATTTGTGTGATAGACTTGGGTGGTGGGGGGGAGGTTTGATTCGTCGATTTGACACGCTGCACTGTATAGGCATGCACCGATTTAGGTGACGCCAAAATGTAGAGAAACGGGTCAGGCCCGTGGCAGGTGGTCAGACGTCCGGCATCATTTTTCAGGTGGCCATAGGAAAAGGTCAAAATTTTCCTCTAATTTGTCCAATATTTGTCCCACAAAGTACGCGGATCACTGCTTGAGCATTTCTGGGCGTGGCGTGGGTTCATCACCATGGAACACTCGATTCCTTGCAAGGGGCCCTTATTGACCCCATTTGAGTTTAATTTTTCCGATATTTGGAACAATTCTGAAAAGGTCTAATTCATTTAGGGAATATGTCACAATTTCAACAGAGAATCAAACAATACATTCACGGTAAGATGAGCAATCGATTCAAGGCAGTCCGGCTGGTGTACAGGGAGGAAGTAAATTTGGCCTAATGAACAAACGTTTTATGGACTTTTGATGGGAGGGGGTACAGGGAAGGGTCGATACTCAAACAATTCTTTTTTTTCCAATCTCATGCACGCCCCATCCCTCCCATTATTCCTTCTCATTCACTTTTTTTATTGTTTCTTTCGGTAAAAGAAAAAAAAAGATGGTTGCCACCACCTGGCATTTTCCTTCTATGAAAACTTTAAAACTGCCCCACTTTAGTTTTCTGTTCTTGTTGGCCTTTTTATTTTCTTCTGTCTGTCTCAATTTAGCCTGCTCCTGGAGCCCGAGATTTAATTAATTTTGTAGGCTCTGAAGCTTTTTTTCAGAATAGAAGCGTGAAATTCCTCGTTTTTTTTTTTTTTTTCTCGGATGGCAATTAAAAAAAGAAGAAAAAAGCGTTTAGCCATGGACGGGGGAGATACTTCAGCGGTTTTGTGCTATCTGAACCCGAATTTTCACCAATTTGAAATTATAACGCTATCAGAAAATAGTTTATCGGTTGTTAAAATTAGCACTTGGTCGAATATATAATAGCGAAAACATGTTCTCGCCTGGGCCTGCCCCATTTATAGATCGAATGGATGCTTTTACACTGCTCTATGCTGTGACTACTATATTCTCTCTCATGCAACTGTATGTGCGGCATTAAAAATTGAGAAACGTAGGAGCCACGGCGCAATAATGGGTTTTTAGTGGGGGGAGAAAATGCCAAATGGAATGGAAAATGCGAATATTTCAAAAATTGATTTTCCACTGCAGCATCGTTCGCTCTCTCATTAATTTCTCGCGAGGCTCAGAATACATTTAGGGGCAAGCAATGCTCATTATAAGCTCAGCATTCAAACTTGTTATACGTACAAGCTAAAACCTCAAAGCAGTTTGGTGTTATTGAGATTCGAGGTCAAAGAATTATATAATTTCAGACAACAAGGCGTAGAGGTGATGAAGATTGGAGAAGCTTGAGAGGGGGCCTCTAAAAATAAACCAAACTTTCTCGTGTTTTAAAAAGTTGGGTTTTCTTCTCAAGTAGAAATTCTATAGAACGGTCATTGCCAAGAGCTTCCACGTTCGTTTCCTTGATCTTACCCTTTCTGTACTAAAGAAATTCCAAAATGACCCCCCTCCTGTTGAAAAACTGCTCTGATTCTCACAGGGTGTGTAGGAGAGGGTTGTTTGAATATTTCGCTATCTAACAATAAACCCATTAAATAATTGGCCCACGTGGTGTTGGGGGTCAATGATTAATTCCACGATAATCATCTTATTGAATTATTAAGAAAAACTAGGGAAAAATTAAGGAAAAAAATAAATAAATAAAATAAAAAAACGACTAGGTTGATTTTGAATTGTATGATCGAGGGGTAGCGTTAAAAATAATGCTCTCGACTTCTGTGTTTAGTGGAATCTTATATCTTTCTCCTTGTGGGGTGGGGGGTATTCGTTTGTTTTGTTTTTATTTTTAGATTTTTCAATCATCATACTTTTTCATTTAAAGAACGAACTGACTGTGAGAACTCTAAACAACTGACTCATAAAACCCCATCGAATTGTATTCCTTGAAACGAGCCCTGCTCCCCTCCACCGCTTCATCATTTAATTTTTTGGGTTTAAAACAAGGAAAACACAATAAAAAAAAATGCCAACGGAAGAATTAAAGAGTGTGAGAGAACCCGAATTTCACCTACAGAAACTGACTGTGCCGGGGAATAACTGGCATGTTTAGCTAGAAATCTGAACGTTCTTCCTTAATAAAAGGCTCTGGAACTCACAGTCCAGTTAAGCGATAAAACTTTGTCCATGAGGAGTGGAGGAGAGCGGGCTTTTAGTTCGTGCGACATGGCCAACTGCAAAACTGAAGAAACCGCACTGTAAACCTGCAAAACCGGCAATTCACGCCTTATAAATGTCTAAAACAACCATTCGCACTTCAAACTTGACTAAAACTAACGATTCATCCTCTGAAAATAGCCAAACAGACTGTAGCCACCCCCGCGCCCTAGAAAATGACCGTGCCCTAGAAATGACCGTGCTCACAATTTGCGCCATAAAAGTGGTGAAAATGACACTATTTACCCTTAAAATAGCTAAACTCGCAGTACTCGCCTCAAACTGTGATGAACTGTGCCCCTGCAAATGGAAAAACTATGGCATTCGGCATTGGATGGGCTATTCGTGATCCGAATACGCCCAAAATGACCAATCGTGCGTTGAATACAGGGCCACATCTTGGTGGGGGGACGGGGGACTACCGGGCTATAGCTATAACCCTGGAGCGGCGAATTTCGAAGGGCGGCAAAATGTTATAAATATTTTTAGACGAGGAGGATGGGGGATAAGACAAATTGAACCAGAAGAGATGAAAATAAATAGAAAATACAAGTTTTTTTTCTCTCTCTCTCTCTCTCTCTCTCAGTCTTTTTCTGCCCGTGCTGAGAGGGCTCTCCCACGCACCGCCAGGAACGCTCACACGAAGCCGCCGCAGCCTCATAGTGAATTATGCAAAGCAGGATCAGTGAGGCGGACTCCACGCTCCATCCATCGGGATCCAGCGCGGAAATCTCTACGAGGCCCCTTATCATCCTTTATTTGCCCAAATTACCGACTTCAAGGACTTGGTTCTTCCAAAAAGTAAAATTTCGTGGTTTGGCACTTTTTAAGGACCAATTTGGCGCTTTCAAAAACAATTTTTGTGCCTGTACCTCTGTCAACCCCAATATGACTGTTTACTTGATCGCTTAATCACCACTTTTTTTCAATTTTAGCAGCAAACTAGAGTTTTCCCTTGTTTTTTGCCGTGAGTTAGCGAGTTTTTATTTCTATTTTAGTGGATAGTTGACGCTTTTTCTCAATTTTTGCTGCGAATGAGCGATGTTTCCAAGTTTTAAATATAGCCGGGAATATTGGAATTTTTCAAAACATTTTGCCGAGTAATAGCCCGAATAATAGCGAAACATGACCGTGGCTTCTTAATTTCCCCCGTAAGCTTGCTCAGAGAAAAGAACTGCGCACATGGGCCTCGATAGGCTATTGCTGACGACCCCTTATCGGAGCGTTTTTGGCAGAGGACGGTTGAAAAGGACCTGAAAATCACGCACTGAAGCCCTCGGTGGGTTAGGAAAAAATGGCCAAAAATTTAAAATTGGAATCGCATATCTGTGGGGGTTTCGACCCGAGGAATCCTACAATAAAATAAACGAGCCGTTGAGACAACCCGTTTAAGCGGCTCCACCTCCGATGCCACCGTTTTTGGCCAGCTGCTTCCTGGCAGAATGAATCCTGGCGACGACCTTGACACATTTAATGACTCAAAAGTAGCACTGAGGTTTGAACATTAGTAACCACACGGCCCGGATTATTCCCAGAAGTTTGTCCTGGGGTTGTCCTGAATTGAAGGCAGTAGAATCGAATATTTAGTCACAAAAACTGCTGGTCACATAATATGTTCTATTCTCGTAGACGGATGGAATAAAAATTGCCGAATGGGGACAAAACGTTGTCCAAGCTAATGTATACCATCCCTTTTTCACGATCCTCCATCCATGAGCATGAAACTTAAAACTCCTCATTCTTCCATGTTTAAGCTTTTCGGCTGCCCTCTCAGAACAGTGGCGTGGGGAGGTCTGTCCTCCTTGACACTATACCTCGGCATGCTCTGGGCGGGATTGAAACCCAGGCACTCTGGGTTGTCCTGAAGCGTCCATCATGAAAAGCCAACATGTCGCCTTCCTCGAGTGCCCGTCAACTCGAGGTTTTTTCGTCAGGTTGAAGAAACATAGTTTTCTTCCAGTAACTTGTCTCGTTACTTGCTTGCTCCGCAAGTCTTGAAGGAATGAGAGGGTCTTGGAGAGGGGGGAGTAGCCACACGGGGCGGCAAAAACAAATTAGCCCCGCAAGCAAGATCCGGCCCTGCTTGAAAATATTGGTAGACTGCAACGATTCGTTCCCTACGAATTGCCAAACTGGATATTCACGTAGCAAACTGCCACACAGCAAACCAATTCATGCAACTTTAAACCTGCCTTGAACTTTTGCCATGAAATTTCAGGCCCTTCTTTCAGCTTATTTGAAAAAAACAATACGTCTGCATATGCGGAACTTCCTGGAGATTGAAGCGAGACCTTAAAATCCAGGATTAGTGCAGAAATAAGGCGAGAAAATGGGTGCCGAGAAGTAGGAAGTAGACGAGGGGCGATTGGGGGGGGGGAAGGAATCATCTGTGAAACATTTTTTCTGAGAACTATCCCGATTGACCCCAAAACGACATTTTGACCACAAAAAGTAGCAGTTTCGAGACCATGTTTGTAGTGGTGGAGCCCAGGCTAGCGTGCTAACTCTGGCAAAGTTTCAGGTCTTCATTTCAGCAAAACTGCAAACTCCGAGTCTTCATTTCGGGGAAATTGCAGGTTCAGTGCTAAATTTCCATGAAATTGCTAGTTTTCAATTGTTAATTGTGGGTTTGTAATAGGCTGACGAGATCCGTACGAGGTAATCCCAACAAAATCGCAACATTGGTGGAGGGGGGCAAATATATGCAAAATTGGATGTTTCCAGGCATAAATTGCGTGAAATTTTAAGTTTCCGTTATTTATGTCAGCGGAATTGCCAGATTTGGGGCCAATTTTTTTTATGGAGCAGCAAATAAGGGTGCTGATTTGAGCAAATCTAACGGTTTCCTGCTGAATGTCAGCGAAATGGATAGTTCCGGGTCTTCGGGTATTAATTTGAGCGAAATTGAAGGTCCAGAGGAGGGCCTTTAGTTCAATCAAAATTGTAAGTTTAGAGCAGCAGATTAGCCGTACCTAACCGAACCAAAATGGTGAAGAATATACGCAGGACATTGGAAGTTACATGGCTGAATATCCACATCAATGCGATTATGCAACTTTCCGTCTTAAAACTTGTACCTTGGATACCGTGTCGGCGCCCCTCGGCACCCTCGAAGCCCCAATTGGCATCCTCAAAACGCCATTCCACAGAGGTGAGCACTTTCTAAAATTAAATTTCGCAGGTTGCACTCTCTAAATAACAGAATTACGCATATTTGTTGCCTTCTAAACTGCTTTATGGGGGTTTAACTCTGCAATTTCCCGGGGATGGCACTTCCAAAAACCAAACTGCACGCAATATGGTCGTTACATAAACAAATTTCGCAGGGGTGGTTCAATTTCTTGGGTTGGGCATCTTTATTTATCAGATTTTGCGGCCACCACACCTTCAAAGGCAAATTAGACTGCGTTTATTCATTTAAAAAGCAGTTCCGTGAGGACCGTTCTTCCAAAAACCCAATTTTAAGGAGTTATACCTTACAAATACCAATTTTGGGGTGTTGGCACTTTCAAAACTGAAATCTCACGGATTTTGCCCTCCAAATCAATTCCACAGGGTCGGTACTATCAATTTTGCGGGGTAAGCTTATTCATAATCTAATTTCAAGTGTTTAGCGACCTTTCATAACCCTAAATTTCCCGGTTTTAAGCTGTCAAAGCCCAATTAGGCTCATTTCACACTTCTGGATAGCAATATGCATATCACGGGTTGGTCCCCTTTTAAAAGCTAAAGTTTGTGGAATTAGCACTTAAAAAATACATTTAGGCCGATTCTCTTCCTAATTAAATCACGTGGAGTTAGCAGTGCCTGCCGAATGTACACAGCTTCGGGGGAGCACGTCAGACATAGACATTTGGCACCTTCGGCCGAATCTTTCACCAGCGCCCCCACGAAGTCAGCGTTCAGAATAAGCTGCGATTTGGCGTTTTCTACATTCTAACCGAAAACTTGCGTTTTATCTACTATTCATCGCTTCTTCTCAATTTCATCAGCGAATTAGCTATTTTTCTCCATTTCAGACGCGAGTGATCTCAATTTTTTAAACCGTGAATTAGTGTTTTTCCATCACTTTTGCGCTTCTTCTCAATTTTATCGGTGAATTAACGATTTATCTCTATTTTAGCAGCGAATTAAGTATGTAACTATTATTTCTACATTTTTGCTGACCCGGTTCACCTGGACTGAAGAAAACACCGTGAGGGCAAAACGGGGACTGAGGGTGTTTTGCAGCTGTACGTCGCTGTTCAATTGAAACAATCAACACGACTCACTCGGTTTTGCCAACTTGGGTGTCGAGATCTGGGGCCGAGGGCCGAGTTCGTAGTATAGGTGCAATTTTGACAATTGTATGGTGGGTCTTAAGCCTTAACCGTCATTCGCGTTCGTCACTAAAATCCAAGATTTTCCGTCTGATCGAAGAAATGCGTAGTTTCCCTCAAATACTTGTAGAATCCGATCTCTCGTTATACTTGCTTGGCTGCACATGTCTTGGTTGTTGGGAGGGGGGGGGCAGAAGCAGCATGGGGTGGCAAAAAGCAAGATACGCCCACGACCCTCGCCAAAACTCTGGACCCATGCCTGGCTGCCCACCCCTTGATCACGGGCTGGCTACACCCCTGGGAGGGGGCAAAATCCACGAACTTCGGCTTTTGAAAAAGTTCAGACGGCAAAGTAGTATTCAGAATGATGTAACTCCACGTAATTTGATTTTTGAAAGTGCTGACTCCCAAGTGCTGACTTCTGTGTAGGGGTCAAATCCACGAAATTTGTATTTTGAGAGATTCAACCCACGGAATTTAATTTTGGCAATGACCCACCCTCCGAAATTGCTATTAAAAAGAGTGAAATCAGACTAATGAGGAGGTTTCACATTTTCCAAATTTTTTTTTTTTCGATGAGGCATATCAATCCTTCTGTGTAAATAAATAAATAAAAATTTAAAGCCCTTCAGAAATATTGTTTATTTATTAACAAAAGTTAGCATATTTGAATTCCCGCCAAAACGAACATTTTGGTAATATCCCTTGTATTCTCTGTCCTTTTCATGCCTCTAAATAGCTCATCTGTTTATCCTCCATTATTTATTATTGGAGAGCTCTAGTAGAAAATAAGGCAAAGGAACACAACAAACCGCTCCCCGACATCAATTTTTTTCGTAAGGCACTGATGACACAGACATGCTGTATAGCTGGCGTGTTTGACCTAAAACTTCAAAAATCGCGTATTTATTATTGATGGGTTATTTTACGAAAGGATCACGATTTATGCTATATTTTAGTGTAAAATAACCTTAAAAAATAGATTTACGAGTAAGTTCTGACCCATGAAACTACCTCATTGGCCTTTAAACATGTTGAAACCGTTAAATTTGCTTTTTGAAAGAGTCAAACCGACGAAAATGGTTTCTGTAAGGACCAAATCCAAGATGATTTGTGTGTTGAATGGGCATTATCAGCTAGTAATGGCAGGCGCAGGCCTAATGGTGGTTGTGGTGGCGGTGAGTTTTATCGACGAAATTGATATTATTCGCGGTAAAAGTGACTGGAGCGTTGTAATTAATTTGGCTGACCGACATTTGCAAATGACAGTTTTAGTAGAATCGAAGCCTCAGTTGACCATTTTAAAGCCGAAATGAGCGCCTGAAGGCAATTCCAAGAATTGTGAGGGGTTATTCATTGTTTAAAACCCCGTTAAATTGTTTTTTCAAGGGCGGGAACAGTGTCTGGGTGTGGAGGTCTTGACGTCGCATAGCACGGGTTCCCATAAAGACCTTTAAGCCGCCTTCACATGTGAGCTGTCAAAACTCGGGCTGTATCCAATTAAATATAATGAATCCTAGCGCGCGATGCTCAGGTACAGATCAGCTCAGCTACAGTCTTCACTGTCAAAGCTCGCACGTGAAGCCGCCTTAACGCTGTAAATATAAGTATTCGATTAAAACCATAAAATTAATTTAAATACCCGGAAAGCCCTAGAACTAACTTTCTGCGAATTTCAGTCACAATTTGACTGAAAATCGTTTTCTTTTTGTCGTAATATTTCACGCTTTTAAAAGATAACGTGAAAGATGGCTCCTTTAAACAAAAAAAAAGTTTTACATTAATTTTTATACGCAAAGGGTACTGGCGGGAGCAGAGTAGGACATGATTTATGTCTGTTACCCAAACAATGGAAGATTGTCTTGATTCATAGTGAGCTTCAAACACCGAAAAAAAAAGAGGAAGAAAGAAGATGAAGATATAGAGAGATTCGAGTGAATGCGTGCCGTGAATACGAGCCTCGTCCGTTGTTCTATGTTACCCAGGGATAATGCAATGAGGGAAAAAAAGGTGAAAAGGAGGGAGTGAAATCGGCCGTAAAAAATCGTAATAATTCTGGTTTACGGCAATAAAACAGTTTAGTACTATAGACGATTACGATCCCGCCAGTGTAAGATGACACCTTCACCCGCCGCCGCCCCGCGCCGGAGTCCGGAGTGGGCAACCCTCAAAATGAACGGGGAGTCCCATGCTGATGACAATTTTGTACAACCATTATCCCCACCCACCCATCCTCATAGGAAAAACGTTAGAAACAATCACGAGAGCGCAGCCCGTGGTTCTGTGAAATGTGGCCCGCATATATAGTAAATCACAGCCTCAAACCGCAGGAACCATAAACACGGTAATAAAAACGACAGAAGATACACAAATATTGTTGTTTTCCGTGAGTGTTTTGATCCCCAATCGAATCATTTGAAGGGGTTTTGTGGCTGGTTGGAAATCTCCCTCCCCCTTCGTGCTATCTTAATTTAAATCACACGCGTGGGAGGCACAAAAAAACGCTTTAAATTGCTCCACCACCCAATTAAGCGATAAAATCGCTTTTTTCAACTTTGTTTTGTTCAACGTTTTTAGTAAACAGCGTATCGCTACTTTCCTCTCTTTTTTTTTGTGTAGAAAAAAAATTGACCCCGATATTTTAAGAATGTCTTCCCTCTTCACTTATGCAAATGGCTATCTCTCGTGAGTCTTCACTCCTTTAATGAGAGGCGAGCGTCGTTGACAGGTAGAAAGGGGGGTGAGGATGAAGGGTGAGGGCTGTTGTGGTTGTAGATGTGATAATATTACGAGTTGAGAGTTTTGCGATGGTGAAGAGTAGTGGGGTGTATTTGGTGAGAGCAGGGATCTCTGTCTCACATGAAATGCCGCCGAGGTATTAATCATGAGTGGAAAAGGTTTTCCTCGGAACGTTATTCACCGAAATCGGAACGTTCCATTTTTTCTTTTGCCCTATTTTGGTTGAGTGTGTTTTTTAATTCAATGAGCGGCGAGTGACCCTCCCCCGTCCCTTGTGCCACAGCAGCACATTCACTTCTTTTGACATTTCTGGCTTCCCACACCCACATAGTGAAGCCTATCGGGTTATATTTATAGGCTTGGATACATCGGCCAAAAAAAGAAAAAATGAGTCGCATAGCGCCACATTAAATACAAAACTTTTATCAAACATTCAAACAATTAAGCCGCCTTTCCTTTAATTACTATCTACGTAAAATGTCTAAAATATAACGTACCAACAGCAAATACAATTAACACGTTCACACCCATTTAAAACACTCGCCGGCTGGATGTCGGCGAAAACAAAATCACAGACGCGATCCTATTTGAACCAAAGGCTATTATTTTCTCACGGGTGTTTCACGTGGTCCAAACCCACGAGCGCGACTGAAGAAAGCCCGCGCGAAAAGATTTTGACTGCAAATGTATACTGTGGTGGGGGGGGGGAGGTTAACCCACGACCCATCCCTCTCCTTATGACCGAAGGCATGCGCGACGTTTGAAAGGAGGGTAGTTTTTGTTTTTTTTAATTGGTGCTTGTAAGCGAACAAACCGAACTCACAGTGTGTCCATGGAGGGGGGGGGGGTTACAAGTTTTATTAGGGGCAAAAGGACGCGTTAATATAAAATTAGTAAACACCTGGATGAATTCTCTGGGTCTGGTCGAGAAGTCAAACATGAAGTCGGTATATCAATACATTTTTTCCACGGCAATGCAAGAGGAATTTCATTAAAATTCCTCAAAATTTTGAATAAATAGCTTGTCAGAACGGAACAACGAGCTTCCGTAATTAAAAATGAAATAAATAAATAATGAAAAAATACAAGAACAAAAAATCGCGTAGTCCCAGCTCCCAGAAGGCGTTTGAAAATGCCGAACTGCACTATTCACGTGTTTCAATTTCCCTTGGTTAAATTTCCTGCATTTTCCTTTGATACACGCTCAACAGGAAGGAAGATCAAGGTTCTTGAACTAATTTCCGTTCCGCTCATGGCAGACAGTCAGAATCAAAGGAGTCTCTCTTTTATAAAAACTCGTTTATAATAGCTATCTTCGTGCACTGTGCTCCAGTCACTATCCCCCCTCCCATCAACCCCAACCGGAGAATGATCAACAGACGACGGTTCTTAATGCATTAAAGTCAAAAGGAATGATTCGCAGCAATAAATTACGTTTTTTAATTAATGCCCTTTTTACTTCCAAGTTTCCATTGTTCGAAGTCAAATTGGCCGTCGTATTTGCTAATAAAAAACTGGAAAAAGAGGGAGGAAAAGAAACGGCAAAGAAGCCAGACGACACGACGTGGCTCTGTTTGCCTTGGCCTGGAGCAGGCCGTGAGTGAAGATGGTGGGGAGGGGTTATACTCGCTCCATGCGAGAAAAATCGAGAAGAAATATTTTTTAGTATAATTTTGCGAAACACCCGTGAAGGCAAACTGGACAGCACCAAATTTCGATAATGGGACGATGGAGACGAATTCCGGGGAAGCGATTTCTATAGTGTCATCGACGAATAAGGCGAAGCCACTGGAAAACCGGTTACGCGAGGCTTTCTTGACGGTTTTTTTGGGCACCTGTTTCGAAATTAGCGTTGTTTTGAGGAAAACAATGCCAGTTTCCGGACCGACGATCCCAATTTTGAATCCACATAATATAGTCAAAAAAAGGTTCTGGACGAGTTCGACTCATTTAGAACAGCTTAGATCCTTTAAAACATTGGAAAAGCCTACAACAATTAAAAGGGCTTTTGGAAGCCTTCAAGAGCCTTACAGAGCAACCATGGAAGCCTTCGGACTTGGAGCACTGATAACTGAAGTGATTTTGAATTCGAAAGCTTTTTAAAGCCTTTTTCAAGCTTTTTATGGGAGTTTGGGACCTTTAAAAGTCACTGAGACCCCTTGAGCGCCATTGAGCATCTTTGAGAGCAGTGAAGTCTGTTGGAATAGCAACTCAACCCCTGCGTCAGAGCGGTTGAAAGCCTTTGAAAAATTTTGAAGACCCATGAATGCCTTCGAGAGCCAATGAATGACTTTGGGAGCTTACGAACGTTTTCGAGAGACTTGGAAAGCCTTCTGTAATAGCCATCGTGAGCCCGTGAATGCTTTTGAAAGCCGTGGCAAACTCTTTATATCCTTTGAAATGTAGAGCCTTCAAAAGGCTATGAGTGCATTTGAGCGCTTACGAACAGATAGAGACGTCTATACACAAGCGGGAGCTGGACACCGTCGGCTTACATAGCCGAGGTTTACATAGCGTGAATTTGGGGGCGACAAAAAAAATTGCCACTAATGAATTGAGGTTTTAGGGGTGCATTTAAAGTGCAAAATTGTGCGAGATTCAGCTCTTTCTCACCCCAAATTTCGCGAACCAGGATCTGAAATTGCGAAGGCACACTGACATGCTGTTCTTGGGGCAATTACGCGGCTGGAAATATTCGTGGCTAAAACTGCGAGAAAACAAAAAAACGCTCATTCACTGTTTCTCAATGCAACTTCTAGACCAAAATTGTGAAAAAATCGTTGAATCGCGGTGAATAGAGCCATTTTATAGCTAAAATTTAGAAAAAACTCCCTAATGTGCTATTTTTGAACCAAGTCCGCGTCCAGAATTGAGGTAAATCCCTAATTCGCGAATATAAGTGAAAAAACGCACTCACTTGCGTTTAAAATTGCAAAAAAAAGCGCACGATCACGTAACTCACTTCATGGCAAACATTTGTAAAAAGAGCTGATTCGCGGAATGTAATATGGGAAAACACTAATTCACAGCTGAAAATGGGAAAAATCGCTAATTACAGGCTGAAATTGGGGAAAATCGCTAATTACAGACTGAAATGAGAAAAAAAAAAACACTAATTTACGGATAAAATTGAAAAAAGGATAAATCGCGGTTTAAAATATAGAAAAATCTCTATAATTTGTGGATGACATTTAGAAAAAGTGTTAAATTCGTGAGTAAAAAGTAGAAAATGCACTATTTCACGGTTGAAATTGGAATAAGCGCTAATTCGTGGGTAAAATTCATAAAATGATCCAATTCACGGCCAAAAATGAGGAAAAATCTAATGTGCGCGACTATACATCGAAGTAAACGCAAATTGGCGACGGAATGACGAATAAGGAATCTTCATGGCCAAAATTGAGAAAAGTCCCTGACTAATAGCCAAGAGTGGAAAAAGCCGCTAATTCGAGGCAAATATTAATAAAAACCGCACATTCGCGGGTAAAATTGAGAAAACTCGCTAGTTCATGGCTAAAATTGAGAAAACGTTCATTACCGGTTTCAGAATGAAGGCAATTCCGAGGCCGAAATCGAGAAACACGCTATAATTCATGGCTATGACAGCGTTTATAAAAACGCTAATTTGTGGTTGAAATGAAAGAAAACACTAATTTACGGCTAAAACTGAGAAAAAGCTCAAAATATGCAGCAGGTAAAATTGAGAAAATACGCTAATTCACGGTCATTATAGAGAAAAACACTAATTCGTGGTTATTAAAATTAAGAAAACGCCAATTCGCGGCTTTCTGGTGAATGCAACTTTGTGGCTAAAATGGTGAGAAAGAGCTAATTTTCATGAGTAAGTTTGAAAAAAAAACTCTAATTCACAGCTGAAATGAAGAATATGCTAATTCGCGACTAGAATGGAGAAAAATATCCAAATCACGACTTAAATTAAGAAAAAATGCTATTAATTTGCGGCATTAAAATGAGGAAAAGCGCTAACCTGCGAATAAAAGGTGTGGAAAAACCACTGATTCGCGGCTAAAACTACAGAATAGACCATAATTTAATGATACATGTTGATTTCATCAAATTTTGTTAAAACTTGGCGCTGAAATCTCCAGGTTTTCTACACTTGTGTATCACCTAGCGAAACAAAGAGAAGGACCTACTATTCATTAACGCTGTTTCTCATTGTAATTTTCTTTCTTGAAGGCCTTGTAGAGGGTGGAGCACTTCTCATAAGGGGGCGATTTCGCGTCCGCTACGACTTTTCGCATTTATCACCTACTAACCTTCGTACAGTGTAAGCGCTTCCACTAACCATTATGTTCTGGGTAGCCGCTGGAAGCCGAATAAAGCTTTTGGAAACCATTTAGAGCCCTAGAAAGACTTCAAAAGCCTATGAAAGACTCTGAGAACCCATAAACGCCTTTGAGAGCCGTTTGTATAGCGAAGGGGAATGTTGTAGGCTTTCCTCTGGAAGCCTATGACGGCTATGACAGCGTTCGAAGGGCATTTTTGAAGGCCTTCAAGTGCTTTTGAGGGCCTATGATAGCGTTTGAAAGACTTTGAGAGCGTATGAACGCCTCCGAGAGACTAGAGATGCCTTTAAGAGCCTGCAAAAGCCTTTTGATCTTTTCAAACCTTTTGAGCAGCCTCTGAAAGTATATGATTGCTTTTGAAATCTTTGTAATGCCTTCGAGAGCGTTTGAGCGCAGTTTGGAGTGTTTGACAAGCCTATACGACAGCTTTTGATGGCCTTTTGGAGCCTATAAAAACCTCTTCGAGACGAGAAACGACTACTGCGGCTATCTCCCCACTGTGCTATTGGGCTCGTTTGAACAAAAGCTGCTTGGACAAGAAATTGGGAATTTCAGGAAACGAAATGCAGGGTTGATGTGCCGAATAACTTGGACCCTCGGGAGCTGACAGTTCCGTACTGCAACAGCTAACAGCCTATGTTATGGCTGTAGCTATTACAGGCTCTAAATCAACAAAATAAAAATGAGCCTAAAAGAAATGAACGATTTTGTATTCTGGTCCCAGCATTCGGCTATGTAAACGCTAAAAGAGTGAAAAAAAAATATCTGCCCAAAGCAATCGAACCATCGAGAATCACTCAATTTTGGCCATGATTGTGGCATTTATGACAATTTTTGGCCAGTTTTCTGAGTCACTCGAACTTTCCCGCTGGCAGCCCTTGAAGTTAAATAGAATAAAGAGCCTCGTTGTATAAATCAGCCGAGGTGTAGAAACCAGCCGAGTTGTCGAAATCAGCACAACACCGCCCCCCCCCCCCTGACACTTATTCAGGCGAGTTATGGCCGAGACTGGGTCGCGTCGCAGCAGGCAAGGATTTTCACGTGGACGGCACGCAATCAACAGCCCTGAAGTCCAAAGAAGGGTTGATGAGATTGACGTCAGAGTAGCAAGGGCGTAGCGTGATATGTTGATGCCCGGAGGGGTTGCTATGGGAGTTTTCCCTTCCCTCTTTCCAAGATTTTGTTTATTTTAACAATAAGTGGGCGATGGAGACGGTTTAAGACGAGTTACAGAGTTGCCAGATTGGATTAAGTTGCAAGATTGGACCTCGTTTTGAGCTATTTCTGGAGGAAACAGCACGGTAAAGGAGGAAAAGTGCTAAACAATGTTTTGGGTTATTTAAATAAACTAAAAACGCGAGTATTGGGCTACTGACCTATGACAGATATCAGCTGAGAATTTCCCGCTGGGGGAATTGCAGGGTTTCCTGAGAAATTTCGATTCACGTTCAGTCAATGCCTAAACGGCCTATATCCATGCCCTAAAAATGGCCAAACCGACTGTGCGGCGCCCCAAAAATTACCAAGCTGACCATTGGCTTCTTGAAAATGGCTATACAGACGATTCGTATCCTAAAAAGTAGCCGAAAGGCCATAAAATGGTAGACTTTCAGCCCTATTCAGATGGAGTAACTTTCGATTCTCGCATTGAAAATGGCTATACTAACTGACTATCAGCGGCCCCTCCCACCCATTCACATATGCTACGCCTCTGCCAAATAGCCCAGTATTCGTATAATTGTCAGTATGGCTGAACAAGGTCCAAGGTCGAAACGGAAACTGGACCGCAATTCGTGGAGCAACTTTATTCGAATTGTCTTATGTGTCTATAAGTTCGTTTTTCTTTACTTAATTTCGTGTTGCCTTAACTGTCTTCTTTACTTGATTCTTATTTGGTTTTTGGGGCACTTTATTTATTTATTTATTTTTATAGTTGGTGGGATGATGGGTGTGAGGGAGGGGGATTTTCCCTAACTTTTGAGGGATGGGCAAGCTCAAACAGCTCTCATTAAAACAACAGAGAGCCTGCATTTAGACTCTTTCAAGAGCGGGCAAGGGAAAATGGGTAGATTGCCTTTAATTACAAAAATAAAAAATAAATAAAACCCCACCCTACCTCGTTGACAAAGCTTCAGGCTTGCAAAGCAATCGAAACTTCTAAAACAGCATTGGTGGAAGCGTTGGGAGGGGTTGTGTTGTTTCTAAAACCGGAAAATGAGGGACAGTTGAATAAGGTGTGGAGAGTATGGGTGCTCACCAGGTGCCCCCCCCCTCTTTCCTTCATCCTACCATTATTAAATTATGATCAATTGCGTCCAATTCCTAGGCTTGGTAAGGCCGAAGGGTTTCACTGAAATGACCTTGTTAGAATAGGCGATAGTCCAATTTATACTGGACAGCATCCAAAGCCACAAGGGAACCGCGGGTCGATGCGTGTGCGGCGGTGGATGAGGGGTGGGGGTGTGTTAAGGGTGGACATTTAGTATTAAACTGCGACCGCGGGAGGGGAATTAACTTGTAAATACTTCCATGTAATTATAAACCGTGAAAAACTACTGTGAATCGAGTTGGAAACTCGAAAACTAGCTAGACAGAGACGGTGGTGGGGCGGCAGGAAAGTTTAAAAACTAAAAAATAATTCGTCAGTTTTTTGCCCCACCCTCCACTGGGGTTGATTTAACGCTCATCAGAAGTAGAATTTCATGGTGTGGGTTGAATGGGAGGGGGGGCGTAAAATTGAATTAAAAAGTTTCCCCCGTACCCAACCGCCAACACTGAATGTCGAGCAAACTTTTAAATCTGATGAAGAATGCTTGTGACAGGTTTGAATTCCAGTGAATTCGGTGGTCTTCTAGAAAGTTATGTAAATGCACTTGGTCCGCTGAAAATAATTGAATTATTACATTTTACGCTAGAAGTGCTATAAAAATTTCATGAACCTAAACGGATAAAACGCATTGTTTAAATTATTTATCAAACGTACATAATTTTTAATTTTTATAACCCCATAAAACAGAAGATAGAGCAAAAGTTTTCAAGTAAGTAGCCCTGAGCGGGTCTAATTTTGAGTAGGAGGAGGGGTGGGGGTGAAATAACTCTTTCTAGTCTTCATTGAATCCTTTATTGATAAGGATGAAATCTTTAATGACCCCCCCCCCACCTACTAATAAAACTCGAAAGTGAAAACTCACGAGTTCAATAAGGTGAGTAATGTAGCCTCATAAAGTGGCTATAAATTGTGTGGGATGACCCACCGCTCGTCCTACTTCTACGACCCTAAAAAAAAAAAAAAAAAAAAAGAGAGAAAACCTCGCGGTTGGGTGAAAGAAGCCTACAAATTTCTTGAATGGTGCGATCGTTCCCGTCAGAGGGGTTGGCGGTATAAAGTGTCCTCTACATCCCTCACCGACAACCCTCCCACAAGCACCACCCAAAAAGGCTATTGTGCACTGGGAAAACCCTTTAAAACGAACACCACGGTTGAGGAATTGAAAGGAGAGGTAAATATTGTGTTTTGAACGACCTTTTTCAAGCATGGTCAATGATGGTTTGTTGTTGGATTGCTGGTGGTTGAGGGGGGGGGGGAGTTACAATACCCTTTTAAAAACTTTTCGATTTTGTTCTTGGAACCCTTTTTCGATAGAGAGAGACAATGATAAAGATCGAGTGGTTTGAAAAGTGACGGAAAAAGCTTTTTTTTTTTTTTACCTTTGCTCTAAAAATAAAAGCGTGGAATGAGTAGAAATTGTTTAACACACACCGTTTCAACGTGTTTATGGTTATACAGACAAGCAGAACATTGAGTTGGTGGTTTATAGGGCGGGGGAAAGGCAAAAGAGGCTGCAAGAACAAAAAGAGACGGGAATATATACACCGGAATGTGGGATATTACGCTCTTGGAGAGCCAGGGTAATCGAATCCGCTTAATATAATCTGGGTGAGTTTCTCCCAGCTGAAATACTGTAATCGCTTTGAAGGCGACGGGGACTACTCTGAGCTAGGGAAGTAACTGATGGAGTGGGTGGGAGTGGGGGAATCACTCTGCAAATGTAATGAAATGAAAGAGTTGGTCTCTTTAAAGAGTGCCGAGCAATTTGTTAAGGCGCTAAAGAAAGGAAGGGTGTGGTAGGGTTGGGGGGGGAGGTGAGAGAGATTTAGGTTTTTTTACCCCCCTCCCGCCACGCTAAATGAGCGCAATGGACTCGAAGTTTGATGAGAAATCAGTTTGCATTATTCAAAAAGGGGGGGAACGACGCGAATAAAACACGCCGCCGCCGCCGTTCGCCCCAGCATAAATAACTGAAACCTTTTATACAACAGAAAGTGTTCAACTATCAATCACTGGACGAAAACGACTTCGCTTTTAATCACTACTACTTCACGAAAAACTTCATGATTTCTCCGTGGTTTGAAATAACGGCCCTAATTACCCGCTAAGGGCCGTGCAAATCCTTTTTTCTTCTTCTTCTTTTTTCAAATGGTGCACAGAAAAGAGAATGTCTCTTTTGAGGCGATTACGATGATAGGGAACACGGTAGCAAAAGAAGGGGATGATTACTTTAGATCGAACGGTGTCCTGAGTTTTTCTTCTTTCGGTTCCGCACGTGGGATGAAGGGAGGGGGCGCAGTTTGTTACAGAAACGGAGAGGTGCAGATAGTAAAAGCCTGAACGAAAAATATCGCCCTTTCTCTTTTCTTTTTCAGTTCGATTGAATAAAGCTTATCTTGGAAGATGAAAAGGGTGGGCGGGGGTCTTTTTTGCTTCCCCGCAAGAAAGTCCACAAGTAAGAGATAAAAGGCAGAAGCTTTTTGTCATCCTACCATTTTTCATTTTTCTTGACGTTGACAAAAAAACTCTATTCATTTAAATTTAATTTAAATATAAACTGCAACACTCAGACGGAAATCACAGTAGTGTAACAAGAGCACTTTTGGCGCACATTCCTATACAACATTCCACTTATTTTCCGAGTTGAAAATTGACTCTGTTTTTATTAGGCTTATGTCAAAAGCTGAGTAACTAGCCACGCGAAAAATAGTGTAACAACTCGTGAGGGAGTAAAATTGCCTCGCTCGTTTTTGTTCAGCTCACTCGTGTGCCAAACAAAACTCGAGTGCAAAATTCTACTTCTCTCACTCGTTGTGTAATAATACTATTTCCTCTCTTGAGAAGCAAAGTTCTACATTAGCTGGGAGGTTATAGTGAGGGAAATACCACTTTATTCACTGGTAACGCGAAAAGTATTTGTTTGCTGTACACAGGGGCTGGCGGTAAAGATGGGGATGGTGGGTAGCATTACCCACCTGAGACTTCTAAATGTGGTTATTCACCCACCTGATTGTAAGCACAATTTTGTTTTGAATGTATATTTTGTTCACTGTAAAAACAATTTCAATACCTGTAATGGTAATTTAAAAATACTTCAAAAAACTTCTGTTCTCCACCATCGTCGTCGTTTCCAAAATTTGACTTATTATTTCTCATTAATAAGTCTTTGTAATCGTATCGCAAAACATTTTTTTGACCCCCCCCCCTCAAAATTTGTAGTTTTACGTTTCAAAGTGCGTAGAATCCAAATCTGAAAAAAAAAAAAAAAAAAAAAAAAAAAAAAATGTCCGTCCGCCGTCCGGGCCATACCTTGCCCTAGGATTGCTCGAAAAAACTCGTTCTTTCGCACATAGACCTCCGTTTGGGGTCTAGTTGGTCCTAACATCTGATCAGTTTGATCAAATAACTCCCTGGGGTTTTATGGGCCAAAAGCGGGTCCAAAATGGGGAGTTTCAAAGGATTTGGGATCATGGGGGTGTGGGATGTCGATTTTCATGTAATTTCAAGCCGGATTTGACTATTTCCATGAGTAATAAACCCATAAACAGTCGAAATAATAAGGCATTGTTCGATAATTCGCAGCGTTTTTCCTTGCTACTGGTCAAAACCATGGACGATGTAGGTACTAAACACATAGTAATAATGTAATGTTTCTTCTTCTGAACCCATTTAACACTAAAATAGAACGAAGATGTGGGAGAAAAGTGGATTTAGGGGTTTGTTGGGGTGGTGGGGGGTGGGGTGGAGCGGAGTATGTTCGCACGAAAAGATGGAGCGCTCATGTTGCAATCGCGGAGCGGTCGACTCATTTCAACCGCTCCGCACCTGTAACGTTGCAATACATGTTCGGATCGCCCAGTTAATACGTGCCTTTACAGCTATTAAACGTTCCGCGCGTGTGGGATAGATTTTTAATTTTATGAAATCCCACGCATGCGTGGGACAAAGAGCTGTTCTGAACGGCACTGCATCAGGCGGGGGGATGGGATTGTAACAACAACACAAATTGGGTAAAGATGGACTTCATTTGCGATCGAAAACACAGGTTTATGGCAAACAGAGGACAATTAGTAAAACGTCACACAAAACTTTGACGGACGACTCGTGTTGTTTTTTTTTATATTTCTGAAAAGTTAGATAGCGACCCCCTCGCGTGAGTTCCTTTGAAATTGTTGAATGGGGAACCAGGTACTTGCCCTGTCTCTGAGACCTCTTCATTATTGCTCGTTGTTGGGGGGCGGTTGAGCACTGAAACGAATAAGGAGGTTTATGAAAGTTAAATTAACATTTTAAATTATATTTTAGTTTAAATGTTGTAAAAGCATGCCTTGGAAAAAATGATGGGCGCCAACTACTTACTTTCTTCTTATTCTTCCGGGAACCGGTGGGAAGGGACGAGTGGTTGATTACGCCGGGTATACCTGAAATAAATAATACAAGTTGCATGGAGTGTTCCTATTTTCAACTATTGTAAGAAAAATTTATGAATAATAAGCCTTCATGTAAATAAATGAAACTTTTAACACCGTTATATTTTTCAAGTATAGAACGCTTGGTGTCCAATATGAACCACACCTCCCGCGTGGTTTGGGTGAAAGGTGTCCCGAGTAGGGCCCACCAACAGTGGTAATCCAACGGGCTTTACGTCCAACTACCATATTAGGTGTTGTGGACGAGGGCGAGACGCACACTTTACTTTTTATCACGTGGGTTATCATTTATTGCTCAAAGAATCCAGCCTGTAGTGGGAATCGAATCCACTCAGCAGACAATACCTGGATATGAGAGTCGACGCTCTAACGACCTGGGCCACTCTGCTGGAACCCACCAACAGTTTACTACATTTTCCTAGTCGCATTTGTTTGTTTATAATGCCAAAATGTTCAATTAATATGTCGCTAATTTATGTTTTATTTTGAACAATTACCTACCTTATTTTAGTATTTTTAGTCAAGTTTTAAACATGTTGAAGAAAAATTAATTCAAAATGGTTCATTTTTTCGGCCTGCATGATATGTGTCTCGTATAGCGGACACTATTAAATTCTCTCTGAAAACTTTGTTAATGAATTTATGGTATAAAACTTCGTTTTTCATGAGTCGCTGAGTGTATTACAGCCAATTCGAATGACTTCTGACAGGGTTTTTCAAAAAAATGTTGAGGGGTACTCCCGGGGTACAAAACAGGTGTCCACAATACGACGCACTAAGACTTAAAGGGTTAAGGCCAGGTCACAACTATCATGCACGCTTCCGATCCGACACCGATCATGCATTTTTTGATAGGTGTGGGGACCGCAATAGGCGTTAATACCGAATAATTCACGGCTATCACGCTTCTCAGCCCTCTCAAATTGCCTTTCCAACCCAAATATAGTCTAACCGTTACGAGGGTTTCCACAGTCTCCGATCCGACGTGCATGATCGGTGTCGGATCGGAAGCGTGCATGATAGAGGTGTGACCTGGCCTTTATACAGCAACAAATGCTACTCCTTACCAGCGTATGTTTAAATTTTCAAAAAGGACTGGGAATAGAACTTCAACTCCATCAGGGCTATCGACACCAGGACCAATCCTTTTAAAAAAACACGTCAGAGCATCTAAATACGACCCAATATAGTGGAAGAAGCGACACTGATCGATGGTAATGCTGAGTACGCTCAAGTCGAAGTTCAAGTCAAGATGGACGTACAACGGTTGTCTCTACTCGAGACTTAGCTCCTTTGCCACCACAGCAAAACAAATTTCCTCCCGATTCAGCAAATCCCAATTAACCTCTCAACATTGACGACGCCGAGTTGTAATACATCGACTCATCCCAACATAACTATCAAGATTACTCTCAGATTCCACTACGCAGAAGTACAGAAATCGCAGAGCATCATTAGGCCTTTTCGGGCCAGTTTTTTGCTACAAAAGTTACAAATTTTGTAGGTTGTGTAGATTTATCTGCAAAAACTTATTCGGGCGACCTCAACAAAACTGCACTGCATCATTCGGGCGATGTTGTGCTAAAGTTACTGCTATACTTTTAATTGCAGTAGCTTTGCAGGCAGGGCTCGGCGCTTCAAATTTGAATTGTTGTCATGGTAACTTATAAAACAACGATAATCACAATGGTTGCGTTGCAAAACTCGGGGCTCGTGTTTAAACGCTGAAGTATAGAATGGTTGCGTCGCAAAAATCGGTGCTTACTGGGCTTTTGCAACGGTGATTTGTATCTCGATCGGACGTGTTTTGATCGATTTTAAACACTTACTCAGCGCTGAGCTAGATTGACAGTTCTGCAACGGCAAAAGACTAATAAGTGCTCATTAAGCGCTGAACAAGTCTGAAGTTTTGCAACGCGGCCAATATCAATTCTTCAGTTTAATTATTCATTTACGCCAATTTTCCGTGAAATGTTTTCGAAGAAAAAAGTCGAGTGATTGTCAAAGATGATCGCGAGTTCACCGTTCTCGCCGTCAACAATTCTTGATGGATTTGTTTGAAGATGAGTGTGATTCCGAAGTACAACTTGTACTCCAATTGCAAGGGGGTCTCTTCCTAACTATGTTGAAGACGTACGGGAGCGAGGACGTTCCCTGTGTATTCTAATCTTCTGAAGAAGCGCTTGTTCTGGGCTTTCCTGCGGTTTGCCTGATGCATTATGGAAAATCTACTGCACCCATACAGAAAATTGCTTCACAGCACTAAGTAACATCCAGCAGAAAGTCATTGGCCATGTTTTAACGGTTTTGTGGCCATGAGTGATGAGTGTATGAGCTAAAAGTCACCATGATTTCAGTAATTTGTAGCAATAAGTATGCCATGTTCTGTATTGTGAGAAAGAGAAGTGATAAAACGCGCTGTAGCGAATAATAAAATCGTCTTGATCAAGCAATAATTTATCCTGAAACTTTGCGAGAATGTTATGCTCTTTCAATAAGGCATTATTTTATCTTTCAATCACCAGCAATTAACAATCAATCCAAAATCTCATTACTAACGAGCGTACAAAACAAGAAGAGGAAACCTTCCTGAAGGTTCCGGGTGTGGATTCCTTTGTAGCAAAAATCTGTTCGGTCTACTTTAAATTTTGTGTAGTTATCGTTAATTTCAAAGCTGCATAAGGCCCGTTTTACACGAGTAAGTTTTTTGTTAAAAAATATGTTCAATCTGATCACGAACAGACGGTTTGAGGCAGGGAGCATCTGTCAATTTTCTTCAAAATGGCTACTTTGATCAAAAAACTTACTCGTGTAAAAGGGGTCTAATGCATTTTGTAGCTTTGTGTAGTATTGGAGGTTTGTAGGGTCACCCGAAAGAACCTATTATATCTCTCTGACTACACAACTTGAAATCCGTTTTGAAGAATTCTACAGCTGAGAAGAATGATATGATGCGAAATTCACGTTTTTTTTTTTTTTTTTTTTTTTTTTTTTTTTTTTTTTTTTTAGGGGCATCGACAACGAGGTTATTAGCCCTCTATCTTCAGCTGAGGTATGTGCTTAGGTATTATCATAATCTATTCATTTGTAATTCTTTACCTATGTTTTATATTAATTTATACAGGGTGTAACGGGAAAATGGGGCATAATTGAAATGGCTGATTTTACATCACATGTGGGTCAAAAATGACTGTATGGACCATGGTCCGATTATTAACCGTTTCCGAGAAAATCGCAGTTTTCCTGATTGTCAATGCATCAGGCGGTTTTTTCGAAAATCGGTCGGTATCATAGCAACCATTATTACTACGAAATTTTCAAGGACACCGTTGGAAAGAGCACAAAATTCCCTTTAAGATGACTGTAAAGTTGGGGTAGTTCGTGAAATTTGGGAACCCTTAACGCTCGGCTGAAAAGCCGCTTCCTTGAATATCTCTATTCTTACTAGTCAGTCAGCCAGCTGTCATTTTACTGACAGCTCTCGGAGGAAGAGTAGTACTTCAGGAAAAACTTCTACAATTATTAAGCTTTCAAGTGACCTGCTTGGTTCGGGGCTTTGTCTCTATTCGTTTGGAGATACTGTTCGAAATACTTTAAGCCCCTGTTTAAATCGTTTGGAAACGTATGTTAGCGATTGCCATAGAACAGGAAAAATTCATTAAAAAAAATGCTCTTCACATCACTCAGGTTGGTGAGGGATTTTCTATTCGGTTTTAAAATTGTTTTCGCTCGTTTTTTTTGTTTTTTTTCTTCTTTTTTTTTCTTTCTTTCTTTTTTAAAGGGTCGTACGACTTAGCTGTTAGGGGTCATGTATTCGAGCCCCCGGCCTATGCAGTTGACTTTGAGTTTGACTTCCGCTGTCTGTTTCCACCAATCTCTACGAATTATCTGCCGAAGGAGAGGGCAGGAACGGTAGTGACAGTTGGCAGCCACCCTTGAATCCTACAGGTCAGAACCCCCAGGTTCTGAGCAGTGACCTGCCGTTTCAAGCACTTAGTATGGCCTTTTTTGGACTTGGTCCGGCAAGGTAACCGGACTCAGCAGTCTTAACGGAGGAAAAATTCACCGAAAAGGTTTGCAAAGAGCTTTCGGAAGCAAATTGTTTCCCGCTCGAGGGCAATTGCGAACGTACGTATCCAGACATTTTAGACGAGTTTTCATGTATTTCGAACTGTATCTCAGAATGAATAAGACAAAATCCCGAACCAAGCAGGTCATTTGAAAGCTTAATAATTGTAGAAGTTTTTCATGGTAGTTCCTACTCTTCCTCCGAGAGCTGTCAGTAAAATGACAGCTGGTTGAATAACAAGTAAAAATAAAGAAATTCAAGGAAGCGGCTTTTCATCCGAGCGTTAAGGGTGCCAAAATTTCACGAACTACCCCAACTTTACAATAATCTTGAAGGGAATTTTGTGCTCTTTCCAACGGTGTCCTTGAAAATTTTGTAGTATTAATGGTTGCTAAGATACCGACCGAGTTTTGAAGAAAACGCCTGATGCTTCGAAATTCAGGAAAACTGTGATTTCTCAGAAACGGTTGATAATCGTACCATGGTCCAGATAGTCACTTTTGACCCACATGTGATGTAGAATCACCCATTTCAATTATGCCCCATTTTCCCGTTACACCCTGTATCGGGAAAGGACACGGCAGGTTACGATCGAGTTGGCATTGCATTCTTATCTATTCCTGGTTGCCCCGTTCATGTAAGTTCTGCACATAGAGATAATATAACTACTAGAGGGAGCGTTGGATGCGCAAACAAGTATAAACTGGGGCGAGGATTGAAGTCATCCGGATATCGTTACGGCTCCGTAGGTCTCTTCCCATTGGCTGTCTCAAAAGGCGGGGTTTCAAAAAGTCCCCCTTCACACCATCCACGTCCCCACAGGTACTTCTTCAACCAATAGCAAGGGATTTTCGGAGCTAACTCAAGCTCTTGGTGACGTCAATCATGGACCGCTGCGCAATAGACAATACAAGCTCTAGTTATATTATCTCTATGGTTCTGCATTGGAAGCTTGCTGCAAATCGGTTTTTTTTTTTTCAATAACTCAGTCTTGATGGCATTGTAGGCATCAAAATTACGTAAATTGGAACTTAAGTGACTACGCTGGGGGATTATCGAAGGAAGAATCGCCGCTATCTACAAAAAAGGAAAATAAATCGGTGCCGGTCCTTGCTCGTGAGTATCCAATCGCTGAACATTTGACATCTTGTCATCAATAAAAATCGGGCAACTTATTTCAATCATAGTGTCCTTTCTAGTACAAAGATTCATCAGTGGCAATTCGACAGACGCCCGTCATTTCCGGCGATGTCGAGCTTGGGTAATGTTTACTACCTCGTTGACGTGGTGAGGGCATTCACACAAGAGGAATTTCGCGATTTGAAATCACTTGAACCGCAGCACGTCGACAGAAGTGGCTTAATAGTACTTCGGGAGTTCGGAATGCCGGAGACAATAGACGATTTACACTCATGCGCTTTCCAGTCCTACTTCAACAGTTTTGCAACCCAGTTAGGCCAGGTTATGGGTTACTCTTGTCTTGTGCTGTGTAAAGTGAACTTATTTATCTCTCATTCCCGTCAAACTAAAACCACATTTGCAGTTATTCAATTCTGATTTTATTCTTTAGCCTCCGTCTCACGAAACGTACCGATGAAAACTCGTCGTTCCGGGGGCACCTTAACATGAAGTCCCATCATAGTTGCGCATTTATCACACTCCTTCACATGTACTTTCTCTTCCCTTTTTCCTCAATTTGAGACGTTTTCAGTCAAGTGCCGGTAAGGTTGAGGGAAAGGGATAAATTTAGTAGCTGGGTCAAAAACAGGTCGACCCGGAATGGAAGAACTCGTACAGTCACCGAAGCAGCAATAATATCGCATTTTTCTGACTTTAGATGAGAAGCACGCGAAGGAAGTGTAATTGCAGACTCGAAATAAACGAAAACTCACAAAATCATGTAGTATTTGAAACCGAAATACTCTCGTAGTAATGCTAGTAATGTGAAAAAAAATACTGTTAAAGAGGCTCTAGGCAACTTAAATAAACCCATGACCTGCAGTTCTAAACCTTCGCTTTTTCCACGGAAATCGTCTATGGCTTTGTGATGACAAGAGTGAGTTTTCCGTTGTTATTCAAGAAAAAAGGCCAGTTCACAATTTATTATCGGTACGGGAAGGTAAATGTGAATGGGTGACTATAGTCGGACCAGAGCAATCGTTTCATTTCAAACCCTTTCACGTTGCCATCCCGTCAATTTTGAAGTGGCTTAACTTTCAACTAGCGCGTTAGGCTCGTTTCACATATACGAGGTTTCACGCGGCGCGGTTTTGGCTGCCGCGTAGTGACCACTTACACCTTTACACTCGTGCGGTACATATTACTTGGTTCGATGAGAAAGCGGCATTCGGCGGAGCCCTCGTGAAACCACGTTTGTGTGAAAAGAGCGTTGGTAAATGCTTAACGTAGAATGTTCACGTGCTCCCTTTATAGCGCTGAAGAAGATTACCTCACCCTGATGCTTGGAAAAGAATCTGAAGAAGGATACACGGTCCTTTCCAGCCCTCGAGTAGCACCCAACAAACGCGTAGGTCACCGGCATTTCGTTCTTTTTGTATCGGTCGAATAAACGCCATTTGTGTATTATAGAATAAAAAGACCACGTTTTGATGATTCTCTAGTCAAAATTCATTTTCCAAGTAACATAGGAACAAGACTTCTTGGCCGAGCGATGTGGGGAATACACATTCTGTTCTGCCTCAGTGACTGAAAACCGGAAGAAACTATCACCGTCTGTGGATCAATTGCTTACAATAGACCTAAATTTCAGCTCATAAAACATAAAACAACTTTTGGAACGTTAAAATTAAGTAAATATAAATAAATCACTCAATACTGTAATACATTTTGGGTAACCAGGAAAGGTAATATAACCCAACTCTTATCTCGTGTCCGTTCCCGATAAGGCCCCTTTTACACGAGTAAATTTTTTGATCAAAGTAGCCATTTTGAAAAAAATTGACAGATGTTCCCGACCTCAAGTCGACTGTTTGTGATCAGATTGAACATATTTTTGAACAAAAAACTTACTCGTGTAAAAGGGGCCTAATACCTATTGATTTTAAAAATATATTATTCTCATGTTACCACCGGCATTAACTAATAAATCTTTATATTCTGGCATCTGTGAGTTGAAGAAGTTCATTCTCTGTGCTTGATACGTATGACATTCCGTGACAATGTGTTTCAAGGAGAGTCTACAATTACATTGGTCGCAAAATGGTCTCCGCCTTCCAGTAAAGTGGTAGTCGTGCGTCAGCCTACTATGTCCAGTCCGAAGCCGAGCCATTTTAATCGATTCGCTCCGACTTAAATGTTCATTACTCATTCGTACCATCACGTTGGGGATTGTCTCCCTTAGTTGGGAATTCGTGTTCGTCCATTGTTCCTGCCATCGTTCCCATACAGCTTGTGTAACCCATCGCTTGCTGTCCTCGTAACTTGCCTTCAAAGCCAGTCGATCCATTCTATCAAACGTTCGTGCAGCAGCTTCACCAGCTAGCCGGTCCGCTTGCTCATTCCCGAATATCCCTACATGACTAGGAACCCACATGAGCTTTATGGTTTTGTTTTGGTCGCTCAGTATTTTCAGTTTCATCAATATTTTAATGATCAATTCATCCATTGAAAACTTGTTCTTCAGTGCTAACAGTGAGCTAAGCGAATCACTTACAATCAACGTTCTATTCCATGATGAATTTATGCAGAAGTTTAACGCATGATAAATTCCATACAGTTCCGCAGTATATACAGAGGAGCACAGTGGCAATGACTCGGAAAAAAACGTGTCTTCTGAGGAATAGCAGGCAAACCCCACTCCATTAGTGGTTTTTGAGCCATCAGTGTATATAGTGCGATATCCTTGATACTTCTCAATAGCGTGACTGAATAGGGCTACAATGGCACTTTTTGGGAGGCACTTTTTTTCTGCCATTTGGAGGGTGAGATCCAAGTGTACGTCATCAAATAGCCATGGGTACCAATTATTTTCCATTGTCATTACGAGAGGTAGCTGTATTTGAAGTCTTGTCATGTCTTTCCTCAGTCTTGTCGCGTACGGTCTAGTCCGCGTTATTTGCTCGGAAAAACCTTCCACCCTACTTTCGTCAAATATTGCTTCCTGGACAAAATGATTTTCTTTTCTTTTCATTTTAAGGGCGTATTTTACATTAATTAGGCTCCGGTGATATCCAGGTGGTAGGTGCGAGGTGAGTGCGAACAAGTCATGTACGGGCGTGGTATGAAAAGCTCCCACGTCAACTCTTAATCCCATGTGATAAATCCTGTCTAAAGGCTTTAGCCACGATTTCCTCGCCGATCCATATACGATTGATCCATAATCCATCTTAGCTCTAACAAGATGATCAAACACCTTCAGTAGTAGATCCATGTCAGCTCCCCATTTATGATTGGAAATCATTTTTAGTAGTCTCATTGATCCATAACACCCTGTAGCAGTCGCCTGTATATGACTTTTCCACCTTAATTGCTTATCGAAATGCAGCCCCAAAAACTTATGCTCTTGCTTAAATTTGATTTCATGATTCTGTAGAGACAAAGATGGTGTGTTGTGAGGCGTTCTCAACCTGCAATGGACTGCAGCAGTATTTTCTTCAGAAAATACTAGTCCACAGTACGCAGCATTTTCCTGGGTGGAAAATTCCTTAGGCCTATTGCCGCGGTGAGCGGCTGGAAGACGAGAAAGTGGCCTGGAGTTAGGACAGCAAAGTCGTCGGGATCGTCACTGATAGCGACCATGGGCCTGGAATTGAGGCACGCTTCAATTTAAGCGAGAACAGTGTTGTACTCTTCATAGGTGAGGATGCTGAGGCCTATAATTTTGGAAAGATGGGTTTTTACCGATCTAACGAGAGCTTCATGCAATCCTCCAACATGAGGCGACGAAGGAGGCTGAAAATGCCACCTGACTCCTTTAGCCGAGAGAGAGTCAGCGACTTCATCGGAAGTGATAGTAGTCGTAACTAATTTTCGAATTTGTTTTTCCGCGCCAACGAAGTTGGTGCCGTTGTCTAAAAATGCGTCGCTAGGTAAGCCAGTAAGCCTCTTCGAGAGGCGAATCGATCTAGGGGGCTTTTTAATTGTAGGTACTTCACCCTTCTGGCTGGAAGAGGGAACAGTTTTACTTGATTTTTTGGGAGACGTAGAATGGGTTTGGATTGGTTGAGTGTTAGTGGGCATTGTAACGGTGATGGTCATTAGGCTAGGGATAGTTCCAGCTGTGGTAGTCGTAGGGGTATCAGTAAGGATAGGTCCTACTGCCCCTGACGTGGATGTGGTGGGGGGGATATCATCGGTAGGGATGTCAATGCGGAGTGGGTTGGGAGAACCCACGGGAGAGAGGTGGTTCAATTCTGAGAGGACGGATGGAAAAAATTACACCTCACTATAGTAGAGAACCTTTAAAACACAGGTACTGCAACACGGATTTCAGCGCCATGTTTGGTCCCTCAGTCGTTAGGGTAAACACAATATCATTAATGAAAAAAATGTCATCGTAACAGCAATCAAACGCAGAATGCGATCGAAAAAAATAAAAATATCCTACTTGTCAATGAGATCAGGTGATAATTATAATCATATGAGGAACCAAGTATGGCGCCCATTTGCGTGTTGCAGTACTCGTGTTTTACAGTGCCTTAACTATAGTCGGATTGGCGAAAGAATGTGCATGAGTTGTGGGAGGCTATAATCCCGCTTTTTCCCTCTCTTAACGTGGTTCTCTACTTCTCTTATTATCAAACAACTGCAACTAATAACAGAGAGTTTTACCGATAAAATAGGGGTAAGTCATGTGGGTTTAGGGAAAAGAAGGGCAGGGTAATTTCATGCACATTCTTTCGCCGATCCGACTATAGTCGGAAAACGCAAAAACTATTCACAATTTTCTTGATGCTCCACTCTTCGAAAATCAGGGACGGGCACCTTTTGTTTGTCATCCATTGTTTTTCGAACATGATTTGTGGATTCTTGATCCACATAATTATGATTTGATAGACCGGCGGGGCGAGATTTCTATAACAATGTTACCATTTTAAAACCATGCCCTTCCCCGATTAAAGCCTTATTTTCGAAAGGTTCAATCATTTCAACACCGACATAAGTTGATGAATTCATTAGGGAACCTACAATTTCGCAGATATTCAGTTCTAGATGGTGTAATTTGGCGACTTGTTCTCTCTATTTTAGCTGCGAATGCAAGTTTTTCGTCATTTTTAGCTGATAATTAGCACTTTTTCTCGTTTTTATCGCGAATAATGGGTGATTTTCACTTTTTCACAGCCCTAGTAGCAAGCCCATATTTCTGAAATATGTTAGAAACATGATAACGTGTCTGATGCAATCATTGCAAGTGAAAGTTGTCTGAAATATTTCAAACACCAATAATTTGAAATATTTCAGAAATGATCTTTCTGACACACTTCCAACACAATTTAACAACATATTTCAATAACTCTTGTCCAAAACGTATTGAACGCGTGGAAATTTGTGTTTTGAACACAATGAAACTCTCGTTACAGCTGTATCGTTTCAAACACAAGTCAAACTCATTAAGCTGAATATAATTTTGGAGAAAAAAAGTGTCATTATGAATATTTCATATACGTGACAAAAGATGTGTTAAGCCCCGTCTACATAAGACGCAAGGATGCCACCGCAGGACGCAACGCAGATCGCAGGAAGCAACGCGAATTTCAGCCAACTCTCCCGTCCGCGGTTGCGTTCAGCCAATCGCATTTAAGTTTAGAAGGCTTCCACCATTCTACCTTTGTTATTTCTTGAATGAAGTTCACTCGATTGGCGACGAATGTCTGCCAGCGACTTGGCTCTGCTTGAAGCCAGTGCAGAACAAATGTAGAATCCGACCAGCAGTGTATAGAATCGAAAGTTATTGAATTTTTGTAGGTTTCGATAACGAAAGTGAGTAATTTCGACGCCAATGTGCAGGCAAGAAGCTCAAGGCGAGGCAGACTTACATGCTCTTTGGTAGGTGAAACTCGAGTTTTTGCGGCGACTAGATACGAATTGGTCCCGTCACGATCGGTCACGACGATATATATAGCGCCGGCGTAAACTTCCTGTGACGCGTCGGGGAAGCAATGCAAAGAGTACCTGCGCAATGAATTCGAGTAGCAATAAAATCGAGGTATACTAAGGTTTGACAAACTTAGGAATTCATTTTTAATCGAAACCCAACGATTGAAAAGTGTTGATGGCAGGTGATTGTCCCAATCTAATTTTTGCTGCCAGAGTTCTTTTAGGAATATCTTGGCCTGTAGAATACAGGGGGCTAGTGTTGAAAGCACGCCTCGTTTTGTAGGGGGACTGTCGCTTTTTGAGGTTTTATAGCTAAAACAGTCCGATCGTGGATTCCAAAACATGCCGAGGACCTTCAAAAACGTATCTACGTCAAAAGTAACGTCGGACTGGAGCGCTTGAACTTCAGCGTCGATGCCATCTAGAACGAGAGGATGATTACTACACCATTTTCTCATTTCAAACCCACCTAATGCAAGCAGCTCCTTCAATTGCTGCATGAGGGTGCGAGCTGAATCAACGTCTTGACAGGAAACCAAGAGGTCGTCGACGTGACCTTCTATCTAATAATAATAATTAGTGGGTGCCGGGTTTCGAACCCGGCAGGCGCCAAAGCCTCCAGAGCGCCTCAAGCTCAAGAGAGCGTTCGAGGCTAATGGAAAATGCTCTCCGTTGTCGTTAACAAGTTGTTGCAAGGCGAACAGGTGATTCCGAATACCAGTGACGTCATTTGGTAGGTTCCGAGGAGCTCGTCGGCCGAAAAACGCCATAAGACTTTGTAAGGCTCCTCGTTGTGAGCGCTCGGGGTTCGGCTATGACCAATAGGAGGAAGACGACAATAAAAAAAACTAATTAGAAAAGGAGAAAACAATACATGTATGTGTAATGTGGAGGAACACAAATAAATAAAAAGATATCCTACCCTAACGAGGGGGGGTGGAGAAACAATACACGAGTCTTCTTATAGACAAGGGTGGGGGGGGGATAAAAGAAAACATTCAGCTGTGCTTATCGCTATGGCGAGGGGAACTTAAACTAAAATAAAAAAAAAACCGAATCTTAAGGTTATTAGCCTAGGCGGGCAGACCCGGACAACCAAATCACAAATTAAGGGAAAGGGGGATACTTGCAGTAGGCGGCAATGAGATGACGGAAACGGGGATGACGATATGTCGAGGCTTGACGTCTTTCCGAGAACGACGAATGATTCACGTATTTTCGGTAGGTACACACACAGTGCCTGTTGGACCCCATACGAAAATTAAGGGCATATCCGTCAAAAAGGATCAAAATAACAATGGAAAAAGAAATGGTATTATCTTACCCCGAAGGGCACGACACGTGCACCCGGAAAAATAATTTGTGTCGAACTTGAAATGATTTTTTTTCGTCGAAGAAAGGGGGGAAAAAAAAGAAACACACAAAACCACTATTGAAGCTCAATTTCGAGAAAGGCAACGGTATTCCCTCGCGCTAAGGAAGCCAAGGCGATATTGAAACCAGGAGCCGGAGGGTGGGGTTACGTCCTATAGAAGTTAGCGTACGGGGTACAAACTCCACTTTCTTTCTTCTCTATACTCATCCTATGATCACTATTATCATGATTATTATTCTTATTTAATTGCAAGAGGAGGCGGTAGAAACAAACACATTGTACAGGAAAACCGGGTCTCCGGTTACAACTTGTTGAAATACCTGGTCATCGGGTTGAACTCGAACCTGACAAAACATTTTTCTGATGTCGCCAGTTAACACACCGGGTTCAAGACGAAAGAGAAGGAGAATCTCAACGATTTCCTTTTGCAATTCGGGACCAGAGTACAAGGTATCGTTTAGGGAACGGCCATTTTCCGTTCTACTGGCCGTGTCAAATACGACCCGAAGCTTTGTAGTAGTGCTGTTCTCCTTGGTTAAGCGTTTTTCTAGCGACAAGAAACGATTTTTGGCGTTATTTTTGGAGGCACCTAGTATAGGCTCACCTGGCTTGAACATGAGGGGTACGGAGTACCGGCCGTCGTCTAAGCGCCGAGTTTCTTTGGAAAAGAGGTTTTCGCAGTAGGTGTCTTCTGGTCGTATAGATTTAGGTTCTGGGACCTGGTCGAGTTGCCACTGGGATTCGGCGACTTCGTCCAAAGTGACGTGAAGAGCCTGAAGTTCGACATTCGATGCAGAATTCGGGATGGAATCAGCAAGCGAGAAAAAAGAGTTGTACTGTGCCGACCCGATGAGTGCCCATCCGAAAACTGTTTCCATTGCCATAGGAGTGCCGGGTGGACCGTATCTACGACCGTCGAGAAGGATTTGGAGAAAATAATCGGCCCCAATTAAAAGGGAAACGGCACGAGGTTCGGCGAATGACGGATCTCCCAGGGGTATGTCCCGTATACATATGTGACCACATTTTCGTCATTCGAGTGGTCGAAGGAAGAGGTCCGAAGATTCGTTCAATACAGTGACATTGGCATACCAAAGAAGGTTTTTCGACGCCAGGAGGCGAAAGAAAAATTTAGTCGAATCTAAGCTAGTAGTAACTTATTTGTTCGAAATTTCTTTAATGCACATTTTGGTGGGTGAGCGCGGGAGACCGAGTTCATTCGCAAACGAATCTAGGACGAAAGATGCTTGGATGCCGCTGTCGAGTAGGGCACGAATTTGGTGTTTGGTGTTTTGGTGACGGACCGTCACCAGGACGTCACGTCGGATGTTGTGGACGACGAAAACAGTGAAGAAACGTTGGATGATTCTGAAGGTATGGCTACGTTCGAGCTAGACGGTTCGGCTTTGGGGTCACTGGCTGTTTGAAAATGAAGTAGTGAATGATGCCGCGCGCCACACGACCGACAGAGGAACTGGCTGGAACATTCGTTCAACCTATGAGTTCTGCCGAGACAATTAAGGCACAAATTACTCTTTTTTACAAGGGTGAACCGGTCTCGAGGCCTCATTTTTAGGAATTTGCTGCACTGACGAAGACTATGGGCATTGTTGGCACAAGCAGGGCATTTCTTTTCCACTTCGTTAAGAAAAACTTGTTTGGTTCGAGCGGTCGGAGCCTGAGGGCTGAAACTAGATTTTTGGGACCAAGGTGAAGGGGTTGAACCGTATAATTTGTTCAATGAGTTGAAGAAGAATGGGCGGCTACCCTCTTCTGCTGGCTACGCCCTCGAAGGAAGAACGTGAAATTTCTATGTCAAAGTTCAAGGGAGCTTCATTGTTATTTCTGGGACCAAATACCAGGGGCTTGCTGATTTTGTAAATCTGTGGTCATCTGAAAGTGTTAGTTTTCAGGTCGTGATGTGGCTCTGTGTATACGATGACATCAACATTAGGTACCTATAATTATTTTTGATTTTAGAGCCATTAAAATATGGGATTCATGCCACGATGCGGGATGCCATGTGGATTCGACCACGAATTACGCGAGTGTTCGTCGTACTACCAAAAAAATTACCTATTTATAGGCCAAAATTCCAGTTCCTTAGGCTGAATTGATGACTGTTCTCGGAATACAAAATGAAAGCATCCTTATAGCGCATAAAAAAAAAGTAAACACAGGGCGCGAAAATATTATCAGTTCCAGACTTCCAGACACCACCAGCTGTCCTCTCCTCTCCTTCAACTCTGTTCGGTCTTGCGGGTTGAAGCTTGAGTCCCCTCCCCGACCCAGAACTTATTGCGCCGTTGAAACTTATTAGTTCAACAAGCTACGCTTGAAATACTTCTTCTCCCTCTCTCTTGTTTATCCCATGCCTATACGATCTGGGAGGAAAAGAATCGATTTTTGGCCAGGCGGTCATATTTTCCTAACACATTTCTCAGTCTATTAATGGGTTAGCCGATTTCTGGAACGAAATTTCCATTTAGGTACTTCTGTGTTGCCATAGGGAAAGGAAGTATTTTATATCGAACTGTAGCGTGGCCAAAACATTTTTGACAAAGGTGGACGCTTTATTATTCAAACAGGGCCGAACCCTAGGCCCCATTACAAAAAGAAAAAAAAATAGGCAAAGAAAGGGTTTCTATTCGAACGTTTAAAAGAAAATTGAAGATCGCCCAATAAGATATTGAGCGCGATAGTTTACCTCACTGGCCTGCTCACATTCTCTCTCTCCGGGAAGTGCAGACAGAGGAGGATGAAAAGGAGGTGCATCTACTCTGAACATACACAACATTGTGAGGAAGAGGTAGCGCGGTAACTGTCATGTACACGGCGATAAATTATTGTCCTTATGGGTGAAGTGGGGGGAGGTAGGAGGAAATGGACGCGGTAATTCAAAGGATACAACCGCGGGCCTCTCTCAGGAAATTGAAAAAAAAAGGGGGGGAAGGACAAAAAAAAAAGTGTTAAGAGGGTTCACACACTGGTTTGGCTGGGTGAAGGTCCGCCTTTACTTACGAAGGACCGGGGGGGGGGGGTGTCAACAAAGTTTCTTTTATTAAGAATGTACTTTTCAAAAAAATCGAAATTATGTGAAAATAGAGCCCAGTTGAATTACTAAGGTGATGTACGTCGTGGAAGTCAGCAGTAACTGTATGACCGCAACATATAATTATACATTGTTGACACTGTACACGAATAAGATTTCTCACTCCTCCAAAAAATGAATAGCCGTGGTTGAAAAATCCCCAGACGACGAATTTATTCTTGAGCTTCATAAGCAGCAAAACTCGCAGTTTATCCTGATAATTAAAAGCAAAAACTTAAAGACGTCCAACATTCTTTACTTATGTGTGTTTGTTACTTGATCAATCAAAGTTTTGTTCAGCAAGACGAGTTTGAAGAGATCATTATTGAATTTTTCCACCTGTCATAACAACAATAATGAATGGGACAGTGAAAATACCACAAAATAGTAACCTCGGATTTCGAGCGTTCACACCAGTAATGGATAACGGCGAAAGTAGCAGTCTGCCAAGTGAGGGCCAGATATTGAAAGATATTGCCGGAGTAAAAAGCGAAAAAGCTGTGCACTAAGCACACGAAAAAGTAGCCAACTGAGTAAAAAAAGTGTTGCATCCCGTACAGTTGGGAGACCCGCTCGATTAGATCGTACAGCCTCAAGTGTTCGTCGGCGAGGGTTGAAATGTTCGAGGGTGTGCTTCTTGATAATTTGCCTCTATTTCGGGACAGTTTTCGGTTAAATAGTTCGAGAAAAGATCCAAATGTAACCGAAAGGCAAATGACGTACGAATACGTGATCAAGTTGGTTGTGCCGTAATAAAGACGGTACGTAATATCGGCACCCAATGAAAGGCTTTCAAATAAATCGCACGAGTGAACCATAACGCCGCACACAAATAGCGTCGAAGTACACAGCGTCGGTGAACGGAGCACAGTCGATTTGGGTAACGAGTGAAGTAATTTTCGTACTTCCGTTAAAAACAAGAGCCACTCCTTCGAATAAATGATGAGGCTAGCACCGTGTGAAATGCCCAAAATACCGTATAGGGCACTCACTGCGGTCAGAATCCATCTCGCGAGGGCCAGGGGAAGTACCAAGTTGGCCAAGTTGATTACCAAATTCACGTAGCAAAGTGAGTGAACGATGAGTAACATCCAGCCGGAAAATCTGATCCATTTTAAGCTGAGTCTAAACGGTAGCATACCCAAAATTACGTTCAATTGAAGAAGGGGTGTTACGTGCTGTAAGTGCATGACTGTATTACGATAGAACTTTCATTTAGTCGAGTTTTCCTGAGTGAATTTACAAAAAAATTAACGGCTCCACCGAACCGTTGGCCAACAAAATGTAAAAAGTTACGAACAGTTAACAATCGGCTGAATGCCCTACGTCGAATTATCACTGGTGCAGAAAATCAGAATTCAGTTTTCCTACAGATATCGATCGAGTGGGACAGTTTCTCACAATTCTCAATAATGTCTCTGACCATAACATAGGTGTACGCTGAGACCCTCCAATGAAAAGGTAAAATGGTCATTTGTCGCAAAGTCGCTTCACGGCTAAAATAGATAAAAACGCTCATTAAGCTGCTAAATTGAGAAAAATCGCTCATTCATTGCTAAAATTGAGGACGCTTATTAACAGGTGAAGTTGAGAAATCACCAATTCTCGGTCAAAATTAATAGCACTTTCCATTCATTTGAAATTGTGCTCCAGAGGAATTCATTCCCACCCGTCTTCGCCATTAAAATAATTATTTTTAAATTCAGAGGGGACGAGTGGAAATGAACAGCTCTAGAGCCAAATTATATGTAAATGAAATGAAAACCGCTAATTCGTGCTTTCTGAGGGCAACTTCGTCGCTAATGAATGAATGAAAAAAAAAAAAATGTAAATTTATAGCTAAAACTGTGGGAAAAAATCGATAATTTGCTGATTCGCAAGCACACACACGATCAGTTTACCTGCGTAGTTAATCATGTATGACGTCATGTCTATGAGGGATTAACTGAGGAAACTGTGCAGTTCTCGCAGGGTTTTACACCGGCCTGTACAAAATTTTCTACAATCCAGCCACAGCAGCACTCAAAGTCCGATAAATATAGCCACGAAATTACACCACACGCGGAGCTAAAATTTTGCGGAATTGCGAGTTTCGGAACTAATTATCGGGGAAATTGCAAGTTCCCTGTATTGATGTTCTCGTAAGGGTGCTAGTTTCTGGTCTTTATTTCTTAGAAATTCTGAGTTTAGGGAATCCATCCAAGTTGAATTTGGATTTGAATTTATTTATGTGGATAACACAAACTCTAATCAATACAGCAATGCTCTAGGGCACAATTAATTCACCTTTTGGAGCTCTGGAACCAAAAATCAATAGTATTTTGGAAACTATACATTTTACGTCAAATATCACATATCAGCAGGTGAAACAAGTTTAAAATTTGAAAAATACAAAAAAAAATTGAAGAGATAATGATAATAAAGTAAAAATCAAAATGCACTAAAATTAACATAACAGCTAAAAAGAAAAGAATCTCACAACGATAAGAAATTCAGCTGAATATGGAGGGAAACGTCAGGAGTTAAATAAATAAATAAACTAATATCAGTAAATGAATAATAAAGTAGACTGATCAACGTTCTGATGCCTTATGTGGTGCATAACAACAAATTAGTGGTATTAACTAAAAACAAGTAACTGGAGTCGTGGAGAGACGCACGGGAAAAGACATGGATGAAATCACAGTAAGCGCAAGGGGCAAACTGAGGTCACTATTATTACGACGGATCCTAACGTTAAAGTGTACTTGGCCCAAGAAGCAGCTGAAAAGGACGGGGCAAGTCATTGACCTCAGACTAATAGGAATTGAGTTCCATGTCTTGGCCGTAGTGATAACGAAACCCCTCTGAAAAGAGGTTGTACGGTGGGCCTCGACGACCAAATCCAACCCAGGGGAAGAATCAGGTACTTCACCAGGTGGATCCAAAAACAATGCCTCGCACCCTTCTTGAATGGTCCAACCAAGTAAGACGAAGATCCAGGGTGACTCCTAAGTAGGTGATTCGATCCTGCCAAGGCAGGGCACAGGAACCCAGCCTAGACGACTGGAAGAGAACAGACATTGGCCCCAGACCCCATAAGTATAGATTTGCACTTGTCGAGATTTAGCTTCTGGCTGTTACGTTGTGCCCAGTCCACAATAGATCGGAGGTCCTCCTCAATTAGGTCAACAGCCTGGTTGAAGTCGACGGGAGAGAATGAGAAATACAATTTCACATCATCAGCAAACATATGATAGCGACAATACCTAAGGCACGACCGTACCAGATAGGGCGTTGGTATATACAAAACAAAAGAGGGGCAAAAACAGACCCCCGAGACACGCCGCACTTACAGCCGTGCATAAATTGCCGTTTTTTCTGTAATTTAGCCACAAATTTGCCAAATTTCACTGCACTTTATCCGAGACTTAGTGATGTTCCTAAATTTTAGCAGCCGATTGGCGCTTTTCCTAAATTAAGCAGAGTAGTAGCGTTTCCAACTCGTGCATTAGGTACCGAATTTTCTCAATTTTTGCCAAGAATTGGCGTTTTCCTCAATTCAAGCTGCAAATTAGCCATTTTTTTTCATTCTTAGCAGAGAATTATCACTTTTCCAATTTGAACAGAAAATTATAGTTTTTCTTTATTGTAGCCACGCTAATTAGTGATTTTTTTCAATTTTAGCCGCGAATGATTTTCTTCATTCCGCGAATTAACGTTTTCCCTCAACTTTATATTTGCAAATTTCAAATAAGCGCTTTTTCTCAATTTCAGCAGTGAAATAGCTTTTTCTGCTAATTTTGCGGTGAATTAGCATCTATTCCCTTTTTTACACGCGAATGGGCGATTTTTCGTAATTTCAGTTGTGAATTTGTCATTTTTGCCCAATTGTAACCTGAAAGCGTCTTTTTTTGGTCAATATTATAGAGTGTTTTCTCAATTTTAACTGCGGGGTTGGTCCAAAAATAACACTTTTGCGTTGATTTCCACAATTTATTCATAGAATGGCCTCCATGCACCACGAATCAGCGATTTTTTCCCCAATTTTAGTCTGGAAATTGCATCGCGAGATCACGAATCAGCGCTTTTTCGCAGTTTTAGTCATGAATTGGTACTAGTACCCTTCGTTCGTACACTTGTAGCTCTGGTGAGGGGATCTTACTCCCATTTCCCCATGTAGGTACCTAACGCCCCTGGAGGCAGGATTCCGGGCAAGACAGCCCAAAGCCTGACGAATACACGCACAATTACAATGCATTGAATGCAAACATCAAAAATATTGGAAGTTAACTGTCTGAATATTCGCGATATTGCCCGTTTCAGCTCTTGATTTCAGTGAAACTGCAAGTTTCAAGGACTTTTGTTCGGGTCTGAGTCTGAATGTTGGCGAAATGGCTTAATTTCCTGTCTTTATTTCTGCGAAATTGCAAGTTTTTACGACGTTATCTCCTTCAAAACCCAATTTCTCAAGATCCTCATAAACCAAATTCCCAGAATTTGGCCCTTTGAACAATCAATTTGCCAGATTTCTCTTCTTTAAACATCATTTCGCGTGTTTGGGTCACTTGGGAGAGAGAATGTCTGCAAGAATTTGGCTGTTTCAAATAGAAGTTATACCAATAAAAACAACCCTGCGCCCACCGAGGGTGTTTTTTGCGGAAATTGTCCAGGGCATCCGACAATCGAAACGAATTTTCCCACACAGATGGGCAGTTGAGGGAGTTCTCTCTGATTTTGGTGTGTTCGTCCACTTTTCGGCTATAGGACTGAGATAAATTGCCGATTCATGGTCTCTGGAGACAAATCTGCTTGCATTACGATTGATAAAAAGCAATGATTTGCTGGATTTGACATAAGTTACGATTTGTGGATTTATGTGTGACGGCCACTTCGCTATACTTCGGGACGAGAGGCAATTTCGCCGCTTTCTGGAGGCCTTTTCGTGGCTTCCGGAGGCAACTGCACAGCAAAAATTGAAGAAAAAACCGCCAAACTCGAGGTTTCACGAGTCATTTGAGTACGTAAAACCACCAACTTGGGGACTATGGAGGTTTTTTAACATCTAAAATTGAGAAAACCGTTTATTCGCGGCTAAAATTGTGTGTGTGTGGGGGGAGGGGTCTCATTTGCGGATAAAACTGAAGAAAAAATGTTGTAGTACCTACGGAGACAGCATCGCGGGTACCTTATAAGATTGAGAAAAGGCGCTGATTCGACAATGTTCCAATTCGCGCCTTCTGCGGAGGCAACTTCGTAGCTTCAGGGGGGTCCGATTCGCAGCTTTCTTGAGGCATTTTTGCGACTTCTGGAAACAGCAAGGCTGAAATTGAAAAAGAGCGCTGATTCACAGCGAAAATTGAAAAAAAGAAGCGCAAATTCGTGGTTTTACGAGTCAATTTTCTTGTCAAATTTGAGTTCAAATATGGAGGCTCCTACATCTAAAATTTAGAAAAAGGCGCCCATTATTCGTGGTATCTGGAAACAACTTTGCGAGAATACATAATTAAGTTTAAGAAAAATCGCTGATATGCCGTGGATTTGACGAAAGTTCCAATCAGCGCACTCTGCGGAGGCATTGCGAGAGGCCATTTTGCATCTTTCTGGAGTCAACTTCGTTACTGAAATTGAGAGAAAGCGATAACTCAATTCCAAAATTGAGAAAAAGCACTAATTCCAAGTCCAAATTTGAGAAAAAGCGTTCATTCGAGTCAAAATAAGCACCAATTCCATTCCAAATTGAGAAAAAGCGCTAATTTATGTCCAAAATTGAGAAAATGTGCTTATTCAAACTCAAAGTTGAGAAAAATAAGCCCTGGTTCAAATCCGAATTTGAGAGAAAGTGCTAGTTCAAGTCCAAAAATGAGAAAAGCAATAGTTTCAAGTCCAAAATTTGGAAAAGCACTATAATTTGAATCCAAAGTTGAGAAATGAGCGCTAATTATTCAAGTTTAAAATTGAGAAAAAACTCTAATTCACGTGCAAAATTGAGAAAAAGTGCTAGTTCAAGTCCAAAAGCGCTAATTCGAGTCCAAAATTGAGAGAAAGCGCTAATTCATCATTCAAAAATTGGAAAATTAGGTAATTATTCGAGTCCATAATTTAGAAAAGCTCTAGCTCAACTGTAAAATTGAAAAAATGTGCTAGTTCAAGTCCAAAATTGAGAAAAAGTGTTGACTCAAGTTCAAAATTGAGAAAATCACCAGTTCAAGTCGAAAATGGGAAAAAGGGTAACAAGTCCAAAATCGAGAAAATGCGCTAATTCAAGTCCAAAATGGAGAAAAACCACTTATTCAAGCCTAAAATTTGGGGAAAGCGCTAATTCAAGTCTAAAATTGATAAAAACGCTAATTCAAGTCCAAAATTGAGAGAAAGCGCTAATTCATCATTCAAAATTTGGAAAATGCGGTAATTATTCGAGTCCATAATTTATAAAAGCTTTAGCTCAACTGTAAAATTGAAAAAATGTGCTAGTTCAAGTCCAAAATTGAGAAAAAGTGTTGACTCAAGTTCAAAATTGAGAAAATCACCAGTTCAAGTCGAAAATGGGAAAAACGCTAACAAGTCCAAAATCGAGAAAATGCGCTAATTCAAGTCCAAAATGGAGAAAAACGCTAATTCAAGTCCAAAGATGTGAAAAAGTGGTACAGTTCTAGTCCATTAAAAAAATGCGCTAATTTTAGTAGGTACAAAATTGAATAAAGTGCTAATTCAAATCCAAAATTGATAAAAAGTGCTCGATTGGGCTGAAATTGAGCAAAAAGCTCCAATTCGCTGTTATCCGAGTCGTTTATTTATTTTTTGGGTTTGAGGCTTCTTTTTTTCTTCACATCCTTCTTTTTTTTCCGAGCTTTCGCCATCCTAGGCTCTGGAGGCATCATCAATTCAATTTCAAATTAACAAATAAATAAATTCAATGCCTATAGTAAAAGTATAATATCTAAGTTTTGAGTTTCAGGCCAAATTTGAGTTCGTAAAAGCTCCAATTTAGGGGCTTATGGAGGCGGTTGGACGGCTAGAAGATTAAGAAAAGGCGATCGTTCGCTGTTTCAATTCTAGGGGGGCTATAATTGAGAAAAATCGCCAATTCGTGGTTTCTGAAGGGCACTTTTTGGCTAAAAAATCGATAATAAACCGCAAAATTTCTAATCAGTGCGCAACTTTCGAGGCTGAAATAGAGGAACTCGGTGGAACCCTGTATATGTAGTTTTTGCACCCTTTGAATTAGCCTGAGACCCTCCAAGGCAGGTGCGGATCCAAGGGGCTACGGCCCCCGAAACTCTTGGAGTAGATAGATAACTTCCGTGAAAACATCCTCAAACCCACTTCCCATGCAAACCCCAGTTGAATGATGGGCTGAGGGGTATTTCGAACTGAGGCGGACGCAGCTTATGAATTCACCATAACGCAACTGAGTCGTTGCGGGCCACGCCCCCTAATAAAGGCCCCGCCACACCGAACGCGAACTGCCGTGCGGAATGGTCCGCACGCGTAATAACTATGTTAACGGGGTATACCTCACCCACGCTGGCAAGCGGGCCAATCCGCGCGGCAGTTCGCGTTCTGTGTGGCAAGGCCTTAAATGTTGGCCAAAAATGAATGTTTTGCTTTTTCATCGAACTGTAGGTCGATTTTCTCGTGTGATCCTCCCTATCATTGAGGTCCGGTCGCACCCGATTTTCATTCAAGTCGACTGTATAAGTATTGTGAGGGTGGGGAGGGGGTGATGGAAGTGCAGCCCAGGACGAAGGTGAAAAAGATTGAAATCATCAATAATTGCGTGCGTCTTTTCCCATCACCTCAAATAGCAGCTTTTTTTAAAGCCATTGTTTACTCATCACAGGGCTTAATGACCAAAAAATAATTCGTTTGTTTTGCATGTCACTTCCTGGCATTTTCCTACACTCATTTTCCTTTGCAACGACGATTCTGCAGAGTGGCGACGATTCCAAGCTCATTATGTTTGAATTCCCATCTATCAAAGAATCAGTCTAGTAACAAATTCCGTGCGTGCGGTAACAGAAAATCGTTTAAATTCCAATCGATTTTTTTGCTCTTGGGCCACATATTGGCCTATAAAAGAATATAATTCGCTCTCCATTCTTATTTAACGATTTATTTTTTTTACTATCTCTGGACAAAAAGGACAAAAAAAAATCCTTATCTTCCATGCGAAATAAGATCACCGTGGCGATTGAATTTTAAAAATTGTTGCCGTGTCTCAAACAGTGTCTCTGCAAAATGTTATTAGTGTCAGTTGCTTTTATAATTGGTGCTTCGTCGTTGTCACACGCGCTCGACACTTTGGTCGTCACACAACTGGGAAGTGTGCAGGGCTGGACGGGCCAGAGTCGAGACGGTCGCGAATATCGAGCGTTCACGAAAATTCCGTTTGCAAAGCCGCCAGTGGGGACTTTAAGATTCAGGGTAAATATGTCCACGCAGAAGCTTTAATTTTCGGCTGTTAAAATATAAGTGTTCGTTTCTATCTTGATTATTATAGAACCCAGTTCCGTTTGGTCAATGGGATGGAGTGCTGAATGCGACTAAAAATCTCCCTCGTTGCGTACAGCGTGCCTCGCGCAGCAATCCGAATTCCAGCCATGGGATCGAAGACTGTTTGTACCTTAGCATTTACGTCCCAAAGGTAAGTAATTGTCACATTCAATAGAATAATTTAAGACAAATTTAGGTGTTCAATGTAGCAGGCCGCATCTGAAAAGCTTCCAGTTCTGTTTTACATTCATGGAGGCGCATTTCAAACAGGTCATCCCGGGGGACGACGCATGGCTGATTTTATAATGGGCGAAAACGTCGTTCTTGTGGCTACAACCTACAGACTTAATCTGTTCGGTTTTCTTAGTTTGGAGGATGAAAATATCCCGGGAAATTTCGGTTTGAAGGATCAGGCTATGGCTTTGCGTTGGGTAAAGGACAACATTGAAAGCTTTGGTGGAGACTCAAAGAGAATAGTCATTTTTGGTGAATCGGCGGGTGGTGCTAGCGTTCATCATCTTCTTATTTCACCACTTACGAAAGGCGAGCTACATATGGGCTTACATGCTCTGCAGACTTTTAATTTTCGCCAATCTTTCAGATTTAATCAACGGAGCGGTTTCAATATCAGGCACTATCGGTCCATGGTCTTTGGGAAGCGCGGGTGAACTGAGAAACACGTCCGTTCAAGTTGCGACGGCTCTTGGATGCCATCTTGGGCCTGATCAAGCCGTATTAAGTTGCCTTCAGAACGTTAGCCTGGAGCAACTAGTCAAACAAGTGCCTCTAGGAATGTCTGAATTGGGGAAAATACGATTTAAACCTTGCGTCGAACCCAAGGTCCCTGGGGCTGTGATTCCGGCAAACCCAATAGACGCTAGTTTGACCGCTCCTCGGTCCCCCTGGATTGTTAGTTTCACCAACGGTGAATACCTTCAAAGCTATCCCGGTAGGTACAACCATCAGCATTTTATTCTTATTTAATTTAACTACAAATTATTTATTTATTTGTCCAAAAGTGATAAAGTCTGTACTGAAAAAAAGAAAAGGCCCGCTTCACTTAAATGCTCTAGTCCAAGAGCTACTGGCTACAAAATTGACGCAGAACTCGTCTGCATCATCAGACTGGACCGACATTTTGGTGGAAACTGTGATGAAGAATGCGTCAAAAGTTAATATTCCACGCTCATTAGCCCTTGTAAGACACTTAGCTTTCCAAGTGATCAAATAACCACCGACTGAATAATACCCCCTCCTCTCCCAACCAACCACTATCTTTCACAGATCAGCGCCGACTGTGAATTCGTCTACCAAACAATCTACGCCCTCCGACGTCAGCCCGGAACAAAGTATTTCTACACGTTCGCGTACAATGGGGAACTTAGTCATTTTGACGCCCGGTTGCCTCTCCTAGAGACAAATATTAGACCCAAAGGTTTAAGATGTGCCTTCATTGGTTATGTCCGTTATAAAACCGTTTAAATTACACAGAAGCGGCTCACGGCGCCGAATTACTCTACCTGTTCGCTACATCTCATAACAAAGCGATGAACGAGGCGGATAAGAAATTTTCCAAGGAGTACATCAAGCTTCTAACGAATTTCGCGTATACTCAGTAAGCGGTAAAATTTCCGGTTAATTATCCGTTTATTTTTAACGCCTGCGTTATAATCCACAGAAATCCAACTCCGAAAGGTGTCCCAGCTGACTGGAAGCCGTGGACAAACAACGAAGTGCTCAGGATGACTTCAACTGGTGAATTCGTCATGGGTGACGCTGAATTCTACGCAAAGTTCGACGAAACGTACAAACTGTGGAAAAACATTGTACCACTGTCGTAGGCGTTTGGACAATATAAATCGGGGTATATTTTCCTTCTTTATCCACTGCATTTTCGTATCCTTATACGAATGTTTAAAAATTAGCTCATAACACGGAAAAAATTGGGGAAAATCGCCGTTTTTTGTCCTCAAATGATTAGGAGAATAGGATGTGACAGGCTCGGGCCTGGAGGAGCTTTTACCCCCGGGAGGAGTTTTTCCCAAGATTGGGTCAGGTTTCACAATTGCTTGCAGGTTGTTTTAATTTGTTCTAGAATGTTCTATGTGGGTCCCGGATTTTCTTAAATGGGACACGCCAAAAAATTCCCAGCTCTCAACGCATCCTATTCTCAAAATAAGAGTGTTCGAACGTTGGCAAAAACGATCGTACTCGGCCGGCTTCCTTCTCACTCACCCTCACGCAACCTTTCTCTTTTGGACAGCAGAGAAATAGGCCTCATACGTAAAGTGGCCAACTCGAAATTAGACAAAATCGGGTCAAAATGCTCTAACCACAAAATGATGTAACCAATAATGTACTAACCACAAAATTATCTAACGAACCACAAAATGCTCTAGCCAAAAAATATTCTAACCTCAAAATGCTTAAACCACAAAGCGCTCTAACCCCAAAATGCTCTAACCACAAAACGATGCAACCAATAATGCACTAACCACAAAATTATCTATCGAAACACAAAATTTTCTAGCCAAAAAAAGTTCTAACCTCAACTCGAAATGCTTAAACCACAAATTGCTTCAACGAACCACAAAATGTTCCAACCTCAGAACACTCTAACCACAAAATGATGTAACCATTAATGCCCTAAACACAAAATCCTTTTACCACGAAATTATCCAACCACAAAATGTTCGAAAAAAAAAAATCGTGAAATGGATTTTCTCACGGTCCAGTCCACGGAATTAGCCGTTTGAAAGAGCCAAACGGGCGACTTTTGTGTCAAATCTCCGAAATTTGGACTTCGAAGAAGGCCTATCCGCCAAATTGCTTTTTTCGAGTGTTTACCAACCCCCTCCACCCTTACAGCTTGTTGTAAAAAAAAATCATTTCACGCCATCAACTGGCCGGTCCCCCTCCAAAAAAAAACTGGTCATACGTCCATATAAAACGTGAGAACCCGAAGAAAAAATATTTTCCCCTTCTCTACCCTTGCCAGCACCAGGACCGAAAATGAGCATTTCTCGTTGGGTTAGATCAACTTCCTAGGCTCTTTCGATCCCTCCCTCACCGCAACTAGTCATTTCACATGTAAGGCGTGCGCAAATAATTTGATAAGAGCAAGTAATAATTCAACCACATCTGTATTTTTCATCGTTTAAACTTCTTTGAATTTCATTGGCTATGGCGAGGAAAAGTGCGTAAAATCATACAGGCGCTAGCGCTCTGTAAAATAATAAATTAATTACAAAAAAATATAATACACTTGAAACAAGTGCAATCCTATTAATTTAAACAAAAATCACAATTATTTAACTAGCCACAGGGCCCGTATTAGCTTAGACAAATTCGTAAAATAAGGATGTTATACGACTTTTTTTTTTTTAATTTTATGTGTTTTTTTTTAAAGAAAAGGGCGGAGAAATAAATAACGGTTGGTCACGCGGGGAAAGAGGGAATATCTTTCCTAGTATTCAATAATAGTAAGAATAACAAGTTTCGCCTTAGTATTAACATCTCTAGCATGCAAATTATTTTTATTGTATAATTGTCCCCCGCGAACTTTACGCAATTACGGCCAGTCGTTTGTCTCTATTTTTAGCTCGTGATATACACCTTGCCTTGAAATTTGCCGCATTCTGAAGGTGCTACAATAATTTTGAGTTTAAAAAAAAAATCGTTTATTGAGCGGGATAGACATTTTTTTGGTGTTTTACTCACCCTCGCCACTTTGGTCTGTTTGTTGACAGCCGCGTTCATCGGTGAAATCCTCTCTCCGAGTTCAAATATGTCGCGTATGAGGTCATTTTCCGTCATGTGCAAGTTCATGCCTGAGCCTAAAACCTGGAAAATGGTGAGCGAATGAATTGGTGGTGTTGGTTGCGGGTGGGTGGGCGGGGGAGGGAGGGGAGTACTTACTTGACAAAAAGCGTCGTATTGCTTCTTTTTACTCCACGAGTCAAGGCATAGAGCTTCTTGACCGAACTTGACTTGAAAGTTTGGAAATTCGTCGTACTGTGAAACACAAGAGAAACGTTACACGAGGTTATAGATGGTGGGTGTGGTGTAAAATACCTCGACGTAACGTAAAATGTCTCTGAAACTCGATCTTTGAGTTTTACGATCTTTCTTAGCACGATATTTGTGTGAATCGGTGGCCAGTTGACGCATTTTATCCAAAAGGTCGTCGCTTATTTCCCACATTTCATCGCTCATTTCACGGCCGTGCTCAAGGAGCAACGCTATGCCCTCACCGGCTGCCATACGAACGTCTAAATGCGGCGAATCCAACAGTTGTCCCAGTTGGCTGACGCTCCTTCGCACGAAAAGTTTAAAAAATTAAAAAACGTTCAACTATTAGGGAGTGAGAGGGGGTCACCCACGGAAGGCTGTTGATGGCGTGAAGATCGATAATTGTCAACAGAAGGCTCCAAGACGATAAAGCCGCAAAATGAAGAACGGCGAGATCCTGCGTCACTGATGGCACCGAGCCGTCTCCCTTATGGTACGAGGCGGAGAACACGTTCTCAAGAGTTTGCATCATGAGACCAATATCTTCGGTGTTGGACAGAAAAGAGAGCAGACCGAGTGCTGAGCAACACTATTTCAATAAAAAATTTAAAGCGTTAATGGGAGACTTTGCCCCCCCCCCCACCCGGACGATGGTGGTCCCATCACGCCATCAAGCTCACTTTCGATCGAGCGACAACGCTCATAGAAGGGTCATTCACGATAAAAATCAAAAGCGGAGTGATTTCGCGACAAACTTCGTCGATCATTTCACTCGCCCCCAATTGTACACAGAGCAAAGTCGCCAATTGAGCGGCGGCGGCCTGCTCCGAACCGCGACCTTTTTTCAAGCATCGCTCAATGCCGTCAGTGAGTGTCAGTTTTCGATTGATGACAAACTCGGGTATGAAACGCATCGTAAACGATGTTCCAACACCTTCTAAACAATTTGTGCGACCCTGAGCGGATTTTTGCGACAGGCCATCGATGGCTTCGACGAGTTTATCTTCAAACGCGTCATTTTGGGTGGCGTCTTCTTCTTCGTATCCTAAAAAGGGAGAGCAGGGACAGTTAGCTCGTCTATTTATACTTATTCACTCTTTTATAAATTCCTCGCCTTCTTCTACAAACGTGCTTTCCGAGGTGATACTTATAACGCTGGCGTTGTCATTCAGTGAGTCTTCGTCAGATGTTCCAATTCCAAAGTCGCGACCTTTTCCCCCTTGAAAATAAAAATTAACGTCACATTTTTGTATTATTTACTCAACTGTATTTACTAACAATTGCCTCTAAATGGCTGTCAAATAAGTTTTGTAGATAAAATACACCACCCTCGTCAACCACACAATAACAAGTGCACGCAATCAATCCATGGATTCAATTCAAGTTAACTGTGATTTCATTCAGCGTTGAGTTCCATAAAAAGGACTAAAATACAAAAAAATCTTCCAGCTTTGTATTCGCTGTACGTCTCCGGAGATATGATTTAATAACGGAACGCAGCAAATTTTACTTCTTTCAAATCCTCGTGACAAGTAAAGGGGCGAGGAGTGGGGGGGATTCATTCAGTTAGTTGACCATTCGTTCGGGGGTCATAGAGCGAGCGATGGGAAAAGGAAATTCGTCCTTGGAATAGAAGAAGACGTCTGGTTAAACGATCTGAAGACAATGGAATCACGAAAAGTGGCCGATAAATTGTTTGCATGTTTCAAATTTATCTTTTGTTCAAGATTACGAACACTGAACTATAAAACAAGCGATATAGTTTTTTAAAGGTCATGCTTTGTGTGTTTATTGCCCCAGGGGAGACTAATAAAATATACGTAAGACAGAAAAAAATATGTTCGGGTCCAGTGGTTTTTTAAAGCCCCCCTCCTCGCCATCTAAGACTAAGAGTGAAAGTCTCGACGAGTATTGCGTGATTTCAGCCAGATCAATCGGCGCGTGTAACCCTTTTCCTTTTTTTCGCGTATCACTTTCAAAAATTGATTATATTTTCATTAAATATTCATAAATATTTCGCCGGACGGAGCGGAACTGACAAAGAAGCGTTCAGGAACGCCAAGCTTCCCCCTTTCTGACCACTCTTTCATAAGGCCCTCGTTAGAACCATGCATGGGAGGGGGAGGGGGTCGAAGAGATCGCCCATCAAACCACCTGTTCGTTATCACAACAATCGTAGTTGGATGCCTGGACACGTTAGGAAGCTGTGTATATTTGGTATCGAATGACCCTGCCAGTTGACGGGAGAGATCGGAGGCTCCTAGGAGGCGAATGCGAGCAGCAAGGACAACCAGACAAGGTTGGGGCCAAATTCACTGTTTCTTGACATTTCTCTCGCCCGTCAAGTCATTCTACTACAAGAGAGTCATCCTCCCCCACTCATTCCTAGAACAACCAATTTATCCTAGCATCATAAAATAAGTGACACGTTACAGGGCGCTATCCAAGAAACTGAAAATTCACGCCACAGAAACTTGCCATCGACACCCCAGACTGACCCTGAAGACCATGAAGAGCCACCGTGCACGCCAACTTCACTCAGTCACTCTCTGAAGTCGACAAAATCGCACGAAAATCTTAACGCTTCGCATATAACGTTGGTTTCTGCAGAATTTCTCCACTCCACGGCGCGCCAGGTGAGCGTGGTCCTATTGCGTCGAGGCTTTTCTTTGATCAAGTGGCCGCTGTGCACAGAAAAATGGCCCTGGAAATCAGATGAAAGCGGTCGGAACCATTGGGAGAACCCTTCAACGTCCACGTTCTGATCCAAAATCCGTTTCAAGTTTGGGGAGAAACCCTGAGACACATGGTTTCGACCATTTTTGCCAAAAACGCCCATAGTTAGTTGGGCGCATTTTTTGGCCAACCTTCTCAAAGCGTTCCGATTTCCCCAAAACGGCTAATCCGCATAATAATGACAAAAAAAAACAAAAAAAAACTTGGATATCCAGTGACCAGGGTGACACGAGAAATCAGCCCAATCAAAGCGTCTACATCCTTCGCTGCCAATTCTTCTATAATTGTTCTTTTTTCTTTCTTTGTGCGATAGCGAAATAAACAAGGTGGATAATTGAAAGTAATCAGCTAAGAAATTTTGCTAACACACGCAGAGTTACAGAATAAGGAGACAGGGGGACACGAGAAATTAGCCCAAATCAAAGCGTCTACCACCCACGCCGTATTCTTCTAATGAACCTGTAATATCGAGGCCCCCCGCCCCCCTCCACTACCTAAAGACCTTTCGAACAATAAATATAACACATTGCTGTTCTTCAAGGAAACTGAATTGGTGAAACTAAAAAACAAGGCACTTTTTCACCAACAACTCGGCATTGGGGCGCAACGTAGGATGAAACAGCCAACGCCTCTGGAAACATTTTCAGAGACAAATGGTCAGTTTTGCCATTTTCCGGACACAAAGTGCCCGTGTAGACTATTTACATGTCTTTACGGCGTGAACAGTTAGTTTTGCAAATTTTAGGACGTGAATTAGTCAGTCATCATGCTATTTAATGGCTACAGAATAGTCAGTTCATCCATCCATTCTTGGGGTGCAGGTAATCATCGTTTAAGAAGGACGAGGTGGAATAGATCAGTTGGTGTTAAGGCGGGGTTTCACTAGCGGTTCCTCGACCCCCTCCAGTCAGCCTCACGTTTACTTTTGCATATAAATTTTGACCAAATTTCTACGCCAATCTCGGATCTCAGAGTCCCATTTTTAATCTCCATGGAATTTTACAGGAGCTTTAAACATCACTTTTTCAAACTTCATTCCAGAAAAAACTGTAAAGCACATTCGACCTAGGAAATTCATGCTCCTCCTCCGTCACATTACTTTGAAAAGCAAAATCCTGGAGATTAAAATGAGACTCCCAATCCCGTGATTGTCGCACCAACCGGGGCCGTGCGCTATGGATTAGCTATTTTTCCAAGTTTTAGCCGCTAATCAGCAGTTTTTGTGTGTATAACCATAAATTGGCGCCTCAAAGTTGCCTTCAGAAGCCGCCAACTGGCATTTATGCAAATTCAAATTGGAACTCAATTTTAACCGCTTTTTCTTTATTTTAGCAGCGTTTCTAACCCGTGAATTAGAGAATGTACTAAATCTTAGGCACGAATTGGCGTTTTCCGCAATTTTAACAGCAAATTGACAATTGTTCCCATTTTTAGCCGCGATTAGCACTTTTTCCCAATTTAGCCTGAAAATTAGCATTCATTTTAGCCGGGCTAATTATTGAGTTTTCTCAATAATAGTAATTTTTCAACATTTTAGTACTGCATTGGCAATTTTGCAGCGTTTTTTTTTTTTTTTTTTTTTTTTTTTTTTTTTTTTTTTTTCTTCTTCTTCTTCATTAATTTGCCACTTTTCTCTATTTTAGCCACAAAGTTGTCTCAAAAAGCCGCGAATTCAAATTGGGAATTTCACTACACTTTATCTGCGAATTAGTCAATTTTCCTCATGTTTAGCCACGAACTAGAGTTTTTTCTCAATTTTAGCAGCGTAGTAGCGCTTCTAACCCGTGAATTCGCGAATTTTCTCAATTGGCGTTTTTCTCCTTTTTAGCTGCTTAGCCATTTTTCCATTTTTAGAAGGGAATATGCACTTTTTCGAAAATTAGGGTTTTTTAAAAAATATATAAGTAGGCCACGCTAGTGATTTTTTCAATATTAGCTGCATTTTTTCTTCAATTTTAGCCGCGGTTGAGCAATTTTCCTCTATTTAAGCCACGGGTTAGCGACTTTTCTAAATACTGATTTGTCTCCATGTTAGCCACGAAATGGCGATTTCATCCATTAGTTATTTTTTTCCATTTTTAGCAGCAAATTAGAACTTTTTCTCAATTTAAGCTGAAAATTAGAGGTTTTTTCAATTTTAGCCGCGTTGTTGTTGTTTGTATTTTAGCCCCGCATTAGCATTTCTTTTTTTACTTTCTGCTATGAATTATCACTTTTTTTTCAATTTGAGCTTTGAAGCTTCAATGGACCTCTTAAAAGTGGAAACGAAAATGGTTGGTCTATCAAGGGCGCGAATAGCTATCCTGACCATTTTTTTGCGCACTTGATCAGTTTAGCCTAGCCATTTCAAGGGCGCGAATAGTCAGTTACGCCAACTGAAGGACGCAAATAATGATCACGTTTAGCAATATTTAGAACGTGAATAACCAATTCAGTTAGTTTTTGGGCACGACTCACCGGTCTAGCCATTTTCACGGTCAGTTTGGCCATTTATTAGTAGCGTCCATGGTCGGTCAACATTCATTTTGGAGGGTACGAACCGTCTGTTTAAAGCATTTCATATTTTAAGCCATTTTTGGGCCTCAAAGGGAGGTTTTTTCGCCATTTTCAGGGCATGAATAGCCTAGTATTACTATTCATAGAGCGTAAATTGTCAGTACGTCCATTTTAGGACATGAAACGTTAGATTGACTATTTTTAGGAGAATCGTCACTTTAGTTATGTGGGGGGTGCTAACGTTCAAGTTTATATTCATTATTAATGGCGCGAATGGCCACAGTTTCACCACTTTTTGGACGCGGTTAGCCAGTTCTACCAGTTTCAGGGCGCGGTACGTCCATTTTTAGGACATGAATAGTAAGATTTGACAATTTTAAGGGGGAGAATCGTCACTTCAGTCAAATCTGTGATGCTAACGCTCAGTTTAGCCATCTTGATGGCGCGAATCGCCAGTTTCGCCATTTTAAAGGTGCAAATTGTCAGTGCGGTCATTTTAGAGCGTGAATGGTAAAAAGTAATATTTTTAGGGGTAGAATCGTCACTTATCGTCATTGTCACTAGGGCGTTAATAGTCCGTTTATAGGCCAAATTGACAGTTTCTACGTAAAATTGACAGTTTCGGTAGGCCTGTTTGACAATTTCTAGTCCAAATCAGATAGTATTTATTCCAAGCAAACAGTTTCTGGGCAATCGACAATTGGTCTGTTTTGCCATATTCAGGGCAAGACTCGTCAAGTTAAGCACTTTCAAGCCACGAAATCGTCAGTTAAGTCATTTTTAGAGCGTGAGTAGAGCCAGTTCGGTTATTTTTATGACGTTAATCATCATTAAGGTCAATTTAAGGGCATGAATTGTCAGTTTGATTATTTTCAGGGGAAGAATCGAGCAGACTACAGCGTGAGTCATGTCCAAGATGTGCATGGTCAGTTAGCTATTTTTAGGGCGTGAAAGTTTGGCTATTTTCAGAACGTGACTTGCCACTTCGAATATTTATAGGCCGCAAATTGTTAATTTTCAAGTAGCGGAATCGATAGTTTCCCCATTTTAGGGCACGGATGGTCAGTTTCGTCGTTTTTTGGGGCGTGAATTGTCGGTTTTTGTATGAGGTCACAAATATTAAGTTTGGTCATTTTTAATGCATGAATCGTCAGCTTGAAGGCACGAGATTGAGCCGCACCTCTCAGGCTAAGAAAATCAACGAAATCATTGCTAATGCAAAACCAATTCCCAAATTTCAGGGGCACAGGCGGCCACTCAGTTGCGTTATTTCGGAAACCGGAGACATGACACCATATAAGAGGTCAATAATTTTTGTTCGAGAATGAAACTCTCCACCACACAGATGGTAGTTTTTCCCATGAACCTGTCATTTGATTCCATAGAAAGGGTCAATATCCGTCAACAACTTTCACCTTGGCCTGTTATCTCTCGATTCAAGCCTAATAAAATGTAAAAACTGTCGATTTCGCCCTTTAAAATGACATTTTTGGCAACTATACTTCAATTGTGTCCCCCCGTATCTTATACAGTACCGCGGAAACTGGTAATTAGGGTCCTCAAACCACCTACCTGGAACCAAAATGGCAGTGTTTGTCTCGACAACATTTAAGTCGGCCTGGAAACCAGCGTGTTATTCTATCCAAAAATAGTCGATTAGTCGGTCAGAAACTGGTAGAAAACTCGCAATTTATACCCGGGCGGTTCAAAAACGGGTAATTTAAACCTGTGAACTTTCTGTGGTATATCACAGTTAAGGGCTGTTACAGAATCTTACAAAACTGTTCAAAGATTGTCAAATTCGCCCCTTAGAACTGGCTATGAAGATTAAAATCAATCAATCCATGCCCCGAAACATGGGTATTGGTACTGAAACACTACACTGCCTCAGTGATCACGACAGAATGACCTGGCACTACAAAATTGTAATTTCCAAGGTGAATAGCATTTTTCCAGGGCTAGATTACACAATTTACCACCACTGGGGGGTGACCATAATTTAATAATATGCTTGATCTTTGTGCCCCCCACCCGTTGGGAACTGCGTTTTGAATTGAGGGAAGGGCAATCGCTGCCCAGTGCCTTCAACCCAACACGTGCGTACAAAAAGGTTGGGTTATGTCCAAGAAAAAGTCACTACGCCCTTTGACTCTTTCACAGTTTGACAAGTTAGTGTCACAAACGGGAGCACCCCCACCCCCCCTCAACGGTCATGAAAGTGGTGTCATGTAACACAGCGTTGTTTATTTTGATTTTTCACCCAGAACCCCCTTGAAATCCATCTTCCCGCCAATTTCTTCTTCCCATTGGAACGCACGTGCGCTTTCTAACTTGACCTTCCCGCAAAAAACCCCCTACTATTTAGCACTTTTTCCAAGAATTCCTGGGCAAATGACAAGGCAAACTCGACAACAGGACGAGAAAAAATTTAATAATTTCAAAAGAGAAGGGATAGGCCACTTATTTTCGTTTGTCAAGGACTTCGATTATAAAATACCCCACCCCACCCGATACAATAATACTATGAAAGAGGCCGTACAACTCTCAAAATCAAAATTTCAAAGGTCGACCCCTGCCTCATAAACATCATGGAGAGGGGGGACAAACTTGAACACATTGTCAATGCCGAAGTCAAGGTTTTGTGTGAGAGAGAGGAACATCTGGGCAAAGACATTATAACGAGTGGAAAATCCAACTCCTGAACAGTGGAAACGGGGAGGGGGAGGGGGCGCGTGCGAAATTTCCAGGAAAGCTTCTCAGGAAAATAATTACGCAATTATTGATAGGTGGAGAAAACCTGCAAAAATATCATCTGCCCTATTGTTTTGAAGCATTTTTTGACGTTCCTGTTCAAAATTTTCCAACATTTCAGCCAAAATCACTGAAAAAATGAATTCGCGGGCGAATTGAAACGAAAAATAGAATGCGAAACCATATTGCGGGGAATGAGCACATGGCATTGCTCGAACGGTGAGGGGGCTTTAGGTTAGACCTTTTTAAAAAAAATGTTTTAAAATTAGGTAACCCGGTTTTTATTGCGCTGAAATAGGTCGTAAAAAGTATAAAAACTTACCGAGCGACTTTCCCTTTTTCTTGCTCCCGCCTTTGGGCATTTCGATGTCGTTGATAATTGCCTAAAATTCACTTCCACCCTAATTGAATTAACACTTAATCAAGACAATATACTTTGTATCGAACGGTTTTTATCTCGCGGACTGACAAATTTATTGTGTAAATTGAATAAATTCCTACCACTGCATCTCATAAACATGATGATCGAAAAAAAGAATGGAATGTGTCAAAAACCAGCAGGCAGCAACTTAGCCAGCGGGCTGATTACAAGTGAGGAGGAGGAGATTCGGATTTCAGAATGAGGTAGCCTTTTTCGTCATGGGTCGGCTAAGTGGGGCGTTTTAGAAGGGATGGAATAGACGCGTTCGCGGGGATTTTACACCACTAAACGTTAATTTAATGGATTAATTAAAACTGGGGGCCACTTATCTCGAATTTCGCGCATTCAGTACAACAATCATCCAGTTTTGTTTAGCAAATTAAGACCAAATCCTTCAAACTTCCACAGTTTCCAAGATTTTTGCCACCCCTATCTGATAACAGTGTGATAACGCTCTGATAAGCAGTTAATGATTTGTCCTTTTCATTCGAACAGGTACTTTCGTGAATTTCAAGACGAATTAACGTTTTAAACGTAAACAATTTACGATTTCTACCCCTTCAGATGGTTCATCGACTGTTTAAAATTTACCAAAAACTAAAATGGATTGAGCCTGGAGCGCAAAGGGCGTTTTACTCGAGGAAAAGCAGTTCGAATGTCAAAGGTACCTACAAGATTGTCACACGGAGTCCAGTCGCTAAAGAAGGTAAGACTTGTTTTTCGTTGTTGAGTGTTTTGAAATTTAAAAGCGTTTTTTGTGCCAAATAGATGGATGTAAAAGTCAGTTAGCGACGAATTCAAACTGGGAGCTTTTAGCTCCCCAGGGGTTTCGTTTCTATCTGCCAGGTGGTATCGGCCCTGCTTGGCACGATGAAATTTCGGTGTCTTTCATCCCTACAACGGTGAGTGTACCAGAATTTTTGTAATAATTAAAACCACCCCTTTGAAGAACACTCAAGCCTTGAGGTTGTTTATCGTCACATAACTGTTAAGTGTGTCATCAGTTCGTGACCTTCGAGAGGATATCAATAGTTCATTGAGGTGAAGTTGATGCGCAAAAAACTTGCATTATTGCAGGAATTATAACGCTCCGAGGGTGAATGCAACGAAAATTGTCTGTATGACGCAATTTCACTAGGGATGACTGCGTCATGTTACCTTTGGTGCTCGAAGTCAAGGGCTACCTTTCAACTTATGAATCCAAAATTCGGGATTTTTTTTTGAAAAACTTACCCTGCCAAGCGCTCATTTTGGTAGTAAACAAACGCCAAGGTGTGATGGTAGTTTTGGTCAAGTCCCAGGGTTGCCCCCCCCCCTTCTACAACAATACTTTAATTTCAGTATTTCTGGGCGGAGTGCCCATTTCGAGGGCCAGGGTGTGTTTTAAGGCCTCGTAATGAAATTCTGGACCAAAACAAGCCGTTTTGTGGCCGAATAGTCGTTGATTGATGCATATCCATGTAAATCTTGTTTCTGTGTTAATTATAGATTGAAAGTATAGCGTTTTTCACCTGGGAACCGTCAATTTAGCATCTCCTCCCCTCACCAACGAACATTTCACCCGCGACTACGGTGGCGGGGGGAGGGGGAATTTGACTTTCAAGTCAATTATCTAGTTTTGTAGTCAAGGGCGTACGGACAGTCATAAATTCCCCTGTTATAATTATCGACGTAGACCACTACCGCTTGTTCTTAATTTTAACTGCGAACTTGCCCAAAGAACAGAACAGCACAGTAACGTCTTTCCCCAATTTCAGCCTTGAAATTACTTACAGAATGGCGAATTAAAGCAACGAGGCTGCCCCCAGAAAGCGTGAATTGGCGTTTTTCTCCCTAAATTTTAGCAGCAAATAAGACCCACCCCCCTATTTAACCGCTAATGAGCGCTTTTGCTCTATTTTAGGCACTAAAGGGCCTCCCTAAACCCAAAATTGGCGCATTTTCATCTTGGCTCAAAGCCCTGTGTATGTACTATTCTTGATCCGCGTCTAAAATTGAGAAACAGCGCTAAGTCGTGGCTGATTGATACAAAAATGAACGTTTTTTAAATCAATCATCCGCGATTTAGCGCTGTTTTTAAATTTTAGCCGTGATTTAGGGCTGTTTCTAAATTTTAACAGTACATACGCGCCCTTTCTCAATTTTAGCCACGAAGTTGCCTCAGAAACCGTGGTTTACCTTTTTTTCCCATATTCAGCCGTGAATTGTTCACAAAATAGCAAATTAGCGCTCTTAATCAATTTGACACTTGCAAAGTTGCCTGAATTAACCCTTTTTCCCATTTTAGCCGCAAGTGTGCTTTTTTTTTTTTTTTTTATGGCAGCACCATCTCAGTGTAGACCCAGAAATTAGGGCTTTCCTCCTGTCTTGGTTACAGACTAGGAACGCGTGCGCATGCGTGATTTCTCGGTTTGGCAGCGAAGTTGCCTCCAGACCTTGAATTGGCAATTTGTCTCAACTTAAACCTTGCATGAGCACTTTTTCTGAATTTTTTCCGCGAAATGAGCATTTTCCCGCAATTTTTGAAGGCGATGTTGCTCTCAGAAGCCGTGAATTTCCACTATACTCAATTTCAGCAGTGAGGTTGCATCCGGAACAGCACATGTGCGTTTTTCATCAATTATACCGCAAAGTTGCCTACTATTACTGGGAATGAAAGGTTTTTCTTAGTGCTGACTTTAAGAGGGGGTGGGAGAAAGGACGAACCAGGTGACCGCACGGGGACTCCGGGTTATTAGGGGCGCATCTAGTAGAATGACAGGGGAAAAGGCGGACACCGAAAAATGGCCCAAGAAGCGCATTAGATTTATGAATATTTAAAAATATAAACATTTTATAAATGAATCAGTTATAAAAGGAACGTAGGCACGGTCTTAGTGCCTTCTGGAGGCAATTTCGCAGTCAAAATAGATAAAATGCGCTGATCCTCATTGTCTGGAGGTCCTTGGGCGGCTAAAATTGAGGATGCGCACTAGCGTGCTGTTCTTGTGGCAAGTACAGTGCCGGCCTTAGACATTTGACGCCCCCGGCCAATCTTTAACCTGCGCTCCCATGCCTACCAGTCACCTTTATTCAGAAGCCGCGATTTGGTATTTTCTTCATTTTAACTGCGAATGAGTATTTTCCCACACTTCAGCGCTTCTTCTCAATTCAATCGGTGGATTAACGATTTATCAATATTTTAACTACGAATAAAGCAATTATTTGTCTCCGTTTTAGCCGGGATTTCGCGCTTTGTCTCAATTTTAGCCGTGAATATGCGATTTTTTCCCACTTTTGTCTTAAATGATCACTTTTCCCTCATTTTACCGAGAAGTTGCCTCCGGAAACTCCGCGATTTTCTCAATGTTCTCAAATGAATCCCCTAATTAACAATTTTTCTTTGTTTTAGCCGCTAACTAGCAATTTTCCAGCATTTCAGCCGTGAATTAAAGTTGTTCCCCAATTTTAGCCGTGATTTCCTACTTAACGCTTTTTCTTAATTTGGCCGCGGATTAGGTAGCGATTTTCATCACTTTCTGCCACGAAGTTACCTTCAGAAGCCGCGAATTGACGTTTTCACCATTCTTAACCGCGAATTACCGTTTTTTCATCACTTCAGCGCTACTCTTCTCCATTTTAGCCGCGAACTAGCAATTGCTCTCCACTTTAGCCGCGAACTAGCAATTGCCGCTAATGAGCGAATTTTTTCACTTTTAGTAATGAATTAACGTTTTTTATTTTTTTTTCAAGTTTGAGCCATGAACTTGCCTTCAGAGGACGATAATTAGCGTTTTCGTACTTTTAGCCGCTAGTACTCCTTTTTTCGTATCTTGTTCCATGAACAAAGAACCTAAAAATCCTATTTTTTTTTTTTTTTTTTTTCATTTTTATGCTTTTTTAGGGCTCTCTGACACTGCGCCATGGCCTTATCAGACACCGTCCCAGGGCGGGGACGGTTCCCCTCCCTCACCCTACGAATTCACTGGGCAAATAACATGGCTGAAATGTAGGAAAATTCTGATATTCGTGGCCAAAATTGTGGAAAATCGCTAATTCGAGGTTTCTGGATGCAACTTCCAGAACAAAAATTGACAACAACGGTGAATCAAGGCTAACATTTGATAAAAAGCAGTAATTAAACGCTAAAATTACGAAAACACCAATTCGCGGCTTCGTGAGCTCAAGTGAAAAAAGCGCCAATTCAATGTAAAAATAGAAAAAATCCCTAATCCGCGGCTGAAATTAAGAAAAATTGCTAATTCACGGATAAAATGGTTCATATTGTAGCGGCTATAACCAGGAAAACCTCGAATTCACGTCAAAAAATCGCGGGTAAAATGAAGAAAAATCGCTAATTCACCGATGAAGTTGACAAGAAACGCTGAAGTGTGGAAAAAACGCTAAATTGTGGTTAAAATAAAGAAATCACCAACTCGTGGCTGAAAATGAAAAAAAAAATCGCGGATCTGCGGCAAAATGTGGAAAGCGCGCTAATTGGCGGATAAAATTCAGGAAAAGTTCTAACTCATGGATGAAATTGTAAATATTGATAATTAGCGGCTAAAATGAGGAAAAACGCTAATTCATGGCTGAAATCAAGAAAAATTGGTCATTCGAGGGTTTAATTGGCGAGGGGTGAGGGTGAAAGGCAACGCCCGGAGGCGCCAAATGTCCGAGGTTAAGTGTATTTTTCTCAATTCCAACAGCGAATCAATGCTGTTACTCAATTTTAGTTGTGGATATTCTTTAGAACAGGATAAAACGTGTCATTTTCAGCCACTTTTAGTGAATCGCACTTTTTTTGCCACTTTGAGAGGTGCTGACTGCTGACGGTGCTCCTTGATGGCATTTTGGCCGAGAACGGCTTCATTTCTCAATTCAGCACGGCCTCAGGGACTCAGTAAGCGCGTTTGTCTCAGGTCGGTACACATTGAACAAGTTGCTGCCCACAAAACGCCCAATTTGCGTCCTGGGTGGTTTTGACCAAAATGGCCAAAATTTCAAAAATTGATGAAACTGCGTATGCTAGGGGTTCACGGCTCGGAGAATGTAAAAATCAATAAGGATTCTGAATAGAACGAGTCAATGTTGTGGTGCGGCCGTTTATGGCCGCTTGCGCACGTTTTCATGGGCCCCCTGAGATGTGTTTTGGTCAGAACCGGCCGGGTTGACCATCGTTGTAAGGAGTCAAACACCTCGTTCAACTCAAGTTCCAAAGCTTTGAAAAATTGTTTTAGAAAACGCCGCCATAACGCTTATTTATAGACGATTTTTGTGAAATTACCAAAATTTAAAATTGAATGAAACTAGGTTTGACGCCACGGGAATTCAGTTATTTTTGGTTGCTAAGTCTAACGTCCTTAAGAACCGCTCGAGCTATCAGAAATCTACAGCTGCTGCTAAACCCCCTCACACCCCCTCCACCAAGAACTAATGAATTTGAACGCAGCCTCCTGTTGATATATCTCCCCCCCCCCTCACCAATACGGCTGCTATGTTTCTTATATCAATTCACTGTAATGTGCACTCCTCAGATTCCGGAGTTCAACGGCGCGGAATTAGAATGCGATATTCAAGAGTGTCCCGTTCTTTTACGGCAAGGTAATTTGACTATTTCGAATACGCAGTTTTGCTGGTCATTTCGATTCGAGCGGCTTCATTTCAGGAATCGTCGATTTATTTGATTTGAACGCGTCCACACTGACGGTCGTGTCGTTGACACAGAAAAAGAACAAAATGACGACCGACCAGGAAATCGAGCGTCTTACGAAACAGGTAAATCCGTTGGATTTCCTTCGTCGAAAAAACCATCCGTCCTATCCGTATTTTTTGTTTTGTTTTTCTTAAGTTTCTTTGGGCGGCTCTAGACATTTCGAAAAAACTTAAAAAAGCCGGCTACTGGGCTGATTTCATTAATCCATTCTCGGGGGTACCTTACGGTAATCCGTTCGCCGCCGGTTCCACGTCTTTCCCTCAACCACTCGCTGCCCCAGCCGCCGCCACTACACCAACCACCACCACCTCGACGAAAATTTACGACCGTTTTCAATGTCTCGACTTTCAAATCACCGAAAAAAATTCCTGTCGAATTATATCGAACAAAGCTCCCAACAAGTTCACCGGTAAGGTGCTTTCAAGTGTGTAAAAGCCTGAAATGTCTCTTAATTTATTAATTTTTTCCCCTACAGGAAGTTTATTTACTGACGCCCCAGCGAGCGCAGGCCTTCTAAAAGTGCTGCTTCAAGACTTCGAGTAGTTAAAAACTATAAAAAAATGAAAGTTGTGTTCTCAATTTTGTCCCTGTAATGTCTCCTGTTACAGACAAAAAAAAAACAATGTTAATAATACGAAATAAAAAATTGTAAAGCGATAGAGACATTGACTATTTTGCGTGGGGTTTCTAGGAGAATTTGGAAGTTGTTTTAATTTATGTGTCTTCCTGTTAGATAGAAATAAATTTAATTTTAGCAATTGCAATTATTTTATTTATTGCACCTGCTAAGAAGTCACAAGAACCGATCTCCCCCCCCCCTTTTTCGCATCGATTTTCATTACTTTTGCATCCCCTCTTCCCCCGCCAATCAAGGTCCTTTCATATAGCCACTTGCTGCTCTCCTAGCCGAAAAAAGCTGCGAAAATGGTCAATGTTCTGTGTTGTTTTGCGTATTGTGCGAGTGCTGCCCCCAGAAGTATTGCCCTTCTCTCTCCACACGCTACTCGTATTCAACCGTTTTTCACCAAAAAGACAAGAAAACGACCCCCTCGTCGCACGGAATAAGCCTACAAGTCGCTGCTTTCCTCACTGTTCGATAGCCATAAAAATGACACCCCCCCCCCCACTTTCCAGCTTCTTCATCGACGACTTGGCGATGAAGAAGCCATCAATGACCAATTTCCTGTCTTTTTTTTTTCGCGAGATTTGGGCGGCTTAGAGAAGCAAAGGCACCGCGAGCTGAGTTCTTTCCGCGGCAGCAGTTTGTACTTTTTTAAAAAATAACAATTACTACTTTGGCCCTTTTTGGCATTTTGTACGACGTCTAATTAACCCCCACCCCAGCTCATTACCGGTACCAGACACAAGATCTGACCCGTCAGATTTCAGCATCGTTCAATAACATCTAATATCCACTTATTGCTTGTGCAGCATTGACAGCTCAAATTCAGCTGTTTACGACCACTTTAAGACTTTGCGCTTTTTCTCATCCTACAGTCATAAAGTTACGCCTCCAGAAACCTTGAATTACGATTTCTCTATTTTTGCCGTGAATTAGGGTTTTTGTCAAGCACTGCTGTGAATTGGCGTGCCTAGAATTTTACTGCTTTTCTCTCAAATTCAGCCGCAAACTTATTGCCCCCAAAAAAGCACATTAGCGCTGTTTAAAATACATTTTAGCAGTAAAAGAGCCTTCACACACTCGGAATTAGCGATATTTCTTATTAATTGCAACTGGAAACCACAAATTCGTGATTTTTTAAAATTTTTAGACATGAACTGCCACTTTTCCTCAATTTTTAGCCGAGAATAAACGCTCTATCTTAATTTTAGCCCGCAAATTTTTGTTTTTATTTTTATTTCAGCCTTGAATTAGCGCTTTATCTCAATTTTATCCGAGAATTAACGTTTTTTCCTAGTTGCATCAGCAAATTTACATTTTATGGGCGTGTTCCTAAATTCATCGATGGATTAGGTTACAAAACTAACACTTAGGAACTCAATTTTAGCTGTGAATTAGCGGTTTTTAACGTGAATACGTTTTACGGGAGTATAGGGACCAATTAGGCAGAAGTGGCAAAATGGGTCTCACAGCGCGTGCGCGCCGCCTAGTGTGGGTGGTGCTGGGTGGAATGAGGGATATCACTAAGATCCCAACCAGTAGCGTACTGAGATAAGAGTGAGGGGGTGGGCCGCCCCGGGGCCCCAGAAAAGCTTATACGGAACAATGAAGATTTTTAGGTTCTATATTCAAGGATGTAGGCTAGTGAAAGCGTTGGAAGGTTGAACCGCGATTTGGTTCCTTTCCACGAATTTCAGTCTCTCTAAAATTCTCTAAAATTTCAGGTGGCTCAAATTTTAGAAAGTTCGCGCCTTCTTGAGGAAAATTCGCGGCTAAAATGGAGAAAATACACCGTCCCCTGTTTCGTTAGGTCTTAAGCGCACTAATGTGTTGAACGTCAATGTTCAACTTTCAGACGTGGCAAAAACTTTAGAAATATTCTCACTCTCCCCTTCCCCCCACTTATGCTATCAGCCTAAATTCTTTATTTTCTTATAAAAATTGTAGCTTTATGGTTGAATTTTATAATCTATAGATGGTAATTTGGGAGCATTCCAGTTAGCCTAAGAAAAAGTCGACTTGAGGACATTTGACTTGAGTGACATTATTTGATCTTTTTGTGGATAGAAGACTTTGTGGTCAGAGCTTTTGTGGTTAGAGCATTTTGTGGTTTGATCTTTTTAGTGTTACAGATTTTTGTGGTTCGAGCTTTTAGGGATTCAAGGTTTTTTGTGCTTCAATCAATTTATTTGTGGTTAGATTTGTTTGAACTCAAGCACGTCCTTCGCGACCCCCCTGGCCAGTAAACGACACCTCAAGTTTTGAGGGCTGAAATTTAATTTAAGTTTGTGTGGAGGACCCCACGATACTTCCAAGTTCCCGTCGTTCGCTTACAACATGCCTTTCACATTCACAATTCCGACACGAGTGATTAATCATTAAAACTCACCCATCAAAATTAATTAATTTACCCAAGCCTGTCCTGAAGTTCTGTTCTCATAAAAATGCCAAAGTTCTAAAATTTGCTGGAAAGAGCTCTATGTCTCTCAATATTTATCCCATTTCAACGATTGATGCAATAATAACACACAAAAAAATATGAACACACAAATTCTAACGTCGTGACGAATAAATAATTTTGTAGCCTAGTATAGTTCTCTTTAACGGTAAACATCAATTTGAAATATTCAACACGATCAATGAATGAAATAATGGACACAATTTGATCAATAAGACACTCGCTAAAACTAAAAATAATCGAAGAGAAACGAATCTTCATACTGAAAATCGAAATTTAGGCCTTTTCGGGGTCCAGGAACACGAATCTGGTGTCAGCAAAATTTTTTTTTTTTTTTTTTTTGCCATTACCAAACTTTCTTCCCTACGGGAACATGGAAGTAAAAACGTTAATATTCGTGGCTAAAACTGCGAGAAAGCGCTGATTCATGGTCTAAAATTGAAAAAATCACCATAATTAGAGCGGCCAAAATTGAGAAAACTCTAGCTCAAATAGATAATTAGTGCTAATGGGGGGAAAAGGTTAAATAATAAAACGTCAATTCATATCTAAAATTGAGAAAATTCGCGAATTCACGGGCTAGAATCGCTACTGCGCCGCTAAAATTGAGAAAAATCGTTAGCCCGCGGCTAAACTTGAGAAAAATCATCAATTCACGGCCAAAATTTGAGGTAAAATTTCCAACTTGAACACTCTTCTTTGCGTCTTCTGAAGACAATTTTGTGGCTAAAATTGAGAAAATCGCAAATTCAGGGGCGTACCTAGAAATCCTTCCAGAGGGGGCAATTCCGGCAGTCCACAGCCTACTAATGACCGGAGGGGGACGGGTGTTGTAATGAATGCCCTTGGTACTGCTAGAATTCTGCAAAAACTTGGCATTTTTATTGGGGTTTTTTTCTGAATTTCAGTTACAAGTGAGAACTTTTTCTTAACTGACCGCGATTTAGCGTGTTTTTTCCAATCATGAATTAGCGCTTTCCTCATCTATTAGCCGTGATGTTCCCCCAAAGAACGCCGATCGCGTTTTCTCGACTTTGTTTTGTGTGCTGTGAATTAGCCGCGAATGAGCGATTTTTTTCAGTTTTGGTCATAAACTACCGCTTCTTCACAATATTTGAGCCGTAAAGCTTGCCATATATGAACAGTGCGTCAGCGGGTTTTCTAAATTTGGAGCCGTATAAAAGGGTCACCATAATATAAACTAGGAATAATTAGCAAGTAGTGTTTACGCCATCAAGGCATCCTCAAAAACGTAATTTATAAATTCAAAATTATCTCCGATAAGTAGCCTGGAAGGGGTATCTACTCGCTTTACGAGAGATGATGCCCTTTTGCACCTAACAGCAGTAGAAAAACGTAAGTTGTTCAGAGTTGTTTGTAAGACCACGGTTGTGGAAAACATTTAATCGTAACGCCACCCTCGCTCGTGAACTCGCTAATTAAATAGATCTCAATCGCGCCCATAAAGTTAACGCGACGGAAAAGCCGGAAATCACGACAACGCCTGACCTTACCGTCATCTCATCAACGGTGAGTTCAGTGTTTTATTAGCGAGCCTTTCCCCAAATTCGGTTGACGTACACGACCTTAACTGCGTAGTAAACAGCAAGTGTTTCTCAATTTCAACCTCGAACGAGCCGTTGTTTTCGGAATTTCGTTCCTAAATTCATAAACTTGAAACCTTAAAAAACCCTGTTATAGTGCATTTCATTCAAAAAATGCACTATTGGTCTCGCCCTGATGGTTGCACATATGGGTTGTGATAATTTTTTTTTCACGTTTCAGAACCCCTGGAACACGAATCCGAGGTCGGTTCGATGTGATATATTTATTATATGGCCCCTCGCTTGTTAGCACGATCACAGTCGCAATTTTTGACTTAGCGCAACCAAATTTTTCCATTTTTAGGCCTTTCAGAAGCCTCCTCAGATGAGGGGCCCGGGTCTTTCTGCCTTCCCACGCCTCTACGATGGTACGCTGCTGATTATTACTTATTTGACGATTTTTTAAAAACGGAATGGAACACATTTCGACGGATTTTTCTGGCGGAATTTTGAGCTTGACTTGACGGGAAAAGCAAAATGTCAGTTGGCAACGCTGAAGAGAAGAAAAAGCTGCCGGAGGCTGTTTTCGAAATTGACTTCCGAAAGTGACAGATCAGCGAAATCTGGTGTTTGAAACAGCTGTAAAGCCCTGAAATTCTTATATATTCAAATGAACCAACTCCATGAAATTGCTTTTCGAATGGGTCAACAGCATGAAATTGTATTTTTCAGGCAGTGAAGCCTGTGGAATTGCTTTTTTCGGTGAGCCAACCCAGCGAAATTGGTCATTTGAATATGAGCCGATCCCAAGAAGCTGTTTTTTAATTTGCCAACCTCCGCGAAATTTCATTTTTAAGAAGCCGTCAGACCCACAAAATTGGTCTTCTGTATGGTCTTGGTTTTTCTGGGCGAGCCAATTGTATGAAATTGTTTTTGAATGGGGCACACTCTCCTAAATGTTGTTTTTAAAAGAAGCCAGACGCACGAAATTGTCTTTTCACGTTATCAGGTGGAAGAGCTTGTTTTTAGACCTCTCGGTCGAATAAGATCGCAGGCCAAAATTTCCAGTATTGTCGACTATGTAGTTGGAATGCCTCAGGGGTAGGGCGCGCGAACAGTGTACTCCTCACCCCCCTCACACGCTCTCTCAGGATCCTCAACCTTGCTGACGCTCTTCATCTCATCTCACCGTTGGATTTTTAAAAAAGACACAAAAATGGTCAATTGTCTTCTTTTTTTTCATCATCTTGTGCGATGAAATTGTCTATGAAAGAAACCGGCCGGATTTTTGTCACCCCCCCCCCCGCCACACCAACACGACCCCTCAACCAAGCTCCACTTCTTACCATTTTTTTGCCCAAAAAATCTACGACAAAACGACCGTTTTACCCATTTTATCGTGTGCCCTGCGACGTCTTGGTGAGGAAGTCACTTGACCTCAAGACCTCAACCAAACCTCCCAACGATGTTCCAGCGGGCACGCGACAATATTTTCGCGATTTTCTGTTATACATGGCAGGTCGGGGGTGGGGAATAAGTGTGCACGCAGCGCAACTGCTTAGTTGTCTGAATTCTTGAGTAAATTATCCCGACTTTAAGCCTGAACACATTGTTTTATTCTTTATTGTTTCCGTATTTATGTTTTAATTAATTAATTATTATAATTAATTCCACGTATTTACCCCATTTTTTTTAGTAGGTCCTCTGTACAAAAAATATAATTATCAGATAGAAATAATTATTGGCCCTAAAGCGAACTAATAAGTCATTCCTACAATTACAAAAATAATTCCCCGCTGTATTCACTTTTTTTTTACACAATTTTTGATAAATAATATCAAGAAAATCGCTACGCAGCACTGTTTTCTTTAAAAATAAATACTGGAAGACTGAAAAAACGTTATTCCAAGAAAATGAATGAATTTTTAAAAGTTGGCACCGTTTAAGCCTCGAAATCCTTGCCCTTTTATTTTTTGTTTTACTGATTTCTACCTATTTTAACGTAATTATTACTAATGACATGGAAGAAATTAAACTTTATTATCTCAAATGTCTACCCTCTTACGATCTATTTATTTACAGATCTTAAGCTTTTAATAAAAGCGACAGTAGTGTCTAATTTTTTTTTCTATCACTTTTTTTTGTTTACGACGTACGTCCCCGATAAAAACGAAAAAAAAAATCGACTCACCATGAGCTTTTTTTTTTTCAATATTTCTAACGGTCTAGCAGCAGAAGAAAGCAGAATTGACCAAAACAGGATGATCAGTCTTGTTTTGGCTATTATAATTAGCTTTAATTTTACTATAACCTAAAATTAATTGACAAAAAACAAGAAGGGATGAGATGGGGGGAGGGGAAGGAGGAATCAGTTTAACGGAGAGAAAAACGCGAGTTTCGGTTATTATTCCTTTTTTTTATCATTTTTGGCCTCTTTCTTGGCGGCTTTCTTTTCAGCTTTGGCCTCCTTTTTTTGTTCTTTCTTTTCTGCTTTGGTCAATTCCTTTTCCTTGTTTTTCTCCTTTTTGTCTCCTAAGGGGGAAAAAAACACACTTTTTAGGGGGAGATTTGTACGGTGGGGTGCGGGGCAGGCGGGTGATGTACCCTTGGTGGTTTTTTCAGTTTTCTCTATTTTCCGGCCGTCTTTAGTCGGTTCCGTCTCTTTGTCTTTCTCCTCTAATAGCCTTGTGTATGGAGTTTTACTGTCTCCTTTAGCATCTACAGTGTTTTAGTGAGTTGAAAATCATCTTGGAGGGGGGTGCGGTAATTTAATCGCACCTTTCTTAATCTGAGGTGCTGGTTCCTTGCTCTGACTGGCACTGCCAAAGCGTTTTTTCTCGCCCGACGACAAATCACTCCCAGAGACGCCCCCGGTTTTTCCACCGCCTCGGAAAAATCCGGACGATGACGACGTACTGATTTTGATGGTATTGCTCGTGGTAGCCGTTATGACTGGCCCAATTTCCAGTTGGGTGACAATTTTTTGAGCGCACCTAAAAGAGCGAAATGATTAACTTGTGTTGTTTTTTAAACGAGAAAAGGCCAAAAATACCTGATTCGCGTTGATGTGGAACGGTCACGACCCAGGCGAAAATCACGTTGAAACTCCTGTATGGGAGGCAAGCGTTTCTCAGGGCCTGACCCGCTTGACAGTCCGCCACCATTGATTGACGATACCTGAGTACTGCTGTGCGTCCGGGGCTCTTTGTACTCCTGAAGGTGATACTTTACGGGGTGTGGTGTGGTGGGGGGAGTTATAAAACCAAAAATTAAGAACGGACGGATAGCATCTTACTTTCATGGAGTGTGTTTGAGATATCTTTAAAGCTCCTGTCGGCTGCCTCGGATAGTTCCGAATGCCGGCACTTCCTGTCGAACTGCCAGACGAGGAAGACACACCTAAGAATTCAGGCGGGTTACCCATTAATTTAATTACCTCAAAATGCTATATTTTCGACCCGAAATTGATCATCTTGTCCCAAAAACTGACCCCCCCCCCCAACCCACTCAGCTTCAAATGAAAACATTTCAAAATGACCAAAAACGTCGGGATATACTGCGCTTCCAACTACTCCATCAAATTGAAATCATTGAATAACTAAACAGAACTTTGTCTCCTGTCTCTTCAAACTTTTTAAGGGGGGGGGGGACGCGGAATTCTGACTTAATAATAAAAGGATAATAATGTCCTAGTTTTAGACACCCCAGTTCGCTTATCTTAGGTACGAAAAGTTCTTCAGTTCATACAACAGTAAATTTATCTCTCGCCTTTGAAAGGTCTTCACCCAAACTATAGAGGTCGTTCTGAAATTCCGCTTATAATTTTCATTAAACTTGGCATTCACGCTGCGTTTCACAAACAGGCGAGCTTCGTGTGGTGATGGGGGGGGGGGCATAAATAATGATTTTCCGGATGAAAAAAGTACCTGATAGTGAGGAAGATCCAGATGACATGGAGTAAAGGGATTCAGAGTTGGGAACGGGACCCATTGAGTAGCGAGACGCGGAATTGACCAGCCACGAAGAAGAAGACGACGACGACCTGCTGCTGCTGCTGCCGCCGGCCACGGCGGCAGCGTCCTTAGATAACAAAGATGACGGAAGCCGAACGCTTTGTTTCAGTCGAAGGATTTTAGCTCGGCAAATGACACAGCGCAGGGGTAGAAGACGCTGCGAGACGGCCATTTGTATGGTTTTGACGAAACACTTGCGGCAGACCACTCGGTGTCCACAGGGTGACGTTTGCATCGTTGCTTTGGCGTTGACGCATATGACGCACTGAAATAACAATATATTTTTTTTTTTGGAGACGCCTCGATCATTGTTTTATCGGAGCGAATAAATCTTTTCGTTTTCTTCTCATCTAAAAAACACAAGTAGCGTGTGAATCGATAGAAAAAAACGTTAACAAAATCCTCTGTTCTCAAGTGGTACCAGCCACTTCTTTTTTATATCTTTCACTCCCCCTCACCACTCTTCTAGCTTTCAAAACTGCACAAATATCGATTCTTGCCTTTTTCTCGGAAGGAAAATAATAAAGGTCAGAAATTACATCCGCAAAAAAAGAATGTGCCCCGTATTTTATCAAGATTTAAAAATCGTTTTAAGCGCAAAAAGAAAAAAAAAGCAGGGCAAACGTCCAGACAAATTACAAGGAACACGCAAATGAGTAAAAAGGGTCCGAAGTTGTGTGTTAGTGGTGGACGGGGGAGTGGCTAAGGGTTACGGTAAATTAAGGGCAGCCACTAAGATGAAATATGTGAGTGGTGGGGGTTATAGTGGCCTTATGACCTTAAAAAGCTACAACTTTCGTGTGTTTTTTTTACCTCGTCTTCTTGAGATGTAGCGATTTCAGGCTCATTCTCTTCCAATTTTGTGAGTAATTTATCCTGAAAAAAAATAAATAAAAAAAAGCAATACGTGAGTTTGGCCCTCTCTTTGTTTTCTCTGAGTCAGTTGAAAGGCATCGATTTTGCCCAATCTGAACAATTTGTGCGATTTTGGTGCAAGTACGGCACCAGTATGGTTAGAAAGCTGGAAATTATTCCCCCCGTGACAGCCTTGTTTTGCATTTTTAAAAAAACACAAAAAAACTAGAAATTTCATGCAAAAAACGTTTATTTACGTACTGACTACCTATCAAACGCAAAAATGTTACATTCATTCCGAAAAACTAAGAACTCAGTGCTCAGTGAATTAAAATGACATTTTCAATGCCAGAAACGGATCATTCGTCAGAACCACTTTTGTTGACCTTTTCTCGACGTTTAGGCAACGAACTTCGCGACCGCTCGGTCTTGAGGGTTCAAGTCTATTTTACTTCAGTGAGCTCTGTCGTGTTATAATTACCGAATTTTCAGGAGATTATAATTACATTGTGACTAAATCCCCAGTTTCGTCGTTTCGCGGGGCATAAAGAGTCACCTTTCAGCAGCTGCGGATATCTAGAAAAGGGGCCAAGGGGGGAGGGCCCACGAAAGCGCTACTCTGACTAGTCTGAATGCTCAAATAAAGAAAATTCGCTCCTAAAAGTATGAAAAAGGGCTAATATTTGTAGCTGAAGCTGCGAAAACGCGCCCATTTGTGGTTTCTCGATGCAACTTCGAGACCATTCTACAGCTAAAATTTAGAAAGAAAGTGTACGCTAAACGATCTGTTTTTATTGAGCTCAGTCCGCGGCTATAAAAGAGAGAAAAATCGTGGCTAAAAGTAAAGAAAGGAAGAAAGAAAGAATAAGAAAAAAAAAAAAAAAAAAAAAAAAAAAAAAAAAAACACGCTGATTCGGGACTAAACTCGAGAAAATGGTAGACTCGCAACTATAAAATTCAGGTTAGGCGCTGTTTCGCGCGGCTAAATTTACGGAAAAACGCAGGTCACGGCCGAAATTGAGAGAAATTCAAAATTAATTCGTGGCTAAAATTGAGAAAAATGGCTAATTCACGGACAAAATTGACAAAAATAGATAATTAGCGGCTAAAATTTGTAAAAAAAAAAAATATGGCTGATTGTTTCTCGGCTTAAATTGAGAAAAATCGCTAATTAAAATTGAAAAAATGCGTAAACAAAAAAACGATGTTTCACGGATACAAAAATTAAAAAAAACTAATTCACAGCTAAAGAGAAGAAAAACGCTACAATTTGCGGCTAGAAAACAGAGAAAATCGCTTAATTCGCGACTAAAATTGAGAAGACGCCAATTCGAGACTAATCATGATGGCAATTTCGTCGCTGAAGAATAAAGAACACATAAAAATCCGTGGTATCGCCGCAGGTTCGCCAAGTGCTAACGTGCTAATTCTCCTTTTGTAAATATGCATGTCAACAAGTTTGAAAAATGCACTTAATATACGGGGGAAAAGCGCTCATTCTTAGAGAGCAAAAACCACGAAGTCGCAGCTAAAATGGAGAAAATTGCTAATTCGTGGCCGCGTGTTTCAAAAAGTGCTAATTCGTGGCTTTGAAATTGAGAAAACGATAATTTGTGGCAAAAATTGAGGAAAACCGTGTAACACGCTGCTGAAACTGAGAAAAATCGTCAATTTGCAGCTAAAATTGAGACTGAGTGCACATTGCTGGCAGCTAAAATGAAAAAAAAAATATTAATACGCGGATCAATTTGACAAAATCCGCAAACTCGCAGCTAAAATTGAGTGATACTTGGTAATTCTTGGCTTAATTTGGCACAAAATTCGCGGTTGAAAGTTGGAAAATGCGGTTGTAGCAGAATGACAAGGCGCACCAGCGTTTTGATCATGGGGGTATAAGTACTTAAGTACGTACGGTACGGGTCAAAAATTGTGGAGAAAGCGCTAAAAATGGGTAAAAATAAAAATTAGATAAGTAGCCGTAGTTGCCTACACTGTCAGTCATGCCTTGTTGAGGTGTGTCCAAGACAAACCGGTTTCGCCTGTTCGGCATCTTCAGTGTTGGAACGTTTACTGAAAACCCTGTTGAAAACAGGGCCGAACAGGTGAAACCAGTTTGTCTTGGACACACCTCAACAAGGTATGACTGACAACGTAGGCAACTACGGCTACTTATCTAATTTGTATTATTGTACGCCTTGTATATATAACGATGTTACTAACCCTAAAGGGTAAAAATCACAAATTCCCGGCTAAAATTGAGAAAAACGCTAATTCGCGGCTAAAATTGAGAAGCCGCCAATTCGTGGCTTCTCATGAAGGCAATTTCGCGCAAGATTCGCGAAGAAATAGACAAAATGCGCTAATTCGCGGTTTCTGAAGGCAAATTCGTGGTTAAAACTGAGAAAATTATCGGCTGATCGCTGCTGGGAATTAAGAAAAACGCTAATTCGTGACCATAATTTATAAAAAGTGCTAATTCTCGGAATTAAAATTGAGAAAATGATTATGTGTGCGGCTAAAATTGAGAAAAAATTCTAATACGCTGCTCAAATTGAGAAAACCTGCTAATTCGGAGCTAAAATTGAGGCAATTAAGCGCGCTTTGGCAGGTTAAGTTGGAATAAAACGCTAATAGGCTGATCCATTGACAAAATACGAAAATCCGCCTACTAAAGTTAAGTAAAAGCGGTAATTCTTGACTTAAATTGGAGAAATAATTTGATGTTAATATTTAGTGAAAGCGCTCATTCTAGCAAGTTGAGAAGGCTAGCCAAGGTGCTGATATCTTGTGGGTATAATTTCGATGCAAAAATTTCTGAAAAGCTCTAAAAATTGAGAAAAATTACTAATTCGCGGCTAAAATGGAGGGAAAACGCCAATTCACGGGTAAAATTGAGAAGACGTCAATTCGAGGCTTTCTCGTGCGTAGGCAACTTTTTCGAGGCTAATTAATTGATAAAACTGACAAAATGCGCAAATTCACGGACAAAACTCACAGCTTAAATGGAAAAAGTGCCAATTCACGATTTATGAAGGCAAGTTCGTTGGCTAAAATGGAGAAAAATCACGTTTTTTTAGTGACTAGAGGCCTCGTAGAGATTTCTGCCCCCGGGCCCCGATTTGTATTGGTCCACCACTGCTTTCGGAAAGCTCAAATTCACTAAATGTGATGTTTGAAAACGAAATATTTTTTCAGGTGCCAGACCCTTGAAATTGAGCTTTTCTAAATCAGAATTAGTCTCTACTTTTGAGTGAGTAAAGGACGTAAAGTTGCTTTGTAATGTGAGACAGCCGCGTGAATTTTTTTCTGAGCCACACACCTGCAAAATTGGTTTTTACAACACCCCAAACCACGAAATTAGGCACATGAAACGGCCAACGCCACATAAATTGTTTGTTTGAAGCGCCCACCCCACGAAATCTGTTTTCCGAAAGATTCACCACCACGAAGTTGCTTCTTTAAGGGAGCCAGTATTCCCGCGAAATTGGTTTTTTGGTAACCAAATCCATGAAATTTAATGTATGAGGGAGTTAAAACCGCGACAAATCCCAGAAATGTGTTTTCTAGAGTCAATCCCGCGAATTTCATATTTTAATGAGACAAATCCGCGAAATTGTGTTTTTATTAATGGGTCAGCCGCACGAAATTAGGCTTTGCGAGAGACAAATCCATGAAATTTGGCGTTTGAGGGAGCGAACACCGCAAAAATATTTTTGCGGTATCAAAAAGCAAACATCGCTAAATTCCCGCAATCTCGGAAATTTGTTTTTTGGAAGAGTCACCCCCTCCCCCCACGAAATTAATTTTTTAAAGGGCCAACACCATAAAAATGTTTTTTGGGAGGTCCTCCACCTCGAAATAATTGTTTTTTTAATGAGCCAGACTCACAAAATCGCTTTTTTAGAGATCCAACCCCCGCGAGAGCCAGCCACACAAAACAGTTGGGGGGGGGGGCAAAATCCGTTAAATTTGGCGATTAAGGGAGCTAACATCACGAAAATATTTTTGAGGGAGCCAACATCGCAAAATGGGGTTTTATAAATGAAAATCTCCGAACTTGGGTTTTTGGGAGAGCCACTCCCACGAAATTCGTTTTATAAAGACCCGATCCCGCGAAAGGGGTTTTTTGAAAGATCCAACACCGCGAAATAATAATACGATTTTAATGGGCCAGCCTCACAAAATTGCTTTTTTTCAGAGATTTTTAAAATATTTATTTATTGGAACGGCCCCCGCGATATTTGCTGTTGTTGTTGTTTGTTGGAGCCAAATCCGTGAAAATCATGCGTTTGAGGAAGCCGACACCGCAAAAATGTTTTGGCTTTTACAAGCGAACACCGCAAAATTGATTTTTATGAAGTCAAAATCCCTAAAACTTGGTTTTTGGAAGATCCACCATCATGAAATTCATTTTTTAAAATACTTCTTAGGAAATATTAGCTGGTTTTTTTATTTAAAAATGGCTAGTTTTTCTAAAGAAATGTATGATTTTTTTGGCGAAAGGCTGATTTTATGTTTATGAAAAATAAAGTGAATGGTTTCGAACAAAAACTGGCTGATTTCATACCTCAAAATGGCTGATTTTTGGAGAAATTGCTGTTTTTTTTTCTGAGACGCCACATCCGCTGATTCACTCTTACTGTCTTCTTCACAATTTTAGGCGCAGACTAGCCCGAAGGAACAGCAATTGAGCACTTTCTCTCAATTTCAACCGTGAAGTTACTTTACATTGTAACAATTTTAGCCGCGATGGTGCCTCCAGAAGTTGAAAAACGGTGGGGGTTTTCTCAATTTTAGCCGCAAATGAGTGCTTTATCGCAATTATACTCGTGAATGAGCCCCCTCACTCTTTTTTCCAATTTTAACTGTAAATGAGTGAACATCAAGTTCCCCATGGACAGCAAATTAGTAATTTTTCTCAGTTTTAGCCGAGAAATATTATCGAGAAACCACGAACTGACGCTTTTTCTCAATTTCAGTGTTTTTCCCTCAAATTATCTAGTGAATGAGCGCATTGTTCCTCAATTTTAGTCGTGAGTGAGCACCTTTTATGAACTTTAGCCTTGATTTAGCACTTTTTCTTATTGTTTCCGCGGACTTTCCCCTAAAAAAGCAAAGTAGTATTTTTTCTCCATTTAGGCTTGGTCGTTGTTGCATCGAGAAACCGTGAATTGACCCTTTTTATAAATTTCAGCCGCGGTTAACAGCTTTTTATCAATTTTAGCCAGAAACTTTTGCCAAGAACAAGGCACGTCGCAGGATTCGAGAAAATCCTGCGAGGTAAAATCTACATTTTCGAAGCTTTTGTTTTTCCTTTGTGATCAGAAGAACAGCGTTGTAATTAGACGAGGCCCAGGGAGGGGAGCGCTCCCGGTGCGTTTTCCTCTGGATCCATCACGGCGGCCAAACCCACGAAATTGGATATTTTATAACATCTAAATCCGCAAATTTAGGTTATTGATAGAGCCTACCCCACAAGTCACGCCCAGATCGTTAAAAATAAATAATTTGAAGCCCTGGGCCTGAGCAGATGGATGGGCTGGTGGATTAGTCCAAGCCCCCCCCCCTCCTGATAACTCGCCCAACCACCCATTGCCAATGTCATTTGTTTGATGTAAACATACCTACTATTCGACTACAACACAAATGTACACAATTTTCACGGGTAATTCACCCCAGTTTGTGTATTGTGATTGTAGTGATGGTGGGGGGGGGGACTAAGTGGGAGAAAAATCAAAAAGCAATATTGTTACATAACCCAAGAGACCGAAAAAAATATGTTATTTAATCAACATAACAATAAATCGAAGTTCACGTAATTTTTTACTCCTGGGCCGTTTCTTTATATTCTTATTTTATACCTTTTTTTATTTGAATAATTCCTGTTTTGGGGAAACACCCCCTCCCCTACCCTCTTTAACAACCCACCGCTCGCCGGAAGTGTTAAATTCCAAAAATCATCAACTAAAAGGTGGCATACCCGGTCGATTAAATAATTGCGATTGTTTTGATTAATTTTGCTAGTGTCGGCAGAAATTTTTTTACAGAAAAGAAAAATGAGCCAACAAACGAAAGTTTCACCTAGTTTTTTCATTAGTCGGGGAGTTTTTGAGTGACAAACATGCAACCGAACGAATTTTTTAAAGAACTTTTGTGCTCAGCGGTAACTATTTTATTCGGTAAGTGTAATAAATTGAATGTTTCCAACTGAACGAACAAAAAAGAATAAAAAAATGCGTTTATTATTAGCGGGGAGCCCTTACGTCGTTCAAATAATCCCAAAAGGGGAATGTTCATGGTGCTGCCCGCTAGACCCTCAAAATGACGTTACTTTGCATCTTTATACAAAGTGAGATATTTAACACCCCAGAACCCCCCCCCCCACTCATTGTAATTTTAATAAGATGGTCGATTTAACAGAGTTAATAACATGGAGGAGTATAACATTTACCAGAGATCCAAGGATTCGTTTTATCTGATGAATAACAAAACTATAATCATTTATATTCATGGGTTTACGGAAAGCGCTCTGGGACCGAACTGTCAGGAAGTCAAGACAGGTAAAAATTCTAGGGAAATAGTTGTTTTTTGTGCGTGATTAATATGCACTCCACGTTTGTTATGAGGTCAGCTTATATGTCACGGGGCGAGGAAAATGTTATTCTGGTCGATTGGGGACGACTGGCCGCACTCCCGTGGTATAATCAAGCCATAGAGAACACGTATTACGTCGCAGTCGCTGTATCGTCTTTCATAGACAAACTTGTCACCGAGGAACAAATACCTATCGAGAGATTCCACGTGGTGGGTTTCAGTCTTGGAGCTGAAATCGCAGGTTTGGTCGGTAAAATGGTCAAAAGTGGAAAATTGCACCGCATTACAGGTGAAGCCCCCCCCCCCCCAACTCCCAACTACTTCTTACCACTCTTTCCTCGATGCTTTAACATTGTTTGGGGGGTTTTTTCGTAACCGCTCAAGGGTTGGACCCGGCCATGCCACTCTATCAGGGCTCCGGCCCCACAGGCCGTCTCGACAAAAACGACGCGCATTTCGTCGACGTCATTCACACGGACGGCGGCGTTCTCGGCTTTGCTCAACCACTCGGACATGCCGACTTTTTCCCCAACGGTGGCCGACCAGCCCAGCCGGGCTGTACCATTGAGTCGCTGTCGGAAACGGGACGTATCGACGATTATGGTAACCCCTCCCGCCCCCAACCACCCACACCACCAATCGAAGTTTCAAGTTGTACGGTCCGTAATTCGTTTATTTTTTTTTATAGTTGCTTGTTCGCATAATCGCGCCTGGAAGTATTTTTCCGAATCAATCAAATACCCCTGTCATTTTCCAGTAGTCCAATGTGACTCACTGGAACACTACAACGAAGGAAAGTGTCATAAACCGGAGCACCCGATCTATATGGGATATTTAGCCGATCCAAGGTTTTTTATGCAACATATTCACCCCTCTCCCCACTCTCCCATCGAATTTTATTATTTTTTTTATATTTTTCCAACCTTTTATTATTTTTTATAGTTTACGAGGAAAATTCTTTTTGGAAACTAACAATGCAGCGCCGTACGGTAAAGGAATCGAAGGCATGGAACATTCTCCAGAAAATGACAATTTAATAGTAGTTTAAAATACAATAAAATTACGAGTTTATTTTACTGTTTCTATCACGCTAATTTTCCCAATTTTCCTCAATAAATAAAAGCGTATGGGGAGAGGTGTGTGAAGAAGTTTCCGTCACTCATCCATTCTCCCACCCGTACGTATAGGACCTTGTTAAATAGATGACATGTTGCCCCCCTCACACAACACGGAGCAATTTAGCCAATTGAAAGGACGGGCTTCTTTTCATATTTTGAATTGGAAGCCGTCAAGAGGAAAATGTTGGGGGGGCTTTTAGGGGGTGGTGGAGGGTACAGGATGAGTAGATGAATGAGGAGCTTGTTAAAAAGAGGAGATGGACTGGCGGGAAGGTTCTTCTCTCTCTATATTTGCGGCTGACGACCTTTTTTTCATGGGGGTTAATCAGGGGGAGTAAAATGAATGGTGATGGGAGGGGGTGACATTGGAAATTGGAGGTCTTTTGCCAAAAAGTTAAGTTAATTAAAAAGCATCGGGGTGGTTTTGTAGTTTATATTGACTCGGGTTGCTCTTATAAACGGAACAATCCTCTTATTTCCTATTGTTACAGTTTTTCTTGTGGGCCAAATATTGTTATTTTTGCCTCAGACTCGCGGTTTTACCTCTGAAACTCAATGTTTTATCTTGAAAATGGCTAAACTTGACTAATTCGGCCACAGAACTGGATAAATAGGATCAACCCCATACCCCACAAAATCGACTACATTTTCGGCCCGGTCGAACCAGAACACCTCTTCTAGCATACAGGGGCGTACCTAGAAATTCTTCCAGAGGTGGCGATTCCGGCAGTCTGCAGCCTACTGATAACCGGCGGGGGACGGGTGTTGTAATGAATGCCCTTCTTATTTGCTGGGATTTCGCAAAAACTTGGCTAAAAACGGTCTCCCGGAGGGGGGGATCCACCTACCACCCCGCCATTCTGGGCACGCCACTGCTAGCACATGAAATGGTTGTGTTCCGACCACAGCACGTTGGGGCTTTACGTCCAACTACCATCAGCAAGTGTCATGGACGAGGGTGACAGCACACTCTTTACTTATTTAAACGTGTGATATCATTTTTTTTTGTTCAAATAATAATCCAGCCTGTAATGGAAATCGAACCCACGTAGCAGACGATAACTGGACATGAGAGTCGACGCCCTAACGACCTCGGCCACTCTGCCGGGCGAGTTAGCGAGCTTTTTTTTTATTTTTAGCTGCGAATTAGCGTTTTTCTTCATTATTTAGCAGCAAATCAACGCTCGACAGCCGCGAATCTGCGTTTTCCTCATTGCTATCCGTGAATTAGCGCTTGTTCAATCTCATCTCGAATTATCGAGTTGTCTCTATTTCATTCGCGAATGAGTGATTTTTCTCAATCTTATTTTTCTTGTTTACATATGCCCTGAATTAGCGCTTTTTCTCTATTTTAGCCGTGAATTAGCTATTTTCCATTATCATTTCATTTGCTCGAATTTGATATTTTTCCCAATGTTAGCTCGGAATTAGCGTATTTCTCAATTCCAGTCAATTCTCCCCCTTTTTTTCACTCTTAGCTATGAATCAGCACTTTTTCTTAGATTTAGTCGCGGGTATGGCTCAATAACAGCACGTATTAGCGTTCAAACAATATTTACTGGAGCGCCTCCAGAAGGCGTTAATTTTTCAATTTGTGCTTTAAGTATAGGGAATCTGCGTTTTCCTCATTGCTATCCGTGAATTGGATACCAGGGCAGAATCGTATAATTCTTCCAAACAATGTGCGGAGTATTTGAAACGTTCTATTTTCCGTGTCGGATGGACAGAAAATCGTCAAATGGAGCCAAATCGCTGTCCAAACAGGACGACTAACTTTTTTTTTTACGTGCCTACACCCACGAACATAGATCCTAAAAAATCCTCGTTTTTCCATCTTTAATCTTTTCGGGGGACCGTAGTGGTCCGCGCTCCTCGCCCCTGCCTTGGTACTCTACTGGGTGATCCACACAGTAGCATGTCGTGGTAGGGTGAGGAGGGTGAACCTTCCCGCGCCTTCTAAAGGCTTAAAAATACGAGGATGCCAGGTTTCATGCTCGGGATATAGAATCGTGAAAAGAAGATTTTGGCGGGGCAGCGATTTTGCTAATTTCGAAGATTTTCAGTCCATCCGATCACAGAATAGAACAAATTTTCAGGTGCCCATAGCCATTTTTGTGGCTAAATATTCGATTCAGCTCGCACGATTCGGGACTCGATTTGTGTAGTTCAGGGAATTATCCATGCCGTGTGGTTAGCTGAGGTACATCCCAACCAAGTGGCCAAGGTATGGGATCAAAATAATCCAGTAGTCATTACCGCCAGGGAAAGACTGGCCAAGAACACTGGCATCGGAGGTGGAACCGCTTCAATGGTTTGTCTGGATGGCTCGTTTATATCCTCGCGATTCTCCGTGTCGAAAAAGCCAGAGATACGCGGTTCCGTCCGATTTTGAATTTTGACCATTTTTGCCTAACCCGCAGAGGGTTTAAGTGGGCGATTTTCTAGTCCATTGTTTACCAGCCCCAGCTAAAAACGCCTCCATAAGGGGTCGTCGGCGCCGAAAATCACACGTTTTGCCTTGTAGGTGGTTTTTTACGATTTTTCTCGGCTCCAGAGAATCCTATACCGAGTCCATGCGTGCAGTTCTTTTCTTTGAGCTAGCTTAGGGGCAAGTCTACGTCTCAAATTGAGAAAAAACGCTGATGCCAAGTTTCTGGTTGTCCTTGCCACTAAAATTGAGGAGGCATGCTAATTTGCTGTTCTTATGGGGCAATTGCGCGGCTAAAAGTTTTAAGAAACGCCAATTTTCTTGGCTATAATTGCAAAAAGGCGCCCATTCGTGGCTAAAATTAAGAAAATGAGTAAATTCGTGGTTTCTGATACAACTTCCAGGCGGGTTCAGCGTTTGTAGCGGGCGTGCAATTTTCATCCATGACACACAGATAGAATACTACAGGCGTTTTCCGCAGTAAATGCTCAAGACGATTAACGCTGAAATCGCGTAACTCCCGCTGACGTAGTACGGGGCCTGGAGAAATATCGCTAATTCACGGCTAAAATTGGGATTAAGCGCTAACTATCACAATTGACAAAAAAAAAAAAAAAAAAAACAACAACAACAACACACGCTAACTCACGGCTAAAATTGAGTAAAAGGGCCGAGTGCACGGCTCGATGGAAATGAAATTCATAAATTCTCAATTAATTAGTTTTTATTAGAATGAACTGAAAATAATTTCTTCCTTTTCATGTTCATCCCCTTTTTCTTCTGGTTCGATTTGTCTTATCTCCCTCTTCCACCCCACACCTGATATTTTGAATTTTGCCACCCCTCAAAATTTGCCGCCCAGGGCTACAGCCCCGGTAGTCAAACGTCAACCTGTTCTAGCAGAGAAAATGGCATGTTTTAGCGCAGAAAGTAGTCGAACCACAACTCGTTCTAGAGCATGAAAAGGTCAAACACCAACACATTATTGTTCCGCGTGCAACATGGTTCAACCACAAACATGTTGTGGTGAATCATGGTACAACCACATTAACACGCTCGAGCCAAAAATGGAGAACTAGTGCATGAAATGGCCTGCGCATAAATGCACAAACTAGTGCACAGAATAGTTAAACCACAACACGTTCTAGCGTCTAGCGCACAAGAAGGTTCACTCACAACGCGTAGCAAGTTCGGAGCGAAAGGGAGGGCTGGTTTTAGAAATTCCCTACCTTACTACTATTACTATGAAAATATTACTTATTACTACGAAAATTACCTTATTACTATGAAAATAAATACAGACCCCCTCACAGGGGCGGACTGGGGTATCGGGGCGCAGGTGGGGTGCCTTGTTTAAGTGGGCGCCGGTAATTTCGAATATTTAAGGCAACAATTCGTAAGGCTTAGCTGCATCAAAAGACCGGTTTTCAGAGTTTACTGGCACGTACTAAGCCTAAAATTTGAGGATTTGGCCCGTTCAAACCCCAAATTTGGAGGATGTAAAGGGGAGTTGTACATTGTGTTTCCTCGACCCCCCTCTTTTTCCCTCCCCTCTTCTTTTTTCATATTTCACCCCTGAAATAACTGTAAAACCCTCATAAACGTTTTCCTTGAAAATTCACGCTTTTTCGACGACTTAACCATATTTCGGAAAGCAAGGTCGTACGCGCGTGCGAATTGCCTGGAGATATTAATGAGACCTTGAAATTCAAGATTGGATCAGAAATACTGCGATAATTCACGTAACGCGGAGTAGGCGAGGTAGGATTGAAGGGGGGTGAGAAAGCATATGTTACAACTCCCCCTTTAAGACAAAAATTCGCGGCTTTCCTCGTTCAATTATTGTCAGTTGCCAGTGCCCGCCTTAGACATTTGGCGCACCCCGGCATGACTTGAACCCCTCCCCCCCATTAAAAACCCTCTAATTACAAATTTTTCTCGATTTTAGCCGTAAATTAGCGTTTTCACTCATTTTAGCCACTCATTACCGCTTTTTCACAGTTCAGCCGTTAATTAGAGCTTTTCTTGAATTTCATCCGCCAATTAGAGCTCATTCTTCATTTTGCCTCATTTTTTTCCCCACAAAGTTGCATTGAGAATCCACCAATTGGCGTTTCTTCATTTAACTGCAATTTAGCGTTTTTTCCACACGTCAGTTGTTCATGTCAATTTCATTGTTGATTTAGTGATATTTCTACATTTTAGCCGCGAATGGGGAACTTGCACATTTTTCAAAAGTTGGTGTTGCTTAAAGAGGGCTCTTCCACAAGTCTATTGCTCACATTAAACTTTGAAATCAGTCAAGGATGCTTTTTTTGGGAATTTTTAAAAATTTTGAGTGGGGGTTCGATTACGTAAAAACTTACTTATTGAAATGGATGATGCGGGGAAGAGGGGGTTAGACGAGTTTAATGGGGGGACATTTTTTATGTTATTTGTAAACAATCAATTTTAGAGTTCCCTCAAATGCTTCACAAGTAAGTATTTACGTCATTTCCCCTCGCACCATCCATCCTCTTCTGAAGAACTTTGAACCTTTTTTAAAAATCTTAAAACGCACCAATCGGGTTGCAACTTCCGTTGTTATCCTTCAGTTCACGGGTCAAATCACCGGTATGCTTTTCTACCCAATCTGAGATTCATGCAAGTTCCCCATTAGCGATTTTTTTTTCCAATTTTTACCGTGAATTCGTGTATTTTCTGATGTCAACTGCTATAGTGTGGGCAATTATTTCAAATTTCATCCGTGAATTAGCGATTTTTCTTAATTTCAGCCGCGAATCAGCCATTTTCTCAATTTTTAGCCCTGAATTTGCGTTGTTTTCAATTTTTTGTACCGGAAATCGCGTCTAGAAACCTCGAATTAGCGCTTTTTCACCATTTTGGTCACGAATATGAGCAATTTACGATTTAGCCACATACTTGCCGCAAGAACAGCGCGTTAGTGCGCTTTCTCTGTTCTAGCCACCTATAAGGACCTCCAGACAGCGGGGAACAGCCTATTTTCAGTATTTTCTTTATTATAGTCTTCAAAATTGCTTCCGGAAAACGCGCCAGTAAGACAATGTCAACGCTTCTTTTCAAGTAATTTCGTCCTATGCTTGTCATTTTGAATTACTCATAAATCAAGTACTACGGTTCTTAGGGCATTTTAGGGTAGTTTGCCTGGCTCGCCCCGCCCCGCCCCCCTTAAAGCTGGCCCTGTCAGCAGCTGACGGTTCCAGGAATATGAGGAGGAATTGGATTCCAGTAACCCAATTGGAGTTGGTTTCATGAGAAATCCGATTCCAGAGTAATTATGCCCAGTTATTGGCCGCTAGCTTGGTTCATTTCTGGGTCTCCATTTGACGCTAAGTTCCGAAACAAGTTATAAAGAAAAAAGAACATGGAAGAAAACGGTTCAACACAAAATGTTATTCAAGCAGAAAGTGGTCCCACCAAAACACGTCTCTAGCTATAATAACTTTTGTAACGCGAATAATCAGATTCTGAGCCGTGAGTTCAAATGACAATATTCAAGGAGTAATTTGAACTATTTTTTATTGGAGTGCTCGGTTTTTAAAGGCCCGTTTACACGAGCAATAAAAATTGCTGCAATTCGGCAATTATTGGACAATTCTTTTCTACAAAAATTGCAGCAATACGAAGCAATTTTCCCTCACGGATAGTTGAGGGATTTTGAAATTGTATTGCAGTGAATTGCTCCATTTCTGAGCAACAAAAATGGCTCAACTTGTACTTTCAGACTACCGTTGAAAAATGTTCCTTTCTTCTTTTTTGGGAATTGTCATCCAGGCCACCCATCCCCTGGTGGCCCGGGGCCAAAAATTGCGGAAAACGTGCAATAATTATCCAACCTCCGTGGACTTACAAAAATTGCAAGAAAAAGTAGTCGCCGGAATTGGACAACAGTGAGCAATATTGGACAATTGGAAGAGGGAGTTCCGAGGAGGGGAAAAATTGCACGAAACGGGGAGTTTATTGCTGGGCAATTTTTCGGCTATTGCTGCAATTCGCTTTCGTGCAATAATTGCCTTTAAAAATTGCCCGTATAAATGGGCCTTAACATAAACCCTCAGATTCCATTGTTTTTGTCATCTTCCAGGTCGACAAACTCATTAAACGTATAAGCATCTAATAGTCTTTTTCAGAGGACCGTATATAGGCGGGTTATCGACCGAACAAACTTGATTATATCGTCTGTAATAACATTTCCTGGGCTTAGGTGGGGGGGTTGGGCAGGGGGTTTTTAACATTTTACTTGCACGTTCCCGTACTTATAGGGAAAGGAAGTACGACGTGTTCGTGAAAACAAATCAAGCCCGAGCTGACTTCATATTCGTTACACAACAGGTAAACGGTTAGATCTCAGTTTACATCGTCTACTGGGGCCCTGGATGCTAAATCAGCCCGGGAGCTGTGACGCGAGTAAACGGACTGAGGACTCTCCGAGAGACACCGCAATTATCAGATTTACCCAGCGTCTGAGCTGTAATATCGACTTAAAAACATCGGCTTTTTATAATTATCCATAGACTCTTTTCATCGCGGCAAGTGGGAGCTGAGCAATCAATCATGTGAAGGCATTGAAAAAAAATATTGAAGCGACAAATTCAGTTTTGAAGAAAATTAATGAAATAAAAATGAGCGGTTTAAGGTAAAAAAAAAAAAAAAAAAGGTTCCGATTTTACGCGTTTTATTTTAATTTTCTTTGTGTACTATCCCGCCCCCCTGCCACACTTTTTAGGTGGTTCATCAGAGGCCTCGGGAAACGATGCTTCTCGGACGCCGGGGCGCTCACTACCACCACTGAGACGGCCGCTGCCACCACCGCGATCAAATGCGACGAGTGTCCGGCGCCGCCGCAGAAAAAAAAACGGCCCCTCGTACCGTTCGGTCGGGTCAAAGTGACGTTGACCGCTGCCATGACCAAGGTGGGTCGGATGACCGCACTGTGCCTTAAACAGGACCCGTTGATCAGGGAACTTCGCCTGTTCTGTATGGATCCGCCGGCGGGTCTGGCCGCCGATCTAAAACCGATTAATCCGTCGGCAAAAGTGTATGCGTACACTGGGACTGGATTGAGACACGCTATGACTGTGAGTGGTACAGTGGGAAAGGGGGGAAGTGGGGGTTAATGTCATTACCACCCCCCTCCGTCCCACAACACAACTCAATTCTCGACGCTTTTGTTGTTTTTTCTTTTAAAGAAATCGGATATCGTGCTGTGCGTCGGAGGCGCTGAACCTAATGACGTGACAACGGACGAGGAAATTTTCGCCAAAAACACCGGGTACATTAAAAAAGTAGCGACAGCGGTCGCCATGTTCTGCCCTGAGGCGATCGTCGCCCTAGCCGTCTATCCGATCAATTCCACAGTGCCCATGTTCGCCGAGGTCTTTCAAATTCATTTCAGTTTATAAAACAAAAACAACCTCCTCGATTGCATTTTTTGGTTCGATCAGATAATGAACCAACACGGTGTCTTCTGTCCGAATAAAATCTTAGGCGTCATGTCATTGCACACCATGCGGGCAAGGTCGGTTGTTTCGAACACTCTCGGCCTCGAACCTTCGTCAGTTGATATTGACGTAGTTGGGGGCGGCACGCCGTCCACGATGATTCCAGTTATTTCCTCAGGGCTACCATCGTCAGGCTTCAAGGTATGAATATTTACCGCCCTCCCCCCACCATCCGTCATTTCACCATTTCACAAGAAAGCATCAAAGATAAAACTGAGATTTATACCTCGCTAAGTCAAAAATGATCAACGATGGTATTGCGTGGTCTTAAGATCTCTGATAGTTTCTTATTTTTATATAACTATAACGTCTCAAAAAGTTTCTATCCAACCAAGGCTCGTCTAATTAAACTCAGAGTAGACTGCCGTGTTGGAGGCTCATAACACTTAAAACAAACAATTTTCCGCATTTTCATTGTTATTCTTCACATTCCCCAGAGAAAAATTGATGAAATTTCGAAAGCAGTAACAAATATGTCGTCTTCAGTTTGGGAGTTGAATAAAAGGCAGGCTATTGTTTCAGCTGCTCACGCCCATGCATCTTTTGCTCACAAACTGGCTCGAGGTAAATGAAAAATAAATAAGCCGACCAATAAAGGGGAGGGGGTGTAATGTACTGACCAATACGAAGTTAAATCTCTTTCTCATTGTTTTGTTTGCCTTTTGTTTTCTCTGGCACTTTTTTTTTCTTGTATTATTAAATTGAGAAGGTAAAATCGATAGTCCCTCCTCCCACTGGGTCATTCATTTTCAATAATGACACCCCCAAGGTTAAAAACCTCTATTCCACCCCCCCCCCCCGTGCTTTCAGACCAAAAGGCACTTAATTTCCCTCCGTTTCAACACTTTTGAGGTCACTCCTTGTTCAATAGCCTAGGCTACACGCCATTGACGAACTAATCCCCCCCTCCCCGTCCAACCAATCGTTTTAGGACTCGTAGGCAAAACGTCAAGGGACACGGCGTTTTTCCGCTCGTCAACGCTGTACGGAGTTCATTACATGGCTCTTCCGGTCGAATTGGGATTGTCGGGCGTCAACAGAAATCTGGGAATGCCTCTGATGTCGGACAAGGAGATTTCACGTTTCGACGGAGTTCTTCCCACCCTGTTGGAGGACATAAAACGCGGCGAACGTGAAGGGCATTTGTTCGGACAGGAAGCGCACCGGGATGATTTGATTGAAGCGGTGAAGCCTGCTGCAGTTCGTGCATAACGGATGATTGATGAAGACTGAGTGAGCAGGGGAGAGGGGGTGGATTGATGATCGTCTAAATAAAACATGTTTCTTGCTAGTCAAAAAATGTCTTATCAGCGTCAAACCGGTGGCATTTATCCACAAAATTTGATTTTTGGGTCGTTCGCAGGTAAAGCTGTCGCAAAAACTAAATGAAATCCGAAACTGTCAACTATTTAACCGTGAAATATTGTAGAAATATTTGTAAGTGGGGAGGGGGGTGAATAGCCAGTTTTGCTAATTATTAGGGCAGTAATCGTCAGTTTATAGGCATTTTCAAGGTGTGAATGCGCAGTTTGGTCATTTTTGACGCGCGAATAGTCGATTTCGCCATTTTCAGGATTTCAGGACAGAAGTCATAAATCTGCTTAGAGCTTTTTAAAGGGCGAGTCGTCAGCTTAACTATTTTTAGACCTCACAGAGTAATTTTTACCAATTTTAGGTTGTGCAGAAAAGCCAGTTTGGGCATTTTTACGGCGCAAACTGCCAGTGTGGTCATGTCTAGGGCATGAATAGTCAGTGTGATATTTTCAGGGCATGAATCGTCGTTTGGCCATTTTTAGGTAAGAAATCGTGCCGGCTTTAGGCATTTTTAAGATACGAATTCTTAGTTGAGCAATTTTTTAGGGTGCGTAGAGTCAGTTTTGTAAATTTCATGGTGTGGACAGCCATTTGGCCCTGAATAGTATTTTGGCGCGAATAGTGCGTCAAACCAAGGCGTTTTGCCATTTTGGGGCGCGAGCGTAGTAAGTTTAGTCATTTTTGATGGTGAGAATAGCTACAGCATAGCTATTTGTAGGCAGTTAATGGCCGTAAAGCCATTTTACTTCCATGTTTCCGTAGGGAAGGAAGTTTGGTAATGCAAAAAAAAAAAAAAAAAAAAAAAAAAAAAAAAAAAAAAAGACCCTGTTAAATATAGTTACCGTTAAAGAGAACTATTAGGCTACAAAATTCTTAATTCGTCACGACGTCGTTAGAATTTGTGTGAGTTCATATTTTGTGTCTATTTAGGGTGACCAGACGTCCTACTTTCCCCGGGCATGTCCTACTTTTTAATTTAGAGCGTCCGGGCTCATATTTAAGGTGTCCGGGGAGAAGTCAAAATTGTCCTCTTTTTTGTCCTACTTCTCGGTCTCAAGTTGTGACGTCTAGTCCTAACATCTTTCACGTTGAAGCTGAGGAGCTTAGGCTCTGGCACTTACCTCACAAACTAGAACACTAGAACACTCGACCGTCAAAACAGTCAGTTTGAACAATCAGGCGCGCTTCGTAATTTACAAAACCAACTTTCGCCATTTTAACTCTGTGAACCTTATTTCGCCGATTTTTCGTTCTTTAAAAACAAAATTTTGCGGATTCGTCTCATTCAAACGCAATTTTGTGGATGATTTTTTTTTCAAACAAAAATACTGACTTGATTTTTACTTAGGAGAATTTTAACTTAAGTAGCGACTATGAATACGGGCCGTATTTAACTGCTTCAAAGGAAATTCATGAAATACTGACACCTACTGTTGTATAGGACTTTAAACGTGAGTGGTTAACGCTTAAACTCCAGATTTTTTTACGCTTATCGTGACGTCACATAACCGCAACCATTAACCGTCAAACGCTTATGCAATAACTCTCTATTGTCTTTAAACGTTCAGTTTTGATACGTCAGTTAAGGATGTAACGCGATTTTTTGAGATTAAATCGTAAATTTTGAGGTTAAAACCGTCATTTTCCGGATAAAATTGTCAGTTTTTATAATGGAATATGCGGCACAACACTTCAGGTTGGGAGTAAAATCGTCAGTTTTAGAGTAAAATCCTCTCTTTTCGGTTGAAACAAAGTTCTTTTCATGGTAAAATAAACCTTTTCGGGTTAAAATATTCAATTTTGAGGTGGAACCGTAAAAATGGCAAAATGACCAGTTTTGTAGTGACAGCTTTTCGGGTAACAACGTCAGATTTGGCGCGAAATCGTCTATTTGGGTGTTAATGTCATCTCATTTGGGAACAAATCGCCAGTATTATGGTGAAATTGTCAGTTTTGTGTTAAAATCTTCAAGAGTTTTCAAGAGACAGAGTCGTAAAACCATCCGTTTTAGGGAAAACGTCAGTACGTGGCGTGAAATTGTCAGTTTTGGAGTAGAATATCGAGTTTCGGGTTTGTGACGCCAGTTAATATCGTCTCATTTTTTAACAAATCATCAGTTTTGTGTTAAAATCGTCAGAGTTCTCAAGACAGAGTTGACAGTTTTGGTGTAAAATCATCCGTTTTGGAGAAAATGTTGTTATGATGGGAAATTGTCAGTTTTGGAGTAAAATATCCGGTTTTGGGGTGAAATCGTAATTTACACGGTAAAATATTCCGTTTTGAAGTGAATTCGCCAATTTTAGTTACTACAAAACATGGGGATTTTACCCTAAAAGTTAAATTTTATCGCTCACCATTTACCTACAATTTTGCGCAACGGGACAATTCATTTCCACCCGTTTTATCAATTATATTAACATATAATTTAATTCAGAGTGGACGGGTGGAAATTAATTGCCCAAATGCAGAATTTTTTTTGCAAATATAGGAAACGTTATTAATGCGTTATTCTTGTTTGCGTGGAGTCAACGTCAGCTTTGGCGAGAAATCGTTTGTTCTTTGGTATTTAGTCGAGCGAAGCACGCAATTTCGGTCGTAGGACAAACGTGCTATCCGGGGGGGGGGGGACGTGGTGACTACAAATTTTGGAAAAAGCGTTTATAAAACTACAGATAGCAATAATTACAGGTTTCTCGATGAAACTTTCAGACCAAAATTAGTAAGAAATCACACTAGTTCGTGGTGTAAGCAGACCATAATTCAGGTAAAGAGGCGAAAACACTAAAAAACACTGATATGCTGATCTATAGGGCCAAGTCCACAGCAAAAGTTTAGAACAAGCGCTAGAGTTCATAGCTGAAAGTAACAAAAAAAAAAACACAGATTCCGGAATAAAACTGAGAAAAAAGCTAATTCGCGGCTAGAATGGTAAAAAATCGCTGATTCGCGGGATGAAAACGCTACATGGCGGCTAAAATTGAGAAAATGCACTAACTCAAAAAAAGCAGTAAATCTCACTGCTAAAATGAGGAAAAACGCTACCTACCAAAATGTGTGTTTCTCACACCAACTAATGACCAGGTTTTTGTTTTCATATATTTTACCGAGTAAAAGCGACATACAGACCGACAGCAAGCCGAAAACCACTTTTTCAACGTTTCTGAGGTTTTGTATCAAGAATATGAAGTCATCTAGGACTCATCACCATAATCCCTTTCCCTAAATGGGAACACGGAAATAAAATTGAGAAAAATCGCTAATTCACGGCTTAAAGGAGAAGGACTGTAATTAAAGGCAGAAATTGAGCAAAATCGCTAATTAGCAGTTAAAATGAGGGAAAAAAACCACGTCGAGGCCAAAAATTGAAAAAATAAAATTGCTGTTTCGCGAAATAAAAACGCTATTTCACGTCTAAAACTGAGAAAAAATATTAATTCACGGATAAAATTGAGAAAAACTGCCGATAAACTGCTAGAATGGAGAAAAATTGGCAATTCCGCACTAGTGATTTGGTCTTGCATGGGAAAGGGCGGTCTTGGTCCGTGTGTTTACCTTGGGATGTTTTGTATTGAGAAAAATTCATGTCGATATTTACGTTCAAAGTAGCCAAATTGGCTTTTAAAAATTGAAATCTCAATAAATTACTTTGGTGGTAGAGGGGTGGGTGTGCAATGCTAATGCTGTTCGCAAACTTTTCTAAAAAAAAAAGGTAGTGTCGGAAAGAAACAAGCAATATTGGTGAAAATGCTTGAATAACGTAATTATTTCATGATTCAGGGTCAAAGGAACGATCACAAGTCTGCTGTGGTCTTGGCCTTGCGTCGGTCTTAATCTTGCAAGAAAGTAGAAGACCAGTCTTGCGAGACCGGCTTGGTCTTGCTCATCACTAATCCGCACCAAAAGAAATTAAGATAAAACGGTAATTTTCAAATAAAGTGTAGAAAAAGTGCTCATTCGCTGCTATAAATTGAGAAAATTGCCAATGCGTGGCGTCTAAAGCATATTTTGAGAGTAAGGGGGAAAGCGCTGAATCACGGTTCAAATTTAGAAAAATAGCTGGATAAAATCGGGGAAATGCGCTAAAATTCACTGCTTGCATTGAGAAACACTAATTCGCGGATGAAACTGAGAAAATTCCAATCCGCGGATTCCGATGCCAATTTTGCAGCTTAAATAGAGAAAAATCGCTATATTTTGCGGGATAAAAATGTTACTTGCTGGAATTAAGGAAAAATGTAGGAAACCCGCCAGTTAGCGGCTACTTTGAGGAGTGTTTTTAAAAATACTAATTTGCGACTAAAAATTTAGGAAACATGCTAGCTCGCTGCTAAAATGTCAATTCACGGCTTCTGAAGGCAACTTCGTAATCGTAACTAGAAAGGAGAAACGGCTACTTCACGGATGAAATTGAGATAAAACTAATTTACACTCACAACTATAAACTGTAGAAAAATCGCTAATTCACGGATGAAATTGAGAAGAAGCTCTATTCCGCGGCTAAAATGTAGAAAAAAAGAAAAAAAGATTTGGCCCTGAAACTGCGGCATTTTTACCATTGAAACACATCGTTCGGCCTTAAAACATGCAATGCATAGACCGCGAAAACGGAAATAAGGAAGTAATATTAGGTTGCATGCTATGTTTGGAGCTTAATTATGGTTTGAGCTTATTTGTGGTTGAACCATTTTTATTGTTGGATGATTTTTCGGTAAGGGGGGGGGGTCAAGTCACGTCTGGCACGTCAGTCGAGTAACTGATTATTTTCGCCGCATATTATCCGATCCTCTGTCTTTATTCCTCGCTCCGAAAGCTATTTTTGAGCTCTTATACTCAGTCCTTTTGTGGTGTCATTTGAATGAAGGGAAAAATTTGTCAGAAGGAAGTCGATGACTGACTAATAATTTTCCTTCCCCTCCCCCCCCACCACCGCCGTGCGATCAAAATTTCCCTTCGGCTTTCAACAATACATCTCGCCGCCACTTTGTGACAACCCCTTGGCACCTCACTAGACATACACCCTCTTTCTCCAGCCGAACAGTCACATAACACACCCTCTCACCCGTACAACTCACCCCCTTTTTCCACTATAAAGCGGACACTGCTCCCCCTCCACCATGCACACCACTCTCCATATAGTGTATTCACACGCTTTCTTAAGACATTCCTAGCGATACCTTCACCTTGCGACACGCGAACAAAGCGGTTGTTTTCATTAAAATAACAACGACTCCCCCCCTCCCCACTAAGCCAGAATTTCAAGGAGTTTAGCAATAAATAAATTTAAAAAAGGACGAAAATCACTATGAAATTACTCACAATTTTATGATTCAAATGAGCAAGCTCTCTTTCGGTCACTCGGCGACGATTTTGTTCTTGCTGCTGTCGTTTGTACTGGCTGTACTTATAGAACAGGTACATTCCAGGAAGGGCGAGAACGACGAGGGGCTTCATAAAAGCCGACGTTCCTAAATTCCGCGGCATTTCTGAAAACAGAGATAACAAAAAACAATGACCCCCGTCCGACGTTATTTATTTTGTGTTAATTAGGATCACGATTGATATACAAAGATGGTGAGACACGCAAGCTGGGAATTCACCCCCCTCCCCCTCGCACAATGAGTCTTCTGCGGATTCCCTGAAGTAAAGTCTGGTCGGAGTACTAGTTACTATGGTTTACTATTTTACTAGCGACATTGGTGTGAATGAGTCGAGTAAGTTACGGTGGTTTTCGAACAGGAAAGGTGTTCTCTGTAATTTAATTAACGAATAGAAATTAAGTGTAAAGTTTTGCTCACCTGTGACGTTTCTTTTATTAATTTTTCACTATAATGTCGCTCTGTGAAATTGAATATATTATACAGTTTCGAATTAACTTGTGAACAACAAAATTTCGAGTGTTAAATACAAAACGACGGGAACCGGCCCTTTGTGGCGGCCGGATGCGGGTGAACCTGGGAGGCCGCACTCTCCGTCTGGCCGCTCGTTGTCCTCCCCTTTTCTTTTTCTGAGTGTGGGTGTTTTTTTTTTTTTTTGTTTTTTTTTTGTTTTTTTTTTTTCCTCCTTTCACTTCAACCCTACCGTAGCCACCGCCTCCACCACCGTCCGAAGGGTATGGGGCGGCTAGAGTTTAACCCTGCCCCCCCTCCCTATAAGCGCAGATATAGTTCACCTTCTCTCTATGCCGCCCCCAACCTGGAGAATAGCGCAAGCGTACAATTTTGTGGCAGTTTCCAAAGCTCAATACACCCCCTTTTCAAAACAGAGGAGGGGTGTGAAAAAAACTTTTGTTTCATCTCCCCCCCCCCCACAACGCTCACAGAGGGTATATTTTTTCATATTTGTTTCACCTTCTAATTACAATTGTTCATTTAGTTTGTAACTTCACCACTGAACCACTTAAGCGACACGCTTTCCCGCAGCATCCCAGGCGCTCTCCATTTCCACTAAAAGCTCGACTTTCTTGTGCCCTAGTTTCTTCTTTGTTTTCAAGACAGGCGTAAAAATAGCAACATTTTTCATTTTAGATCCCAAGGTCAACATTAACGTTTTCACGCCCCCTCCCCACTTTCTCGCGCTCCTCTATGCACACAGAAAAGGATGGAACAGCGCTTTATAAAGGGCTTATAGCTACTTAAGTACTGAAGCTCCTTGTTTTTTAAAAATTCATCTTAAAAAGCCTTTTAGCTCTGTAGGTACCCCAGCAGTTTTTAACACGACCCCTTCGGGGCCCAAAAAGCCCCTCCATGCCCTCCTCTCTTACAACCCACCAAACGTGAACGAAAAATAGACCAAGAGGAGCAAAGGAGCAGGAAGGAACGGTAAAATGAGGCAGTGAAGGAACATACGTCACAACAATGACGTTATTTGTATCAGTGACGTTGTGACAGAGAAATCAATACGACGATCACAACCCCGTAGAGGGGATTCCCTGTGAGTGAAAAAGGTATAAAGTCGAAGCGTAGCTGTGTAGAGGGGCGACGTCAAATCGCTTTTAAAGTGAACAGAAAAATGGTGTTTCTTTTGAAGACGATTTGTGGAAGTTTTCATGCTTTGAAGGAGCATTAATGCACCCCCTGCCACGCCCCAAACAAATCCACTGACCCTAATAAATACTCGGGCTCTCACAGACAATGTTAAAGTCAAAACAATGTGACGCATGTTTGGTCCGTTCTATAGACTGGAAATCCGTTCGAATAAACCCCTATCGGGCCCCCATATGGGCGCTCATTGAATGACTGACACCATTACCGACCTACCCCCAAAGCTGTAGTACCAATCGCTGTAGTTTGTAGCTTTAAAACTGGTGGTTTGGCCCAATTAAACACACAAAAATGGGTGCAAAGCGCGAAACTCGCAAAATTTGCGGCTAATTACAGAGCATTTGCTCGGGGCTGAAACGGCCACGGCACAGTTTCCGTTGAGTTGGAATAAAAACTCCTATATTCGGCCTAGAAGCTTGTCGATTTGGCATATAAAATTGTCAATTAGGCAAATGAATTGTCAATTTGGCCTAGAAAAGGTCAATTTGACCTAAGAAAAACGGTTCATTTGACCTATAAAACGTAAATTCGACCGAGAAACTTTGAATTTGAGCTCGAAATTGTCCACAATAGCCTAAGAGCTGTCAATTTTTGCCTAGAAACAGAGTATACTCGGCCATGAAACTGTCAATTTGGTCTAGAAACTGTCAGTGCGGACTATGGAATGTCAATTTGGCGTAGAAACTGCTTTAAATTTGGCGTAAAAACTGCACATTTTTGGCTTTATTGATATGTTTTGGACTGGAAACTGTTGCCCGTAAAACTCTCCGATTGGCCTAATAAATATACTTATCTACTTTCGACTCATCAGAACTGTCAATTAGGCCCATTGCGAAACTGCGGATGCTTTTTTACGGCTAAAATGTAGAAAAAAACGTTAATGCGTTGTCCTTGGGGCAAGTCCGTAGCTGGAATTACGAAAACCCGCTAATGTGAATTATAGCGTTAAAGCTGCGAAGTTTAGCTTGGTGCTAATATGCGGTGAAAATCGAGAGAATTTCTGTGCCAACTTTGTGCCTGTGTTGGTAGTGTTTTACTTTGCGAAACATTTTGGTTTATTTTTAATTTTAGCCTTGAATCAGCGTTTTTTATACAGTACTTTTCAACCGCAGATTAGTGATATTTCTCAATTTTAGCCGCAAAATAGCATTCCCTCATTTTAGACACGATATTTTTCTCAGTTTTGGCCACGAATTTGCCTTCAAAAACCGTGAATTGGCGATATCCCAATTATAAAGCTGTGAATTTTGTCCATGAATTTGTCAGTCATTTTGTCACTTTTATCCGCGAATCAGCGCTTTATCTCAATTTCAGCCACGAAAGTTGCCTTCATGAGACAGCCGCGAGTTGGCGCCTTTTCAGTTTTAGCCGTGAATTGGCGTTTTTTTTTCTATTTTAGAAGCGATTAGTGATTTTTCTCGGTGTTTAGCGCTTTTTCCGAAATTTTTGCGTCGTACATTACAATTAGGTACCCACAAGATTAGCACATTTGGCTAGTCTTCTTAACTTGCTAAATTGAGCGCTTTTACTTAATTTTAACCTCTAATTATTCCTAAATTCAAGCCAAGAATTACCGTTCTTGATCAATTTTAGCAGCGAACTTGCGGATTTTGTCAAATTGATCCGCCTTCAAGTGGTTTTATCAAGTTTAGCAGCCAGTGTATCTTGTTACATCATTTTTAGTTCAAAATTAGCAGGTTTTATCAGTTTCTGCGGCGTATATTAGCGTTTTTTCTCAATTTTGGCCACACATTGTCGTTTTCTCAATTTGAATGCTGTGAATTAGCTCTTTTAATGAATTCTTGTCACGATTTAGCATTTTTCTCAATTTAGCAGTGAAACAGCGTTTTTCAGCCGCGATTTTTCTCAGTTTTATGGCCGCGAGTTTTCCTTCAGAGACCGTGAATTCGCGCTTTCTCAATTTATTAAGACGTTAATTTTGCCCGTGAATTTTAGCCACGAAGTTGTCTACAAGACACGCTTCGAACTGGCGTCTTCTCTTTGCACAGGCATAAATTGGCTTAATTTTCTCAATTTTAGCCGTGCATTAGTGATTGTTCTCCATGTTTAGCGCTTTTTCCCGAAATTTTTGAGTCGCACTTAGCCACAAGATTAGCTCATTGGCTATAGCCTTTGACAACTTGCAAAAATGAGCGCTTTTACTTAATTTTAAAAAACGAATCATTTCTCTATTTGAGCTAAGAATTACCGCTTTTACTCAATTTTAGCTGCGAATTTGCGGATTTTGTCAAATGGATCCGCCTATTAGCATTTTACTCAATTTCAAGTGCCTTTATTATAGCTAATTTTAGCTCCGATTTAGCAGGCTTTCTCAGTTTCAGCAGGCGTATTTGCGTTTTTTCTATAATTTAGACGCACAGGCTTTATTTCTCATGAAGGAAACTCCGTGGCCGAAATTGAGATTGATGCGCTAATTCACGGGCAAAATTTGCGGCTAAATATTAATTGGGAAAGCGCGAATTCACGTTTTCTGGTGGCAATAAATTATCGACTAAAACTGAGGGAAAATGTGGCTCAAAACCGCTATTTTGCTCCTGAAAATAAGAAAAATGCTAATTCCTGACTACAATTAATTAAAAGCGCTAATTCGCGGCATTCAGTTTGATAAAACAGTGATTCTCAACCTGGGGGGCCCAAAGTGATTTCCAGGGGGGCGTGAACCTGTCCCCATGACCTTAAGGTTGAGACCGACCATACAAAAATAGTAAACTTCAGGAACGTCATATTTTTGTTTCTTTACGCTGCCCCTGAGTCTCTCAGCCCATAATCAATAATTGAGATATGCAGTCGGCAGGCCTATGTCGAGGGGGGGGTGAACTGGGTCATTTATCCCCGGGCCCGGTTTTCCTTGGGGGCCCGGATTTCAAAAATCAAGAAAAGGAAGAAAAAAAGGGAAAGCTTTACTGGAAGTTCAACTGTGCTGGAAATCTCCGTGAGTCCCGTGTCTTAAAAAACAATAATAAGTATAATTTTTGCAAAGCGTTAAATTAGGGCAATTATGTTTCACTGCATTTGCTATGAATTATAGCACTTTTTCAAATTGCAATTTTCTGCAGTTGCCATCAGAAGCCAAGGATTTCAATGTGTTATAGATTTTGGACGCGAATCATCTTTTTGCTGAATTGAAGCCGCGAATAAGCGTTTTTCTCCATTTTAGCCACGAGTTATAGTTTTGTCTTCACTTAGACGTGAATTAGTGATCTTTTAATTGGTATCCGCGAATCACCGTTTTTTTTTTTTTTTTCTTGTTTACCTATGATCAGCGAATTAGCGCCTTTTTCGATTTTATCCACGAATTAGGGATTTTTCTCAATTTTAGCCGGGAATCAATATCCATTTTTTCAAATTTTAGCCGCTAATTATAGATTTTTGTCAATTTCGTCTGTGAATTAGCCATTCTTCTCAATTTCTCGCAATTTCGTGATCCGTGTTTTGCGCAAATTTAGCCACTAACTAGCGCCTAAGTAAGCTCTTTTTTATCCAGGAATAATGGGCAATTTTTCTGAATTTCACTTGCGAGCCTGCCATTTTGCTCGATCTTAGTCCCGAATTAGCGTGGTTTCTTTCTTTTTAGTGCATTTCATTCTGAAAATGCACTATTTTTTTCCTTCTTCCTTCAATTCTAGTCACGGATTTTTCCCTCTCATTCATAACTTGAGTTAGGGTTTTTTTTTTCAATACTAGCCGCGGACTGAGCCCATAACAGAACAGCACATTTAGCGTTTTCTTTCTAAATTTTAGGCGTTAAATGGTCTCTGAGCGAGGACCATCAGCGTTTTAGCGCATTTCATTCTGAAAATGCACTATTGGTCTCGTCGTGATGGTGGCAAACATGGGTCACGTCATGTTTTTTTCACGTTTCAGAACCTCTAGAACACGAATTCAGTGGTCTCCAGGATTCATATATATTATATATATATCCTTATGGCCGTTTTCTTGTTAGCACGATAACTCTCGAAGAAATCAATTTAGCGGAACGCGCTTTGGCACAAAAATCAGTTGTCATAAGACCCCAGTTGGTATTGGATTTGGGTCAAATCGGTCAAGGTTGAGAGGGGGGACAGGGCTTGAAATGGTCAAAAAATCACTACAAATCACCAGTTGGTTCCAGAAGCATTATATTCGGTACGATGATTTCTTTTTGAAGTAGCCTTTGATTCCCATTAAGCTCAGCTTAAACAAACCCGGCATCAAACAGTACGAGGAAGGGTCAAACATTAACGAAACAAATCATGGTCTCAACATTATTACTTCTGGGACGGCTTGGGGTATCCGCATACGAAATGAAATGCACTCTTTCCGACCGCCAGCTGCCAAAGCAAATTTTTTTTTTTTTTCGACTTCGGTCTTCAAGTTGCACCGAGAAGCCACAAACGGCCACGTTTCCGCAGTTACAGCTACAAATATTAACGCTTTTTCACCATTTTTTGGGTGCGAATTTTCTCGATTTGACCATTTTCAGACTAGTCAGATCAAGTTACCGCTTCCGTGTGGACTGACTCGAATATTCTGCCACACAATTTGCTATAAAGCACCTCTGCGAGCGTTCTATTCCCCAAGATTGGATAGACTGAAAATCGTCGAAAAGAGCCAAATCGACGTTACGACGTCGTAAAATAAAACTTCTTTTCACGTTCACACCCACGAATGTAGGACCTAAAAATGCTAATTTTTCCATATTTAAGTTTTGCTGTGCCCGGGGCCCTTCGCACCCCTAACATGGTAAGCTACTGGGGGCCTGAAGCTCTTAATGAGCCATAATATTAGGCCACTCCTAGAAGCTAAATATTTGAAATATTATTCCAAACCTTCAGCGTCGAGCTTGTAAGCGCACTTCAATTGTTTGAGTTTTTTTGGGTTAATCGTTGGAATAATTGCGCCAAATTGGGGCATTTTTATGACAGTAGCAGGTGGTGGGGGGTTTATGCAAGGAAAAATGGCACTGCCAGTGATACTTTGAGGACAATTTTGTTCTAAAATTGTATAGGTATTACCTAGATTATTAAATTGTGATAAAATATGTACATAATTCACATTTATATAAAACCGTTACTGACCCCCCCCCCCCCCTGTACAACTAAGCATTCTGTGCTTTGGTGATGTGACGCCCGATGCTTGCTACAGGCGGTGGGTGAGAGCATGCCTAACAATTTATCAGTAACAACGAAACTACCTCTTTTTTGTTGTGAACTCGTGCTCGTAGAATTGATTGTTTGACGGTGGCTTAAATATTCGAATAGTCGCTCCTAGTAAGATATTTTATTGGTTTTTCTTTTAAATAATTATCGAATTCAAAGCGAAAAATCACAGGACCTACAATGGCCGTTGACCAACCACCTGTTACCGAGGAGGGACGACGTGCCGTCAAGCGACAGTCCAAGGAGCAGTCCATGGATGTTGACCAAGTCAATGGGATCGAGGGAAACGCTCCAGCCGTTGGGTCCAAGTCGAAAAAAGCTCGCCTCAACGCTGACGCCGTCGAATTCAGAAAAATCCCCGTCCCTCGTCATCGATTCACACCGCTCAAAGAGAATTGGATGAAAATCTACACGCCCATTGTTGAACACTTGAAACTTCAGATTCGTTTCAATTTAAAAAGTCGAAACGTTGAAATTCGCAGCTGTCCCGAAACCGAAGACATCGGTCACGTCCAGAAGGCGGCCGACTTTGTCAAAGCCTTTGTGTGCGGTTTTGACGTTGAAGACGCCCTGGCTTTGTTGCGACTTGAAAATCTCTTCATTGAAACATTCGAAGTGAAGGACGTCAAAACACTTAAAGGGGACCATTTGTCGCGAGCCGTCGGTCGACTTGCTGGCAAGTCGGGGCGAACGAAATTCACAATCGAGAACGTGACTAAAACTCGAATAGTGCTGGCTGATACTAAAATTCATATTTTGGGCTCCTACCAGAACATTCAAGTAGCCATGAAAGCTATTTGTAATCTAATTATGGGAAGTCCACCGTCTAAAGTGTACGGGCAACTGCGAAACGTCGCCTCTAGAATGTCAGAACGCTTGTAACTTTATTTAAATATATTTTAGAAAAATCATAAATGATTATACGTTAGTTTCCAGGCTTTTCGCCCCTCTAAACCACTAATAATACTTATTTGAACCTAATCAACGGCATAGCAATTAATAATCAGTCCGTACAAGGCTTAAGGAGGAGTCTAAAAGTTAAAATAGGGCCTGAGCATCACAAGAAACGCACCCCCCTCGGGGCCAAATTGACAGGTGGTGCCATGGTAGTAATAAACTTTGCCAATTTCAAACACTTGAAAATATAAGCGAGCAAAGTTCCCAACACTCTTAAACGCTAAAACAATGAAATAACCCGAAAAGAAATGTGAAATTTTTATGACAATTATCTGACCAATGTAGCGTCGATCTGCTTAACCCACGGAATCACCAATTTGATTTTCCTTCGATAGTTGGGATCCTGAGCGATTGGATTGAATTCCAAATAGACCGTGTCCAATTTTTTATTTTCCGCCAACTCGTCGACGCAGCTCCAGTCGGACACGTCGTTGTGGTTGAGCTGTACCCACAACACACGAAAATTGAACGAATAATTTTCCCGAGGAACACCCCCTGCATTTTTTTTGTTCTCTCACCCAAAACTCTTGGAGTTCGGTCAAATGTCGCACATTTTGAATTTTTCTAACGCGATTCTTAGCCAAATCCAACGTTTTAAGTTTGGTCAGCGTTTCTAGTCCGTCGATTTCTTCCACGCCGTTTTCCGAAATGTACAGTTCCTCCAAATTTGTCAGCGTCTCCAAATTTTTAATTTTAGTGATGCGATTACTCTAAAAAACAACACAAAAAGGACACTGGTAATGAGCGATAATTAATGTGGTGGAGGGAAGGGAGGGGTGAGGTACACAAACCTGAAAACTGACGAGCTCCAAATTGGTCAACGTGCTAATACCGTTGATTTCACCAATTTTGTTTTTTCCCAAAAATAAATTTGTGAGCGAAGTTAAATTTTCGAGGTTTTCTACGACCTTAAAAAACAAAACATAAATTCGAAATTCTTCAAAAACTGTAATCAAAAATACCCGAATTCTGTTGTTGCCCAGCTCCAAGAGTTCAAGCTCGACCAAATGACCCAAATTTTCAATTTTAGAAATTTTGTTGCTAGTAAGAAATAATTTCTTTATTTTTGTCAAATTTTCTAGTCCTTTGATTTTTGAAATTCTGTTAAAGGACAAATCTAAAATCCTGAGGAGGAGCGGGGGAAAAGGGTACCGTTAGAATGACGTCACAAACTATAAAAGAAGCATGTTTAGCGACGCACTCGAGGTTGACCAAAGTTTCCAGGCCTTCAATTTCGGTTATTTGATTGCCGTACAGCTCAAGCTCGACAAGGTGAACTAAAGAGGTTAGATTTTCGATCCGTTTGATCAGATTCGACCGTAAAAGTAGACGTTCGAGACGATTAACCTTCATGAGCTCTTCAGATTTGATGAAACCTATTCGCATGTTGTACATGTCTACTTCCTGTCAAGGATAGAATAATCGAATTTTTAAATGAGCATGCGGGGGGGGGGGGGATTTGTAAAATACACGCACCGTGGCTTCAGGATCGGTTACGACAATTTCTCCTAAATCTCCACCGCCATCGTCGCCGGATTTGTGTCCTGTAAGGGGCAGAAATGATAAGGGAGAAGGGAAAATAATTTTTAAAAATTGCTACGTACCTTCGTCGGTGTCTGGAGTAACTGGGCGGTCAGGCTCAGTCACTGTTACGCACTGTCTTGTCGCTGAAATAAACATAAGACATGACAAAAGGAAATCAAAAGGAATGAGCCCACTTGGCGACATCCAGTTATTTTAGGGCAGCCAATTAGGACCCAAAACCCCTTGACTACTTAGAGCGACATTCTACGCCTCGATGTGGGGTTGAGAAGGATAAAATGTCAATATTTCCGAAAATGTTGAAAAACATCCCACAGGGTCAGGAGCCGATAAGCCCCTCCCCACCAATAAACGAGGCAAAGTGGACGAAAATGACCCCGTTTCGCCATGTCTCGTTGGTTCTGGGTAATTTTCTATACTCCAGAACGCCCTAACGAGGTCCGCCGTGGGGCCGGACAGCCCAATAAGGCGGCTGAAAACGCAGGAATCAAAGGACCCCCCCCCCCACAATTGAACGGCTCGTCTAATTGATTATTCGTATCGATTTCGGATTCTCGGTGACGAGGAACCCTTTGAATACGCAGTTTCATCAAATTTTAAATCGCCGTGGGCAATTTTCGCAAACATCTTCCAGTGGGCGATTTCCCAGAGGGTTTAGCGGGCCATTCAGGAGGTCTAGAGGGCGATTTTGCTGATTCGTGGTTATTTGGGGGGGGGGGATCAATCGACAATTTAAGCCGGTTTTGTCCTAAATACCTCTTAAGGCAACCATCAGTGTCCCCTGACCGTGGCCAAAAATGAGCATTTCACGATGTCGATAGTTGGAGCCACTTTGCTCGACTCCAGAGCAGCTAAACTGTGACGTCATCCTGCATCGGGACCTTTCTTGAACTTTATAACTGTCATTCGCGGCGCGGTAGCCGTCCGCAATTTTTGCTGATCCGCACCCATTCGAGAGAAAAAAAAAAAAAAAAAATTATGCCAAGGTTCCAAGGTTGACCCTTTCAAAACCCAATTTAACGGGGTTTGAAAAGCCAATTTGGCGGGTTCAGCTTCTTCAAAAATGAAATTTCGCGGGGCTGACTCACCCAAAAAAGCAATTTCGTGGGCTTAGTTCATTCGAATTTAACCCATTTCGCATGATTGGCTCATTCATATAAAGAGTGTCACTAGCAAGACTCATTAAATAAAGCAATTTCGTGTATTTAGCACTTTCAGCGCCCAAATTTCACGAATCTGGCACTTGCAGACATGAATTTCACGGATTTGGCTCCTTCGGAAACGAAATATCGCGGTTTTGGTTCCTTCAGAAACAATATATCTTTCCACGTAATAACACCTCCACCTGTCCTAATCGCTACGGCAGCCTGGAACATGATCACTGGGCTGCCCAACGTGAGACAGTTTCCTCCACCAACAAGTCATGGACATTTAAAAATTCCCACCGGCCAGTGGCGGATCTAGATTGTCATCTTGGGAGGGGTTCCACCATAAATCAGATGAACTCTTTCCTTTTATGAAACAATGATCCAGCGATTTTGTCAATCAGGTTTCCATGCTCCCCACCACCCACGCTCATCCACTGCTAAAATTGGGAAAAAGCGCTAATTCAAGGTGGAAGTGGAAAATCGCACAATATGCGGCTAAAATTGTGAAAATCACTCACAATTCGCGGATTATGTTAAGAAAAAGCGCTAATCCACAGATGAAATTGAGGAAAAACCGCTCATTCGCAGCTAAAATTGAGAGAAATAGTCGCAAAATTACACCATTTGGGGCTAAATATATGCGAAATTGTAAATTTCTGGTCTAAATATCCGGGAATTGGCCAGTTTCGAGGCTAATACATACATATATTGAATAAATTATTGATTGAATTATTTAACCAAATTTATTTATTAAATAAATAAATATATTAAATAAACAGCAAAATTGCAACATTTTGGAGGAAAATATCAGCAGAATTGGGAGCTTCCTGCCTGAAAATAACGATATTGCACGTCAAAGTTTTAATTTTACGATTTTGAGGATTTCGGGAATTTTTTTTAGCCAGTGGATAACAAGCCCCGACTGCACTCAAATCCTGGCAAATATAGCCACGAAATTACATCCCTCGGAGCCCAAAACTGCGAAATAGCAAGTTTCGGGTCAAGATATTCTTTGAAACTGCTAGTTTTCGGTATTTATTTTATTAACATTGCAAGTTCCAGGTCTTTAATTTCCGGCAATTGAAAGTTTGGGGGATTTTTTTTTTTTTTTTTTTTTTGACAGAATCCGGTCCGCTGAACAGAGCCATCAACTACGAACGCTGCAAAGTCTCAACATTTTGGGGTGGAGTGGGGGGGGGACAAATATTCGCGAAATTACAAGTTCCGTATTACGGTGATTTTAGTGGGTGCTGACCCTGAGAGCTAGCCGGCCCCGATTACGACTGCGCCAATACCCTGACGTCTAGCAGCGTAATTGCATATTTTATAGATTAATATTAGTGAGCTAGCAATTTCGGGTCCTTTGAGCGAATTGACAAGTTTCCTAGTGGACGCGATTTGGGTCTTATAATTCAAAACAAAATTGCACGTTTTGGGACCTTTTTTTCGTGGCGGCGGTTCGAACAGGCTAGCCCGGCTCCGGAGCCGGGAAAGTGGAAGTTCTATGACCGAAAATCCGCGGCAATGCGACTTTTGGGTCTCAATTCATTCAAAAATGTAATTTTAGGGTCTAGTTGTTGATTTAAGCAAAATTACTAGTTTTGAGACCTTTTTTTGTGGCGTCGAAACTATGCCTAGTCAGCCTCATCAGCGCAAAGCCTGACGACTTCCTATGAAATTGGAAGCTTCCTGGCTGAATATCCGTGGGATGGACATTTTTTTGGACTTAATTTCAATAAAATTGCTAGTTGAGTTTCAAGACTTATTTTGTGGCCTGACGAATTCTCAAGCTTTCTGGCTGAATATCCGCGTAATTGCAAATTTTGGGTCCTAATTTAGGAGAAATTGCAAGTTTTAGGGCCTTTTTTATGGGCCACCGACCTGCACTGGACTGGTCCGTCCACTCTCGGGAATACCCTAAGCTTCACTACCATCGGGTGGCTCTATCATTGTTCAACGTGTTCATTGTTGAGGATACATCTCCGATGTTGAGACTTCATCCTTTCATTGGGGGGGGGGGGTTCAAACGCCCAAAACCCACCTAGAAGATCCGCCACTGGTCCATTCCCATAAGCAGTCTCCCAATTCGGCCACTCATATTTGAGTGGATGCGGGGAGAGTCAAATGTGACTATCCAGAGGCCAAAAATCAGTCGTTTCTTAAACTTTCTCGGCACAGTCAACGGTCGGCTATCTGAAGCTAGCACCAGGCGCCCCAAACCCACGGGACTTCTTCAGTACCACTCACTGGACGCCATTGGCCCTGGAGACACTCTTGAATAATACAAAGGACGATTTCATACAATTGTTTAGTGAAAAAGCACGCGGAGAGGATAAAAAAGCAATAAAAACCGTAGAATCGGCTGGTCTGTAGACCTTTCCCCCGTGAAGGGAAGCCGCCGACGGCCAACTAACAGAACATTATTGACAAAACAATTGATGAGTGTAAAGCGTTAATACTGACCGTTTTCTGCCATTTTTGACTGCTAATTTTCAAAAATCACAACTTTAAGAATTTAAAAAGAACGAAAAACGATTAAATCGCTATCTCATCTAATCAACGACATGAAAAGGTTGTAATGAAACCTTTGAGTTCGTTACCCCCCCCCCTCACCACACGAGGTTTAGTTTACATGAAAAATGCTAATTTGTACCCCGTAAAATTTTAAGTTATGGAACTGAAATCACCCAGGAAAAAACCGTACACTCCGAGTCATCGGCCCTCCTATCCACCGCTACCGGCTGTCAAGGAGGACGCGTCCGTCGATGATGACTACTTCAAACCGTGTTTCCACGCCTGTTTCAATGGATTGTCCGTGGTCGTTGACGACCCTTGGGAAATGTCAGCTTTGCACAATATGGTAAGCGTAGTGGGAGGGAAGGGAGGGTTGGAAAAGTTTGAATGATACTAAAATTGAATAAATTGTTTAAAGGGTTTCTTCGGTAAGGGCTCGCTGTCGAGGAGTTTCCCATCGTTTGGGAAGAGATCCCGTGGGTTGCCGCCGGTTTTGACCGAGTCCCAATGGGAACGACGCCAGCAGTGGTTGTCACAACTCAAACTGTTGTTTAAAACCATTGAATCGCAGCAACAGTCCACTGTGGCGGTGGACGCGAGCTTGCCCCCTCGTCAGTCGGACACCGACGTCTTGGAAGAGGGTGAATTACATTTGTGCTTCTCCCCTGAAAAAACTAGCCGCCCGAGTGATGAGTACAGTCACGAAGTGTTTGTCATACGAGACTCGATCGACAGTACCGGCGATGAAATTGAGCTAAATCCTCGCTTGGAAGTGGAACGTCAAAGAACCGTCGCTGAAGTACTGCTGCTCACCCTCGAAGAGGCATTTTTTCTGACCTACGGTTTAGGGTGCCTCGAGATGACCGACTTGAAGGGAAAACCCCTAGGCGTTGCAGAACAGTGGACCATTTTTAGGAAGACACAGAAAGACTTTGTCGAAAGCTACGTCACCTATCACCATTTTAGGTCCAAGGGATGGGTCGTAAAGCCTGGACTCAAATTTGGTGGCAAATTTTGTGAGTTACGCCACGGCTCTGTGTAATACATACTTTCATCACCGAGGATTTTGTTGCAGTACTCTACAAGAAAGGACCATCATTCTACCACGCCAGTTACGTCGTAGTAATCCGAAATATGGACAACCCAGCCACTGAAACCAAGCCATACTCGTGGCAGGACTTCATGTGGCACAACCGTATGGTGGAAACGTCCAACAAAGTAATTATTAAGGCAAAACTCGCCCGCAAAAGAAAATTTAACTGTTTTCTGTATTTTTTAAGGACGTCCTAATCTGCGATGTTCAGTGGCCATCAGATCCAAAGCTGGTAGACTCACCGGAAAACATAAAAGAATTCGCAGTTCGAGAATCATTGGCCCACAGGTGGTTGTCGAGTGATCAGGAAACGGAAACTAAAAAACTTGAAATACTAGAATCTTGTGATTATGACGATTAATTTATATAGTACACGGTAAGCTAAATAATTTAACATTTTAACTGCCCATCCGCTTCATTTGCTTCTCTCTGGGTATGCCCGTACGTCGAAATTCGGACCTTTCGTTCAGATATTCGTCCGTACAGGTTTTTTTGAAAGCCTCATCTTGGTACCAGAATGTCAGACAGTCTTTGAGTCTGGCATTTTCTTTTCGACACTTGAAAACGAGACCTGCTCCATTGTCTAGGGCGCAGGCGTTGAAATCTGGAAGAGGAGAAGTTAAATGAGGAGCATGTTTCATTGTGAATCGTGCAATTATGACGGACCGTGCAGGCTACGTTACATACGATTAACACTGTCGTAATCTGCGCGATAAGCTGTCATAATCGAGCAGATTTTGATCGTATTAATCGCGCAGATTATGAAAGGGTTGATCTTGCAGATTAGACAGTGTTAGTCGTACAGATCGCATTACAATGTTAATGGTGCAAATAATGACAGTGTTATTCGTGCAGATTATGACAGTGTGAATAATCTGCACGTTTATTTAACACTGTCATAATCTGTATGATTAACACTGTAATTATCTGTACGAATAGCACGGGGTTAATCGTGTAGATTATATTAGTGTGCAACACTGAATAATCTCTCTAATTAGCACTACCGTAATCTGCTCGATCAACGCTGCTATTATTTGACGACTAAGACAGTCTAATCTGCAAGATGAATCCTGTTATTAATAGTACCCTGTAGAACCCTGTTATTGATAGTATTAATCTGCAAGATTAATACTATCACAATGTGCCAGATTATGACTGTGTTAATAGTGCATATTATGACAGTGTTAATCGTGAAGATAATCAGGGTGTTAATCTTGCACATTATGGCAGAGTTGAATAAACGCAGATTATCACCGGGTTGGTCATGCAGACAACTACTGCACTGCACTGCTTGATATAACACTGCCACAATCTGCACGATCAACACTGTCGTAGGCTGCACGATTAAAACCGTCATAATCTGGTCGAGTAACACAGTCATAATCTGCATGGTTCACACCATCAAATATGCCAGATTATGACAGGGTTCATCGTGCAGATTTAGACAGTGTTAATCGCGCAGACTATGACAGTGTGCAACACTGTGAATAATATTAACTGTCATAATGTGCACGATCAACGCTGTATTTATCAGTACGGTTGACGCACTCTAATCTGCAAGATTAACTCTGTCATCATCTGCTCGATTAACACTATCATATTATGCTTAATTATAACTATGTTAATCGTGCAGATTATGACAGTGTGCAAATCTGTGAATAATCTTTACGTGTATTTAACACTGTCATAATCTGCACGATTAACGTTGTAATTACAACTAAAACATTCGTAATCGTGCAGATTATGACATTGTGCAACACTGTGAATAATATCCACGTTCATTTCAGCACTGTAGTAATCAGCACGATAATTTGCTGTAATTATATGTACGACTACCACGGTCTAATCTGCAAGATTGACCCGATTCTGCACGATTTACACTATCTTAATATGCCAGATTATGTTAGCGTTAATCGTGCAAATTATGACGGTGTAGATCGTGCAGATTATGACGATGTTAATCGAGCAGATGATGCTAGTGGTAATCGTGCAGATTATGATTGTGTTAATCGTGCAGATTACGAAAGTGTCAATCGTGCAGATCCGCAGTTCTAAGGTGTTAAATCGCCCAAATCCGCAAATCTCCCAAATTGGCCGCACATACCTTGAACTTCCTGGTCGCACTTTTCCCGACGTGCCTTTTCCCTCATTTTTTTAGGTATCAACACCTCTACTTCGACTTTTCTCAGTGATCGGTCATCGGGATCTCCTAGGCAAACCGCGAAGGGGCTGAATGAAAGAACGAATAAACCGGGCCTGGTATTCTAATGTCCATACCTAATCCGTGGGGCCCTCTGATGTGTTTAATTTGGGTTTCTGTCTTCTCCTCCATCGAATTGACCATATTTTTAAGAATTTCGTTGAAAAATAACACAGAGAGACAACCGATTAGGCTTAGAGGTTTTATCAGTAAGAGTAACACCGACTGAACCTTCTTATTTGTTTATTTACGCCAAGATTGTGCAATTTAAACCGTTAACACTAAAAATTTCATTAAAAACAAGACAAATTATATTACGTCGGCGTCCTAGGTTGAGGCAAATAGCCAATACGTTCATGGACCATTGGGTTGGTGTACATAAGCTTGTAGGACCAGGGTGGAATCCCCGACGGTGTTTGCTGGGGTGAACTCCGGTCTTTGTCACCCTCTGTCGTCGGCTGACGGAGCACCGTGTATTCGGTTGTAATGTCCTCCAGTTTGTGTTCAATTCGCGTGGGAATTCGACGGAGCATGATTCTTACGGCGGGGGCGAGGTGAATAGACGGAGCGTCTAATACTTTGGGAGAGGAAGCAAAACATTATTTGACGCATTGAAAGTGCGTAAAACGTAAATCGTTACCTAAAATTCCTCAGTGAAAAATTTTAGGGCGAACCAACGCTTGAATCCTGCAGGGCTATAACAGTTGAAACCTACCCTGTATCGAAAGATAACTTTACTCACTAATCAAATCAAAGCTCGATAACCTTCATCACAGGATAACAGTTGAAACCTAGCTCCTTGATTTGACGTTCTTTACACATTTTGCTCGTAAATCGTACATTTGCCAATTTTTCGAGGTTTTTTACCCTTTTCAGGCATCATTTTTCGTGTTATAACCATTTTCGAATCAAAATCTCAAACAGTAAAGCCACGGCGCGATTTACAAACCTGCGAAACTCTTCCTCTCTATCACTTCACTTTTTTTTTTTTAAATAAATATTTTTGGCCCAAACGTAAAAGATTGCGAGGGGGCGGGGAAGGCTGTCTCGCTCTTGCTGTCAGTTCCAGTTGTCTTGTTATGTGGTAAGGACGTGGTGTTTGAGTGATTTTTTTTTTTAGCGCGGTTTTAATGAGAAAAAAAAACTTGTGATATGGCAACAACAGTAGAAAAAATATGTCTAAACCGTGAGTGGTGTTAGTGAGTTCTTGTCGAAGAATTTGGATAGTTCGTAGTGTTTTCTTCTATTTGGTGAGTCCAAATTTCACATTTTTTATGTACAATCTAATTGACGCTTATGTTTAGGGCTTTAAAAATGGTTTAAAAGGTATTTTAAAGTACGCCATATCCACCCCTCCCTCCCCTCACAGATCAACGTTATGAGAGTGTTCTATTGTTGCTACACTTTGATGACCTGTTTTGTACTTGAACAGTCGTATTTCAAGTTCAAGTTCTACGCGTTACGGTTGTTGTGCAACGTTACATAATTTCGACGAGTATTCAAGCGCTGAATATATTTGGATGCCAATTTAGGGAGCATGGATAAAAGACGGGCTTCAAATTGCTCACAAGAAAAAATGACGCTCCCCCCCCTCTTGTTTCATTAATGTGATTTGAGGAGCTGAATTTTGGTAGTCTGAGGTAATAAGGTTTATTCTGCTGTCGTCCAAACTCCTCCAAGCTCAAAAATTTATTCGTTCGAACGTACAAGTTTCAGGGCCCTAAACGTCGATCGAACTGCCAGAAAAGCTGTGACACAGTTTTCTGGTTAGTTCAGGTTCTTAAAAAAAAAAAACGGCCACGAATCTGCTCATAGTTCCAGTGATGGATTGACTTACCGTCGCATGACCGTCCCCTTGGGGTTAAAGCTTGGCGACGTCATTACTGCAACATTTTCACGCAGGCGAGCACTCGTGACGACGCTAAGGTTTGACGACAAAAAGTCGTCCTTGAGTCTTTGTAGCCGAAGCACTGGCGGTTTTTCGCTCCAGGGAAAAACAAGATAATTCGTTCCGACTAGGAATCCGTAAATTCAGCCGCACAGCTTCGGGCCTCGTAATTAGGTAACAACCCTGGTGTTCAAGAAAAACCCTCGAAGCAGTTGGACCTAGGGTTGCCAACTGTCCCATGGTACCCGGAACAGTCCCCGTTTGGCTAATCTTGTCCCGGGCAAGGTCATCCCGAGACGGAATGAACCTGTCCTGGTCCCTGACGTGATAATAGTTGATGAAAATCGTCCTATTCGTTTGATCACCCGATTTTTTTCTTTTTCACCATTCATATACTTTTTTCAAACTGTAAGTGTTGTCGAGTGTTTTTGTGGTTCACTTTTTCTGTGGTCAGGGGTTTTCGCGGTAAAAGCTTTTTGTGGTCAGAGTTTTTGTAAAGGTCGTAGAGTTTTTGTGGTTGGCGCATTTTGTGCTTTGAGCATTTTGGGGTTGCCGCTTTTTGTGAAGCGAGTTTTTTGAGGTTACAGCATTTTGTTGGGGTTTGAGCATTTTTTAGTTAGAGCATTTTCTTCATCTTGTCGTTCGTGATGTTTGAGCTTTTTGTGGTTTGAGAACTTTGTGGTCAGAGCTTTTGAGGTTAGAGTTTTTGTGTTTAAATCTTTATGGGGTTACATATTTCTGTGGTTCGAGCTTTTAGGGGTTCAAGGTTTTTTGTGCTTCAATGTTTTCGTGGTTAGATTTGTTCGAACTCAAGCACGTCCTTCGCGAGTGCCCTGTATGATGACATCTCAAGTGGAGTGTCCCGCTTTTTTCCCCGTGTTGTCACGGGAGGTTTTGGACTTTGAAACTTTGGTCCCGATTTTCTCAGAATTCGACCTGGCAACTCTAGTTGGACCTCGCCAGTTCGCTCTGGAGTCGAAAAAATCGACCTAAACCAGTTTAATCGTGAAACGCCCTCCTCCTCCATCCCAAGGAGCATGTTGGCAGATTCCTGCTGAATTCAGCCATTGTCTCAAATCTAGTCACTTTGAAAGAATGACCCCAAAATCTGCATCTCACCGGGTGTCTCACAACAGCTAGGGGGAATCCAAAAGGATTTAGGATCTGACGAGCCACTGGTCCCTCCAGTGTTTCTGGCGTTTCGGCCTGATTTTTAGTAGCCGCGCGAATTTTCCACTCAATCGACAGCCTTGAAGTTCAAGGAAGAGCCTTGAATCTGGAGTCGAAAAATCAGCGGAAAACAAACAAGTAGAATCGCTATTTTTTAGTGGGCTCACTTCATTTGTCAATTGAACATGGTTCGAGGGCCTCATATACCGTGTTCGCGACGACTTTTCCTTCGAAAATCGCGAAAATTTAAATGTTGGAGCCAAACTGTGTACCTTGGGGTTTTGCTACACGGGGAATCCAAAAATGCAAACGGATTTTCGATGAGACGAGCCGTTGAACGGGTTCTTTTTTGTGATTCCTGCCTCAAGCATCGGCCATGAAATCTACTGCTCTCCAGAGTCCTAAGAATGAGGAGAATGAGGCACGGGCTGGATCTCGCTTGGCTGATCGGTAGTGGAGAAATTCGACCAGAACCAACGCGAAAAGGCAAAGAGCTTATTCACGGCCGGTTTGCCACGTTTGAGGGGGAGCGCTTGAATATTGCTGCGAGCTTAATAGCGAAAAATCATCTTTTTAGGCCAAACGCGGACCAATTTCTTGCTGGATAGCCAGTTTGTGGTGCTAAAATCACTGTGTGATGTCCTATGACCTATAAGGTCCTCGATTGGTTCTTCTGGGGGTTGATAAAATCGACTAATACCAACGAAAACGCAAAATGCAGTCACTGTTTGACACTTGGTTTGGGTTTGGGCGGAGACCAGTCGTCGTATTTTCCGTCAAATTAAGTGTCGACCGAGAGACCCAAAAGAACCACTTATACCTAGCTCAATTCGGGCAACTTTGATACATGACCCTACTAATATTGAATTGGACAAAATCGCGTTAATAGGTTTCTCGAAAACACCCAATTTGCAGTCAGACGAGATGATTTGCGGCGTTTTTCTGGTTGCCACGAATTTTCTTGTAGACAATACGCAGCCCCCTCCCCCCCCCACACAAGCTTTCAGCGTTTTCAGTCCTCTTTACGAAGACCACGCTGATAGAAAGTGAGTCCATAGACTTACTGGTTACTGATGTCATACTCGGGAATCCAATGGGACCACAGAATTTTACCCCTCACCATCCCCCCCTGTCAGCCGCGTAGTGGTCCTCACGTATGCTAAAAGCGGTGGTTTTGAAAGGAAGAGAGATCGTGTGATGGGACTTCGTGAGTGGGAGGGGAGGTGGTTGAATTTCATTGGACGACCGCGGAATTTCGATGTGCTTTCTCCTTGCCAAGTGCCAATAAACCTTTTTCGCGGGTTAGTCATTGAAAAATACAAATTTCGCTAGTTTGGCTTCTTAAAAAACGAAATTCTCGGGTTGATATTGTTAGTGTGATCGCTTAGACTACGAGGGTTAGTAGGTAATTCATGCATGAAACTGTAGCCGTAGGAGCCTACGATGTCTGTCTTCCCTCGTTGAGGTGCGTTAAAAACGAACCGGTTTCGACTGCTCGCCATCTTCAGCGTCTGTAAGTCCAACTGAAACTGTGTGGTACTGGTGTCACCCACCTGTATTTATACCTCCCGTCGAAAGCCCTCCCTTTCACTTTACCCCACTGTCACCCCTGGTGTGTATGTTTACAATGAAAAAGTCCGTTATTTTCTGTCTTTTGTCAGGCTGTCTTAGGATGTTACGTGAGGTGGTTGCGTCGGATGTATTTGTTTTTTGGCCTCAGGTGAAATGTTTTGGGTCGCCTTTCTTTTTATTGGATAAACCTCCTTTAGAGGAGCAAAGATAGTGTCAGAAGTGGTGTTGAGCTGTTCGTTGATGATGCTTCCCTCGAACGTTTTTTGTTTGTAAATTTCCATGTTCTCCAGTATGTTTAGTCTTCGTCCTTTCTGTCTTGCGGAGGCTTAAAGCCAACCCTGCCGACAGCCAAGTGGGAAGGCCCTGGGATTTCAATGAATTGAAGATTGAATTCTCGATCTGACGAGTCGACGTTGAAGGGGGAATTTTTGGGTGACAAATTTTTCTGTTGACGGCGGCCACTCAAATCAACAAGTCCTAAAGTCCAAAGAACAAAGCGTCGACTCAGGCAGACTTCACGCTGGTATGCTTCTAGAGTGTAGAAATATTGGCCGAACTCTATGCGAAAAGCCAAAATTCTCATTGTCAGCCTCTTTTGATACGTTTGGTGGGGGGCGGGGTAAAGGGGCCACGCGAATTTTGCTGCGGACTTGACCGAGTTAATAGGGAAAATTCCTAGTTTTTTGGTTGGAAGCTCTTTTCATTGATAATTTCACAATTTATTGGATAAATAGCCAGTTAGTGGGACTATCGTGGCAAACATGGCAGTCGTTCAGCTGAGTAGGTGTTTAATGTCGAACAATTACCACTTAGAGTGCTCGACTTTTTCGATTTTTAGGCCATGAATTCGCAGTTTCCTTGGGCACAAATCACTACTTTACAGTTTTTAGGCGTTTATTAGCCTAAATGCACCACTTGTGTCAAAAATTAACGTAAATATTTCTTGCTAAGAAGCCAGTTCCTCAGTCAAAAATGGCAGTGATACAACTGAGCATGCAGTTAGTGGCATGAAATTACTAGTTTTGGGGCTTAAAACAAAATTTATGGGATTAATTCACAGTTTCCTGGTGAAATAGACAGCCTCCACGTCACATTATGCCAGTATTACAGCAGCATTCGTATAGTTGATTCCGGAAAATTACCAGAAATGGGGCACGAACCATATTTAGGGTACAAATTCACTTTCACTCGACTCAAACTCAATACTTTTATAGTTATCTTTACTTGACCAATGGCCTCTAAAAGAAACAACCCCCCCCCCCCCGGCATGCGAGCAGAATCCTAAAAAGACGCAAATTGACGTCTGTTACAGTGGTCGGGACCAGGAAACTTCATGTCAAACCCCTCGTGACAGTTAGCGCGTGGAACATAAGCCACGTATTTTAACGGAAATTGGTAAAGTTTGTTCAAAGACGTTGATGTTTTCCTATTCTCATTATCGAGAATTGCCTCGTTTGCTCTTTCACGCAGGCATTTATTTAGTTTTTTTACACACTCCGCCGCACTTTTCACTTTTTACGAGCCCAATTAACGTTGTAAATATTTATGTGACAGCCGTGGTTCTTGGGTCGCTTCCTTTTAAAATTTAAACCACTGGTTTTACGCTAAATTTACTCTTCTTTATTGGTCTTCTATCCACCCACTCTTCCTCTTTGTCGGACAGTGGGTGTGGAGTGGCTTGTGGATAAGATAATGTTTGAATGGGGGGGGGGGGGATTTACCTTGAGGAAAACACCGGTGTGACCTCTTGTCTACAAATATTGTTTTTTATATTTAATTTTAAACCAACCCATTTGTTAGGTCTTAGTTGTACCTCTTTCTGACATTTACCCTCCGCCCACCTCTTTTTTTATTGGGGGGGGGGGGTCCAATTAATGCTTAGAACCGGTGTTAAAACGCGTTTTTCAGAGCGTAAAATATTTCAAGATGCACGGCTCAAACCTCCTTGCGGTAGGTGTTGGTGTTTTTTGAGTCTTGTTCAACCGTTTGAAGAAGCCTCGTGTGACGTTTCCACGCTCAAAACGTTCTCTTTTCACGCCCACGCTCAACATTTCTGATGTTTTAAAATAGAATTGTTTCAAACACTCTCGTTACTTCTTTTTTTCTCTCTCGAAAGGAATAATTTATGTTAAGCACGGTCGCAAATTTTGCTTAGGCTAGCCCCCCCCCACCCCGTCCACCAATCATTGAACGATTCAATATTGGCCGTGTTTTCTGTTACAGCGATTTAAGATGTCGAGATGGCTCATTGCTCGAATAAACACATTTCCACGATGCAATTGTTTTACGCCCTCAAACAGCAATATCCTAACGCGTCCGATATTCTCGTCACGAATTGTATCAGACAGGTAAAATGTATTTGTAAGCGCTTCATTTATTTATTTATTCGGGTGTGACCGCGTTGATTAAGAAATGGCTTACATTCTTGTTTGGGTTTTCTGAAGAAAAAAAAAAAATGAATTAAATCTCGTGGCGGACAGGATACTTTGGCCAATAGCCTAAAAATCCTATTATGTAGTTGGTGGAGCCGAAAGGAGACACGGACATTTGTCTACCCCTCCCACACCCCACCCTACTATCGGGCCCACACTCTCAAGAAAAAAAGGCACTCGCTCACGTCTCGTGAGCAATAATGAAAGTCTCGTGAATTGATATTGACTGCGGGGTTTCCTCTTGTTAAACCGCTCGTTTAGTCGCTAAATTTAGTAAATTTACCCTCCCTTCTCTTAATTATCGCCTAATTGTTCGAAGAATAATTTGGAAAACCCTAAAAGTGAGACCAATTAGTCGTACAAACAGAACTGTGGCTTTATGAAAGAACTCCTAATGCATTCAATTAATTTTTTGTTCCATAATTCAGCCCAGAAAGATGGGCCTATTAATAAAAAATACGCTCCGAAAGTGAAAATTGACCTGTGTGGCAGGGCTGGGGGATCGCGTTAAAATGGACTGTTTGTAGAAAGATTAATGGGCGGTCCTAATTATAGATTTTTATCCCACTTTATCTGTTTTTGTACGAAAATTTGTAAGCGTCTCCCTGCCTAAAGTCGAGCTTTTTATTTTTTGGATTCACAGACCAAAGGAAATGAAGAAGCTTGTAAGGGAATTCTGGAGGCTGACGGCACCGTCTCTGGACCTTGCCGGTCGCCTCGGCGACCCAGTAGTTTACAATTGCCCGACAAGTCGAAACAGGAGGATAGCGGTGCGACGACGAAGTCGATTTCAGCTCCGACAACGCCGTGTAGCATCACGCGCTACGTCGCTCAAAGCCCTCGACGGGTAGTTCAATGGCAATTGCCGTCTCCGAAAAAGCTGGGAACTCGAAGTAAGTTGTCAGCATTCGCTATGAAGTTAATAATTATAAAAATGAAGGTAATGCTTCGGTCTATTTATAGCAAGGGAGGTATTTGGCAAGAAATCCTACTTGGGTGTTCACGGCCGTCGCATTTTTCACAATTTATTTTTACGAACTGTCGTTTTTATTGACACTGAGTTGTTGTTGTGTTTTTTACTGATTCAGCTCTCATTGAGGCTCAGCTGGAGAGAAAGAATAATTTGCAAAAAGAATTGAAGAAAGATTTAGAGACTTTGTTGAAAATGGATAGACAGTTCAAGGATTTATCGTCTTTACTCGCTGAAAGAACGTCGTCCAGAAAGGTGTGGTCCTGTTGTGGTAGAGGAGGAATTTCGCTGTCGTAGAAAATTCACGCTCGTTTTTTTTGTTTTATTTTCTGGAAAATTCTTCAGATTCGAGAGCTGGAGCGTGAAATTCAATCACTACGCGACGATTGTTCCAGACTGTGCTCACAGGTGGATTCGATCGTTGAGCCCGCAAAAGCCAACGAACGACAACAGTCCGACTTAAGTAAGGCCCTCCACCACACCCCCCCGCACGTCTGTACTACTTTTAAATGTCGAATTCAACACCCCCACTTCCTCCCATGTTCGCAATAGATACCAACTCGTGCCCTGTCTACGATGACGGACCACAGTGGGTTTGCGATCTCTGTACATTCCTGAATTACCCGAGTTTAAACCTGTGCGAATCGTGCAATATGCCTCGTATAAGCGCAGGTACCGGCGTCACGTAATGTTTGCCCGTCTGTGTGTGCCTTCGCGGAAACGTCGTCTTTCTTCCATCCAGGACATCTGTCAATAACATGAAGCCTTGCATGGGACCTTTTGTGCATGTTTTTTGTTTTTTTTGTTTTTTCATTTTAATTCCCTTCAAGAAGCCGAAGTAAAGAATTTCTACGGTCTCAAACTAGCAATAAAAAAATATATTTCTGTTATAGAGACATAATTAGCTGATACTCTGTGATGAAATGTCAAATATGGGCCTTATATTTGTTTGTTTTATAGACTGAATGTTGATTTTTTGTATGTTTTATTTTATTAAAAAATGTGTTTTTTAGTAATGTAGAATTTTAATAAGTATATAAGACAATATTTACGGTTTTGTTCGTTTCTGTGAACTAACAAAATTTATTGCATGCTTTTTCTGACTTTTCTCGTGTACCCCCCTTCCCTCCTCTACATCCTAGTCTCCAATAATTTTTTTTTTTCTTTTTATTTTCATAGCCGGAAGAGAAATGCGGAACATACAAATTCGAGTCACTCACCAGAAATTTCCCTCATGCGGTGAGTAAAATGTTGTTTTTTGCTTCGGAAAGGCGGAAGGGTTTTTTTTGGGGGGGGGGAGCGCTTACGCGCCTGTGCTGTCATCAGAGTCAGAGGGCCTTGACAATGTACATGTTATAACCTCAAATGTTCCAACCTCAATGATCTAACCACAAAGTGCTCCAACCATAAAATGCTCTAACACTAAATTTTATAACCTCAAAATGCGCTAACCACAAAAGGCTCAAACCACAAAATGCTCTGAAGACCCCAAAACGCTCTAACAACAAAAATTATGCTTGAACAAACCACAAAATGTCCAACCACAAAATTCTCCAAGAACAAAATGCCCCAACCAAAAAACGCCCTAACTACAAAAAATGCTATAACGACAAAATGCTCCGACCACGAATTGCTCTAACCACAAAGTCCTCCAACCCCAGAATGCTTCAACCACAAAATGCTCTAACCTCAAAACGCCCCAAGCACAAAATGCTCCGACCACGAAATGTTCTAACCACAAAGTGCCATACCACAAAATGCTCTAACCACTAAATGTTATGACCTCAAAATTCACCAATCACAAAATCCTCTAACTGCAAAGTGTTCCGACCACAAAATGCTCCAAAGAACCCACAATGCTCTAACCACGAAAATTAATGCTTGAACGAACCACAAAATGGCCCAACCGCAATGCCCTAATAACCACAAAATGATCCAACTACGAAATGTTCTAACCACTAAATATTTTAACCTCAAAATGATCTAACCACAAAAATGGTCTAAATACCACTAAATGCCCCAACCACAATGCTCTAACCGCAAAGTGCTCCGACCACAAAATTTTATAACCTCGCAATGCTCCAATCACAAAATGCTCTAAAGACCCAAAACGCTCTAACCACAAAAATTAATGCTTGAACGAACCACAAAATGTCCTAACCACAAAGTGCTCCAACCACAAAATGCTTTAACCACAAAATGCTTTAACCACAAAATGCTTTAACCACAAAATGCTTTAACCACAAAATGCTCTAACCACAAAATGATCCAACTACGAAATGCTCTAACAATTAAATGTTATAATCTCAAAATGCCCTAACCACAAAGTGCTCCGACCACAAAATGCTCTAACCACAGTGTTCCGACCACAAAATGCTCTCAAGAACCCGAAATGCTCTAACCACAAATATTAATGCTTGAACGAACCACAAAATGCCCTAACCACTAAGTTTTATGGTTGACCTATTGAATTTAAAGGCCTTTATGACACTTTTTTGCGTTTAAATATTCATTTTATGAGCCCAAATTATCGGTTTTTTGACGGATCGAAGTAAAGTCAATTTTTAAGGGCAAATTTGGTTTTTTTTTTTTTTTCACGCCGAAGGACCAACAATTTGATAACCGTCAGTGGGAGAGTGGTGGAGTCCATCCACCACAACTGGGTCACGACGCTACCCCAGTAGCACAAAAACGTTCCTTGAACGTTCGCCAAACGTTTAACCTTAACGTTAAATTGTTCGCTGAACGTTCGGTTTCAAGTTGAAACGAACGTTCGAATTACGTCCAAAGTTCGCACTTGCCAAACCACGGTAGGTTTGGATTACAACGTTAACCTAACGTTCTCGAACGTTCGCAGAAAACGTTCCTTGAATGTTCAACAAACGTTAAAGCCTAAAGTTGAAGCGTTCGCTTAACGTTCAGTTTCACGTTGAAACGAACGTTCGAATTAAGTCCAAAGTTCGCAATTGGCAAACCATGATAGGTTTGGATTACAACGTTAACCTGACATTCATTGAACGTTGTATGGACTTTCTTCGAACATTGTAATAAAAATGTTTATTACAATGTTTTTATTACAATGTTTTATTACAATCCAAAATAAAAAATCATTGTAATAATGTTTTTAGAACGTTATATCAACGTTCTTTGAACTCTGTAAAAACGTTGTTCTAAATTCACCACAAGAATTCATGATATTTAGAACTTTTATTGAACTGAAAAATGAAAAAATCATCGGTTCACGCGTGAAAGGTGCGAACTCAACTCATGATTATTGCCAATTCTGAAAATTGCTCAGCCTTCAATCAACTCCACGACTACAACCTTAAACGAGAACCATATAGTTCACACTAGCGCACAATTTTAATACCAGTTCAAGTCATACACTTCATCCTCGGAACGGGCAGTACTTCAGCCATTCTTTAATGGGCTGCACATCCTGAATCACCTCGTCTCTACACCAAATCTTTGTGGTGCCTGCAATAATATCAACCTTGATCAGGCTTTGAACAATTAACGACACTGAATAGCTTACCAAGTATTGCGTGACAAAGACACGTGTTTTTGAACGCTTTGTTTTTACCCTTCCCTATGCCCAGTTGAAAAATGTTCCCACCTTCCTGGTGAAAACGTCAGCCATCATTTGAGTGACGGTTACTTTCACGGACGTTCCACGCAAGGGCAGACAAATCAGTGAAATGCAAACAAATATATACAGGTTTATACGAACAGCGAACCCCCAAGAAGGCTAGATCGATGGAAGGAATTCGGTGGCTCAAAAAGTCGAGACTAAGGCAATATGCACGACGAACAACAAAAATACACAACGCTTAAATAATTATAAAATCATCAAAATCAGGAACACATGGGTGACGGGGAGCAGTTTAACACACTTAATTAATAGAGAATAAACCAAATGAGAAGAAATGAGTCTGATTCTATTTTAATTCAAATTTAAGGAGAGTATTTTGTTTTATGTGGAAAAGTTCAGGGGCGGAGAGACTATTCCGTTCGTATTCCGGCTCCGTTCGTTTGTCAGTCCCAGACTACTCCGAGCAGCACGAGATTTTGTAACCTCGCGGGTTATCATGTGGAATTAACAGGGGAAAGCTCAGTGCTGTTAGTGCAGCTCCGGACGAGAAACGAACGTACCTATTATTATTATAGCAAATCGCATTACACCATTTTGTGGCAAAAACGTGAATCGTATCTATGTATAAAATCACTCAAGTTGCTCCTACAATTTACACCAACGCCAACCATCCTGTAATGCTTTACAACGTTGCTCTAACGTTTTTATGAACCATAAAAATAACCGTTATATTTTCGTTCGTAAGAAACGTTCGCCTCGATCATTTTGGTAACGTTAGTTTCGTAGGTTTAACGTTCTGTGCTACTCCCAAGTATTGCAAAAACGTTCCTTAAACGTTCAACCTTAACGTTAAAGCGTTCGCTGAACGTTCGTTTTCACGTAGAAACGAACGTTAGAATTACGTCCAAAGTTCGCACTTGGCAAACCATGATAGGTTTGGATTGCAACGTTAACCTAACGTTCATCGAACGACCGGAAGGGGGCGGGTTTTGACGACAGTGTTACAATTTTAAGACCGCGCCCGACCCCAATACAAATGCTCTAACGTTATTATGTAACGTAAAAATAACCGTTCTATTTTCGTTCTTAAAAAACGTTCGCCTCGTTCGTTTTGCCAACGTTAGTTTCGTTGGATAAACGTTCTGTGCTACTGGGGTACGACGCCTGTGACTTTTTTTTTAGGCGGATTAGCCTCTTTTAGGGGGCATTGTGTCCGATTTTGTCAGTTTCATGAACACATTCGCCCTCCTACCATTATCTACAACATCAGGCGATACGAGTTCCCCTTAGTTACGGCCCTTTGAATGATCCAAAAACTCCCCGCGTATTATTTTACCGGGATGAATGGTGGGGAGGGAGGGGGGGTGACGCGACCCAATAGCCGATTTGGCCACATTTAACGAATTTTGTATTTAAATTCTGTTACAGTCGTTCACAGCTGGGCAACCTAACGAAAGTTTCATAACTTTAACACACACCACGAAGATGGGATGGACACTTGTGGACGGGGAGGGGGGGATTTTTTGGACTTTTATTTAATTATGTTTGAGTCGTATAAACCCTTGTGAGATGGGTAAGAATGGCCTGTCACGGTCAAAATCTATTAAAATGTAAATATGAAGGTACAAAAAGCTCATGATGAACTGATATATTGTCACAGGACACGTTTAAATGTTATTATGCATTATTTTTTTACCAGAATTTCAATTTTTCGACGAGGCTCACGCCAAAAAAAGTATGTAATAACGCAAATAAAGCTATTTATTCAGCTTACCGAACGTTTATTTACACAGCGGTACCTCTTTCCAAATTCTGTTTGATTTCAGTTGTGTACTGACCGTAGAACCGCTCCAATTTCTTGTTGAATTTCATGTTTCTGTCGTTAATGTAATCGATGTCAGCGTCATCGTTATGAGTGCGTCTTCTGCTGTATTTCTCCCTTTTGGCGATTCTAAACACAAAAAAAGTTGTTTTTTTTTTAGGCAACTCGCCCTAGAATGCCCCCCCACCACCACCGCCACACAATAAACGTACTGTTTCTCTAAATCGTCCACCATTTTGTCAATACCCTCCTTAGTGTCCTGATGAAGTCCGTGTAGTATTGTGTTGGGACCGCCGTAGAACGCCTCGCCGAAACTGTCGCGTTGCCTGTGATACATGTCCATGTCGGGTTTGATATTTTTGATCAAACGATTGTACTGTCGCGAGGTGGCTTGCTCGTAGTCGGCAAAGCCCTGATCGGGATTTTTCTTCTTCTTTTTTTTCCATTCCAATTTTTCCGCCTCGGTGGCGCTGGTGTTCAGAAGGCGAAGACGGTCATAGTCGTGTCCCTGAAAACGGCCCGAGAGAGTCATGTTAAGCGATGATTTTTTTTTTTTTTTTTTGTTAAACAAATGAACAAGACATTCTAGAAAAGTAAGGAATAAATTGAGAGCATCACTTTGTCTTTCTACGAACCGTCTTGGCCCGAGGCCTCGACTTGCTTTCAAGATATTCTATTTTGAGACGAAGTTAATTGAATTTATGTTACAGGTAAATTTTATACCTTAGGGACCGCCTCACCCCCCTCCGCATTCCACACCATTACCGGAGGCCCCTCAACATGGGCACGCAGCCAATGCATTTCTTCGCTGTGCATAAAGTGCAACGTTTTAAAACGAACGCCTCTTGAATGTCCTTCAAAAATTTACGAGAGTGAGACCACTCGTTGGATAGACAGAGGAGGAAGTACCGGCATTTGAACTGAGGAACTTATCGGAATGGCCCTGAGCGTTAAAACTTCAGGTTTCGTAGCCAATAGGTCAACACGCGAGGAGCTCAATTGTGGAATATGAGTTTTTGGGACCAAATTTCAAGTTTTTCGATCCGGAAGCATGAGCCAGAGCCCAGAGGCTAAATTAACGGTTACGAGGCCGATATGTCAGTGAAAAAGACCCTTTTGTGAAGTCAATAATACCGTTTTAGGGTCAAACTCTTGGTTTCTAGAATTACCAGTTTCATGAATTGAATGATGAGCCTGTAAATGTACCTGCCCCAGCAGATCGACACTGATGACGTGGGTTATGGAGCTAGGCAAACAAAAGACCCCCAGCAAAGCACATCAGTTTAGCCAACGAAAACTACACAAACTTCGAAAGTCAGTCAATGAGGCAAAAACGGTCTGTTACCGCTTACCGGGGATTGACTACGTATCTTTGGGTACCAATTGTAGGGCTGAAGTGAGCTCCCCCCCCCTCCCTCAGAGGGGCGGATCTTTCATCGCATTAAGGGCCCAATAAAATTCAATGTTTCGCGACAATATTCTAAAGGGTTTGCAAGGAATAAACTAAACGCTTAGCTCTACAATTAACAATACATGTTGTTGGCCTCACCTTGGCCAACGCCTCTTTCCTCAATTCCTCGTCGCTCAGAATCCATTCCGCCTTCCTCTTCTTAGACTCCCAGTTCGTAGGAAGCTTGTTCCTTTTGTCCTCCTCGACGACTTCTTTGTGATTCAGCTGTCTGGCTTCATTCTTAACACAAAAAGCAAAATCGAAGATATAATCGGGCAAATGACAGCCATCAGCAAGCAAGCGAACTTACCCGTTTCAAGTGGAGTTCTTTTAATTTCTTCATTCTCTCGGCCATTTTTTCCTTGATAGACTGACCACTGCACGAGCTCGACGCTACTTCGGCCGAAGCCATTCTCACAAATTGTTTTTATTGGGAATAAAAAACAATAAAAGACACTAATAAACACAACAAGGAAATTACACCACACACTTGATAGTGAGGAAGTGACTGGCTGATAAAAGGTCCACAGATTTTGTGGGAAGTGCTGCAGTCTGGTGAGTGTCATTCTCAACAGTGGCTTCCACCATTCAACGGCTTGTTTCCGCAGGGCTAACTGCAAATAAAATGTAATTTACATGTTCAGCGATAGACCCGCCTCCTGCGGAAGCCGGTAGAAAACTCCTATAGTTAGGATCAAATTGAATATCCCCGGTGGGGCTGACGACTAAAATAGCTTTATTTAATTAGTGTTCCAGAAAAAAATGTTTCAGTCTCTCTTTAATAAAGTTTAACGATTGAAATAATTATGTTATGACTATTTCTAATTACATTCATGATGAGTTAATATTTTAATTGACTTGAAAAGTGGAAATGGGTGAACTGCCGCACTCTCTTCTTGTTTGCCACTGTTTTTTGCAATAAAAAAATCTTAAAGTGACCAAATAGTAACTCACTGAGACGAACTATTACGGAAAGAGGACCGATACAAGTTCTTAAATTTAACGTCCCAGTCCGCACTACTGTTCCGCGAGTAAGTCAAAAGTTCGTATGCCCTCGAAGCTGTGATCCGACAACTTCTTTCCTTCGTCCAAGTCCCAGAACCTGCAAGAAAAACGTACAGTGACACAAAAAGAGAAAGTGAATGTTCTCCAATAAACAGTGAAAAAGATTACTTACTCGTTTGACCCAGCGTGTTTACGAAAATGTCACACGCGCTGTCCGAGCAAGTGCTACCTTTTCATTGAAAAACTCAACCTCCTTCTTGGACATAAAGGTAGTAAAGTTCGAGACACAAAAAGGCAGAGAGGACGCGGCGTCCCATCTTTCCTGGAGGCGAAGAAAAAGCGCACGAGCCTCGTGGGCCACCGTCTCCTTGGCGTGCAGGAGAGAGGCTTCTGAGCCTAATTGACGCATTTTAGGTTTCAAGTACACACTGGGGAAATTTGGCGAGGGAAAAGTACCTGGGCAGGCAGACAACAGCGTTTGTAAGTGGTCTGCCCGGCGAACTTGGTTGAAAGGTAGGGTCTTCGTAGACAGATGGCAAGTTTGGTCAACAGGAACAGGGGTGTATAAGTCCTTCCCTAGTTTCCGTGCCTTACCCCACTGTTGCTTCATCGGTGGAACTCAAGTCCTCCAGATCTGCTATACCGGCTCTTAAAAACAACAAAATAGGCGTTTGAATCAAGGAATTATTAAACTTAATCAAAATAATAATCATTACCGGTGAACCTTCAGCAATACCGCAACGATATGCATGCATTTTGATGAGTTGCCAGCCGTGCATGAACAGTTGGCTTCCACGATCTTCTCTTCGTTGTTTACGGTGACATTGATCTCGTAATGAGGAGGACCCGACAAAATGACTGCTCTGAAGACAGAGTCCGAATATATCGTTTTTCTCAGTCGTTCTGTTCACACTTCCGAGCAAAACGATGTGACCCGCACTTAACACTGCATCGCCCTGCTTAAACGCGTTAGTCCTGTCCTTGCCGATAAAGTCAATAATACTTAGCAAGAATGTCATGATGATGAAAACACGAAAACTCAATAATTAAAAGAAGTATTGTTTTCCACGAGCGAACACGCCTCTAGCCTAACACAACAAATCGTCTATAAAGAAAAGAATTAACAAAATCTCGAATTAAACTCGCGCACAATAACGTCAAAACCCTAAAGTATCCACTTCGAAGACTATTTCGTCGAAAAAAGGCCTTAAATAAATAAATTTTAAGAAAATTCTGGAAGTCGACCTCGTGGTCCGTTGACAATGACATGCACTGATAATTTTGATCCTAACTATATTCCCCCTCTCACTCTACTACCGCAGCGAGCTCTCTAGGAGCTGAACGGGGTCTATATGATATAATTATTCTGCATAAAATAGAAATATACGTTAGAATAATTTAAAAATTCAAGATTTACGATAATTTCATACGTTTTAGAACGGCAAAATTTATTGCATTTGTCCAGAATGTCAATGTGGGGTGTCGTATTCAAGCTCCTTAAATTGCAGATTGCTGATATTAGAGCTATAAGTAGCTGCAATTTTGCAGTTTTCCTCACAACTTTTGTTGTGAATGAACCTTTTTCTCAATTTCAGACGTGGACTTGCCCCATGAACAGCACACACTATAGCGCCTTTATATAAAACCCCCGATTTTATAATGATTTTGAAGACAAAAGTCGCAGGTTTACCTCCTTAAAAACGCCAAATTTTGGATTTTTGGAACGTCGTAAGCAGTACCCTGGTAGTGGCGAGCGGGTGGACCAGCACGGGCCCCCTATCAGACGGGGCCCCCAAGGGCTGAAGTATGAAGGGGTGTTATATGAAATAAGACGGGTGGCATCAACGTGACAACCATTTCAGTTATGATTGGACAACGCCGTGTTAAAATTATAACACCCCTTCGTACTTGCCCCCCAAGAAGCTTACAAATTCAGGAAAATGAGGATTTTTAGGTTCTATATTCATGGAGGTAGGTATAATGTGAAGAGGTTGGACAGCGATTTCGCTCCTTTCTCCGCGAATTCCAGTCAATCCGACCTGGAGAATATAAGGGTGCAAGTGATGTCAGCAAAGAGTGTAGACTGAATATTAATCTTAGTCATAATGAGGAAGTTTCACATTTTTCAAACGTAATTTTTTCTGGTCGAACACATAGATATATGAATATAAACACGTGTAAAAAAAATTTAAATCGTGCTGGAAACATTTTTTTTTTAATTAATAAGAATAGGAAATTTGGGTTCCCGCGTGACGTCACGAATGCGTAGGTACTCTGTCCTTGTCTTACTATATTTTGTGTCACTCGACATGAGGCACAGTTACTAGAGAACCTTTAAAACACAGGTACTGCAACACGGATTTCAGCGCCATATTTGGTCCCTCAGTCGTTAGGGTAAACACAATTTCATGAATGAATAAATTGTCTTCGTAACAGCAAATAAACGCGTTACCGTTCGAAATATAAAAAAAAATACCGTGCTTGTCAATGAGATCAGGGGCCGTATTCCGGAGCCGTGTGAAAATGCCGCAAAAATCGGTTGCTACGGAGGGATAATGTTATTTCTTATTCGGCGTCCTTGGATCCCGCTTGCGGCATTTTTTCTCGACCGTTCAGAATAAGGCCCCTGGTGGTAATTATGATCATATGAGGGACCAAGTATGGCGCCGATTTGCGTGATGCAATACTCGGGTTTTATAGTGCCTTACAGTTACCTGCCTCACTTCATTAAGGCACTATAAAACACGAGTACTGCGTTCCGCGTTTGTTTGCTAGTTACGATGACAATTTTTTCATTCATGACATTGTGTTTACCCTAACGACTGATGGACCAAATATGGCGCTGAAATCCGTGTTGCAGTACCTGTTCTAAAGATTCTCAAACTTCATTGGACGGTGCAACATGATTATTAACAAGATATCATTAAAAACAAAAAAAAGTTTGATTTTTTCAGAGTCCAATCCCCAATTTTTCAGTTTCGTATTATTTTGTTTCAAGTTGGAGGTTATCTTCGTTCGTTCTTATCTTCTTATAGACCGAGAGCTGGCGACAGTCCCATTCAACGGGAAGAACATAGTCACGAAAGGTATGCAAAATGATGGCATTTGACCCCCTATATACGAGTCCTGAAGTCTGCCGTGCTGTATCTGGGGCCTAAGGATTTTATAGCTAATTAAAGTCCTTAATTTGGGACATGAATTTAACCAGAAGAACATTGTCCTGAAACTAGTCTCATTCGAAAGGTTTGATGGAGCTGATTACGAATATGATCGTCTGCCGCCGTCTGCCTGGGGCATTTGCCCTCAGTGGCCAGTCAAACTCCCTAAATCAGGGATATTAATTAACCGGAAGAACTAAATCCGGAAAATGGTCTTTTGCTTCAGGTTTTTATGTGGCTGAATACGAAAATGATCGTCTGCTGGTGTCTGCCTGGGGCATTTGCCCTCTGTGGCTCGCTAAACTCACATAATTTGAGAAATTTTCATTAACCGGAAGAACATAGTCCTGAAACTGGTCTTAAGCCCTGTTCACACGATGCAATGTATGAAGCTAAATTGCACGCTGGATTTTTAAAAACATCCGGTCACTACCAAGGAACATATGTTTTTAAAAAACCAGCATACAATATAACTTCAAACATTGCATCGTGTGAACAGGGGGCTTATTCTCTAACTCCGAAGCAATAGCTTTTTCGAAGTCATATGTTTATTTCATTAATTTTCTTCAAGCAAATGAATGAAATAAACACAAGGCTGGCGAAAAAAATATTGCTTGTTGTTAGAGAATAGGCCCCCAGGGCTTTATTCGATAGAATTTATGATAATGATACAAATATAATCGTCTGGCGACGTCAGCCGGGTGCATTATTTGCCCTCGGTGGCCGGTCAAACTTCCTACATCTACGCGGCGGCAGACCATCATATTCGTAATCAGCTCCATAAAACATTTCGAGTTAGTCTAGTATCACGACTGTGTTCCTCGGGTTAATCATTTTCCCTCTTTGCAGTTTGACGGGTCACTGAGAGCAAGTGCCCCCAAAGTAGCAAAATTCAATGAAATAATATTTCTTAAACGTTTTTCAGGAATAATTACTCATGTATAGAAAATATTGCGCCATAAAAACTGATAAAACATGCCAAGAAAAGTCCACAAAAAATATTGTGGCATTGTACTGAATAGATATATTGGGTTGGTATGTCAAAATATTGGTTCAAACACGTGAAATAGATATTTAGGAGGCAAGTGATGCATCAAGGTGTTTGGAACATCTTCGGATCAGAGTTGCCATGGGACCAGCCAATAAAATGTAATCATCTTAAATTTTATTGGCTGGTTTCAGGGAAACTCTCCCCAGGCAGACGCCGACAGACGATTATATTTGTAATCATTTCCATAAAACCTATCGAATAGGACCAGTTTCAGGACTATGTTCGTTGGTTAATTAAAATTTTCCAAATTTCGAGAGTTTGGCGAGCCACAAAGGGCAAGTGCCCCATGCAGACGGAGCCAGACGATCATATTCGTAATCAGCTCCACAAAACCTTTCGAATGAGACTAGTTTCAGGACTATGTTCTTCCGGTTAATCATTTTCCTCCAGTGCAGTTTGACTGGTCACTAAGGGCAAGTGCCCCAGGCAGACACCGGCAGACGATCATTTTCCTATTCAGCCACATGAAACCTATCGCAAAAGACCATTTTCCGGACTTAGTTCTTCCGGTTAATAAATATCCCTGATTCAAGGAGTTTACTGGCCCCCGAGGGCAAATGCTCCAGGCAGACGCCGGCAGATGATAATATTTGTAATCATCTCCATGAAAGCTATCAATAAGACCAGTTTCAGGGCTATGTACTTCCGGTTAATTAAAATTTACCGAATTACGTGAGTTTGGCGAGCCACAGAGGGCAAATGCCCCAGGCAGACGGCGGCAGACGATCATATTCGTAATCAGCTTCAGAAAAGCTTTCGAATTAGACTAGTTTCTGGACTATGTTCTTCTGCTTAAATTCATGTCCAAAATTAAGGACTTAAATTAGCTATAAAATCCTTAGGTCCCGGATACAACATGGCAAACTTCCGGACTCGTAAATAGAGGGTCAAATGCCATCATTTTGCGCACCTTTTGTGACTATGTTCTTCCGGTTGAATGTGACTGTCGCTATCTCTCAAACTATTACGTCAAAAGTTTTGTGTATTACGTAATTCTATTTAAAAACGTAAACGAAGGTCGAATGACCTAGTGCGAGTGCTAATTTCTATTCAAACGTAACATGATGGGCCGAACGCAAGAACGTGTTGCAAACAATGTTGTACTGCACTTGGTTCTTGTCTACGCCTACTGTGAAGCGTCCAAAGACGGCGTCCTAGCCGTTCTACGATTACGGGGCAACGATTTGGATGACTGATGTCACCGGAGAGAATAGACAAAATTCAAGGTGGGGGAATTATTCGGAAGATATGGGCAGGAAAAAGGATAAAACATAAATTAATGTACAACCCCAACAAACATTATGATCTAAACAAAGGAATGGCATCGGCTAACCGAGAAAAACTGATAGTTGAAAAATAATTCAAAAATTAAAATTGTGAGTGAAAGGTTTCGCTCCAAACATGAACAACGTGGCGCTCAAACGAGAAGCCGCTGAAGTTTCCATTTCAAAAAGGTAACCTTAAAACCGTAAAAGAAATAATAATTATTTAAGACGTGATTTACATTTGAGTTCACACGTTTTTTGTTGTTTTTTTTTTTGTTTGTTTTGTTTTGTTTTTTTGTTTGTTTTTTTTTCAAGTCTTTCTTCTTTCCTCTTGACTCTTATAATATGTCCCGGGTCAATAAAATAAACTGAAGATAATGGAAATAATTGCAACACTTGGGTGGTGAAGTGGGGAGCAGCATTGATGACGTAGTTTGCTGGCGAGATGGCCGGGGGAGCAGCACGTAACTACAAACGTCAATTAAAAATTAATGGATGGAGTTTTCGACGAACGGAAAACGATACAAATACATAATACATAATACACGATAAAATACATTTTCCCCAAAGTCTCAACCTGTGAAACTTCCTCATTCAGACAGCGCTGCAGTCGACCATTTGGCTATGTTTTGTGGGTAGTTGTCCATTATATTGGAGCTACGCATTTATTTTTTATTGTGTTTAGACGCTGTGTTGAATTTCAATTTAAAAATGGGATTTGTGTCGATGTGAGACTACAAATGGCTGGACGACCGTGCCATCTTTCACATTCACTAAAAATTATTAATAAAATATAGAAATTAATTGTAAAATTAGAAATTCAAAGTTTACCAACAGATATTCTCCAGGAACGTAATACAAAACAGTAGGAACACATAGGAACAAAGAGAAAGGTACCCAAGACTTTAGTTCTCCACTGTAGTAGAGCCACCGGGATTACGAAATCACGAAATTCGATTGAGCCCCCCGAGCGAGCACTATTCTGGAGGGCTCAAATTGAGAAAATTCGCGCCTTCTTGAGGAAAATTCGCGGCTAAAATAGATAAAATACACCATCCTTCAGGTCCTTATGCTCAATAACGCGCTGATGGGCAATTCGAAATTTGCTGGCTCAGCAAAAACCTTAGAAAAACCGCTAATATTTGTGAGTTCAACTACGAAAAAGCGCTGAATTTCTTTCTAAAAGTGGGCTGAAGGCTCTAATGCATGAGCCGTGCATTTTTAAAAACGAGGACTCTACGTTATTCCTTGCAATTCACGTCGATGATGGAATTCTGGCCTCCGACGATGAAAACAAGATTTCAAAATTACTCTTTCAGCTGACACAAGAATTTGAAATGAGTGCTGTTAAAAATCCCAAAACATTTCGCGGGCTAGAAGTCGCTAAAGAAAAAGATGGTGTGAAAATATGTCAAGCAGAATACGCAAAACAAGTTTTAAACAAATATGGAATGGAAGAATGCAAGCCGGCACCTACACCTTTCCTTAATCCTTCGGAGAAAAACGAATCTTTGGTCTCAGGATTTCCTTTCAGAGAAGCCGTCGGCAGCTTGTTGTACGTATCCACAAAAACTCGACCTGATTTGGCTTTCGCTGTTGGAATGAGCAGTCGAAAAGTCGAAAATCCTACCGAAAATGACCTTTTAAACTTAAAAAGGGCCTTGAAATACCTGAAAGGCACAGTAAATGAAGGTATTCGCTATTCGCGAAATCCGACAGACGAAATCACAGCTTATTGCGGCTCAGATTACGCCGGCGATCCAGAAACTAGAAAAAGCACATCGGGTAACATAATCTATTTCGCTGGTGGGCCAATAAGCTGGAGTTCCAAGTAGCAGCCTATCGTTGCAACATCAAGCACTGAGAGTGAATGTATCGCTGCATCGGAATGCTCTAAAGAAGTTGTATATTTAAAGAGCCTGTATGAAGAAATGACAAACAAAACTATCAGAGCGACCATCAAAGTTGATAATCAGAGTGCCATAAGTCTAATCAAAAGAGGAAATTTCAACAGAAGAAGTAAACACATTGACCTTAGATTTCATTTCATAAAAGAACTATCCGACAAGAAGATCATCAATGTTGAATATTGTCCTACGAACCAACAACTTGCTGATTTGCTGACTAAGCCGCTTCATACTACCAAATTTGCAAACTTCAAAAGTCAGATGGTGACATCTTGATTTTAAACCCTTTTTAAATACAAAATTAAGGAGGGTGTGTTGGACTGGGTAATTTTGTACACAGCCTTCAACATATGGATCATATTTTATTCAAGTTTTTTGTTGTCCTAATAAAAAAATAGTGTTTCTGTTTCATTCGTTCACGACTCTGCTACCAACATAATTATATCAAAATACCCCAATCTGATGGATTCAAGGAGAAAAAATTCGCGGGCTTTGCTCAATTAAAAAGCCGATTTTTTTAGTTTGAGTTCTATATCTGGCTCAATTTGCAGTTGCTGGCTATTTGTGACCATGAAATCGGGTTCCTGGGACAAGTCTTTTCGGCGCTCCTGGACGTATCTTTTACCAGCGCACCATCATATGAAGTCTCCGTTCAGAATAAGCTGCGATTTGGTATTCTCTCCATTTTAACTGCAAATTTTAGCGTTTTATCTACACTTCAGCGCTTATTCTCCAATTTCATGGGTGAATTAGCTATTTGGTTCCGCTTTAGCCCGTGAATAAGCGATTTGTCTCAACTTTAGCCGCGAGTTTGCGATTTTTCTCCATTTTAGCCGCGAATTACCTAACGCTTTTTCTGAATTTGGCCATGGGTTAGCGGTTTTTTCCACTTTCTAGCACGAAGTTACCATCACAAGCTGCGAATTGAAGTTTTCTACATTTAAAAAACCCGTATAAGCGTCGTTTTTCCTCGCATCAGCGCTATTTCTTAATTTTATCAGTGATCTAGCGATTTTTCCTCATTTTAGCCGTAAATTAGTGATTTTTTTTTATTTGTACGCTATAAATTCGTGTTTTTTATTATTGTAATCGCTGATGAGTGTTTTTTCTCAATTTCATCCGTGAATTAACGCTTTTTCTAAAATTTTAGCTGCGAGTTATCGATTTTTTTCGCTTTTTGCTGTGAATTAGCGCTTTATCTTAGTTTGAGACACGAGCTTGACTTCAGATCCAGAGCTTTTTCTACACTTTATCCGTGGAAGCTTCTAGGAAACTTTACCCCCTTTAGCTAAGCATTTTTCTTAATTAGAGAAAATACGCTGATCCCCCAGTTCATTCAGGTTCTTTCAACTTTCAAGCGGAAAAAGAAGAGAAGGCGCACTTTCTTGGGGCAAGTGCACAGCAAAAAGCGCCCTGCGCCCCCCCCCCACCACTGGATCCGCGACTGCTTTCAAGCGGAAAAAGAGGAGAAGTCGCACTTTCTTGGGGCAAGTGCGCAGCAAAAAGTTGCAAAAAAAAGCGCTAATATTCTTGGCTTAAACCGTGAAAAAGCGTTCATTCGCAGTATCAGGATGAAACTTCGCAATCCGTAATTGACAGTTACATTTGCGAAAAACGCTTATTCACGACAGAATAGAAGAATGGCTAATTAGCGGCTAAAATTGGAACAATCCTGAGTAGCAGGCAAAACTTAAAAGCATTGTGAATTAATTCGGTGCTAAAATTGAGAAAAATCGCTAATTCATATGGACAAAACGTTGTTGGATAAAAACGCTAATTCGCGGATAAAGTTTATAAAAACATAAATTCGTTGGATACAAATGAAAAAAATCGGCTAATTCGAAACTAAAATGTAGTAAAACGTTGATTCGCGGCTAAAATTAAGGAAAACACGAATCTGTGGCTTCTGAACGCAAATTGCAGGCCTAAAACTGAGAAAAGGCACTAATTTGTAGCTGAAAAAAAAAGTTTGATAATGCGGGGCTAAAACAGTTCACACTCCTCTAATTTGCGATCAATATTGAGAAAAGTTACTCATGAGCGTGGCTGAATAATTAAAGACGAACGCTAATTGTGTAAAAAACGACCGAACTAGTTTTTCTCTCAGTTTTGTCCGTAAATTAGCGGATTTTTCTTAATTTTAGCCGGGAATCATCGCGCTTTTTCAATTTTAGTTGTGAATTAGCAATTTTCCTCATTTTAAGCCGTAGCACAGTGGTATATCGGTCTCATTGGCATGGATGAATGGATCGAGAATCCTTTGCCTTTCCAAGGAATAAAAGCGGAATTTCTAACCGAATGTTATGATTTTTGGTGAATCTGAACTGGCTTTTCAACCTCAGATAGTCTACTATCTGTATTGTAACATAATTAAGCTCAAAAAAATACCCTAGGGGAATCGAGTTAATCCACCTCACTTTCCTATAACCTATTTATCGATGGATATAGGTCTATACCTAGTAGCCGATGCGAGTATGCGGCAATTTCATTCCTCCTGGAAATGTGGCCTGTTTACAAAACAAAACAACAAATGTTCAGCAAAATTTTAAATTTTACCTCCACCCCCCTCCAATCGGTAACTAGTAACGCTTGGGTTATCAAAATTTCTCAGCCGATTATTAGTTTCAATTCTTGTTAATTTTGCTAACGGACGCGTTAAGACGAGGCTGGAAACAGAATATTCCAAACAATAAATGATAGAATGAACTCTCAGAAAATGCTACATGGACATGAAACTGGCAATCGAGCCTTTAATCTTGTGGTGCAGTGGGTGAACCATCAAAAGGGGTCCATCAGTGAAGGGAATTAATCGTGCGGTCAACACTCGCGTCAATAAAAAAACGACCGTTTTGATGTATTGCGGGTGCTTGCCGATCTCTCGAGTTTCGGAAAGCGTTTAAAAAAAAAAACAAAAAACAAAAACAAACAAACAAACAAACAAACAAACAAAAACTTGCGTTTACTTGGAATAAATTTTATCCAAATGGAAACACTTGAGAATCGTTGAAAGTTCGCGTGCCTATAATTCCGCCTATCTGTCTGCGGTGGCCTCTTAACTGTCTTGAACACTCTTAAATCGTCGGTTAAGCAGTGGAAAAAACCGCTGACCATTGGTATATAATAGCGTCTACCTCTATTTTAGTTTTTTTTTTTTTTTTTAATTCGTATTGATTACAGCATGCTATAACTATATCTCATTGCTCTAAAGCCTCTCTACAGCCTGGAATGACGTCTACCGTACGGGAGCACCCCGGAGAAGGGGACAAAGCAAAAAGAGACTACGAAAACCTCAGCAGCACTCATCTCTTGGAACTTGAAATTCATCGCTATACGGCAAGAACTCACACGGGCCGGAGCCATTTAAACGAATCGACTTCAGTTTGTCGTAGTAAGTATACAATTTAGTAAAATTTGATCCTTTTTTAAGGGAACCAATCATTTATTTGTTATAATTTATTTACTCGTCTACCAAGTCCTAATTTTTTTTCCGTCTCTAGGGCACCCTGGTCCAATAAAAGACTCTTGTTACGTAACACCTTATTTGGGTTCAATTATAACGGATAAATTTTCATAGTTATAAGCTCCAGTGTTATATTTCACGAAACAACATTTTTTAAAGTAATTTTAATTACCTCATCTTAAATAATTGCCGTGTTTTGACCTTGGAGTAAAACTGAGCGATTTATCGTATACTCGATTTGTACCTTAGGCTTTAAGGGGTGCTATGAGTTTGTTTTGTTGGATTAGCATCGTATTATCGTAGCATCGTATGGGTAAGTATCGAAAATTAAAGTACGTCCCGATGAATAAATAATAAAAAAAAAGGTCAGAGAACGAAAAAAATTGACTTGAAAAACTCGTCTAGTGCTTCAAGCTCAAGACCAAGTGCCTAGGGTCACGTCTCATATAAACCACCACGTGGTCACTTGCGACGCCTCACTCTCGGTTTATTAATTCAAAATACTCCACCCGTTCCTTTGAAAAAGGTGGGCCAATGACCCAAAACAGGCAAATTTTCCCCGTTTTTCTCTTTCTTCGCTCTGGCTTCGTTCACATGATTGAATTGTCTTTTAATTTAATAATTTGTCTACATAACTTGACGGCGGTATACTCGCATATCGTCCTATCACCCACTTCCGTTCTTTCTGTTATTCGTTTACAGGGATGTAATAAGATGAATGAAGTCGAGTAATTATTATAATTATAATTATTATTCAAGTTAAACACCTTCAGGTGATGAGCAGAAGAACCGGCCGGACACCTTGTTTAATCCACCCCCGCCCCGCCAGCCATAACAATTTTTTTTGCCAGCATCGCGGTGTATTGGCTTATAGTGCTCGGATGGGGTTTGGGTTCATAAAAAAGGTGTTGGGTAATGTTAATTTATTTTTTTTGTCCAACCGAAAATTGAGTTAATCTGTGCAGCATCGCACCCGTAATTGCCTATTACATAATCACATTTTAGTATTCTTTATAATCAAGTCAACCCGACCGAAAAATACCCACCACCCCGCCCCTTCCACCACAATTTAGCATGCAGTGAACACTCGGATTACGAAAGCACTTATTATGTGTCCGTTTGAACAAACAGAAAATGTATTCGAGAGGAATACATTGCGTAAATACGCCGTTTTATAGCGATGAAGATGAAATTTCAGACTAATATTTTGGTACCTGTTAGTACTGCACAGAACCCATTCTCCATAAATTCCTTCGTGCTTTTGTTTTAGCCCGGCGTATAGGTGAAGTTTAGCTTCCTCGTTTGATTAAATTGTTTCCCTTCTCTCACCAAATATTTCAACCACGTCCTCCTCTCTCTCCGTTCCCGTTGCACTACTCAAGCTTATCACCCGTTATATCCTCATTCTAAAAATTGAAATTTATCGTCCGAACGTATCTAACGCGTCTATATTCGAACGTAATCGTCCTGATTTTTGACACATTAATTGTGTCAGTTTTTTAAGAAACGATCTCGTTCATTATTTTCGACCGTCACTTATTATTTATCCACGCTTTATTGTATTTTCTTGTACGACACTGATAAAATTTAAAGCGACGCTTTATGGCTATAAAGAGGCAAACAGGGGATTGACTACGTATCTTTGGGTACCAATTGTAGGGCTGAAGTGAGCTCCCCCCCCCTCCCTCAGAGGGGCGGATCTTTCATCGCATTAAGGGCCCAATAAAATTCAATGTTTCGCGACAATATTCTAAAGGGTTTGCAAGGAATAAACTAAACGCTTAGCTCTACAATTAACAATACATGTTGTTGGCCTCACCTTGGCCAACGCCTCTTTCCTCAATTCCTCGTCGCTCAGAATCCATTCCGCCTTCCTCTTCTTAGACTCCCAGTTCGTAGGAAGCTTGTTCCTTTTGTCCTCCTCGACGACTTCTTTGTGATTCAGCTGTCTGGCTTCATTCTTAACACAAAAAGCAAAATCGAAGATATAATCGGGCAAATGACAGCCATCAGCAAGCAAGCGAACTTACCCGTTTCAAGTGGAGTTCTTTTAATTTCTTCATTCTCTCGGCCATTTTTTCCTTGATAGACTGACCACTGCACGAGCTCGACGCTACTTCGGCCGAAGCCATTCTCACAAATTGTTTTTATTGGGAATAAAAAACAATAAAAGACACTAATAAACACAACAAGGAAATTACACCACACACTTGATAGTGAGGAAGTGACTGGCTGATAAAAGGTCCACAGATTTTGTGGGAAGTGCTGCAGTCTGGTGAGTGTCATTCTCAACAGTGGCTTCCACCATTCAACGGCTTGTTTCCGCAGGGCTAACTGCAAATAAAATGTAATTTACATGTTCAGCGATAGACCCGCCTCCTGCGGAAGCCGGTAGAAAACTCCTATAGTTAGGATCAAATTGAATATCCCGGTGGGGCTGACGACTAAAATAGCTTTATTTAATTAGTGTTCCAGAAAAAAATGTTTCAGTCTCTCTTTAATAAAGTTTAACGATTGAAATAATTATGTTATGACTATTTCTAATTACATTCATCATGATGATTAATATTTTAATTGACTTGAAAAGTGGAAATGGGTGAACTGCCGCACTCTCTTCTTGTTTGCCACTGTTTTGCAATAAAAAAATCTTAAAGTGACCAAATAGTAACTCACTGAGACGAACTATTACGGAAAGAGGACCGATACAAGTTCTTAAATTTAACGTCCCAGTCCGCACTACTGTTCCGCGAGTAAGTCAAAAGTTCGTATGCCCTCGAAGCAGTGATCCGACAACTTCTTTCCTTCGTCCAAGTCCCAGAACCTGCAAGAAAAACGTACAGTGACACAAAAAGAGAAAGTGAATGTTCTCCAATAAACAGTGAAAAAGATTACTTACTCGTTTGACCCAGCGTGTTTACGAAAATGTCACACGCGCTGTCCGAGCAAGTGCTACCTTTTCATTGAAAAACTCAACCTCCTTCTTGGACATAAAGGTAGTAAAGTTCGAGACACAAAAAGGCAGAGAGGACGCGGCGTCCCATCTTTCCTGGAGGCGAAGAAAAAGCGCACGAGCCTCGTGGGCCACCGTCTCCTTGGCGTGCAGGAGAGAGGCTTCTGAGCCTAATTGACGCATTTTAGGTTTCAAGTACACACTGGGAAATTTGGCGAGGGAAAAGTACCTGGGCAGGCAGACAACAGCGTTTGTAAGTGGTCTGCCCGGCGAACTTGGTTGAAAGGTAGGGTCTTCGTAGACAGATGGCAAGTTTGGTCAACAGGAACAGGGGTGTATAAGTCCTTCCCTAGTTTCCGTGCCTTACCCCACTGTTGCTTCATCGGTGGAACTCAAGTCCTCCAGATCTGCTATACCGGCTCTTAAAAACAACAAAATAGGCGTTTGAATCAAGGAATTATTAAACTTAATCAAATAATAATCATTACCGGTGAACCTTCAGCAATACCGCAACGATATGCATGCATTTTGATGAGTTGCCAGCCGTGCATGAACAGTTGGCTTCCACGATCTTCTCTTCGTTGTTTACGGTGACATTGATCTCGTAATGAGGAGGACCCGACAAAATGACTGCTCTGAAGACAGAGTCCGAATATATCGTTTTTCTCAGTCGTTCTGTTCACACTTCCGAGCAAAACGATGTGACCCGCACTTAACACTGCATCGCCCTGCTTAAACGCGTTAGTCCTGTCCTTGCCGATAAAGTCAATAATACTTAGGCAAGAATGTCATGATGATGAAAACACGAAAACTCAATAATTAAAAGAAGTATTGTTTTCCACGAGCGAACACGCCTCTAGCCTAACACACAAATCGTCTATAAAGAAAAGAATTAACAAAATCTCGAATTAAACTCGCGCACAATACGTCAAAACCCTAAAGTATCCACTTCGAAGACTATTTCGTCGAAAAAAGGCCTTAAATAAATAAATTTTAAGAAAATTCTGGGAAGTCGACCTCGTGTCCGTTGACAATGACATGCACTGATAATTTTGATCCTAACTATATTCCCCTCTCACTCTACTACCGCAGCGAGCTCTCTAGGAGCTGACGGGGTCTATATGATATAATTATTCTGCATAAAATAGAAAAATACGTTAGAATAATTTAAAAATTCAAGTTTTACGATAATTTCCTACGTTTTAGAACGGCAAAATTTATTGCATTGGTCCAGAATGTCAATGTGGGGTGTAGTATTCAAGCTCCTTAAATTGCAGATTGCTGATATTAGAGCTATAAGTAGCTGCAATTTTGCAGTTTTCCTCACAACAGTTGTTATGAATGATCCTTTTTTCTCAATTTCAGACGTGGACTTGCCCTATGAACAGCACACACTATAGCGCCTTTATTCACGAAGTTTGTTATTGGGCCTTATAAAACCCCCGATTTTATAAGGATTTTGAAGACAAAAGTCGCAGGTTTACCTCCTTAAAAACGCCAAATTTTGGATTTTTGGAACGTCGTAAGCAGTACCCTGGTAGTGGCGAGCGGGTGGACCAGCACGGGCCCCCTATCAGACGGGGCCCCCAAGGGCTGAAGTACGAAGGGCTGTTATATGAAATAACACGGGTGGCATCAACGTGACAACCATTTCAGTTATGATTGGACAACACCGTGTTAAAATTATAACACCCCTTCGTACTTGCCCCCCAAGAAGCTTACAAATACAGGAAAATGAGGATTTTTAGGTTCTATATTCATGGAGGTAGGTATTATGTGAAGAGGTTGGACAGCGATTTCGCTCCTTTCTCCGCGAATTCCAGTCAATCCGACCTGGAGAATATAAGGGTGCAAGTGGTGTCAGCAAAGAGTGTAGACTGAATATTCATCTTAGCTCATAATGAGGAAGTTTCACATTTTCAAACGTATTTTTTCTGGTCGAACACAGTAGATATATGAATATAAACACTTGTAAAAAAAATTAAATCGTGCTGGAAACATTTTTTTTTTATTAATAAGAATAGGAAATTTGGGTTCCGCGTGACGTCACGAATGCGTAGGTACTCTGTCCTTGTCTTACTATATTTTGTGTCACTCGACAGGAGGCACAGTTACTAGAGAACCTTTAAAACACAGGTACTGCAACACGATTTCAGCGCCATATTTGGTCCCTCAGTCGTTAGGTAAACACAATTTCATGAATGAAAAAATTGTCTTCGTAACAGCAAATAAACGCGTTACCGTTCGAAATATAAAAAAAAATACCGTGCTTGTCAATGAGATCAGGGGCCGTATTCCGGAGCCGTGTGAAAATGCCGCAAAAATCGGTTGCTACGGAGGGATAATGTTATTTCTTATTCGGCGTCCTTGGATCCCGCTTGCGGCATTTTTTCTCGACCGTTCAGAATAAGGCCCCTGGTGGTAATTATGATCATATGAGGGACCAAGTATGGCGCCGATTTGCGTGATGCAATACTCGGGTTTTATAGTGCCTTACAGTTACCTGCCTCACTTCATTAAGGCACTATAAAACACGAGTACTGCGTTCCGCGTTTGTTTGCTAGTTACGATGACAATTTTTTCATTCATGACATTGTGTTTACCCTAACGACTGATGGACCAAATATGGCGCTGAAATCCGTGTTGCAGTACCTGTTCTAAAGATTCTCAAACTTCATTGGACGGTGCAACATGATTATTAACAAGATATCATTAAAAACAAAAAAAAGTTTGATTTTTTCAGAGTCCAATCCCCAATTTTTCAGTTTCGTATTATTTTGTTTCAAGTTGGAGGTTATCTTCGTTCGTTCTTATCTTCTTATAGACCGAGAGCTGGCGACAGTCCCATTCAACGGGAAGAACATAGTCACGAAAGGTATGCAAAATGATGGCATTTGACCCCCTATATACGAGTCCTGAAGTCTGCCGTGCTGTATCTGGGGCCTAAGGATTTTATAGCTAATTAAAGTCCTTAATTTGGGACATGAATTTAACCAGAAGAACATTGTCCTGAAACTAGTCTCATTCGAAAGGTTTGATGGAGCTGATTACGAATATGATCGTCTGCCGCCGTCTGCCTGGGGCATTTGCCCTCAGTGGCCAGTCAAACTCCCTAAATCAGGGATATTAATTAACGGAAGAACTAAATCCGGAAAATGGTCTTTTGCTTCAGGTTTTTATGTGGCTGAATACGAAAATGATCGTCTGCTGGTGTCTGCCTGGGGCATTTGCCCTCTGTGGCTCGCTAAACTCACATAATTTGAGAAATTTTCATTAACCGGAAGAACATAGTCCTGAAACTGGTCTTAAGCCCTGTTCACACGATGCAATGTATGAAGCTAAATTGCACGCTGGATTTTTAAAAACATCCGGTCACTACCAAGGAACATATGTTTTTAAAAAACCAGCATACAATATAACTTCAAACATTGCATCGTTGTGAACAGGGGGCTTATTCTCTAACTCCGAAGCAATAGCTTTTTCGAAGTCATATGTTTATTCATTAATTTTCTTCAAGCAAATGAATGAAATAAACACAAGGCTGGCGAAAAAATATTGCTTGTTGTTAGAGAATAGGCCCCCAGGGCTTTATTCGATAGAATTTATGATAATGATACAAATATAATCGTCTGGCGACGTCAGCCGGGTGCATTATTTGCCCTCGGTGGCCGGTCAAAACTTCCTACATCTACGCGGCGGCAGACCATCATATTCGTAATCAGCTCCATAAAACATTTCGAGTTAGTCTAGTATCACGACTGTGTTCCTCGGGTTAATCATTTTCCCTCTTTGCAGTTTGACGGGTCACTGAGAGCAAGTGCCCCCAAAGTAGCAAAATTCAATGAAATAATATTTCTTAAACGTTTTTCAGGAATAATTACTCATGTATAGAAAATATTGCGCCATAAAAACTGATAAAACATGCCAAGAAAAGTCCACAAAAAATATTGTGGCATTGTACTGAATAGATATATTGGGTTGGTATGTCAAATATTGGTTCAAACACGTGAAATAGATATTTAGGAGGCAAGTGATGCATCAAGGTGTTTGGAACATCTTCGGATCAGAGTTGCCATGGGACCAGCCAATAAAATGTAATCATCTTAAATTTTATTGGCTGGTTTCAGGGAAACTCTCCCCAGGCAGACGCCGACAGACGATTATATTTGTAATCATTTCCATAAAACCTATCGAATAGGACCAGTTTCAGGACTATGTTCGTTGGTTAATTAAAATTTTCCAAATTTCGAGAGTTTGGCGAGCCACAAAGGGCAAGTGCCCCATGCAGACGGAGCCAGACGATCATATTCGTAATCAGCTCCACAAAACCTTTCGAATGAGACTAGTTTCAGGACTATGTTCTTCCGGTTAATCATTTTCCTCCAGTGCAGTTTGACTGGTCACTAAGGGCAAGTGCCCCAGGCAGACACCGGCAGACGATCATTTTCCTATTCAGCCACATGAAACGTATCGCAAAAGACCATTTTCCGGACTTAGTTCTTCCGGTTAATAAATATCCCTGATTCAAGGAGTTTACTGGCCCCCGAGGGCAAATGCTCCAGGCAGACGCCGGCAGATGATAATATTTGTAATCATCTCCATGAAAGCTATCAATAAGACCAGTTTCAGGGCTATGTACTTCCGGTTAATTAAAATTTACCGAATTACGTGAGTTTGGCGAGCCACAGAGGGCAAATGCCCCAGGCAGACGGCGGCAGACGATCATATTCGTAATCAGCTTCAGAAAAGCTTTCGAATTAGACTAGTTTCTGGACTATGTTCTTCTGCTTAAATTCATGTCCAAAATTAAGGACTTAAATTAGCTATAAAATCCTTAGGTCCCGGATACAACATGGCAAACTTCCGGACTCGTAAATAGAGGGTCAAATGCCATCATTTTGCGCACCTTTTGTGACTATGTTCTTCCGGTTGAATGTGACTGTCGCTATCTCTCAAACTATTACGTCAAAAGTTTTGTGTATTACGTAATTCTATTTAAAAACGTAAACGAAGGTCGAATGACCTAGTGCGAGTGTAATTTCTATTCAAACGTAACATGATGGGCCGAACGCAAGAACGTGTTGCAAACAATGTTGTACTGCACTTGGTTCTTGTCTACGCCTACTGTGAAGCGTCCAAAGACGGCGTCCTAGCCGTTCTACGATTACGGGGCAACGATTTGGATGACTGATGTCACCGGAGAGAATAGACAAAATTCAAGGTGGGGGAATTATTCGGAAGATATGGGCAGGAAAAAGGATAAAACATAAATTAATGTACAACCCCAACAAACATTATGATCTAAACAAAGGAATGGCATCGGCTAACCGAGAAAAACTGATAGTTGAAAAATAATTCAAAAATTAAAATTGTGAGTGAAAGGTTTCGCTCCAAACATGAACAACGTGGCGCTCAAACGAGAAGCCGCTGAAGTTTCCATTTCAAAAAGGTAACCTTAAAACCGTAAAAGAAATAATAATTATTTAAGACGTGATTTACATTTGAGTTCACACGTTTTTTGTTGTTTTTTTTTTTGTTTGTTTTGTTTTGTTTTTTTGTTTGTTTTTTTTTCAAGTCTTTCTTCTTTCCTCTTGACTCTTATAATATGTCCCGGGTCAATAAAATAAACTGAAGATAATGGAAATAATTGCAACACTTGGGTGGTGAAGTGGGGAGCAGCATTGATGACGTAGTTTGCTGGCGAGATGGCCGGGGGAGCAGCACGTAACTACAAACGTCAATTAAAAATTAATGGATGGAGTTTTCGACGAACGGAAAACGATACAAATACATAATACATAATACACGATAAAATACATTTTCCCCAAAGTCTCAACCTGTGAAACTTCCTCATTCAGACAGCGCTGCAGTCGACCATTTGGCTATGTTTTGTGGGTAGTTGTCCATTATATTGGAGCTACGCATTTATTTTTTATTGTGTTTAGACGCTGTGTTGAATTTCAATTTAAAAATGGGATTTGTGTCGATGTGAGACTACAAATGGCTGGACGACCGTGCCATCTTTCACATTCACTAAAAATTATTAATAAAATATAGAAATTAATTGTAAAATTAGAAATTCAAAGTTTACCAACAGATATTCTCCAGGAACGTAATACAAAACAGTAGGAACACATAGGAACAAAGAGAAAGGTACCCAAGACTTTAGTTCTCCACTGTAGTAGAGCCACCGGGATTACGAAATCACGAAATTCGATTGAGCCCCCCGAGCGAGCACTATTCTGGAGGGCTCAAATTGAGAAAATTCGCGCCTTCTTGAGGAAAATTCGCGGCTAAAATAGATAAAATACACCATCCTTCAGGTCCTTATGCTCAATAACGCGCTGATGGGCAATTCGAAATTTGCTGGCTCAGCAAAAACCTTAGAAAAACCGCTAATATTTGTGAGTTCAACTACGAAAAAGCGCTGAATTTCTTTCTAAAAGTGGGCTGAAGGCTCTAATGCATGAGCCGTGCATTTTTAAAAACGAGGACTCTACGTTATTCCTTGCAATTCACGTCGATGATGGAATTCTGGCCTCCGACGATGAAAACAAGATTTCAAAATTACTCTTTCAGCTGACACAAGAATTTGAAATGAGTGCTGTTAAAAATCCCAAAACATTTCGCGGGCTAGAAGTCGCTAAAGAAAAAGATGGTGTGAAAATATGTCAAGCAGAATACGCAAAACAAGTTTTAAACAAATATGGAATGGAAGAATGCAAGCCGGCACCTACACCTTTCCTTAATCCTTCGGAGAAAAACGAATCTTTGGTCTCAGGATTTCCTTTCAGAGAAGCCGTCGGCAGCTTGTTGTACGTATCCACAAAAACTCGACCTGATTTGGCTTTCGCTGTTGGAATGAGCAGTCGAAAAGTCGAAAATCCTACCGAAAATGACCTTTTAAACTTAAAAAGGGCCTTGAAATACCTGAAAGGCACAGTAAATGAAGGTATTCGCTATTCGCGAAATCCGACAGACGAAATCACAGCTTATTGCGGCTCAGATTACGCCGGCGATCCAGAAACTAGAAAAAGCACATCGGGTAACATAATCTATTTCGCTGGTGGGCCAATAAGCTGGAGTTCCAAGTAGCAGCCTATCGTTGCAACATCAAGCACTGAGAGTGAATGTATCGCTGCATCGGAATGCTCTAAAGAAGTTGTATATTTAAAGAGCCTGTATGAAGAAATGACAAACAAAACTATCAGAGCGACCATCAAAGTTGATAATCAGAGTGCCATAAGTCTAATCAAAAGAGGAAATTTCAACAGAAGAAGTAAACACATTGACCTTAGATTTCATTTCATAAAAGAACTATCCGACAAGAAGATCATCAATGTTGAATATTGTCCTACGAACCAACAACTTGCTGATTTGCTGACTAAGCCGCTTCATACTACCAAATTTGCAAACTTCAAAAGTCAGATGGTGACATCTTGATTTTAAACCCTTTTTAAATACAAAATTAAGGAGGGTGTGTTGGACTGGGTAATTTTGTACACAGCCTTCAACATATGGATCATATTTTATTCAAGTTTTTTGTTGTCCTAATAAAAAAATAGTGTTTCTGTTTCATTCGTTCACGACTCTGCTACCAACATAATTATATCAAAATACCCCAATCTGATGGATTCAAGGAGAAAAAATTCGCGGGCTTTGCTCAATTAAAAAGCCGATTTTTTTAGTTTGAGTTCTATATCTGGCTCAATTTGCAGTTGCTGGCTATTTGTGACCATGAAATCGGGTTCCTGGGACAAGTCTTTTCGGCGCTCCTGGACGTATCTTTTACCAGCGCACCATCATATGAAGTCTCCGTTCAGAATAAGCTGCGATTTGGTATTCTCTCCATTTTAACTGCAAATTTTAGCGTTTTATCTACACTTCAGCGCTTATTCTCCAATTTCATGGGTGAATTAGCTATTTGGTTCCGCTTTAGCCCGTGAATAAGCGATTTGTCTCAACTTTAGCCGCGAGTTTGCGATTTTTCTCCATTTTAGCCGCGAATTACCTAACGCTTTTTCTGAATTTGGCCATGGGTTAGCGGTTTTTTCCACTTTCTAGCACGAAGTTACCATCACAAGCTGCGAATTGAAGTTTTCTACATTTAAAAAACCCGTATAAGCGTCGTTTTTCCTCGCATCAGCGCTATTTCTTAATTTTATCAGTGATCTAGCGATTTTTCCTCATTTTAGCCGTAAATTAGTGATTTTTTTTTATTTGTACGCTATAAATTCGTGTTTTTTATTATTGTAATCGCTGATGAGTGTTTTTTCTCAATTTCATCCGTGAATTAACGCTTTTTCTAAAATTTTAGCTGCGAGTTATCGATTTTTTTCGCTTTTTGCTGTGAATTAGCGCTTTATCTTAGTTTGAGACACGAGCTTGACTTCAGATCCAGAGCTTTTTCTACACTTTATCCGTGGAAGCTTCTAGGAAACTTTACCCCCTTTAGCTAAGCATTTTTCTTAATTAGAGAAAATACGCTGATCCCCCAGTTCATTCAGGTTCTTTCAACTTTCAAGCGGAAAAAGAAGAGAAGGCGCACTTTCTTGGGGCAAGTGCACAGCAAAAAGCGCCCTGCGCCCCCCCCCCACCACTGGATCCGCGACTGCTTTCAAGCGGAAAAAGAGGAGAAGTCGCACTTTCTTGGGGCAAGTGCGCAGCAAAAAGTTGCAAAAAAAAGCGCTAATATTCTTGGCTTAAACCGTGAAAAAGCGTTCATTCGCAGTATCAGGATGAAACTTCGCAATCCGTAATTGACAGTTACATTTGCGAAAAACGCTTATTCACGACAGAATAGAAGAATGGCTAATTAGCGGCTAAAATTGGAACAATCCTGAGTAGCAGGCAAAACTTAAAAGCATTGTGAATTAATTCGGTGCTAAAATTGAGAAAAATCGCTAATTCATATGGACAAAACGTTGTTGGATAAAAACGCTAATTCGCGGATAAAGTTTATAAAAACATAAATTCGTTGGATACAAATGAAAAAAATCGGCTAATTCGAAACTAAAATGTAGTAAAACGTTGATTCGCGGCTAAAATTAAGGAAAACACGAATCTGTGGCTTCTGAACGCAAATTGCAGGCCTAAAACTGAGAAAAGGCACTAATTTGTAGCTGAAAAAAAAAGTTTGATAATGCGGGGCTAAAACAGTTCACACTCCTCTAATTTGCGATCAATATTGAGAAAAGTTACTCATGAGCGTGGCTGAATAATTAAAGACGAACGCTAATTGTGTAAAAAACGACCGAACTAGTTTTTCTCTCAGTTTTGTCCGTAAATTAGCGGATTTTTCTTAATTTTAGCCGGGAATCATCGCGCTTTTTCAATTTTAGTTGTGAATTAGCAATTTTCCTCATTTTAAGCCGTAGCACAGTGGTATATCGGTCTCATTGGCATGGATGAATGGATCGAGAATCCTTTGCCTTTCCAAGGAATAAAAGCGGAATTTCTAACCGAATGTTATGATTTTTGGTGAATCTGAACTGGCTTTTCAACCTCAGATAGTCTACTATCTGTATTGTAACATAATTAAGCTCAAAAAAATACCCTAGGGGAATCGAGTTAATCCACCTCACTTTCCTATAACCTATTTATCGATGGATATAGGTCTATACCTAGTAGCCGATGCGAGTATGCGGCAATTTCATTCCTCCTGGAAATGTGGCCTGTTTACAAAACAAAACAACAAATGTTCAGCAAAATTTTAAATTTTACCTCCACCCCCCTCCAATCGGTAACTAGTAACGCTTGGGTTATCAAAATTTCTCAGCCGATTATTAGTTTCAATTCTTGTTAATTTTGCTAACGGACGCGTTAAGACGAGGCTGGAAACAGAATATTCCAAACAATAAATGATAGAATGAACTCTCAGAAAATGCTACATGGACATGAAACTGGCAATCGAGCCTTTAATCTTGTGGTGCAGTGGGTGAACCATCAAAAGGGGTCCATCAGTGAAGGGAATTAATCGTGCGGTCAACACTCGCGTCAATAAAAAAACGACCGTTTTGATGTATTGCGGGTGCTTGCCGATCTCTCGAGTTTCGGAAAGCGTTTAAAAAAAAAAACAAAAAACAAAAACAAACAAACAAACAAAAACTTGCGTTTACTTGGAATAAATTTTATCCAAATGGAAACACTTGAGAATCGTTGAAAGTTCGCGTGCCTATAATTCCGCCTATCTGTCTGCGGTGGCCTCTTAACTGTCTTGAACACTCTTAAATCGTCGGTTAAGCAGTGGAAAAAACCGCTGACCATTGGTATATAATAGCGTCTACCTCTATTTTATTTTTTTTTTTTTTTTTTAATTCGTATTGATTACAGCATGCTATAACTATATCTCATTGCTCTAAAGCCTCTCTACAGCCTGGAATGACGTCTACCGTACGGGAGCACCCCGGAGAAGGGGACAAAGCAAAAAGAGACTACGAAAACCTCAGCAGCACTCATCTCTTGGAACTTGAAATTCATCGCTATACGGCAAGAACTCACACGGGCCGGAGCCATTTAAACGAATCGACTTCAGTTTGTCGTAGTAAGTATACAATTTAGTAAAATTTGATCCTTTTTTAAGGGAACCAATCATTTATTTGTTATAATTTATTTACTCGTCTACCAAGTCCTAATTTTTTTTCCGTCTCTAGGGCACCCTGGTCCAATAAAAGACTCTTGTTACGTAACACCTTATTTGGGTTCAATTATAACGGATAAATTTTCATAGTTATAAGCTCCAGTGTTATATTTCACGAAACAACATTTTTTAAAGTAATTTTAATTACCTCATCTTAAATAATTGCCGTGTTTTGACCTTGGAGTAAAACTGAGCGATTTATCGTATACTCGATTTGTACCTTAGGCTTTAAGGGGTGCTATGAGTTTGTTTTGTTGGATTAGCATCGTATTATCGTAGCATCGTATGGGTAAGTATCGAAAATTAAAGTACGTCCCGATGAATAAATAATAAAAAAAAAGGTCAGAGAACGAAAAAAATTGACTTGAAAAACTCGTCTAGTGCTTCAAGCTCAAGACCAAGTGCCTAGGGTCACGTCTCATATAAACCACCACGTGGTCACTTGCGACGCCTCACTCTCGGTTTATTAATTCAAAATACTCCACCCGTTCCTTTGAAAAAGGTGGGCCAATGACCCAAAACAGGCAAATTTTCCCCGTTTTTCTCTTTCTTCGCTCTGGCTTCGTTCACATGATTGAATTGTCTTTTAATTTAATAATTTGTCTACATAACTTGACGGCGGTATACTCGCATATCGTCCTATCACCCACTTCCGTTCTTTCTGTTATTCGTTTACAGGGATGTAATAAGATGAATGAAGTCGAGTAATTATTATAATTATAATTATTATTCAAGTTAAACACCTTCAGGTGATGAGCAGAAGAACCGGCCGGACACCTTGTTTAATCCACCCCCGCCCCGCCAGCCATAACAATTTTTTTTGCCAGCATCGCGGTGTATTGGCTTATAGTGCTCGGATGGGGTTTGGGTTCATAAAAAAGGTGTTGGGTAATGTTAATTTATTTTTTTTGTCCAACCGAAAATTGAGTTAATCTGTGCAGCATCGCACCCGTAATTGCCTATTACATAATCACATTTTAGTATTCTTTATAATCAAGTCAACCCGACCGAAAAATACCCACCACCCCGCCCCTTCCACCACAATTTAGCATGCAGTGAACACTCGGATTACGAAAGCACTTATTATGTGTCCGTTTGAACAAACAGAAAATGTATTCGAGAGGAATACATTGCGTAAATACGCCGTTTTATAGCGATGAAGATGAAATTTCAGACTAATATTTTGGTACCTGTTAGTACTGCACAGAACCCATTCTCCATAAATTCCTTCGTGCTTTTGTTTTAGCCCGGCGTATAGGTGAAGTTTAGCTTCCTCGTTTGATTAAATTGTTTCCCTTCTCTCACCAAATATTTCAACCACGTCTCTCCTCTCTCTCCGTTCCCGTTGCACTACTCAAGCTTATCACCCGTTATATCCTCATTCTAAAAATTGAAATTTATCGTCCGAACGTATCTAACGCGTCTATATTCGAACGTAATCGTCCTGATTTTTGACACATTAATTGTGTCAGTTTTTAAGAAACGATCTCGTTCATTATTTTCGACCGTCACTTATTATTTATCCCACGCTTTATTGTATTTTCTTGTACGACACTGATAAAATTTAAAGCGACGCTTTATGGCTATAAAGAGGCAAACACTTATAACAATGACTCGAACCGGGCTAATCTGGGCAATTACGCGGTAAACTGCTCTTTTGTGAAAAGCTTGACAGTATAGAGGTGTGACTCTGTTTTTCCTTTAACCCCTCGTCCCCTCAAAGCTACTTTTGGGTGACAAAAGGGGCTAAGTGTGGGGGTTCTATTTCTTGTTCTCCCTGTGATCAGTTGATAACACTCACCTTCTCCGTGTCCTCTTACATCAATCCCATCCACTACAAAATCTGAAAATTCTGCTCGCATCCCCCAACAACAACAAAATTCCGACGATTTGCCTCTGGAAATTTTGACCTTGCGATATTTGATTCATTGGTCACCCAAAAAGTCTGCTGTTTCGCCAAAAAAACACGAATGATCCTCTAAGACTGCTGGATTGGTCGCAACATACAGATTTTGCATCATAGGACCATTTGTTGGCTCAAAAAATCAAAATTTTAAAGTGAAGCGTGTTCACGTTCACGCGACGCGTTGTTTAGCTCCTAAAATTGAATTTAAGTCCTAACAAAAACATATAGGAATTTTTTACGTTTCTCAATTTCAGCCGCAAAGTAGCGATTTTTCAATTTTTACTTCCATGTTCCCGTAGGGAAGGAAGTTTGGTAATGGCAAAAAAAAAAAAAAATTAGCTGACACCAGATTCGTGTTCCTGGACCCCGAAAAGGCCTAAATCTCGATTTTCAGTATGGCGTCTGTCGTCCGTCGTCTGTCCTCCGTCGTCCACTTTTTTCTTGTCAGATCTGGACGAGTGATGGCTCAAAAGTTGTGTCTTCATCTCTAGATGTACACCGTAAAAATGTGAAAACGATTGGTTGAGCAATTTGGAAGATATTATAACAAATGTGTTCGGAGTAAAAATGGTTGGACCCTTATAATTCCAAGAGAATATTACAAAATTTGATGATCGATCGCTCAAAATGGTCATCTAGATTCCTAGAAGACGCTGCTAAAATTTGAATAAGATTTGTTGAGCGGTACAGTTGCTAAGGTTTGGATTGCGTTTCAGCTCTTTTTTTGCCCCAAACCTATCTCCTACCAGAATTTTAGTCCGATTTCCTCTCATGATGGCTTAAAATGACCACAACAAAATTCCCCATCGATGAACTGGCCATTTTTTCGAAATTCAATTTGGTTATTTTTAAATTAATTTTTTAAACAAATTGACGAGGATGTATTCGAAGATTCGTTTCTCTTCGATTATTTCGAGTTTTAGCAAGTGTCTTATTGATCAAATTGTCTCCATTATTTAATTCATTGATCGTGTTGAATATTTCAAATTGATAGTTACCGTTAAAGAGAACTATATTAGGCTACAAAATTCATTATTCGTCACGTCGTTAGAATTTGTGTGTTCATATTTTTTCGTGTATTATTATTGCATAAATCGTTGACATGAGATGAATATTGAGAGACATAGAGCTCTTTCCAGCAAATTTTAGAACTTTGGCATTTTTATGAGAACAGAACTTCAGGACAGGCTAGGGCAAATTAATTAATTTTGATGGATGAGTTTTAATAATTAATCACTCGTGTCGGAACTGTTTCATGTGAAAGGCATGTTGTAAGCGAACGACGGGAACATGGAAGTATCGTGGGGTCCTCCACACAAACTTAATGTAAATTTCAGCCCTCAAAACTTGAGGTGTCGCCTACAGGGAAGGGGGGTCGCGAAGGACGTGCTTGAGTTCAAACAAATCTAACCACAAGAAACTCTAACCACAAAAAAAATTATTGAAGCACATTTCTTAATGGGGGCCCCCGGAAAATCGGAAAATTTGAATTTTGAATTTAGGAAGAAGATGGCCTTCAATACAGATTCGAGAAATTATATTTCTTTTTATATTATTATTATTATTATTATGATTATTATTATTATTTTTTTTTTTTGCCATTACCAAACTTCCTTCCCTACGGGAACATGGAATTAATAAACAAAATAAAATGCTCTCTAGCGTTTTCAGTGTTTCCACTTCACACGCGCATCTCGAGTTCACAAACGTTTGCAAAGAGATGCGTTGGTTTTTGGGGGGGAGGGGGGATGGAAAGCTGAAGGACAAAATGGCTGGAATCCCTCCCAACATAAAATCCTAGATCCACTACTCAATTTTGATTTTTCTCAATATTAGCAGGAAATTATCAGGATATTTTACATTTTAGCATCTCATTAGCAATTTTGTTTAACAGGAAATTAGCACTTTTCTCAGTTTGAGCTGAAAATTAGTGTTTTCCTCAATATAGCCGCTGAATAGCGGGGGTTTCTAAATTTTTGCCACAAATTATCATCTTTTTATTTACAACACGCTATGGATTAGATATTTTTCTCAGCTTTAGCCGTGAAATACCGGTTTTTGTACCTATAGTCATAAATTGGAGCATTTTCTCAATGTTAACCTTAAAGTCGCCTTCAGAAGCCACGTATGTCGTAGGATGCAAATTGAAATTTTTCTCATTCTTAGCCCCGAATTAGAGTTTTTTCTTAATTTTAGTGAATTGAATTATCGAATTATCGAATCTTAGCAATAAATTGACGTTTTCAGCAATTTTAACCGCAAATTGAGGATTTTTTTCATTTGCTAATTTGCAGTTTTTCTCAATTTTAAACAAAAAAATTTCACCACACTTTATCCTGGAATTGGAGATTTTCCTTAAGTTTAGCCACGAACTAGCGCCTTTTTCCAATTTTAGCAGCGTAGTGGCGTTGCTATCCCGCGTCAATATTGGCGAATATTCTCAATTTTAGCCACCAATTGGCAGTTTTCTCAATTTTAGCTGCAAATTAGCCATTTTCCAATGCGTATTAGCTTATTGGCGATTGTAGCTATCACTAGCAGCGCTAGTGTCGTGTGATAATGAAACCGGTACTCCATACATATGTTAAATGATAACAAGTCTTGTGTTTTTTAAAAGTGTTTTTTCGTGGTCAACGTCCGTAACATAATGGGAAAAAAGTAGTCAGTTGGCCTAAAGTGACGAGAACAGAAGAACATGGTCTCTGATACACTTATATACTCGAACGTCAAGCAAGCCCCCAAGCCTTTCGGCGGTCGACTTTCTCCCAACACTGGGCTAATTGATAGCTGACACCGTTGAACCCTCAATTTTTGCCAAAAAATGAAATGACAATGTTGTGTCTCGGTTACGCTGGGAAGAGAAACCACAGCACACAGTTTTCTCTGGATTCACCCTTGAGAGACATCCCACGAGCGCCCTATCATTTCTTCATTGGTACTCGCCAGTTCACCGTTTCGTTTTAGTGCTCAGAGAACGGCACAGGTTCAGCAAAATGGTCGAAAACGTTTTTGAATCGCTATTTTCGAGTTTTCCTGCTCCAACAAATAGCCGACAGTGAAAGTTTCTGTACGGGTGTACTGCGCACCCGCATAACCGTCTTGTTTTCTTGATTCGGTGATGCCAATGGTACAATATCGAGGCCTCCTCGTCACCATCGGATTATTTAGCCGTAGTTCATAGTAAAAAAGTGTCACTGACCAACATTTTTGATACATGAACTTCCTCATTGTATAAAACCTTTGTTGTAGTTTGTTGTCAAACGACAACAACAAATCACATGGAGTACCGGACTCAATGTTTCTCTGAAACGCCGCCAGACATCGTATCCCTTAGCTACAATCGCCAATAGTTTTGTTTTTTACATGTTTACTCCCGCATTTCCATTTTCCCTTCAACTTTTGCTATGGCTTAGCGTATTTGTTTCCGTTTCTAGCTTAAACGTGGGGCGGTTCCACAATAATTTATAATTCGCCACACATGACATTAATAAATTAATTAGACTGATATTACCCGGACGACGATGGAAGGGCATAGCCCAACACGATTCGAGTTTCGAGAAAAAATGGCTCCCCGGCGGGATTTGAACCCACAACCTCTGGATTACTAGTCCAGCACGCTGCCATTTGCGCCACGGAGACGCCTATGGGAGTCGTACTCCGAGGGATAAGCTAAGCCGAACCCCACCCCGGTCCATTGTTTCTCGAAACTCTAGGCGCTTCTCCTGATCGGTAAACCACGCCGAATTTTATCTTATCTAGATGTTGTTAGATGGATATAATGAATAAATCTGTCGCCGGTATTTTAATTAATAAATTAATTAGACTGATATTACCCGGACGACGATGGAAGGGCATAGCCCAACACGATTCGAGTTTCGAGAAAAAATGGCTCCCCGGCGGGATTTGAACCCACAACCTCTGGATTACTAGTCCAGCACGCTGCCATTTGCGCCACGGAGACGCCTATGGGAGTCGTACTCCGAGGGATAAGCTAAGCCGAACCCCACCCAGGTCCAGGGTTTTCAAGCCTTGTTTTCACAGCCTTGAATTAGTAGGGTGTTTTCTCGATTTTAACCGCGGCCTTGGCCCCGTGAAAACAACCCTTTTTCGTTGATTTCTACATTTTAGCCGTAGAATGGCCTCATTCACCGGGAATCAGCGAATTTTACAACTTTCGGAATGCGTTACAGTTGAAAGCGACTTTTGAAAATGCTGGTTGAATTGAAAGAGGTGGAAGACGAAAGCGCACAGATGGAGATATAGCTTATCAATCAATAAATTAATTAACTGATGTTATCCGGACGACAATGGAAGGGCATAGCCCAACACTATTCGAGTTTCGAGATATATCCTCTGTCGAGAATTATTCATTATATCCATCTAACAATATCTAGATAAGATAAAATTCGGCGTGGTTTACCGATCAGGAGAAACGCCTAGAGTTTCGAGAAACAATGGACCTAGGTGGGATTCGGCTTGGCTTATCCCTCGGAGTACGACTCCCAAAGGCGTGTCCGTGGCACAATGGGCAGCGTGCTGGACTGGTAATCCAGAGATTGCGGGTTCAAATCCCGCCGGGGAGCCATTTTCTCTCGAAACTCGAATCGTGTTGGGCTATGCCCTTCCATCGTCGTCCTGATAACATCACTTTAATTCATTTATTAATTAAAAGTACGGGCGACAGAATTATTCATCATATCCATCTAACAATAGCTTATCAACTTCTTCGGGCATGCGTAAAGACGCATGCCTCACGTTCAACACACCGTACTCTATGAAGCATGGCCCTGTACGTGCTCAACCGCTACCTATACTATAGTTACTATATTTTCGGCCCATTGCCTTGCTAAAATTGAGAAAAAGTGCTTGTCCGTGACAAAAAAGGGGAAAAATCGCTTACTCGAGGCTGACAAAATTGGAACAACACTAATTCGTGGCTAAAATTGAGAACAAGCGCTACTTCATGGGTAAAAGTGAAACTAACTCGCGACTACATTGAAGAAAAATGCGAATCCGTGGCTAAAATTGAGAATAACGCTAACTTGTAGATCGACAAGCTCATTTTACTGATCATTCTTGATTGAAAGTTGAAAAAATCGCTAACTCGTGGCTAAAAGAACGCTAATTAGGTGGTAAATTTGAGAAAAAAACCGAATTCCCTGTTAAAATTGAGAAAACGCCAATTTGAGGTTAGTTCTGGAGTCAACTTCATGGTTAGATTTCAGAAAAAGTGCTTATTCGTGGTTAAAATTTGTTGAAAATGGCTAATTCGCGGCTAAAAATCGGACAAATTGAAAATTCACGGCTAAAATCAGAAACAAGCGCTAGTTTACGGCGCAAAATCGAGAAAATGTTAGTTCACGTAGTATCTTATCTGGGCAACTAATTCATGGCTAAAATTGAGAAAAATTAGCTAATTCGCAGGCTGTTCCTTTAGGATATTCCCTTAGGCTGCTCGGTTAGGCTGTTCGCTTAGGCTGTACGCTTAGGCAGTACGCTTAGGCTGTTCGCTTAGGATGTTCGCTTAGGCTGTTTGCTTAGGCTGTTTGCTTAGGCTCTTCGCTTAGGCTGCTCCTTTAGACAATAATTAAGAGGCCGTTGGTGCAGGTGGAAGCCACGACCAAGTAGGAAACATAAAATGAGCCCTCCTGCTGCAAACTTATTGCTCATCTGTGGACACCCCCCCCCCCCAACCTGAGACGTTGACCCAAGAGTTTTTACTAAACGAAATATTTAATAATTCACAGATTTTTACATGAGAGATCGAAAGACTGTGTAGGACAGATCCAGCGAAACGCACATCACAAAATATGGAAACTCGGCCCAGAAACGGTGCTGTTCAAGTGGACTATGGCGTAAAATCGACTTTGATTCAAGTAAATTTACATGTAGTGACGTAATTACGTCTTGATTAAATAATAATTAATTTTGTATTTTGACAGTTTTTGATGTCTGCGATTGCAAACACTCCAGTGCTAGCATCCGGTCTGGCGATGGGTTTTTCGGCTGTTGCTCTTCCTTACATGACAGTTCCTAACGACGTTTTATTCGTAAATAAATACCAGGCGTCGTGGATAGGTTGTACATATTTTTATTTATCTAAAAAAACAACTGTTAAATCGTATTCTTTACAAACAATGCAGCTAGTCTTGGCACAATGGCAACACCACTCGGCTGTCTCGTCAACGGCCCGATCATCGATCGCTTCGGTCGAAAATGGGGCATACTGCTCGTCAACTTCCCAATGCTGATGGGCTGGCTGTGCATCGCGTTCAACCCAAACCTGTACCAAATCTATTTGGGACGACTTCTCACTGGGTTTTCAGTCGGTCTTTCCAGTACACCCGCGTCTATCTACTCGGCTGAAATTGCCACGCCGTCACTTCGTGCCTACCTAGTCACTGCCACCTCGGTTTCAATAGCGATGGGCGTGGCCGCTGTCTACATTTTGGGATTAATTTTTAAGGTGTGAATAAAGTCCACTAAGAAGAAAAAAAATTGTATTTAAACCGGAATTTTGCAGGAAAATTGGCGGGCCGTAGCCTGTATCTGCTGTGCATTTCCAATTATGTCCACCCTTTTGACACTCTTCACCCTACCCGAAAGTCCGTCTTGGCTTATGACGCGTGGCAAGCGTGAAAAAGCTTTAACTTCACTGAAAATACTGAGAGGTACGTCAAATGAAGAAGCAGTCCGTACAGAATTCAACAATTTGGCCGAAAGATCTCGAGCGACAAATAAGAGGAAAATGGGATTTGTGTCGATCCTGAAATGTCTCGGTGAACCGCAGGCTTACAAACCTTTGATTATTATGAATCTTTTCTTCTTTTTTCAACAATTTTCCGGCATTTTTGTCATCATATTTTATGCGGTATGTTTACCGACGCACTTATTTAAAAAATGACTAATTTTTCGTTATAATACAGGTGGACGTCGTCAAAGAAGCGGGCGCCACAGCCGATCCGTTCTTAATAGCCGTAGTAATCGGAATAATGAGGCTACTAGTGACGGTGCTCTCGGCTTGGATGTCCAAATCTTTGGGTCGCCGGTTGACGTCCATTATATCTGGCCTGGGTATGACCATTTCAATGTTCATCCTGGCTACGCATTTATGGTCTGTACTAAAGTCGACCGTGGCTCTTGACTCTGATGGAAATGTGACGAGTATAAACGAAACGTATTTGGGGAACGTTACCGACCTACCTGGCGGTCCTACGACTGTTTCGTCCATGATTCCAGTTTTTATGATTCTGGCCTTTATAGCGACCAGCACGGTGGGATTTCTGACTCTTCCGTGGGCTATGAATGGAGAAATTTTCCCGACTGAGATTCGAGGAGTAAAAACACCAATTTTCCGCCACCATGTGACTAAATCTATAAAATAACTGTTTTCCCCTACAGATCGCTGGCGGTTTGACAAGCGCTGTCGCCTACTTCCTCAGTTTCATCACCCTCAAAATTTACCCCTTGATGCTCGATTTTCTTCCAAAACACGGCGTTTTCTATTTCTACGGAAGCCTCTCCCTACTGGGCACCGTTTTCGTGTTCTTCTTCCTACCTGAAACCGAGGGGAAAACTCTCGCGCAAATCGAGGAATATTTCTCCAGTCCAAGTACGGTGACTCAGAAGCAGAACGACTCGGACCCATAGTTTTAAACTTGAAATTGCCTTTTTTCCCCAGCAGAAAGAAACAGAGAATCCGGGCCTCGTCTGTATCCGATGGGACAGGAAACGATTTCGTCAGTCTCGTAACAAAAAAAAAAAAAAAAAAAAAAAACCATTTCACGTGCCACAACAATAATTTTTAAAACGCTCAAATTGATCTGCGATGATGTGATATATTCTAAAGTTTCTCGTGCGTGCACTAACCAACGAAGCTTGGGAGGGAATCAGCAATTAACGAAGAAGTCACGAGTTTCGATATAGAGCTCCAAATAATAAATTATTTTATATCTTTTTTTTTTATTTTACAAAAACGCTCTTTCATTCACGTGAACGTGGCTCCTTGATGTCCAAAATTCATCCCTTGACACAATTTGAACAAAACGATTCCAAAGTGATTATTGAAAGAACTAGGACGATAAAAAAAAACGAGCGTCCGTGCATATTTAACTTCATTCACCGTTCCAAAGAGTTTCAGTGTGTTATTGGTGGAGTCTTGCATCTCTTTTCACTACACGCGACACATCAGGTAACTAAAAATTTGTTTTAAACAAAAAAAAAAACGTTGAGGGCTTAGACCCTCTAACACACATTTGACCCCGCGATGGATATTCAGGTGTTTCTAGGGTCGTAAATCAAGTATATCTATCAAAGCAAACACATTGTTATTATGGTTAATTACGTTATTTATTATCATTAGTCGGTTAATTGAATTAATTTCGTTCAATTACGTGTCTCTGGCTCTTGTGGAATGCGTGGTGAAGGATACTAGTGACAGGGAAAAGTTGTATGAGGCGGTCGGTGAAGGGGGTAATACCTAGCGTCAAGGATTGGTTTACCAATTAAATTTAACTTAATTTATTGCTCGATTACTTATTTAGCGGTATCCGTACAACGTATTAATAGTCATAAATAACAACAATTTTTAAACGAAACTGCTATATCTTAATTAAAAAATGTAAAAGAGCGCTGCAGCCACTATGCTCAAAGCAAGTATCGGTGTAGGTTGCGCGGGAAATAAAACGTTTGCCGGTAGTGGTTACGAGGGGGGGGGAGGAGTAACTGCCGGGAGGCTGAAATTGGTCAATTTTCGCACCGAAAAATGTTGGAAAGTGAAAAAGCGCTAATAAAGGCCTGTTCACAAGCTCTATGTTTGCGTTGTGTAGAGTCTATGCAACTAAACACACTTCTTCCCTCGAAAAATAAAGCATTTTGATAGGGGGAGGGGGGAGTTAGAGGTTTATTTATAGATGCAACTGAAAAGAAATTTTGAACAACGCTAATTCGGGGCTAAAATTGAGAAAATGGCCAATTTACGGCTGAAATTAGAAAAAACCGCTTATCCCTAACCGCTTATAATAAAATCGCTAAATCACGGCTAATATAAAACCACGGAGTAAAGCGATACTTCGCGGCTAAAATTGAGGGAATGAAAATTCGCGCCTCCTCTAAAAAAGTTCTGTTATTCTTCACAAAGCCCATCGGTTTTTACTCTTCAAACAGCTACTTCTTCGCGAATACTTGTAAAATCCCGGGACTATTGCCCTCCATTTGAAAGCTAACAAAATGAGGAAGTTTTTCCAATAAACCCGAAAAAATATTTTCCTTTAAGGAGTGGGAGAAAATCGCAGTTGAAAAACAAGGGAAAGATACAAAGATGAAAAAATATCACTTTCCAGCAGCGTTAGTACCCTGAAAAAATGGCCAAATTCATAATACAATACAGTCATTTTGAAGAAAATTGTGCGCTCTTTCGAATGACCCAATTAGTTTTGAGCTAGAATTGATTCTAGAGCGGCCGGGAGCAATTTAGTTATTTCGACCACAAACCAGCTGTACTATGACCAGTTTTCAGCTGAGCATCGAATTTTCGAACACCCTGTATACACTGCGAATCAGCATCGTGAGACATCGAATCAGCGCTTTTTCGTAGTTATAATCACAAATATTAGGGTTTTTTCAAACGTTTTTGCTGAGTCAGCAAATTTCAAATTTCCCGTCAGCATATTAGTGAGCTTAAGGATCTAACTAAACTGGGGGTGGTGTATTTTATCTATATTAGCCGCGAATTTTCCTCTAGAAGGCGCGAATTTCCTCAGCTTGAGCCCTCCAGAATAGCTCTTTCTGGGGAATATTCAGCCCACACTCTTTGCTGACATCACCTGCACCGTTTTCTGCAGGTCGGATGGACTGAAATTCGTAGAGAAATGGGCCAAATCACTGTCCAACCTGTTCACATAGACATACCTACATCTATGAATATGAAACCTAGAAATCCTCATTTTCTTGTATTTGTAAGCTTTTCGGGGGCCCCGTCTGACAGAAGCCCAATCAAATCAAAATAACACAATTTCACGATAAAAAATCCAAAAGTGCGGCTAAAATGGAGAAAAGTTGCTAATTCGCCGATGAAATTTAGAAGCACTGAAGTGTTGGAAAAACGTAAAAAATGCGGGTAAAATGAAGAAAACGCCAGTCAATACGTGGCTTCTCAAGGCAAAACTTTGTGGCTGCATGAAAAAAAATCTGCGGCAAAATAAGGAAAGAGTGCTACTGCATGAGCGAATTAAATTAAGGAATATTTTCAATTCACTACTGAAATATGGAAAAATCGGTAATTAGCGCTTGTGGGGAGGAAAACACTATTTCCCGGCTAAAATAAAGAAAATAAGCTAATTAGAGGGCTTAATTGGCCTAGGGGGGGGGGGGAGTCTCGCGCGGGAGCGCAAAATGTCGAAAGCCGGCACTGCGGCTCGCTTTAAAAACCGGATTTAGGATAATTTGTAATTTTTAAAGCCGCACTTTTCCATATTCACGGGTAGATTCTGAGCTGTTCATGGCGTAGCAAATTCGTTTTTGCGGCAAAACCGCCCGCAGTTATGAACGGGGAAAGAAGATTAAAGAAGTTTCTGGTGCAATAATATGTCAGTTTCAAGGACAATTTGTTCAACTTTTGTGATAAAATTGACAATTTCTGGGTTTGGTTATCTTCAAAGGTTCAAAATTGTCGGTATAATGTGACTCATTTTTCAATTTCTGGAATGAAATTGGGTGTTCCGGGGGGGGGGGTCCCCGCGTTAAATAGTCATTCTTGTAGCGGAAAAGGCTGTGAAAAGATCCTTGGGGTTGTGAAGCTGTGATAGCTTATGCACATTAGCGGCTTCTGAGTTGAAATACATGATGTTTTATGGCCATAATGAGTCTGGTTCCCGCTTCATTAGCCAGATCCTGATTAAAATTGTCCGTTTCAGGGCCTCGTAGTCAATTTTTGCGATGATCCTGACGGTTTGCAACGAAAAAAAGTCATGTTTGTAACGAGAAGTGGCCGAAATTGTAAAATTAATCAAACATCGCACCCTAGGGGGCTACTACATGTTGCGAATAAATGCGATGAGTGATCCCAACTAGCAACAAAAAAGGAAGCCCTCGATAAACACGCATTTAGTAGCTAGGCTTGTATTGGCATCTCAAAGTTCTAAATAGGTTGTTTAGGAGACGATAAAATTAGGCGTCTGAGAGGTGTGTTTGTTAGTTAAGTTCACAACATGTTTTACAACCGATATTTTGTGTGCTATTTGGCATCAAAGAACCCGCACCCCACAACCCACACTGAAGGCGTGCAATTAAACATATAATTATAGTTCCAGAAGTCGGTTTTTTTCCAGTCCCGCGAAAGACAATTTCATCTCTGGGTCGCCTCCTATATCCACGCGTCCTGTACGGAGTGCGTTCTGAAGGGCTGCCTCCCCCCTCCCATTGCATCAGGAGTAATAATGACAAAAATTGCCGTTCCTTAATTAATCGTGAAATGGCTGGAGAGAGCAGCAGATGGACGTCCTCCGGTATGATAGGCACGAGCCCGCACGGCAACGGGATGCGCAAGTTTTCTGCCTAATTTAATTTCGCGTTTTCCGCCTCCTTTTGTGTTGGTGGTGGTGGTTGTGACAGAGGGGGGGGGATTCTCGTAAGTCCGTTTGGTGGTGGTAAGCCAAGTTCTTCTTTTTTCTTACAGAGTACGACAGCATTCCAACTACTAATGAAATTAGAGACCCCTCCAACACCTCCCACCAAGCCCCACACAGCCAGAAAAACTTGATGGAAAACGTGTGTTGCGCCGACAGTGACACATTCCTAGGGCGGATATCAGTGAGGACACTCACACTGACGAATTTCTGCCCGAAAGAAGCAAAATTACCCGCTAAATGATGCATAAGGCTCAGATTGACTCATAAATCGATTAAATATTTCAATAGAACTTCAAATATTGACTATTTGAACACAAAAAAAAAGGATTTAATCCCACAATTTGGTCATTCGCCTTGGCAGACTGGGACGTTTATCTCGCAAAAACTGTTTAAACTCGTTTAGTGAAATGCATCCGCGGTTCTCTAGCAAATTGTTAATGAGTGGCCAACAATACAGCCCACATAATTATATCGAGAAATCCCTAAGAACCATGCTGGCCTTAATAAATCACAAAAGATGCAAAAATCATGCTAATCCGAAGGTAATTTCAATTACGGCAAGCGAGTTTAATGAATAATTATTGTTGTACGTAGATTCAGGAATTGTTGTGGATAGCTCTTCCATCATTTAACCTTGATCCTTCAGTTTGAACACAAAGTTTTTCCACTGAAAAGGTATCGAGTGAAGAAATCATAAAAGCAATTAGTGGACTAAACAGTAGCAACGCAGTAAATATAGACATTTCTGGTCTGATGACTCGTGCTGACAGCTGTAACTTATCCCTTCAACGTGTTTTCAAGGCCCGAAAACTAGACAAGTTGTGCAATTAACCATCTTCTAAGCTAATTTGCTTTTAAAGTATCGACCGATATATATGGGCAAAAAAACAACACCAACAAATCACATAAGCTGCGACGTTTCAAAATTGGGCATTTATTCGCTTCGAACTATAGCACTTCTAACCGGAGACAAGCGGCTACAATGGTGAAAACCCCATAATTCCCGGTTTCTCGACGCAACTTTCAGGTGCAAAATGGAGAAAAAACGTTGATTCGAGGATCACGAAGGACGTTAGTCGGTTTAAATTGGGAAAAATGATTGACGTGGTGTTCAAAGATGGCAAGCTCGCGGCTACAATTATGAAAAACCGTTAACTTGTGGCTAAATTTAAGATAAAACGTTAATTTACATGGCATCAAATAAGAAGAAGCGTGAATTCAAGGTTACAATTAGGAAAAGGCACGCATTTGCCACTTGTATTGAGAAAAAACGTCTTTCGTTGCTAAAAATGAGAAAATTCACATAACCCAAATCTTCCTATTTTCTAAACCAAAATCGCTATTACTCAGTTTAAGGAGGCGTTTTGAGGCTAAAATGAAGAAAAAACGCTTATGAGCTGTTCTTTGGGCAAGGTCCACTGCTGAAATTGAGAAAAAGTGTTTATCCACAGCCAAAATTGAGATAAAGTGACCAATTGCGGCTAAAATTAAAAAAAAAAAAACGTTCATTCGCAGCTAAAGTTGGGTAAAAGTGCTAAATTAGGGGGCTAAAGTGGAAAACCCCCAGCTAAACTTTAAGAAAATTGCAATTCGTGGCTTCCTGTTCCTCAGTTGTCTAAAATTTAGAAGGCGCGCTTATGCAAGTTCGCCGAGGATTCAAGAATACAGAAAAAGCGCTAATATTCGTAGACTGTTGTGAAAAAGCAACAATTTATGGCTAGAATTGTGAACATGAGCTAATTTTCAGCTGTAAATTTTGAGAAAAAGCGGGGAAATAGCAGCTAAAACTGATGATAATGCAGCTAACATTAAGAAAATGTGAATGTAAAGGGTTTGTGCAGAAGTACCTCTTTGTAAGAATGAGAAAATGTTCTTATTCATGGCTAAAACTGAAGAAATAAAAAAAACTCGAGGAAAAGCGACTTAAATTATATGTATTGACATCTTTCATAAATACAGCAGCGCTCTTGCCGAGCTAAGATGAACTAACCATCTGGGGTAACATCTGACCGGTGTCCGCCAGCTGCCGGAGCGAAATTTTTTTTGTTTATTGTGGTCGTGAGAATCAGAATAGAAAGAAAATTATTGAAGTAAATCCAATTGAAAATTGAAGGATACCCCAGGAGGTCGTTTCACTTAGTCGTCACATGAGCGCTGATGTATTTATGAAAGATGTCAATAATTAGTATATGAATTCGTGGCTGAAATTCATGAAAACCCCTAATTTGAGGATAAATCTGAGACAATGTGCTAATTTACGGCTGTAGTTATAGCGGCTGAAATGGAGATGGTGCTAATGCGCGGCTGAAAAGCAGAAGGCTTTAATGGAGAAAAAGCGCCCCAATTGGCGGCTGAAACTCGCGTGGTTTCTTAATGTTAAATTCACGGCTAAAATGGAGAAAAACGCTATTCCCTAGTTTCTGTTGGTCGACGCGGATTCATGTTGAGAAATTGCGCTATTGAGATGGTGTTGTGGTGGGGCACAGTCCGCAGCGCCTTAAAGGTGAGAAAAAATGCTAATTCATGGCTAAAGTGGAGAAAAGGCGTTCTTTCGTGCGGATAAAATTGGGGGAAAGTGATAATTCCCGGATTCTAGATGCAACTTCCAGGCCAAAATTGACAAAAAACGCTGACTCGCGCGGTTCATAGATAAAATTCGTGGTTTACACGGGTAAAATGTGGAAAAACGCTAACTCGCGTGGTTTCTGAAGGCATCTTCGCGGCTGACATTGAGAAAAACGCACTATTGATATCACACTATTGAGATGGTCATGGGGGTGGGGCATAGTTTGCAGCGCCTTAAAGTTTAGATAAAATGCTAATTCGTCGCTAAAATTGAGAAAAAAAGCTCGCATTCGTGGATAAAATTGGGAAAAGTGTCAATCGCGGTGTCCCGATGCAAACTTCCAAGCAAAAATTCGTAAGTTTATGTAGGTCCTTAGACGGCTTAAATTGCGTGAGAACTCGCAATATTGTGCTGTTCTTGGGCAAGTTACGCGCTTAAAGTTTATGTAAAATCGCTAATTAACGAATACAATGGAGACAACGGGCTCATTTAGGGCTAAAATTGAGAAAAAAACGCTAATTCGTGGCTATAAGATCGAGAACAACGCTATTGTTCCAAAGTTGTGACAAAATTCGGAGGCTTCTGAAAAGGCCTGCGATCAAAAACACCGGAATCACGCGAAAAACTTCTCCGATAGCTAAAATGAGCATTTTGACTCCAAAGCTGTAAGGTTTAAAAAGGACCCAGACATGTCAATCAACCCGCCCACCATAGGATCGAAAAAAAACAAAAAACAAAAACAAAAAAAAACAACAAAAAACAAACAAAAAAAACGCTGCGAATTATCGAACAATGCCTTATTATTTCGACTGTTTATGGGTTTATTATTCATCGATGTAGTCAAATCCGGCTTGAAATTACATGAAAATCGACACCCCACACCCCTATGATCCCAAATCCTTTGAAAATCCCCATTTTGGACCCGCTTTTGGCCCATAAAACCCCAGGGATTTATTTGATCAAACTGATCAGATGATAGGACCGACTAGACCCCAAATGGAGTCTATGTGCGAAAGAACGAGTTTTTACGAGCAATCCTAGGGCAAGATATGGCCCGGACGGCGGACGGACATTTTTTTTTTTTTTTTTTTTGCAGATTTGGATTCTACGCACTTTGAAACGTAAAACTACAAATTTTGAGGGGGGTCAAACAATTTTTTTTTCCGTTACGATTACAAAGACTTATTATTGAGAAATAATAAGCCAAAAAAAAAAAAATGTTGGTGTTTGAGGAATGAAGACTGCGTGATTGATGATTCACGGATTGTGTTGAGGACCACACGATACTTCCATGTTCCCGTTTTTGGCGTTCATCAATAATGCATAAAAAAATAAAATAAAATAAACAAGAAAACTTCCATGGCCGTATCAATTTTTTCAGTGCTCCGACGCTTCCGATTTCATGCTGGTTAAAGGGTAACATGGGCGCGTTAGTCGAAAAATATGAAATAAAACTCGAGTGCCCATGTTACCCTTTAACCAGCATGAAATCGGAAGCGTCGGAGCACTGAAAAAATTGATAAGGCCATGGAAGTTTTCTTGTTTATTTATTTATTTATTTTTTATGCATTATTGATGAACGCCAAAAACGGGAACATGGAAGTATCGTGTGGTCCTCCACACAATCCGTGAATCATCAATCACGCAGTCTTCATTCCTCAAACACCAACATTTCCATAACCCTAAATCCAAAAAAATTCTTGGTCGCACATAATCAATAATCAACCCTCAGCCCTCATCGACTAATCTTCAATTACCCACCCTTATCAATCAACGACTATAACCATCAATCGTCCCTCAATTTTCAATCCTCCTTCAATCATTCGTCTTCGTTCTTTCATACAAAATCCTCCTTCAATTGTCTGTCTTCGTTCTTTCACACCAAAAAATCAAAAAATATAAAACAGTCAAAAATGCAATACTCAGTCGAAAACAGGTGATTTTAGGTCCTTTGACCATTTTGGAACAACAATTTCGAAAAGCTGTAGCCTGTTCCGTATTCATCGTGGAAAACTACTTTACGTACAAAATTTGTTAGAAATTTATTGCTCAACAAGTTTTGTGAGTGAAGATTTTCCTGTAAAGTAACTCATTTTCGGGATATTTAGAAGAAACTAAAAGAAGTGCTCAATAATTTTGGTTTTTGGGCTGCCAAAAAATTGTACGAGCTTTTCAGAGTTCGCATTTTTTTTCTCGAACACTTCTGACCTACACATACAAGATGGCAAAAAAATGCCCGTGAGTAAAATGGAAGTGAAAGAGGTTTGTTTTCGGCAACTTTGTAGTCAATTCGCATGGAAATTGAACGTGAAATCTTAACAAAATAGTTATAAAATTCCAGGACCAATTGTTTCGAGTTTAATACCGAAAATATTATCCCGCTACGGGAAGAGCAGGCCTGGAAAATGATTTATCTTCAAAACAAAGTTCATACTCGCGTTTTTCATGCCAAGAAACAACTAGATTTAGATTACTATGTAAATCTGTGGCGAATAATTTTTAACGCAGTCACGCCAAATCTATCACCTCCCACAATTTTCTCTTAACCTCAGTTTTTTTTTGGGTATAAATATTTGCAATTAAGATACAAAGGGGCTCTAGAGGCCTTTTTTTGCAATTTCGACCGTCATTTTTGGCTACTGGTCCTTTTGCGCTAAAAACGACGATTTTGGTCACAAAAAAAGTTGCATTTTTTCGACAATATTGTGATCAATTCGCAAGGAAATTTCACGAGGAATCCGAAAAAAATATCAAAAAAATTCTGGAATGACTTGTTCTGAAGTTATATCCAAAAACGATATTTCGGTACGGGGAGAACATGTCCGATAAATGATTTTTTCTCAAAACAAAGGTCAGATTTGTGCTTCTCATACTAAGAAATAGCCAGGTTTTCATTTTCATGCAATTTATCGAAAAAAAGCGACAGACCGACAGACCGACGGCATGCCAAAAACCACTTTTTTCAACTTTTCTGAGGTTGTACATTATGAATGTGATGTCAGCTCGGACTCGATTTTTTTCACGAACACCCCACTTCCATTCCCGTAGGGAACATGGAAGTAAAAACAAAACAAATGTAATCAACTGTGAAGTTCGATAATCTAGCCCCCCACCCACACTCCAATTCCCATAATAACGCGTGTAATAATGAAATATTTATTAAAAAATAATTAGTTCAACTATACTTCGAACCGATCCTGTTCAAATTAACGTCCTTGGATCATTGGCAAAGCCAAGGCTACGTCAGTAGACTGGGGAGTTTTTAAAAGACACGCACCTCTGCATAAGGAATTCAGTTTCCTAAAAGTTGTAAGACATTTTCCATTGAAAAGAGTCAGAAATTACAAAGAAATTGCGATTCTTTTTTATTAAGAGATCGTTCCAAAAAACCGCGAATAGATTGATCGAGAATTTTTCTCTTGACGCGGTTGCTCTCAATCTCCGAGTTGTTTGTGCGAAACTCAATTGGCGAGTGTAAGTGAAAAAGTTTGATTTTAATTTAATCGGAGGAACATAGATTTATGATAAAAAACGTAAATTTTAAATATTTTTCGGCATTATCTCTCTATTACGGAGGAGCGAGATTGTATTGTGTATACTATTTATTTCATACACATCGTCATTGTAGTGTACGAGTCTTGTCCGAGGTTCACCCAATCATTAAGGCAAGTGACAAATTTTGTTGTACGTCATTCTACAAAAATACCTAAATTTCAGTCCCGGCATTGCTGCAACTTTTCTGTTGCGTTTTTTCATATTTATTTTTTTTATTGTTCGGTACTTGGTTATGCCTGACATAAACTCATTCGAACATATTCTTCATAACTAACTTCCATCGGCGCGCAATTTGAATTTAAATAGTCGAAAATTGTCTCCTTCACATGTCCCCAGCCATGAGTAGGATACTTTACTGCCCTGAAAATGGTACTACATTGGTTGAGGGGAAAAAACGTGTCGGGGAATTGTTCTCCAGAAGGACCTCCAGTTTTCGATACAAAATGAATGAACTCAAAAGCTATTGTGTATGCAGCGAAAATGCGGAAAAACCACCTGTCCCGAGGGTAAAACCTATCTCCCTCACATTTTTTTCTGTTGAGTATCGCTACTCGTCTCATGATTTTTTAAAAACCCGGTCTACTCTGTCATAGGGGGGCTCATATGTTCCACAATTTCCGCTCCTGTATTGTGCCGGGGAAAATTCTGACGTCTGACTTGACACGGTTTTTCTCAAAAAAATTGGCATTGACATTTTAAATCTATCTCCCTCACAGCCTTTAAAAAAGCGAGTGGTAGGTATTGTTGATATTAAAACGAGTCTATATTTTATGCTGTACTGGTAAACACAGAGTATGACCACTCGGCGTTGAATTTTGAAGTGTCTTGGCCCAAAAATAGCTGATTTCATCAAAAATCTATCTCCCTCATTCCTATCTCCCTCATTTATCCCAATATGAGGGAGATATAGTTTGGGTGGACCGTTTCTTAGAAGAGCTCCATTTAACCATCTTTTTCGGCATGCCATGACCTGCCAAGAACACCCCGCGATCATATCAAGAAGCAAAAGGCATATTTATAATTCTAGTGCGGTTTAGTCAAGAGGTTTAGACAAGAAAAGGAAAAAGAAAGAATATGAGAGGCTATGGCGTTTAAGAGTGAACAATATCCTATGTCCTAGCTGCAGAACAACAAAAGAAAGAACAGCTAAAACATCTATCTGGGACATCCTCGGAAAAAATTATATTTCCGTCTTTCTCACACTCCTTCTGTAATGGAAATCGCGAGTTCGCCATAAATACGGTGAATTACGATTGCATATTTTCTATACCCACTCGGAAGCTTCATGTAAAGAAAAATGAACCAGATTTTTTTTTTAATTCACGATTTTGAATTCGACGAAATTGGAGGTCTGAATTTAGGTATTTTCGTAGAATGACCCGTACGATGGGAAGGGGGTTGTTGTCCAGAAAACGCACTTTTCGTGGAATACTTTTTAAAAAACAAAAAATATTCTTGGACATCGATAAGAAAAAAAAAACAAAAAAAAAACAAAAAAAAAAACTGGTCTGCGTTTGAACGTGTTTGGTCAGATCCATTTAAAACGACGTTTTTATTACTGCAACTTCAACAACGAGGACATTGGACGTGTTTGCATCTCTTTGAAGTAAATTAAAGCGGCTTAAATGGGGTGATAATTTTGTTTTGATGATCCAAATGGTCTGGGTGAATTATAGAGAAAAGCACTTAAGTAATTAGGGTATGGCTAACATTATTTTTTATGTTTTACGTCCCGACAGCTTCAGTTTTGTTATCCCTACACACCCAAGCATTCGATTGTTCATTTAACAGTATCGCGATTCTGGCACATGCACATATATGGGGGGATAATTAATTCAACTGTGAACTTAAAAATGACTCGCAGGAGTGTTACTTTATTCTATTTTATGCGCTGATTAATTAAAACTGAAAGTACCTGGTTCCACCCTTCGAATAATTCACGTCATTAATACTCGTTATGGGATAAAACCGTTTTTATAAGATCAAAGTCCACAGTCAACGTATAAATCCGGGCCCCGCTGGGTCCCAAAGAGGTACCTAATCGTCACCACACCCCTGCGATGAATTATTTACCTAATAGAAGCCTTAAGACCCGCATACACGTACAATAAAATTCCGACACTTATTGCGAGAGTTGGTCTCACAATTAGTTACGTGTAAACACCCCTGAGAGAGCTCTCAGACGCTTTTGAAAAGTTGCACAAAAAGTGTCTGACACTTATAGCGCTCCCCATTTGCACAAAATTCTGCAACGGGGCTATTCATTTCCACCCGTCTTCTCCACTAACATATGATTTAATTCAGTGAAGACGGGTGGAAATGAACTGCCCAAATGCAGAATTTTGTGCAAATGGGGAACGCTATTAATTTGTTTTTAGGGTCGTTTACACGAGCGATAAAATTGCGAACATGTGAAACCATGTAAACAAGAGAAACATATTTCCCGTGAGAAGAAGCTACATTGCTCTCAGAAAAAGTTGCCGCAAAAGTCTCAGAACTTATTATTACTTTTTAAAAGTGTCTGAGACCAACTCTCGGAAAAAGTGTCGCAATTTTATTGCACGTGTATACGGGCCTTCGAAAATAGCAATAAATTAAAACTCAATTTACATTACACTGAAGTCCGCTGTTCTACTTCCCCCTCCTCTACCACCACCTCACCATAACGGGTTCACCCTTTTTCACTGGAAAACATTCTTTAAAGAAAGAAAGGCAAACCTGTGTGATTCGGACGGAAAGAATGAGCCGGGTACGAGAAATACGAAAAGGTTAGGGGTTACTCAGATTAAATGTATATTTTTCACCATTTAAGGTCATTATCCTTCCGCCTGTCACGATTATGCGTAGAGTGTAAACAAATTTATTGAGCGCTTATTAATGATTAATGACCCGAGGAATACGGAATATTTCCTGGGAGCGTTTTGTCAAGTTACAAGCGATGAGGACTGTGTGTGCATGTTTCACGACAACCCGAAAAACACAAAATCTCTGCCGTGTCCCTCCCCTCTAAATACCACCCAGAGGGTCGTCGGAGGAAGGTCCGGTGAGACGGTGTAAAATGATTGATTTAAAATTCATTGGCTGTAAGGGTACAAGTGAACTGGATCATAATTAATGCTTTTTATAGAACACGTACAGACTGATGTTTTATGCATGATTTTGATAGCTAATTATCTTCATTATAATTTTACCTTAAAACAGACAACCTGGTTCAATAGCAAACATCGCGGACTACACTTATTATTACATGGGGTTTAATAATATAATTGTACGCTAGCCGTTAAATACTACTCGCGAGTAAGGTCACACGATGCGTCAAATTAACAACAAATTAGTGTATCTGATACGGCTTTGAAAAGGCAAATAGTTTTATTCATTTCCTTGGGTGTAATACCCTCTGGCCTCTGTTCCTTCGAGCCCTGTTCCCCGGAGAATTTATTTATAAAATACACTTTTCCTGGAGGATTTAATCGTATTCAAACTCTAAAATATTTCCGTCATTTTCTTTCATAACCGGGACCCGCGCCGGTTAATTTACATAGCTTGGATATCCCGGTGGCCTTCCATACAGCGTTCTGTTTTGCCTAGAGAAAAATATAACGACCCATTTTTGTCAGTAAAGGTGTGATAATGAGGGAGGGTGTTCGTTGAAGTTATGGTGAGCGGCGAAGGGGGCTTGGAGAACGGATTTGATAACGTCAAAGGTTATTTAATGAAATGCATGGGTGTGGAAGAGAGGGGTAAGACACCTTTTCAGGAGAAAATTTTTCTTGTTATTTGTAAACAACAAATGTTAGAGTTCCCTCATCACATGCTTCAAAAGTGGCCGTTGACGTCATTTCCCCTCGTACCATCTATCTCCTCTTGAAGAACTTTGAAATTTATTTTAAAATCACCAAATACACCAATGTGCCAATTCACCGGTATATTTTTCTCCCAAATCGAACATTCATTCAAGTTCCTCATTCAGCACAAAAACCTTCATAAGATGAGAAAACATGGTTCGTACTGCCTAAATCATGATATAAATTCTTCAGGGCACATTTAAGTCTAGAAAAAATCACGTTTTTTCGGGTATTTTTGTTCATAAAAAAAAAATCGTCAGGTCCACGGACCCGGAGTTTAACGAGACTACTGACCGCGAAAAAGCGGATAACTGCAAATTTGGTTGCCGAGACAGTGCTTTCTAGCGTTAGTTCACCCTACTATAAAGATACAGAAAAATGATTTCAACGGAAACCCCTTTTGAAATATTAGGTATGACCCTGGCCAGAAAGGGCTAACTGCTCATCCATCTAGGTTTACTGGGGAATAAGACGACAATTCTATTAATTCATTTTTCCCAAGTGGCAGAAATCTGATTTCTGCTGGGAAAAAGGGGTTAAGTGACATTACCGGCCTCTTTCGCATGCGCTTGGGAGTGAGACTCCTTTTATCTGTCTATCTCATTCAATCTCATTGACTCGTTTTTTGGAGAATCGCGCACTTAATCCCCTAGAGTGTCTTTTCGAGTTTGCATGCAATGAGCAAACTACCAAAATTCAAATCTAGATCAGACCAACTGTAGCATCTGGCTACGGGGGAAAAAAAAAAAAAGTGAGGCAGTCAGTTGGAGGGCGAGGAATTTTCTTAAGTTTGTTAGTTTTTTAGGTGCCCTAAGCTTCAGAAATATTTCCTTTTCTTACGAAAACATTATATTTCAACCTTTGGCGACGTTTCGGCTCCTCTGGCCATGATCAGTTCCCAAGCTCCTCGAACATTGGTCGTCTTGGGAGTCGTGGTGCGCAGCCTTGGGCACTAAATAACAACTCGCGTATAAAATCGACTTATGCACGAGGTGTATACGCTATTTTACGCGCGACTCTCAATTAAAAGTGAAACGAAAAACAAAATTAGCAGAGTTCGGTGCTATCTAATCGATGCGAGTGTTCAGAGAAGTTTGTTACATTTTTCTCCCCGGTCTTCGGCATGTTTATATTTTGGTTCACAGGTGAGCTGATTTTGGAGGTAACAAACTAGAGGTGGTCGCCAAGGTGATTTTTATATTTCTGGTGGAATTCCAAACCCCGTTCCAAACTCACCGATTTAGCCTTCGGTTTCACTCGCTATTTGAAATGATATTAACGAAAATGAAATCGTAGCATGCTGCATAATGTTATAAACAAATTAGCCAGTGGTATGAAAACTTACCGATTTCTTTGGGCCACTGGGAAACAACAATTAAGCAACAAAAAAAAAACAGCCGCTGAAACTAAAACCTTGCAGGCGATTCCCAATTGTCTGAGAATATATTAGTGATGACCTGATAACGTAACCTTTGAAGTCAATACTTTATGCACTTGTGCATTAGAATTCTAGTGCACTGGTGAAGCGGGTTTTATTTGTCCTAATGCACATGTGCATTAAGTTCAACTTTATAAGCCACAGACAGGCATATAAAGTGCCACTTCATATCCCAGAAGTGCGTATTTTTTAAATATTTTATTATTACTCCTATGAACCACGAACTAATTTCATAATATTTACGAATTTCTTATTTTAAAAGAAAAATAATGACCTCAATAAGAATGAAAACTAGGCACAGTGAGAGCGTGAAACTATCTTCCGACAGCCCTGAAAGCAGGGGAAAAACGGCTCAAGTCACAAACCCCCTTATGCACGCGACGTTAGCGAAGGATATCTGACATTGATATTAAATTATTGAAATATATGTACTTCATTAATTGATCACACTATAACATTTCAAGTAAAAATGATCAGAAATTTCCATTTATAAGCTAAATGGAGCTTAATTCGGTTTAAGAGGGCCTCGCCCTTAAATCGCCAAAAAAACATTTAAGTGTTTTTCACGGGAAAAAAAAAAAAAAATCCCCGTCAGCCGATATTTCAACCACCCGCCAATCTGGTCCTTTACTTAGCATACTCGTTCTGTTGTCTTTACTTGGACCAGGAAGAGATAACAGTAGTTTTGCCTTGGAAAAACCAAAATACTTAAAAAAACCGTTCATCAGCATTGCCTATTTTAGCCATTGTCGCTTTTCCAGCCGTCAACAAGTACATGTATAGAAAATTTTTAAAGATTCAAAGCGGTTTTGGCTGTCAGTTGAGTTGGTGTCTTAGTGAAGTACCCCTCTGCCGCCCCTATTCTAACCACCCAGTACCACCGACAATAGGCTGCCCGTTTTGCCACTTCTGCCGAATTGGTCCCTATACTCCCGTAAATTTCGTACAAATTATGCTATAACTCGAGAAGTAATCAGCTCACGGACACGGGGCTGATTTTTTTATCGACTCAGCACACACAACTGCATAGGATTAGTCCACTTGTTTGGGCAATTTTTTTCATCCCTTATAAGGGTGAGTTGGCCAACGTCTACCCAGGTTCGCCCCCCCGTTGCAGACTCTTAAAATCTTCAAAGTATACAACAAAGGGAATTTTTAAGCCGCATTCGAAGTTCGGCCGAATTTTGCCGCTATTCTGGCTTTATTTCCTGCACTATAAAATAAATAAATAACTTGGTTTTCCATACGACTTTGCTGTAGGATGAGGAGTTTCATCCTAATACCGAACGGTAGAAGGTGCACGATGAACTCATATGGCACATCATCAAATCCAGGAGATCGTCGGGTCTCAAGATCTTTTAGTACTCTTTCCAGCTCCTGGACGGTAATCGGAACATTATAATTTTCACTACCATCTGAGCTGATTCCAATTTTGTCCTTTTCTACGCGTCTCTTCTTCTCCTGAAAATCAGCAAGATAGTTGGCGTCAGATGATGTGCAAAAGTAGTGGTTAGCTATACAGTCGGCCACGGCATCCACACACGGCATCCGCACAGCCCCGTCCACTCCTCGCAGACTAACCCCGAGAGAGGCCGGCGCTACCCCTTTAAGTGAGCGGATCTTTTTCCAGACCTCACGCAGTGGCGGATCTAAGGGAGGGGGCACAGGGGTCGCATGGCCCCTCCCTTGGAGTCGAGGTCACTCGCGCAAAAAAAAAAAAATTCAAAAGCTCCTCCTAAATTCCATCGAGGAGGGGATATCACAATTTTAGGGTCATTTTCTCAGAGGCCCGTGGGCCCTTGGTTGGGTTCTCGAGAGACGCGAAATGCCAAATTATTTAACCCTCCAGCAGGCGCGGTCCTTTCGCCTAAACGAGCGCGCGCGGTCACCTAATAGATTCAAGAGGTCAAAATGAGGCCGCAGAGTCCAATTTTTGGACTAAATATGTTGTACTGATTGTTTTATAGGAAATAAGAACGAACACGAGCAGAAACCGTTGATCGGTTGACCGAAATCGTCAATTTCATACCGAAATTGTCTGTTTCATGTGAAAACTTTCAATTTTATAAGACATCTTAAACTTGGTTGATTTTATGAGGAATTCCTCTGTCTAAAAGGTGTCAATTTGATGAGTAAATCGTCAGCTGAATGAGGAAATAGTCAATATGAAGAAAACGACATATTGTATGAGGAATTGTCAATATAATGAGGAAATTGCCCTTTTTTAATGATTTTCATTTTTGTAAAGAAATTGTTAATAGTTTGGAGTGCAAATTGTGAATTTCAAGCGGAAATCGTAAAATTCCTAGGAATCGCTAATTTTACGACGAAATTGTCAGTTTCACGAGAAAATTGTCATTTTTATTAGCAAACTGATATTTGCATTAGCGCATTGTCAATTTGAAGAAGAAATTGTCAATTTGATAGTTTTATTTTTGTCCTTTTGGTGATTATTGTTAATAGAGTATTTGGTGATCGTTTATTTTTGCTTTAAACTTGTTATTTTGAGCATGAATAGCCGATTATACCCGGAAATTTTCAATTTTAAGAGTAAATTGTTAATTTTACGAGGAAATTATCAATGTTATGGGGAAATTGTCAACTTTGCTTGGAAATAACCAATTTTATGAGGGAATAGTCAATTTTATGAAGGAATTGTCAATTTTGTGAGGAAATTGTCAATTGTATGAGGAAATTGTCAATTTTATGTAGAAACTGTCAATTTTATAAGGCAATCGTGAATTTTATGAGGAAATTGGTCCGAAATTGTCAATTTTATGAGGAAATTGTAAATTTTATTAGGGAATTGTCAATTTTATGACGGCATTGTCAATTTTATGAGAAAATTGTCAATTGCATGGAGAAATTGTCACTTTTAAGAAGAAATTGTCAATTTTATAAGTCAATCGTGAATTTTATGAGGAAATCGTTGGAAATTGTCAATTTTACGATTAATTTGTCAATTTCATGGGGAAATTGTCAATTTTATGAGGAAATTGTCAATTTTATGAGGAAACTGTCAATTTTATGAGGAAATAGTCAAGTTTATCATGAAATTGTCAACTTATTTGTGAGGAAATAGCCTATGAGGAAATTGTCAATTTTATGGGGAAATTGTCAATTTTATGAGGAAATTGTCAATTTTATGGGGAAATTGTCAATTTTATGGGGAAATTGTATATTTTATGAGGAAATCATCAATCTCATGATGAGACTGTCAATTTTATGAACAGCCCATGTCGGGAAATGTTTCGCCAGTAAACCAATTTTGCTGGGTGGCCTATTTTAGAGACCGATTACGCCGATTTTTCGCTCTAAGAACCGTTTTTAGCTTGTTTCACTTAATAAAAAATTATTTTTCCGGGTTTCGCTCACTAAAAAACTCAAAGTAGCCGTGGGACATCAGCCCTTCCCCTCCATCGCTATAATAGTTCACGTTACATTGGTAATTGTTGAATTTTGTTTTTGTTTTTTTCTTTTTTCCAGCCCTTGAGTTTCCTTAATTTTCCGATGCTTCAATTAACGGAGATTTAGAGCTGTAACTTAGCCACATCTAGCAGCTGTGTGACGTGTGGTATGGTAGGTGCTGGGGCAGGATGGAGTCATAATATGGCCCCTCGCCTCGCCCTCGCCTAACCTTCGCACATTAATTTTGGCTCCATTCTTATTCCACCAATATTCGATTTCAAAGTCTAATTTTAATCTTCAGGAAGTTCTACAGTGACGTTAGATCTTGCTTTCCCAAATTTCATACCTGAAATTACCTTAAAACACATTCGAATCCTAAAGTGATTTGCGGTTATTTTAGGGATACAATTTGAAAAAGCATGATCTAACGTCACTGTAGAACTTCCTGAAGATTAAAATTAGACTTTGACATCGAACATTGGTGCAGAAATGGAGCCAAAATTTATGTTTAGGCGAGGGGTGACTGGGAAGGGGTCGAGGAAAACCGTTTGAAACCCCTCCTTAAGCCGACTCTGGATCCTCGTCTGACCTCACGTGACGGTGCCTTTGTCGCCAGCGTATCCATGTACTCGTCCCATGATTTTTTCGTAGCGATTTGCTTCAGCCCGCGCTTCGACGCTCTTTGTCTCTTGAATTCCACCAGATTTTGAAGTGAAAGGCTCTGTTCCACCATGGTACCAAGCGGCGTTTCTCTTTCCATGAGGTCCGTGGTACCGCGATCCCTGCGGCATCGAGAATCGACCGCGTAAAGTACGCAACATCGTCCTCCGGAATGCCATTCAGAGCCAAAAGACCGCAGTTTCTCCTCGTATTGTGCCCAGTCTGATTTGTATAGTCTCCATCATGGGGCCCTCTGGGGAAGGGCGTTTTTGATCGATTCATGTCTGATTATAAAAGGGAAGTGGTCCAAATGATGTAATTCGGAGTGCGACACTCCATTCAAAGGCATAGGAGCGACAGAAACGCTGCAGATAGTAATGTCAATGTGGCGTCAAGTGAACCCGCGCGTGTGCTCGATGTGAAATGGGTTGCACGCCCCGTGTTCAAAACAACTAGATTTTCTTCTTCTATAATGTTCAGTAAGATGATTCCTGCAGCGGTTGTGCGTCGCGATCCCCAAGCAGTGTTTATGTACATTGACATCCCCCATCACGATGAAAGGGGATGGGAGCTCCCGAATCAGATTCACTAGTATCTCAATGTGGTCTCCATGACGAGTCTGGCAGATAAAGTGAGCACATCGTCATCTGGATCGGTTCACAGAGAACCACCGCCACACCCTGAAGGTGGTGAGTTAGGTGCTGAGGACGACTGAGCGACCGATAATGATGTAAATCGAAACCGCGGTCTTGCACAATTAAATAAAAATCTGTGGACGGACACATCCTTTGAATTGCCCAACCCTGAAGGTCAGTTGTCAGCGGGAGGTTCACCGGGTTCAGTTGGTCAGTAACGTAAAGGGCAACGCCACCGTGACAGCGTCCATCCCGTGCAATGTCAGGACCACAATAAAGGACAAACCACAATTGATATTAATGTAGGCCTAACCTCAATTAAGATCCAACCACAGAAAGGTCCATGGTGTCGCCACCCATTGGTGGAAAAATTTGAGTTTTCCTCTGCAGTCAGCCCTTTGGTTAAAATGATTTTTTTTTTTTTTTTTTTTTTGGTGATACGACAGCCAGTCCGAGCTGAACTATCCCCACATAAGACACTTCACCCACCAAGCTGGACAATGTACATCTCACAACATATGACACAACTTTTAACAAGAATCTTCCAACATGCACACACGCATTCCCAGGAGTGACATTATCGCAGAAGCGGGTTCCTAGAAAACAATAATGCCCTAATTAAAATTTGAAAAACACTTCTTTACTTTCTTGGGGCCATACAGCATTGACGCAATAGGCAGTCAAACTTTCCTTGTTTGTCTAACGGCGGCGCTCCTTATCATGAAAACGCATAGCTATAAATTTTACAATAAATAACTTAATTTAAGTGCAACGACATCGAGAGAGCCTGAGCTCGAACTCGGTCGTTATTATTTAAACGCACGTTGTCCGATAAATAAAGACATTGCTGAGACGATCCCCGGGGCGCCCGGGTCTTTTTTCTCTCTCTCTCACTCACTCTCTCTCTCTCTCTCATCTCCGCCTGCAATTCGGTAGAACAGTGTAAAGTGTCAAAACGACGAGTGAATTTTCGTTGAGGTGGTAATACGGTCAATCTCAACGGCATTCCGGTAAGTAGGCGAGCCGTTCCGTCCCGTTATGCCCCACAGAATAACGCCTCAAAAAAACCACTAGCGTCAGATGTGTCAACTGTTCTGATTGTTGAAATCCTTGATCTTGAGGACATTAAATTGGTTTTCCCAGGCCATAAACTTTAGTGAGAAGCGCGAAGAAAGTGTCAAGTTCTTTTTTTTTCTGCAATTGTGTGACTGATTATGCAAGAAAAAAAATCAGAGGTATAGAAACGGATAAGTTGGAAGAAAAATGAAGATATTAACACAATTATGGGCTTTTAAATGAAAAATTCACCTTCTATGCATAAATAGGAACGAGGATAATGATTCATGCATAGCATGAAACGGCTTGTTAACAAGTTTACCTCACACGTTCGATTATTACTTTGAAAAACACATCAGTCAACATATCAAAATAATTGATTTTTTTGCTTATGCAAAGGAAAAGTTGTAATTTGGTCATTTTATGACAGAACGCTGTAAAATGCAAGCCCTATAAGAAGGCACCACCCTCACCACATCATTCATTTGCATTATTGGCGTTGCTTGCAACTCGTATCCACTTTGCGAAACATCTTTTTTTATTGCTTATTTATGTATTATACCAGTTAATACCTGAATATTAATTTTATACTGCGAAGTTCTGCACCTTTTAGCATTGGTGCCTCGATTTTGTCAAGTTCGGTTAAGCCAAACGTCTTTAGAAACCTTTATTTTGTGTTAAAACAGCGCAATAAAATAAGAGGAAACTTACTTCGAAGCAACGCGAGGAAGCCTACACCTCTACCGGTACACAAATGGAAAAAAATGAGAAAAGCGATGGATCTGTCCAGGTGGATTATGGACTAAAATCAACTCTCGTTCAAGTAAAGGTTTTAAAAAATACGGAAAAAACGAAATATTAACGATTTGGAACGTCAGGTTTTCATTGTCGCCGTCGCAAACACGTCAGTTCTCGCCTCTGGGATGACGCTAGGCTTTACAGCAGTGGCCCTGCCCTATATGACGGCGCCTAACGATTTCTTTTACGTTACAAAACAACAGGCCTCGTGGATTGGTGAGGTCTTATTAAACAAATAATATTTTATAGCCGTGAAAACGACCCATTGTGCTCTCGCCAGCAAGTTTAGCGCCCATGGCAACGCCGCTGGGCTGTCTCATCAACGGCCAACTCATGGACCGATTTGGACGTAAGCCCGGACTATTGTTCATCAGCTGTACAGCACTGGTCGGCTGGCTGTGTATAACAATCAGTCCCAGCCTTCAGCAAATGTACGTCGGACGTTTTTTGACTGGGCTGGCGTGCGGTCTGTCGAGTACGGCCGCCATTGTGTACTCGGCTGAAGTGTCAACGCCATCACTTCGCGGCTATCTAGTCAATGGCACGTCCATCACAATGTCTTTCGGCATTCTATTAGTCGACATTTTAGGGGTGTTTTTCGAGGTGAAAATCTAATAAAATATATCCGTTATTCGAAGGGAAAAAAAACTAACGTACCCCCACGCAAACCACCACTTACAGGCGAACTGGCAAGGGCTGGCAGCATTCTGTTCCGTTTTCCCCGTCCTATCGTTCATTTCAATATTCTTCCTAGTGCCAGAGAGCCCAGTTTGGCTCCTTAACAATGAAAAGAATGAAGAGGCGCGAATAAGTCTGCGAAAACTCAGAGGAACCCCGTGCAACAGTGAAATTCAAGTCGAACTGAAAGATTTAGAGGAAAAAACGCAAATGTGTCGACAAATTCGAAACAAAACTGGAAACATGGGCCTTTTGTCCAGCCTTCGGTCATTTAGGACGCCACAGGCATACAAGCCTTTAGTCATAATGAATTTCTTTTTCCTTTTCCAACAACTGTCGGGCATTTTCGTCGTTATATTCTACGGGGTAACGACTTTTTTTTTCGTTTTTTACCTTTGAAATTATAATTCTAAGAGTTTTTAATTGAAATAGGTGGACTTTGTCAAAGAAGCAGGAATTACGTACGATCCATTCATTATTACGGTGGTTCTGGGCGCTCTAAGGCTAACATTTACGATGTTCGCGGCGTGGCTCTCGAGAAAACTCGGCCGTAGACTGACGTCAATTATTTCCGGTGTGGGTATGACAGTGTCGCTGTTCGTCCTGTCGACGAATCTCATGTTAGCCTCAAAGCGACCGGGTGAAGTTCGTCTACCGTCGAATGCGACGACGCTGATGATGACTGGCACGAGTCTGCCGCCTCCACCACCACAGCCTACATCCCTTGTCCCGTTAATTTCCATTTTAGTCTACATTATTACGAGTACCGTAGGATTTTTGTCATTACCGTGGGCTATGGTCGGGGAAGTATTTCCAGCGTCTGTCAGAGGAGTGAGTACAACCCCCCAAAACCCACCCGCCAACCCTTTTCTAACCCTCTTCACAGAAATAACGATTGACGTTCTTCCCGAAACAGATCGCAAGCGGTATGACGACATGCGGCGCCTATTTAATGAGCTCAATCGTCCTTAAATTCTATCCAACGATGCTTCTTCACCTGTCGAAACACGGCGTCTTCTATTTCTACGGTGGCGTGTCGCTCGTCGGCACTATTTTTGTCGTTCTTTTCTTGCCAGAAACCGAAGGGAAAACGCTCGCTCAAATCGAGGAACATTTCGCCGGTTCAAGTAAAGATTGTCCACCTTTCGAAGGTGTGCTTGAGTATATGCTATTAATATTAAATATTCCCTTTCTGGCATACAGAAAAAAGAGCATACAACGAAGAAGACAGCTTGTGCTGTAACAGTAAAATAAAAATCGAGCTTCGATCCTCGTGACCAATTAGATTATGCCCTCGCTGATAGGTACTGTAAAAAAAAACCCTTGTGAATATCTCGCTCAGAGCCCGCCTTGTAAAATTGTAATTAAATACGTATTTTTAACAAGGTTTTTTTTCTCTTATAATAACTTTGAAAAGCAATTAAAAGTCTGGCGTTCTCACCATTGAAAGATTAAGAGGACAAACACATTTCATGCAGACGTATAGTGGCGTAGTCCCCGGAGCCCGTCAGCATAAAAGTGGTCAAAAACGATCTTATCGTGTTTTTCGTTGATTTCGGTAGATTTGCTTAAGCCCAGATCGTGTCAGCGAGATCCGCCGGGGTGGTTCAGGAAAGTCCAGGAAACTGGCAATTTTCCTTGGGAACTTCCAATTCATACTTCCACCTGCCAATTTTTCCGGGAGACTGCCCATTTTTTCCTCGAACCAATTATTTCCTGAAAAATCCCGCACTTCAAACTTCAGGACAATTTTAGTATAAATGACCAACACTTACTGCGCGAAATTTGCGGGTCTTCCGCGGACTGCAGCCATCAGAATCAACGGCCTTGATCCTCGACACTATCATTGCACATTGCCCTCGATCTTGTCGCCAATTATATGTTCTCGACCACAGTGACATTGCCCTTGAAGTCAACATTTCGTGAATTTGGCACTTACAGAAAACAATTTCGCGAAGTTGGCTCATCGAGAGTCGAGTGAGCGAGAATAGCCGCCTCCGCGAGAAAATGTCGCACTGGGTGCGCCCAGTGTGGAAACCTCTATGAGGTCTCTAAGCCTCTGAAAAAAACAGCGCAAATAAATATTTCGTAGCAGTAAATTATGGCTTTTTCCAACTTTTAGCCACGAAAATGCTTCCAGAAACCGGCAACAACACGAATTGCCGCTTTTTATTAATTCAAATCACGCATTAGGCACTTTTCCCAGCCGCGAATAGTTATTTTTTTCCATTTTATTCATAAAGTAGCTCTTTTTTTTGTCAATTTCATCCATGAATTAGCGTTTTTTCCAATTTTATTAATAAATTATCACTTTTTCTCAATTCCCGTTGTGAATTAGCGCTTTTTCTTAATTGTAGCTGCTAATCCGCTATTCTCAAGTTATTCGACTTGAATTAGCAATTTACCATTGTTCGTCAAAGCGTTTCTCCCCCATTTCGATCACGAATTATCAATTTTCTCAATTATTTTATTCTCGTTTTGACATGAATTAGCATTTTATGTCAATAAGCAGTGATCTTGACCCAGATGGCAGCACATTGGCATATTTCCACAATTTTTTGCGTAAAAGAGCCTCCAAAAATCGCGAACGAACACTCTTTATACACGTTAGCCGCGAATGAAGCTATGTCTCCACTTGTGCCTTTTCGCGTGCGTCACAGGCATGCGTCATAGCGCATGGTGTGTTGAACGTGAGGAATGAGCTATTGCATGCCTCAAAAAGCTGGAAGGATATCAGAAATTGTGTGAATATCTAAGACGCATGTGTTGTTGAAAGTTGAAGCGTAAGTTGAAAAGGCGTGTTGAATTGAAAGAGAAAGACGAAAGCTGCACAAGTGGAGATATGTAGCTTAACGGTAGCTCTTTCAAGTTTGGCAGTGAAATAAGTATATAGAGCTTTTCAAAAATGTTGGCCGGAAATTTTCTCGCGTTTCAATATGAATTCGCGTTTTCCTCAATTTTTAACCACGGACTTGACCGAAGAACAACACATTTAGCGATTTTTTTTTCTAATTTCAGCCGTAAAAAGGGCCTCTAGAAACTGCGAATGAGTGCTCTGTAAATAGATGCGGATCATTAAAATTTGCCGCCGGTAGGCACGCGAGAATTGTGCCGCCCTTATATTGGGGGGGGGGGTATATTTCCTTATCCACGGTGTTACAATAAGGAGGGGGGAATGACCCAGGCGGGGTCTTTCCTACGTGATCGTGGAACGTGATCAAGCGCTTGTTTATCAATTTGTTTACTCTAATCAGTGCGAGTAATATCAATTTAATTTAATTAATTTATTACTTTAAAGGAATACTAGATACTGCAAACAAGCGGAATTTCCAGGAGATTGAAACGCGTCTTTAAAACCCAGGATTGGTGTATAAATATAAGGAAAGTGTAAACCGCGCGGTACACGAGGGATGTTCGGAGGGAGGAGGTCGCCAGGTCGGGATTCGCGAGGAATGACACCCGAGCAGCTCCTCCGTCCATAGTTGAAGGCATTTGTTATCTTGAATTCTTGAGCCGAATTAAGAAAACCCCGGGATGTCGAGTGGCATTTGTCGATTGGAGAAATGATTCGAGTGACCCTCCCCCCTTCCTGTACGGGAAACCAGAAAAAAAAGAAGCTGATGATCAAATTTCAGAATTTGCTCGAATTTTTTTGGCTGTTGTCGCAACTTGTAGACCATAAACTTTATTGAACAATACAGCCGTGGTGTTTTTTAATGAATGCATTTCGGGCCCATTCCCGGTGCCTCTCATCAGCATTATCTTTTTTTTTTTTTTTTTTTTTTTTTTTTTTTTTTTGAAACAACACCCACGGGTAGGAGGGTTGCCCCCCCGGCACGGAATCCTAGGTGGATTATTGTGCCCCCCCTGGGTCTGTGGATCTAGTCCAGGATCCCCTTCCCTCTGACGAGGTTTAGGAGGTCCTCGGCTAGAGTTTCGCCGGTCGGAGCACCCTCGAGTTGGTCGGCCCCGAAGATGCTAAGCCGGCGGCCCGCGAGCGCCTCACATTCGAACACGATGTGATGGGCGGTCTCGTCTTCTTCCCCACACAGTCTGCACACCGGGGACTCTGTGGTTACCCCGATGCGGTGTAGATGATAACGGAGCTGGCAGAATCCTGTGATAAGGCCTACCACCGTTCTAAGGTCTCTCCGGCTAAGTCGGAGCAGTTTGCTCGTAAGCCTCCTGCACGGTCCTTCGACCATGCGCTTACTCTGCTGATGTCCCTCCAGTCTCTGCCAGCGAATAGCCGCCTGGGCATTAACCCACTTAGCTATCGCCATCCTGAAGGTCGATGGCGGGACGCCGAGCGCCGGCTCCGGGCCAGTGAAGTCTCCATTCGAGCCCTCCCTGGCCAAGGAGTCCGCCTGCTCGTTCCCGTAGATACCCTTGTGTCCCGGTACCCATTCAAGGCTGACCTTGTTATCCTGGGCCAGCAGACTAAGGCTTTGGCGGCAGTCCCATACAAGCCCGGAGCTCACTATCGGAGCCGTTAGTGCCTTAATGGCAGCCTGGCTATCCGTGAGGATACGTATATGGGCATTTTGCACGTCCCTACGTATATTCTCAGCAGCACAGGCCTTGATTGCGTAGACTTCGGCTTGGAATACCGAGGTGTATACCCCCAGAGGTGTAGACAGCCTCCATTCGGGTTCCACCCCGTACACCCCCGCACCAGTCCCGTTATTCGTTTTAGAGCCGTCTGTAAACCACAATCGCTCCTTGTGATTTCTTTTCACTGCCTGCCCCTCACCGTACCCAAGGCGGACGGAGAAGGGACAGCGTTCACCGAGGGTTTTGGGCATGATGTCCGGCATCATGCCCAGCACTGGGTCCCGAACCGTGTCCAGGATCCCAGTGTGGGTCCTCCTAGAATTAAGGCCCCCACCCCTCCATAAACCACCCCATTTATGCCTTAGGGCCGACATTGCCGCCGCCCCCTTGATGAAGATGTCTACGGGAGGGAGTCCCGTCAGTATCTCCATCGTTGCAGTAGGAGTGGAGTGCATAGCCCCAGTGACCATTAGGCACGCCAGTCTCTGAACACTAGTGAGGGTATTTCTGGCCCCCACTTGTTCCGCTTTGTGCCACCAGACCACTGAGCAGTATGTCAGTGCGGGTCTGACTATCGCCGTATATAGCCATAAGACCATTTGCGGCCTCAGTCCCCACGTTTTGCCGCAGGCACTTTTCGTCCTCATAAGCAGCATTTTGCCCCTGTCGGCAACCCTGCCCAGGTGCTTGTTCCAGGTGAGCGTGGAGTCCAGGGTTACCCCCAGATACTTCACTTCCCTCCGAAGAGATAGCCTGGTATCGTAGAACAGGGGTTCTTTAAAGTCCCCCAAGTTCCTCTTTCTAGTGAAGGCCACTAGGTTGGTCTTGTCAGGGTTTACATTCAGCCCTTCCTTCCCACACCAGTCCTTCACTATATTCAATGCTGACTGAGTCAAGTCCGACACCACCCCGACATGTCGCCCTCTAATGACGACGACAATGTCGTCCGCGTATCCCTGGACATAAAACCCATTATCAGCCAGCCGCACCAATAAGGAATTGGCCACCATGCCCCACATTCGGGGTGACAAAACCCCCCCCTGTGGGCATCCCTTCTTTACAGCCACCTCCAGGGATTCCCCAAGGAGCGTGGCGGTAACTGTTCTGCTTTCAAGCAGCACCCTCAACCACCTACTAATGGTGTCGCAGATGCCATGCCGTCCTGCAGCTTCAATAACCGAGGATATAGAGGTATTGTCAAAGGCACCCTCTATGTCCAGGAAGATTCCCACCGCTAGTTCCTTGTGCTCTAGAGTATCCTCCAGCCTAGTAACCAGCTGGTGTAGTGCCGTTTCGCAGGACTTTCCCTGCTGGTAGGCAAATTGACCTGGGTGTAGTGGCCTCGAAGGGAGGCAGCTTTCCCAGATATGCCTATCCACCAGTTTTTCCAACGTCTTCAAAACGAAAGACGTTAGACATATGGGTCGGTACGCCTTAGCCAGTGCATATGACGGACGCCCCGGCTTAGGAATAAACACAACCCGTGCTTTCCGCCACACCTCAGGGATTGCCCATTGCCAGGCAAGCCCTGAAGATGCAGCACAGTCGTCTGGCAACCTCTGGCCCCCCTCCTGCAGGTGCTTGGGGATTATGCCGTCCGATCCAGGAGCTTTGAAGGGAGAAAACGAGCCAATGGCCCATTGTACCCTTCCCAATGTGACCACCTCCCTAGCCACATGCCAGTCCACCCTTGTCGCCCTCCTTCGCGAGGGCTCCACGTGTGGAATGGACGATACAACCCCCACGGCCCCCGGAAAGTGCACCCCCATCAGGGTCGTCAACGTTTCCGACGCCGTCGTAGTGTAACTACCGTCCACTTTCATCAGTGTGCCAACGGGATTCAGCGGGTCCTTGGAGAGAAGGCGCTGAAGGCGAGCCACCGAGGAGGTATTTTCAGCCTCCTCACAGAATCCCCTCCAAGACGCCCTCTTCGAACTCCTCAGCCCCCGCCGATACTCCGCCAGCTTGGCCCTATAGGCCTCCCACTGCCCGTCGCGGACTGCCCGATTAAATAGCCTCCGCGATGCTTTTCTCAACCCCTCGAGCTGCTCATTCCACCAGGGAACCTTCCTGGTCGATGAGCGCGAGCTCAGGGGAGTATTTGCTTGGTACGAGGTTACCAGCACCTCCTGCAACTCCTGTGCTGCCCCCTCAATATCGTCACCATCTCGTAGGTCCAGTTTACCCCCAAAACTAAGCCTACCATTCACTTCCTCTGCGAAACCACCCCAGTCCGTCTTACGAGGGTTGTAGTATGTCTCTTGTATCCTCTCCACCCCCCGGATTTCCATGATAACATACCTGTGGTCCGAGAACGATGGAGCCTCGGACACACTCCAGTTCCTGACCCTACCGGCCAGTAAGGAAGTAGAGAGGGTGAGGTCGAGGACCTCCCTCCTACTTGATGTTACAAAGGTGGGCTTATTGCCCCTGTTCAACACGGATAAATCACTAGTTGTCAGGTACTCAAATAAGGACTCACCTCTGGAGTTTGTGTTGGTGCTGCCCCATGCCAAGTGATGGGCGTTGGCATCCACACCGATAAGCAGTTGTTCGCCATTGCGCCTGCAGGCGTCGACCAGGTTGATCACCTCTCTCGGTGGCGGGCCCTGATCGCTGTCTCCAGGGAAGTACGCCGAGGTCGCAACAAGCTGCTCCCTCGTGGCCCCCTCCTGGTAGGTCAGCCTGACAGCTACCATGTCCCTGAAACAGAACTCGTTAACCGTCAATGCTCTCAATCCGCCTCTAACGTAGATGCATGCACGTGGAGTATCGACAAATCTAGAATAAATTAACTCACCTCCAATGCCGCTCAGTCCCGCCACTCTTCCCCTTGAGATCCAAGGTTCCTGAATGAGGGCGACATCGTAGCTGCCTGCTGCAAGCAGCCGACAGAGGGTGGCGGATGCCACCCTACTGTGCTGCAGGTTCACCTGAATGAGCCGCAGCATCAGAAGAGGAGGCACTCCCCGCCACCTTGAAGTTGACTCTCTGGAATGCGAAGTACGGTTGCCCGTTATCCTTCAGCCACTTCAGAGTGTCCTTGCCGATCCCGAGTACCAGCGTCACTCCCTTGGGGTCCGCCGCACTCGAGATCAATTGCCATCCCTCAGTCGAGAGCCCCTTATTCTGGGTCTCGAAAAGAGGGATGAGTTTCCTTGGGTCAGATTCCCCAATGAGGTCTGTGGGCACCCACACGACCGCCTTGGTGACCTGAACCACTTGCCGGGCAGGTCCAACTCGCAGGTCAGCCCCGTCCCAGGGTTTCATTTCTTTGACGTGGGCTTCCAGCCAGGCTTTCGCCTCGCCATCAGCGCACGTCACATATACCACCCCACCGCTGGCGTAGCTATTTGAGAACTTGGGGCCCTCCCCCTTAGGGCATTTAAAAACGCCCTTCAGGACCTCCCCAAGCACCTTCCTGCCCTCCTCATCCGACAGCCTGACCCTAGGGTACTCCCTAGGGACGATAGCCATCTTGGTTGAGGTAAGAGCCTCCCTAAAGTCTTTATTCCCGCCAGCTGCGGGTGTCTTAGGTCGGGTTCCCTGCCCTTCCTTGGGCCTCTTTAGAGCCCTCTTCTGTTCGCCCGTCGAGGGCGTAGATTGAGGGGTCCTACCCCGCTTGCGCGGTGTTTCCCCACTCAATCCAGGTTTTGGGTGCACATCACTGTGGCCTTGCCGGGCATCCGTAGACGTCCCAGCACCCACCGCGTGTCCCCCAGCACCTGCCCCCGCCGAGCCGAACTTATCCCGAGGGGTTCCGGGTATGCCTTCCGCGGCTGCCCTTTCCCTCGCCAGCTTCCTCCTTTGAGCTCCGGAGAGCCTCAACCGAGGAAGCTCCGCCCGAGGGGTTTGTCCCGAGGGACTGCCCCCCTTTGGACTGCCCATTTCAACGTCCCTGACGGTCGTCTCCACGGACAGTGCAGCCATACCCCCCGTGGGCACTTCCGCGCCCTTGGGGGTTCCTTCTGAGGGGGGGTTCTCCCGGCCCCCCCCCCCGCCCTCAGTCGTTGTTGAATGTTTTCTTAAACAAGGGTCCATAAACGATCCCACGAGCAGCTAGGGAAAGTGTGGTCCACCGCCGGCAGAGCCCCGCATGCCGTGGTAAGCCTAAATACACCAGGGGGTCGGCCGGTACCCTGGGAGTCCGTTTAAGGCGCACTTTACCCTCTGCGCCACGCAGGCCTTAGGCACGGACCGCACACCGTAGCCTTGAGGGAATCATAGGAAGGGGGAAAGGTTAATACGAGCGATTTAAGGACTAGGAACGCTCGAATAGCTGGAGAGGTTCTGGTAGGCCACACCATCTTTCGTCCCGGTCTCAGGACGCCTCCTTACCCTTGATTGGTCCACGGGTCCGTATTTAATTCCGGACCACCCCTCAGCCTGGGCGGCTCGCACCGTCCACGCTGAGGGATCCCTCATCCGCCACCCGAGCCCAAGCAGCATGATAATATTTTCTGAACATTAAGAAAATATTCGAACATTCAGACAATATTTAGAATCTCAAAAAAATATTTTAAGAATATTAATTTTTCATTCATCGTTAATATTCGTATCATAATATTGTTTTATATGAAAATAATATTTTTGAACGAATATTTTCAAACGAACCTGATTAAAATATTTTTGAAATACTCTTTTTTGGTGTGGGCGGAAATATTTTCTGGTATAATATCGTAGAATATTATGTAAATATACTTTTATGAGTATTACCTAAATATTTTTCAAGATTATATTTAATGCATATTTTTGCTAATTCCACCAAAAATGAACCATTCATTGGGGAGCTTGAACTTTTCGGAACGATAACATACAACCCCAGCGTTAGCAGATTATGGCTGATTATAGTTATTTATGCACAGTTATAGTTAGTTATTTAGTTATAGTTATTTTCCACGAGCACAATACTTCTTTCCTTACGGGCCCCGTCTTTCTGGACAAGGTAGTAAAAAACCTAATTTGTGAAAAATATTATTTGTATTGGTACCAAGCAAATCATTTTTGTTTAATGAGCGCTGTGAATTCTCGATTAAGAAGGGACTTTATCAGAGAAGTATGAATCGTTCATTTATGAACGACAAGAATTACGTATTATATTTGACCACCCGATACAAACAAATACGCGGTAAGAAAGCTTGCAGAGGTTGAGAGAACAATTGTGGTGAACCGCTACAATTTTTATTACTTATTCACCCCACCCCTCCTCAATAATATTATGCAAATCGCCCTTAACATAATGGTGGAGTGCTGAAGGGAGGGAGAGGGTTGAGAGAGTTCCCTCGTCCCAGTCCTAGATCCGTCCTTGAGCCTACGGTTCAACGTCTTCCACATTCGGGCCGCGTTCAAAAGAAGAAGGGTGTTAGAGAAAGGACTCGGGGGTGGCTGGTAGATTCGCTGACTGCCGTTTTTCAGCTTTGTTTCTCCCGTTTGTACCGCCCTTCCATCTTCTCCATTCTTCAAGCAGTTCAAGCTGGCTTTTTCGCATTTCCCTTTCTTGAAGGGGTGTCAAAAGTTCTTCAGATCTTGTGGTTTTTCGTTTCCAGTAATTTTAGTCGACGTCACCACTGAGTTCTTCATCCAAGTTAGCGGACATGGGTAAGTACAATTTAATTACAATAAGCTAAGGAAAAAAAATGCATTTAAAAGTATACTGGTTACACGACACCTCATTTTATGCGAAAGTAGTTTATTTGTTAATAGCATATTGAGAGAACTCATTTAAAACTCAATAATAAGGCAAAAAATTAGACAGCCTCGTTAATTTCCTTGGTGTTGCGCGGGCAATATTGGGGTGAAACCGAGAAATACGATTACTGAGAAATGCTTAATACGTACTAAAATTCCCGGAATGTTCCTCTATTACCAGTATGCAATATTTATTCAAAAATCGCATCGTGTAATCCGGGTTTTATATAATATTCTACTCATGAGATGAATAGCAATTCTTGTCAACCATTCTGTTGTAGGATCAAACCTGGATCCTACACAAAATCAACACGCATGTCAACATCAAGGTACGTAGCTATAGAGTATAATTTTTGTGCGATGTAAGCTTTTTGAGTTAACCTATTGTATTAACGTGTTCGATTTTTTTTTTTTTTTTTGGCAGATTTCTTGCCAATGATATCCAACGAGGAGCAACTCACCACCTTGGAAGGGCTCCTCACAAATGATACATCTTTCGAGGACTTGGTAAATAAAGTAATGATTTTCATCTTGTTCACTTGAACTTTCACACAAAAATCTCAAAGGTTTCAAGCTGGCAGTGCTTAGTGACGAAAAAACGGCCGGACCAATTTTTAAAATAATAATGGACCACGTGATCGCTATGTGGATAATTAAGAAAAACTTACAACTGGCGGGGTGTAAAGAGAAAAAGCCCTTCGAGCACTTGAATTGGGCTCGTGCTCTGAACGGTAAGAAAAACTTCCCTTCTGCCAATTGTTTTATTCATTTTCTAATGTTTTCTCTCTTACAGAGGTCACGCGCAGAGTTTGTGATCGACTCAATATCCTGGATACAGAGATGAACTTGAGCCACGCCGGCTCAGAGTGACTGGCCTCCTTTTATGGATTTTTCAAAAAAAAAAAAAAAAATTGAATATTTTGACGAAAACCTTCATTGAAAATACAGGGTGGAAGGGGATAAGTGTGACAAAAATTTTTGGGTGATAGTAGGCCTCATTTGCGACCGAAATTACCATATACACCATGGTCCGAAAATCAATACCCTTCGAGATATGATTTTTCTAACGATTTTCAAGGCTTACATCATTTTTTTTAACTAACGGCGAGAAACTCGCATGTTATTTGAATTTTTGCAACTTTTGGTGATGGATTCGGAAAGAGCACACTATGTTCTGTCAGGATTAGCCATTTTCGATCGACGTTAACTATTTTATGTGCCCTTAAATGGGGCTCAAAGTCGTGCAAATCGGGGAATTAATTTTTTTCAAAAGCTGGGGTGTCGGACTGTCGGATAGAGTACATTTCACGAAATACGAATTTCGTTAATTCAACTAAATTTGCGATTATTCAGCAAGAATGGCTATAAAAATGTAGAGTAGCAACGTGAAATGTTAATTAATTGCGAATAATAGCTAAATAACTAAAAACGTCGGAACTTGTAGTAGTGTAATGCACTTAACCCGACAGCCAGCGGCCGGAGCGACATTTTTTGTTACTTTGGTAGACGGGCATAATCAGTTTGATTCAACGTATAGCTTTGGATTAGGTTTTAGTGCTTTTTATCACGTTAAAATCACAAAACTTGTTCAATTTTTTCAGGTCAAAACAAGCGATTTTGAAGAGAAAAATCATTATTTTTTCTAAGAAATCGTCATTCCTGACGAAAAATTTCCAAACAACTAAGAAAACGCTTATGACTATTTTTGTAAAGGACACTTTGAAGGTGTTTTTCTGAATCACGGGTTGTCCGTTCACTCAGATTTAGTGTGGACAAACGGGGACTGACTTTTTTTGAAAAAAATTAATTTCCCGATTTGCACGACTTTGAGCCCCATTTAAGGGCACATAAAATAGTTAACGTCGATCGAAAATGGCTAATCCTGACAGAACATAGTGTGCTCTTTCCGAATCCATCACCAAAAGTTGCAAAAATTCAAATAAAATGCGAGTTTCTCGCCGTTAGTTAAAAAAAATGATGTAAGCCTTAAAAATCGTTAGAAAAATCATATCTCGAAGGGTATTGATTTTCGGACCGTGGTGTATATGTTAATTTCGGTCGCAAATGAGGCCTACTATCACCCAAAAATTTTTGTCACACTTATCCCCTTCCACCCTGTATACAACTAATATTCCAAAAGAATATTTTGCGAATACTTCGAAAAAATACTATTCAAATATTTCAGAAGAATATTTTGGGAATACTTTGAGAAAATATTTTTGAAACTTACTTAGGAAATATTTTGTAAATACTTGAAGAAAATATTTTTTAATATTATTTCAAGAATATTTTGCGAATGATTTTCTCTGAATTTTTTATAACCACCCAAAAAGCGGACATTCGAAATATTATTTGAATATTCGAAAATAATATTCTAAAAATATGTTTTAAATGAACTTTGCTACTTGGGAGGGACGCGCCCGATAGGGGATCAAGACCCCGTGAGGAAGTCAATCCCTCACCCGGACCTAGTCCGACACGGGCATCAGCATTATCGCTTCACCTCTAAGGCCAAACACCACGGTCTGTGTTCACCTCTAAGGCCAAACACAGACCGTGGTGTTTGGCCTTGAGATGAAGCGATAATGCTGATGAGAGGCACCGGGAATGAGCCCGAAATGCATTCATTAAAAACACATCGGCTGTATTGTTCAATAAAGTTTACGGCCTATAAGCTGATGATGAAGAGTTGAGGAGAAGGGTAGTACACCTTTTTTCTGCGAGGGCACTTTTTGCCGAATAAGTGACTTCAGAGGTCCCTCCCTCTTTCCGTCAAACAGGCTAGCTTGCTAGTTCTTGCGCAAGACTCATTCACAGAGTCTTGCAGGAAGTCTTGTTCTTGCACGGTAAGTCTTGGTCTTGTATCAATCAACCAAGTCTCGGTCTTGGTCTTGTTCTTGCTGCAAGAGTCTTACGAGACTGCAAGAACCAAGACAATTCTTGCCCATCATCATCCCAAATCAGGGGGTAAAAATGCATATAGGCTGTACCCCCAGGCTAAAATCGGGGGGGGGGGGGGGTACATTGCACCCATGTATCCCCCCGTTCCTACGCCACTGGGCGCTACTGCCACGAAGTAGCACTTTTTCTCACTTTGAGCCACGGGATTGCCCCAAGAACAGCACATTAGCGCGTTTTCTCAATATTAGCCGCATAAGACGTACTTGTAGGTACATGAAACTGGGGATTAGCACTTTTCATTTATTTTAGCCGTGAATAAGTTGTCTCCGTATGGTGTTGTAGATATAATAATGCGAATTGTTTTTTGTGGGTATACCATTTAGCGGCAAATGAACGTTTATTTGCAATTTCAGCCGCTGAATAGGCACAAAAACAACATAAATATTGCGCTTTCTCAATTTTAGCTACGGTTACGGACCAACAGAGAAACTCGGAATTGTGTACAGCGCTTTCTGCATGTATATATAGGGTGTAACGGAAAAGTCGGGCATAAATGAAATGGGTGATTCTTGGTCATATTTGGAACCAAAATGACCCTATTCACCATGGTCCGATTACTTATGGTTTTGGAGATAATCGGGGTTTTCCCAATTTGTAATGTACCCACGGTTTTCCTTTAGTAAACCGTCTGTACCTGATGAAAAAATGGTCTCCTTGAAATTTAAAAGAAGCCATTGGAAAGAGCACTAAATTCTCTGTAGGATTGGATACTTTCATCTCTAAATCGATCAATATTTGAGTGCTTAAATTGCTGCTGAACAGCAAACTTCTTAGATTTCCAGAAATCTCCTATTCATTCAGCCAGTTGTCAATTCTTTTACGGCCCTCCCCTCGTAGGAAGTGTAAAAAATTGTGATCGGTGGCCCTGGGCGGTCCGTCCTTCTCGCCGATATCGGGGTACGCTACAAACAGCGCGCTTGCTTTTACCTTCTGGAGGTACCCAGTACCCACCCTTTTAGACGCAACTAGTTGAATTCCTGATAAACTAATTTTTAATTCCTAACTAATTTTACTTTAAATTCCTGGCATCCGCCCCTCGCGTTTTAGGCGTAATGTGTATCCGCCAATAATGGTGCAGTGTGTGCCGTCGCTGACTTTGACGGTTTAACCGTTGAAGATGTCTGTCTCATTCCGGAAGGCCGTAATAATAAGTTATGGTAAAGTTCAAGTTTTTTAGCAGTGGGGCTGGGGACTCTAAAAGCCTGAAAATATTTTTATTTTTTTTTATTTTATATGTAGACGCAGTCAATGGTGTACTGTGATTGTGAGCTCAGGGGGCCTATTCTCTAACAACAAGCAATATTTTTTTCGCCAGCCATGTGTTTATTTCATTCATTTGTTTGAAGAAAATCAATGATTTAACATAATTCTCTAACTCCGAAGCTTATTCTCTAACTCCGAAGCAATAGCTTTTTCGAAGTCATATGTTTATTTCATTAATTTTCTTCAAACAAATGAATGAAATAAACACAAGGCTGGCGAAAAAAATATTGCTTGTTGTTAGAGAATAGGCCCCATCGCTACTCCTAGAACCACTTGTTGCCTTGTCCTCGTAGCCTTCTTTCTGTGAATTGTAACCTTCGTCACCACGCTAAAATTCACCCACGAGGATGTTGTGAAGCCCGTGAATTTATTAGTTCACGTTTTAAAATTGTTTATTTAGAGGATTTAACATTCAAAATGAAAGTGAAAAAGTCGAATGAGAAAGTTTTACTTGTCGCACAGGAGATTGCCTTCGCGAAAGCTCTCGCCGCCAACGACAAGTCCTTGAGAGAAAGGGCGCTTCGGAAGTTGAACAAATGGCTTAAATCGCAGTCAAAACTGGAAGAAAGTAAGTTTTCCCAAGTGTGCTATCCCGTTTTTCCAGTAGATTTTTATCCACTTCGCCCTTCTTTGTACAAGAATGCAGTCGGAGAGGAACCGTCGATTCACCCTCATGCCATACTTGATGACGGCTGTCCCCGAAATGTTGCTTTTAAACCTTAAAATAAGGATGATTTTAACACTTTTGTTGGTGGTGCACCATGCTGTTGGATGGAAGGGGTGGGATTTTCCCCTGTACTTTCAACTTCAAGATCATGTTCTTCGGAGGCTTCTTCCTCTTCGAGGGTATTAAACAATATCTAGCAGCTTGTTGTCTAAATTGGTCATATTCCTGTAGTGTCGCTCCCTTTTTGGGGCTTCTGAGCAGCCCGCCTTTAGCGTTTGGTCGAAACATTGGGCCCCCTTGACAAAGAATGCCTGGGGGGGGGGGGTCATTTGTGGCATCTTAGGAACCCATTTAGCGTTTACTTCAGTCTCTTCTAAGCCCATAAATTCCCACAATTTCACATTATATTACACCCTATTCACAGGTTTTACCGAGGAAACCTTCATGCGCCTATGGAAAGGTTTATTCTACTTTGTGTACATGTCGGACAAACCTCTTGTCCAGGTAAATTTGGCAGTGAATGGTTGTGGGGAGAGGGGTGGATCATTCTCAATCGAGCCTAATAATTAATTTCCTTAGGAAAGTGGCATCGAGAGCATTTCAAATCTAATTCACTGCTTTAAAAATTTTGAAGACACCAGAAAGTTCATCAGATGCTTCTTCCAGTCCATGTCGCAGGCCTGGTTCGGCCTCGACGGTCATCGAATGGATAAATACTTAATGGTACACATCCTAGATCCCTTTTAGTGTTCTTTTTTTCATACCCCCACCCCCCGTTCCACCCATACCATAGCTTGTTAGGCGATTCCTCAGGCAGACGTTCGAAAATCTGAGGAAAAACGATTGGGACTCGACAAAAGTTGTACAAGTTTCGGATGATCTCACCAGTGCTCTTTCCATGGCACCTCTCGGCCTTAATCTTCACTTGACTGAAATTTATTTGGAGGAGTTGTCGAAGGTGCGCTGTTAACCCCCCCCCCCTCGCATTATTTCGAGTAATTGTAATCAGCCGTGTTACAGATTGGTCGTGGGGCCTTGAAGCCAGCTATGGTTTTTGAATTGGTCAAACCGTTTGGAGAATTACTACACTTATGCAGTGATGCTCGTTTGTTGCGATACATTAAAAATTACATCTTTTTCTACTTGTTGAAACAGTCCGAGCAGGGTGTAAAGCATGAGATGAAATTTCAAGCGTGGAGGGAGGTTAGTTGCCCGAGTTCCATATCACGCGTGACATTACAGTGTTTTACTTTGTTAGCGTGGCTATCCCGGGGGAAGAATTGACGTCTTGGAGGAGGTAGAAGAAGACAGCGACGAGAATGAAAGAAACAATGAGGATAGCATGGACGAACCAGTTCTGGACCCTCGTGCAGGAAACGTGGACGTGCTACTTCCACCAATTGATTTTGAGCCTCAACCAATTGTAGAGTATTTGACGTCATTAAAAAAAAGAAAAGACACTACTAACCCTGCCAGGAAGTTAATATCTGTCATCACTCGGAGGTAAATAGTCTTGCGAATTAACGACGCCATTCGCCATTAATACGCGCGTGTTTTTCAGTTACAACTCGTACACCGGTGGTAAATTCCCGCTAGGAATCCACAAAATAAATAAAACTAACGAGGGGGACTTGGACTATGAGATTGATCAGGCGGTCGAGCGTCTTGTACACACTGAAAAAGAACTCTACGAAGCGTCTCAAGTTGAACCACCGAGAACCAAAAAGCAAAAGAGGAAAAAAAATGGTTTCATTAAAAACCTCGAGTGGATTGTATCGTCACTTGCCGATGAACCGGTGAACTGGACCAACGGAAGTGACAACTCGGAGACTGCTGGTGATGACGACGTTGTAGCGTGTGAGTCGACCAAGGGCAAGTGGGAAGTGACTGAAGAGACGTCCGAAGACGCGGCGGCGGCATCGGTTGAGTCTCAGTCCTCGACGCCCCCGGTCACTCCGATCTTGAACGAAACCCAGTCGACGAAGAGAAGGAAAAACAATGCCAAGGGTCAAGCGAAAAAAAAGAAAACCGATCCCATCACCACCGAAACCAACCCCGAGGGGTCCAACGATTGGGGCACCGCAAATTGGGAGACTCCCACAAAAAATGGGGTTAGTAACGTCTTCATAATGAATTGATTTCTTATTTAAAATAACGATTTTCAGACGGAAACCACTAATGCCAGGCCTCAAGCCGCCGATTTTTTTTACACGCCAGTCGACGATAAAACGAAAGAGAAAGTTTTAAATGTTGGTAAATACCTAACTAAACGGAATATTCAGCCCAGATCCCCTTTTATTCAAAATTTCTTGTCATTTCAGTCCCATAAAATCACTCCTATGTCAAGCGGCAAGAAAGTAGAATTTGTTTTAAATAGAAATACCGCTCAAGGTATAGCATAGTATTAATTTATCGGGTAATTCTGGTAATTTCTCATTGTATTTCTTTATTTTAGAAGAAAAAGACTACCAAAAGACGCTCAAAGATCGACCGTCGCTGCCCTTTGACGCTGAAAAAAAGCCTACCCAGAGTGTCCTGAAAGTCACGCCAGTCAATAGTCCCGTTGATCCATTTTTCCGCCTCAGACACACTAATCTTTGATCTAGAAATATCGTCAATAAGTGCAAGAAAGTTTCCCGCGTAAATTAATTTGAGCGCCTTTTATAATGTTCTCAAGTTAAGCGTAAGAGGCTCTTATTCTTTCCTTTACAATAAAATGTGATAAAAGAGTATTCTTTGAGCCTAATTTTTACCCCCCAACCCCACCCACCCACCAAGCGCTATTACCAGTGGCCGTTACTGGCGTTTCACCTCCCACTCAACCAAAAAACTGCCGTTCAGCCCTAAAAAACCGCTAATTCGCTGTTCATGGAGGCCCTTTTACGGCTAAAATTGTTTAAAAGCGACAATGTGCATTTCTCTTAAGCCTAATCCGCGTTTTAGACTAAGAATAAGCGTGAATAAACAGCATAAGGGGCCTATCGCGATTGTCTTTTGCTACGCGGTCGTATTAACGTTCGCAGAAACTTCCTGGGGGAGTTATGAAAAAGTGCCTAGGGCGTAGCCAGGAGGGACAAGGGTGGGCAGCTCTCCACTCGTCTTAGTTCGAAACCGGCTGTGCAGTCGAAAACTACCCCCCTCCCCTCCAGAACATATACCTTTTAAACTGAACATTTTGCCATTCGCAACCGAAACAATCTTGAAATTCCGCCCTAAAAACATATTTTCCTCGGAAAAATTGTCATTTTTCGCAAAGTCATTTCACGGCTATTAATAAAGAAAAACGCTAATTCATAGCTAAAATTATACAAAACCGCTGAATATTGCAGCTAAAATAGTGAGGAAGAGTTAATTCGCGACTATTGTAGAGAAGAAGTGCTAATTCACGAGTAAAAGTGCTAAAATGCTAATTCGAGGCTGAAATTGAGAAAAAACGTTAATTACAGTGGGTTGAAATAGCGAGAAATGGACGCAAAATTAATTAAGATCTAAACATCAGTGCAATTTGTAAGTTACGTGTCTAAATATCTGCGAAATTGCTAGTTCCTCGTCTTTATTTTCACAAATCACGATATATTGCACCATGTATCAGGCCTTAAATTAAGCCAAATTTCATGTTTTTGCGTCAAAATAATCGTTTTATGCTTAAATACCCGGGAAATTCGTTGTTTCCAGGCATTTATTTTCGTAAAAATGGCTGGCTATTGTGGATGAAACGCGCTAATTCATTGGCTTAAAAGCGGGCAGTATCGCTAATTCGCGCCTGAGATTGAGAAAGAGCGCTTTCGTCCTTTTCTTGGGTCAAGTCCGCGGCTGAAATATGAAAAAAAAAGCTAATTAGCGGCTAAAATTGCAACATTTTCAAGGAAAATCCCAGCAGTTTTAGGCTTTAAAGAATTCCAAAAATTTACGATACTGCCAAGTTTGACATCTTAATTTCAGCAGTGGTTTTTTGTTTCGTACTTTTTGCTCGAACGAGCGCTCAAAACCTGGAAAATATCTCTCGGAATAAAGAAATGTGCGAACTGGATGTTTTGGGTCTAAATATTAATGATATTTCTAGTTTCTGGTCTTCACTTTCGCGAAATTGCGAGTTTAGAGCTATTTTTTAAATGGTAAACGCGGAACGCGCCAATAAAGTCATTTTGGAGGTGAACGTCCGCGAAATTTAATGTTTTCTGGCTCAATTCCAAGTTGCGGGTCCTAATTTTAGTAAAATGAAAAAAAAAAAGATGGGTGCGGCCAACTTCACGCCCGTGAACAAAATCGTTTGTTTAGCGTCATTTCTAGTCTTGGCATCGTTTGTTTACGTTTGTTTGGCCTTTCAAGTACTTTGAACAACAAACAAACTTGGGTGCGGCTATAGCTTCACGCGTTTGGCAATGTTTACGTATAACCCGACGCATGGACAAAATCGTTTATTTAGCGCCATTCTAGTCTTAAAATTGATTATTCGTTGAGATATGCAGCTAAACAGACGATTTCGTCCATGGGTCGGTTTCGCGTGAAGTTAGCCGCACTCATATAGTATAATTGTTATTGTTAGTGAGATCGTTCAAACTACGAAGGTTAGTATAAGTAGTGCACGCATAAATCTATAGCCGTAGGAGCCTACATTGTCTGTCTTTCCTTGTTGAGGTGCGTTAAAAACGAACCGGTCTCGGCTGCTGGCCATATTCAGCGTCTGGAAGTACAGCTGAAACTCCCAGACGCTGAAGACTATGGCCCCGTTGTAAAACTCAAAAAATTGCTCAGCACTTGATGAGGTTTTGTTTTCAACACATGTATAATAAGAGGGAAGGATTAATCGCATTTAATCGTGTTATAGTTTTACAACGGACCCAATGTAGGCTTATACGGCTAAAGCTTTTTGCATGCACCAGGTATACATATATATTTTTAAAAATAATGTTTCGAAATGCTAAACAAACGAAATATAAGACTAGAAAGGGCGCTAAACATACGACTTTGTCCATGGCTCGGGCTACGTGAACTTGACTAAACCATAATTTTTTTTTTTTTTTTTTTTTTTTTTTTTTTTTTTTTCCCTACTCGATGTGAAAACTCGTGCTTTCATGACTCGCAACTGTCAAAAAAATACGATTTTCATGTCTAGGCATGAACATTTTTGCCAAAATTTGTCACCAAGATGCGCTTCGGATAGCTATGGCATGATTCGCGCCCTAAAAATGGCTAAATCGACCATTCGCGCACCAATCCGTCCTAATTTGCTCCTCGCACTCTAAAAATGACTAGAACTGACGATTCGAGCCCTTAAAATGCCTATACAGATGATTCCTGCTCTGAAAATGGTAAAAGTGTGCCAAGAATGGCTAAAACTGAGCATTATTCACGCCATGGCTTCGCGCCCTACAAATTGCAAAACTGACTCCATACGCCCTAAAAATAGCTAAAATGACGATTTGCCCCTTGAAAATGGCTGAACTCGCACTTCGTTCCCTGAAAATGACTAAAATAACGGACTTGGCTCTTTGAAGTAGCAATTTTGGGGGTTCGTCTCAATTGAATTAAGCAATTCCGTTGGTTTGGCTCTTTCAAATATCAATTTCGAAGGTTTGGCTTAACCTATAAGACAATTTCGTGATTGTCTTCTTCAAAAGACAATTTCGCGAGGTTTCCCTCATTCTATTGCAATTTCGAGGGATCTTCATAAATCAAATTTCCAGGATCGGCCTTTTAAAGCCTCAATTAGGCAGATTTGTCTTCCTTTAAAATCCACGGTTTGGTCCACTTTAACAACCAAATTTCGTGGATTTGGCTATTTCAAATGGACATTTCGGGTGTTTGGCTCAAATACGCACTTCTGGATCATTCAAGGCCCCTTTTTGTGGATCTAGCAGCTTAAAAGCCAATTTCGCGGAAAATCCAATTTTGTGGGGCTGAATTTTTCAAAAACCAAATTATTCGGATTTTAACTCTGTAAAGCCCCAATTTCCCGGATTTTCTCTCCATTAAAATCATTATTTTCTGTGCTTTGGCACTTCAGAGCATCAATTTAATCGTTTTAACAGAAGTGCCAAAAGATTGTAAAAATTAAGTCCGAGTGTAACTCCTGATCGATTATTTTATAATTAATTGTATTCCAAGCCGGGGGCCCCCTATGGGTCGGGGCCCCTAGAGGCGGTCGCCTACCCTGCCAACCCCCTAAAAACGGCCCTGGATATGCCGCTAAACAAACGATTTCGTTCATGGGCCGCGCCCAAGGTTTGTTTGTTGTTCAAATTACTTGAAAGGCAAAACAAACGAAAATTTTGGCTAAAAAAAACGTATACAAACGATGTTTAGACTAGAATTTACGGGTCGGGTTGCATGAAGTCCCATCTAATTTTTTTTTTTAAATCATGTTTCGAAATGGTAAACAAATGAAAATTTCGGATAAAAAAAAAAACGTAAAAGTACGGTATACAAACGAATAGGACAGTTTTCGTAGTTTTTTGCGATATGGGTCGGGTCAGGTTCACGTGCATTAGGGGCCAGGGTGGCATACGAAAAATCTCCCCCATCAAAGCGAAAAAAAAAAGAGTATGAGATCGCAGCACAGCATTTTATTCCTTGGTTCCACTGTGCGCCGCATACTGTTCATGTCCATTTATTGTCGCCTCAAGCCTATTATGACCCCTGCCGTATATGCTTTAGAGACTTTAAAGGGCGTCATATAGAGATTTTCACCCCGGGCCCAAGGGGAGTGTCGCTAACTGCGATTATACTCACTAGTCACATATGTTTACGACAGGAAAACACATGTCAGGCCAAGGGAAAACACATGTGTGTTACGACAGACATATGTCAGGAAAAGCGAGGGGGGTTGATGTTTGGGGAAGATAGAGAAAGAAGATGGCCTTGAGGGAATTAGAAGACGCAGTTCAGTCGAGGAACGAGAAAAGTTCAGAATCAAATAAATCAACTCACACCTTCAGTTATAATAAAGCGAAGCAGTTCATAGTCAAATGATTTCACATGCACGCATGTTTACATTAATAGTAATTAGTAATAGTTCGAGAGCTAGCGACAGTCGCACTCAACCGGAAGAACATAGTCACAAAAGCTGTGCAAAATGATGGCATTTGACCCCCTATTTACGAGTCCGGAACTCTGCCATGCTCTATCTGGGGCCTGAGGATTTAATAGCTAATTAAAGTCCTTAATTTGGGACATGAACGTGACCAGAAGAACATAGTCCAGAAACAAGTCCGATTCGAAAGGTTGTATGGAGCTGATTACGAATACGATTGTCTGCCGCCGTCTGCCTGGGGTATTTGCCCTATGTGGCTCGCCAATTTCACGTAATTCGGTAAATTTTAATTAACTGGAAGAACACAGTCCTGAAACTGGTCTTATTCGAAAGGATCTATGGAGATTATTACAAATGTAATCGTATATGCCTGGAGCGTTTACCCTCGGTGGCCAGTAAACTCCTTAAATCAGGGATATTAATTAACCGGAAGAACTAAGTCCGGAAAATGGTCCTTTGCGACACGTATCGTGTGGCTGACTACGAAAATGATCGCCTGCCGGTGGCCGCCTGGGGCACTTGCCCTTAGTGATCAGTCAAACTGCACTGGAGGAAAATGATTAACCGGTAGAACATAGTCCTGAAACTAGTCTCATTCGAAAGGTTTTGTGGAGCTGATTACGAATATGATCGTCTGGCGCCGACTGCCTGGGGCATTTGCCCTTTGTGGTTCGCCAAACTCTCGAAATTTGGAAAATTTTATTTAACCGAAAGAACATAGTCCTGAAACTGGTCCTATTCGATAGGTTTTATGGAAATGATTACAAATGACCCGTCAAACTGCACAGAGGGAAAATGATTAACCAGAGGAACATAGTCGGGATCCTAGTCTAATTCGAAAGGTTTTATGGACCTGATAACGAATATGATCGTCTGCCGCCGTAGATGTAGGAAGTTTGACCGGCCACCGTGGGCAGATGCACCAGGCTGACGTCGCCAGATGATAATACTTGTAATCATTCCCACAAATTCAATCGAATATGACCAGTTTCAGGACTATGTTCTTTCGGTTAATCAAAATTTCCCAAATTAAGTGAGTTTAGCAAGCCACAGAGGGCAAATGCCCCAGGCAGACACCAGCAGACGATCATTTTCGTATTCAGCCTCATAAAACCTGAAGTAAAAGACAATTTTCCGGATTTAGTTCTTCCGGTTAATTAATATCCTTGATTTAGGGAGTTTGACTGGCCACTGAGGGCAAATGCCCCAGGCCGACGGTGGCAGACGATCATATTTGTAATCAGCTGTATTTCCGGACTTAGTTTTTCTGGTTAATTAATATCCCTGATTTATGGAGTTTGACTGACCACCGAGGGCGAATGCCCCAGGCAGACCATTATATTTGTAATAATCTTCATAGATCCTTTCGAATAAGACTAGTTTTAGGACTATGTTCTTCCGGTTAATTATATAGTTTACTGAATTTCGTGAGTTTGGCGAGCCACTGAGGGCAAATGCCCCAGGCAGACGGCGGCAGACGATCATATTCGTAATCAGCTCCATAAAACCTTTTGAATGAGACTAGTTTCAGGACTATGTTCTTCTGGTTAAATTCATGTCCCAAATTAAGGACTTTAATTAGCTATAAAATCCTTAGGCCCCAGATAGAGCAAGGCAGACTTCCGGACTCGTGTATAGGGGGCGAAATGCCATCATTTTTCATACCTTTCGTGACTATGTTCTTCCGGTTGATGGGACTGTCGCCAGCTCACGGTCTATAAATTATTATAGAATTGACTACATGGCGCTAGCCCTTGATCTAGGGATGGGCAACATCACTGACGAAAATGTCAGACGGAACATTGCATTTTTGCAGGCTTATATTCGGGGAAATTAACCATTCATGTTCATCCGATTCAGAGAATGTATCTGTTAAAATCTATATATCTGCTGAAAAACTGTCGTTTGTTCGGCTCCTGAATTTTCTGTCCAAGAACTGACAACTTTTACCCCCAGAAGTGATCGGTAATTTTTTAATTTTGGAGCTAAACTTGAAATTTAGGCCCCCTGAGACGGTAAACTACGGTAATTTAGCCTCTCAAGCTGGACGAATAGATAATTGTCAGGAACTCACAGGACAGGCCTGTACACCTTGCCTAGTTACAGCTCGCAACATGTGTTGGATTTCCAGCAAGCATGCCAAAGCCCGTGAAATTATCTTATTAAATAAGCAAAAGCTTCCGAAATTGACATTTTGATGAACCCACGAATTGATTTTTATTTTTTTTTTTTCAGTGAGCCAAACCAGTGAAACAGATCGTTTCGCAATGAGGCCAGCCCGCGAAATTGTGGTTTGAGCAAACCACAAACCCATGGAATCTCGGGGGGTTTTAAGTGATCAAAGGCCAGCGTGAATAAATGTAGCGAGAGCAAAACTCGGGAAAATGGCGTTTTAGTGGCCCGAATCGTGAATATGCGGTTTATAAGGGTGCAAAATCCAGGTTAAATTGTAAGTTTTTGAAACGGAGTTTGGGTTTGTATTGACATCTTTCATAAATACAGCAGCGCTCTGCCGAGCTAATATGAACTAACAATCGGGGGTAACATCTGACCGGTGTCACTTGCCTCGTTTAGTTTATTTTGGTAGTGAGAAAGAAAATTATTGAAGAAAATCCAATTGAAAATTGAAGGATACCCCAGGAGGTCGTTTCACTTATGGCGTTTTCCATTCAATGCAATACACTCGTGTGGTGTAAGTTTTTCCACCCGTCCTCTCTGAATTGAAACATGTTTATGGATGTTTATGTTTATGGAGAGGACGCGGCATTACACTTGTGTAGTGTGTTGAATGGAAATCACGTATTATAGTCGTCACAGGAGTGCTGGTGTGTTTACGAAAGATGTCATTAGCAAGCCAAAACCTATAAACCTGGGTTTTTGGTGAGCTCGTAAAAATGACTTTATAGCTAGCAGAACTCGCAAAATTTGCGTTTTTTAGTGCAAAATCCACGTTATTTTTTTCCCCAGCCACGAAAAGAAAATCCAGGTTTTTTTTGTCCCCCACGCCCCCACCACCATAACCCGCTTAAATCATCCTTCAGCGACAAGCGAGTGGAACCCGCGAAAGTGGGTTTTTTTTAGTGAGCCAGACCAACCAGAATGTTTTATGTCGTGAATTTGTTTTTTTGGTGAGGTAGAATTGTTAAAATAAGTTGTTAGTGTGCAAAACCATGAACGTGGATTTTGAATTAGGCCACCCCGTGAAATTGGGGTTTTTCAGCCTAAAAAGCTGCGAAATTTGTTTTTTTTTTAGTGTAAGAAATCCGATGAATTGGTTTATTATGCTGAGCCAGGCCACAGAAATTCATAAAGCACATTGAAATGAGACGGCGAAGTGACTTTTATTTGTTTCCCGCTAAATCTCAACGTTCGCCCTTATTATATCCAAAAGTTTCTGCGTGATTTCACCTAAGGGGGCGTTTTTATAGCGTTCTATGCACACCCCCCGCCCCCGGCACGCACTCACCTCTACTGTAGCCATATCGGATTTTACGAGCCTGAATATAAATTTGTTTCGTTCTGTTTAGGTTTGAAGTCTCGGGAACAACCTTTGGGTGAAGAAGGGTTTGGGGGCATCGATTGTTTATTTTATCCAGTCTTTTGTGCTACATATTCATTGCGGGAAGTAGAGAGATGCTAATAAAATTTGATATATCGCTTTTTAAATGAGTACCTATTGAATAATTAAAACTTTTTTTCTGAATTCTGACCGTGAAAAAATTTTATTGTACCTAATAATTAAATTCATTTCCCCGGAAATTTTCAGGGTCAGTTGTCTGCTATGCACGCAGGCGCGTAGCCAGGATTTCTTCGGGGGGGGGGGGGTCCGATGTTGGTCCGGTGCGGCGGGAGAGGGGTATTTCCACTCTACGCCTACTCTATTCAGTTTTTAACTACATATTATTATTATTATATTACTATTATCATTATTGTGCGATATAATTCCAATGCGTGAGCGGAGAAATAGAAAATAAAAAGTCTCGTTCAGAACATTGGAAATAAATCTGAAATCGCGGAGGGGTTCCGGACCAGGTGGACCCCCCCCCCCTGGCTACGCGACTGTATGCACGATGAAACGACAGAATTTCGTGTAAAGGTTGCTTGGATCGCCGTGTGGTGGATGGTAAGGGGTAGTCTCTCCTTGATGGATTTTTAATGAGAAGGCCGTCTATAAATGACCGAATTATCAGAAATGTGGTAGAAATAACCAAGAAAAGGGTCTGCATGGGAATTTCCAGGAGACAGGATGACGATCCTCGCGTCCTAAACCTCCCTCTAACGCTGGAACTATCCTGAAAAGAGTTTAGTGCTTGAACTGACCTAGTGCCTGTGTTTTCATCCGGCTAGGTTCCCCCAATATTGAGAGAGGCTAAATACGAGAACTGGATGGTTGGAGGGCCAAGAGGGGGGGGGTTAAGGGAAAAGGTATTTCCAAGTGTAGTGTTGCAGAACACGCGAACCCCCTCCTCACCCTGCCAATACTGTTCACGTACCAAAAACGCGAAACAGACTACACTTGGTCGGGGGGGGGGGGGGTGAGACAGCATGGAGTGGAAGGAACTGGGTGAGAAAAGGTGGCACAAGTAATGTGGCGGTGTCGGTGAGGGGGGGGTGCTTCGGGAAAAGTGTGACAGGGGCGGAGGCGGTGGCTGGCGGGCGGGTGTGCCGCCTTCGCCATCGGTGTATACCGCTCGTCTTTCTCCTCCCGTTGCCCACCCCTCGCTATTTCCAACACCCCCACCTCCCCTCATAGTGTTCTGTTCCATGGCGTGGCACAGTCCACCCCCTTGTACCCGCCTCTTCACCACTCTCACTCTGTACATTTATCCTTCACCTTCCTTTCATCCAGTGTGAATCGTGACAGCGCGTTGGTATGAGGTTCGATGCAAGTGCGTTAGAGGGAGAGGGAGTGTGTCTATGAGTGGAAAAAAAAATGCTAAAATTTAGTTCCGCATGAGTGGTGCTGGTTAGTTTTAGCCTTAAGAACGTGTGGCTTGCGACTCTTATCATTTTACGGATTATCGGTGGACTTCAATTTTAAACAAATTTCATTCCATAAATTCCCTATAATAATTTATTTTAACGAAATAAAGTGTTAAATCCACGGCTATCAGCGTCTAGAATAAGTCCCTTCGCTCCCTCAAAATGGATAAAAGACAAAGATAATTCCACTGGCTTCTCTGTTCCGGCTTTCTGAGCATGAAAAAGCGAAAGGTAAATTAAAATTCCTCTTGTTTTAATCGTTTTAATGTCAAATAGTTCAAAACCGGCACGCCCCAGAATGGGTTCGTATACTGATTTTCGCCCTTTTCTGCCATCTCTGATATTTAAAAACAGTTACCAACGTGAAAAAAAGCGGCGATTTCATTTCCAATTCTATCAAACTTGAAACGACAGCCTTGTATTATATAGCGGACGTTATGAATTCCCCCTCCATTCCTTCCAACCCTTTGGTACCCGGGAAAACGCGTCGAAATTTGAATTCTTCAAGGGTGATACGATGCAGCTGTGACACCTTTCAGTATTGTGGTGTGGCGAGGGGGAACGCTTCAAAAATCGTTTCTGTTTTGCGTGTCATTCCAACGAGCCGGTCGCGGCGTCACTTTTGTTCCTTTTTAGCCGCTCAGTTTGGTACGTGTAATCTCGGTTGAGAGAGTGGTGAATGATTGGTGAATGGTAGAGGGGTGTAGGGGTTGATGCACGATACGATGTCAGTGTGTGTGAGGGGGGGCGTGGAAAACGTGAGAGGTATATGGGAATGGGAAAAGCTGCTCTACCACTATTTTACCCCCCCCCCCACCACCAAACGCACGACCACCGGCGAATGAATATTTTCTCACCCCCCCCCCCGCCAGCGCGTTCTTTTCAGTCACATACGCACACAAAATGGGTATAGATGAAGTCGATACATCGATCTGGAGTGTGTGAAAATACAAAGTTGATGGAGAAGAAAAAAACAACTTTGCACGCACTCCGCGCCCCCACCTTCCTCGTACAATCTCATGCCATGTGAAATTACGATAATTAAGAGCGATTGAACTCTCCTCCGTTATTAATCAACTCGAATCGAAGATTTGTAAGTTTTTAATGAAACAGGAGGGAAAGGGATACAAAAATATGCCCCCCCCCCCACTCCAAGGTGAGTGAACTTGTGAGTTCTGACGAATAATGCTGATACTGGACATAGAATTTCACCTATTCTGGGAAGAATTACCTATGTTTGACCCTCTCAGTACGGGCTTGACATTACAGTTTGAGTGGTTGCGGGGTTGGGGGGGGGGAGGTTTGAAACGCCAAAATTGACGAATTGTCAACTGAGAAGCCATGCGGTCAGTCACTCATTGGCAAATTTGCGCCTTCGGTCGCCCATCAAACTGGTCAAGCCTTCATCTACCGTATAAAGTACCCCCGCCAATCTACGGAAATCGACCCTACTCCTCTACCATTGTACCACTTGCTTTGCATTCTAAACGCTGCGGAATTCATGTTTTTATCGTTGTAACTGTCTGAAGGGGGGGGGATTACGCACCGATTTCATGGCCGAATAGGAGTTGTTTCCTTAGTATTTGAAAGGAAATGGCTGAAAAATAAATAAATAAAACGATACCACTCAGCTGTGAAACTTATAGCAAACGATAAGGAGAAAGTAAGGCTCGCCGTAAGAGAAATGTAATTTCCACGGAAATTGTACTCCCATCCTCTCTCATTTCCGCCTCACCCCACCCAACCTAGCTGTTAAATACAACCGCAAAACAGAGCGAACCCAAAGATACAAGCAACTGCGTGAGAAACGATAAATTTGCACGATGTCTCCTTGAATTATACGAATGAATTCCGTTGCAGGTGCTGAAGTTGAGGTAAAATTATCCCGACGTAATAATAAGGAAAGGGTGGTAGTGTTGAGGCCCTTTTGTTCATTTGTGACGCGGGGGTAGAGAAACGTTATTGAAACTTTAGAAATTATTTTCTTCGAAGTCCAATCTTTGGCTTCTACCCGTTTTCCTTTCCACACTGTATGCTTTCCTGATGGCTTTTGAGCACTGACTCCCCCGACCGACGAACTGACTGTGTCAGGTCTCGCCCTTCTCCACAGGAAGCCATCTTGACTCTCGTGATGCACGAGACCGAGACTGAGACGAGACTTGAGTGGTCTCGGTCTCGATCATGAAAAGTCGGTCTCGAAAGTCTCGGTCTCGTCTCGAAAAGTTAAAGGCGCGAATTCAAAGTATGTGTGATATTAGTGACGAGTGATCCTACTCTCGCCTCAATGATTACAGATGACGACGATAGATGAATTTATACTTCGCTTTCCTTCCATGGTGGTTCGTGGCGCGAAGGGAGATAAGTGATACACTACTGATTAATGACCAAAGAGCTTTGTAATTGCCCCAAAATAGAATCGTGCCTTTAAAACAATCGTCACACTGAGAACGTGAATGGGGAACAGTAGGGAATTCAACGAGATCAACTCAAAATCTCGCACAAGCCAACTCATTTAGTTCAAGCAAGAGACTTCCCTTCCCAGACACGACGAGGCAGAGGTGCACAATCCCCCCCTCATTCATCAGACCCTCCTTCTCATGCTTCAACTGGCAATGTTAGTTTAAAAAATAATAAATGAAAGCGGTGTCGATTTTGATGATAACGGCCCAGGGAAGTTTCAAACGCAAAATTAGGGTTCCCTTGCACTAAGCAGCCTGGCCGCGGCAGTTGGGCTTGTTCTAGTGGCTGCCCCAGCCTGGAAATCTTTGCTGCCTAGTGCGCGGGCACCCTTAGGTTGCAATGTATTTCACCGGCCCCCCCGGGAACCCTAACCCTTTTTTTTATTACGATACGTAGGCACAAAGGAGCATTTAACGAACGAGGCACGATGTTTGTGACACGAGACGAAGTCGAGTGCCATCATTGGTCGAGTTTGTAGGCGATTATACGCCTCAGGATCGTACGCTTTTTTTTTTACCTTCGATCGTACAAAGCCTTTTGAAGCCAATGAGGAAGTTTCATGGGTCAGAACTTATTCATAAATCTATTTTTTAAGGTTTATTTATATGCTAAAATAGAGCATAAATCGTGATCCGTTCGTAAAATTATCCAACAGTTAATAAATACGCGATTTTTGAAGTTTTAGGTCATTTCAAACCCTAGCCTGCAGCATGTTTGTGTCACATGCGCCTTCCGAAAAAAAAAAACGCCTGTAACGTAGCTGTCGGAGAGCGGTTTGTTGTGTTTCTTTGCCTTACTTTCTACAAGAGCCATCAAGAGCTCTCCAATAATAAAATAATGGAGGATAAACAGATGAGCTATTTAGACGCATGAAAAGGACAGAGAATACATGGGATATTACGTTGCGGAAAATGTTCGTTTTGGTGGGATTTCAAATATGCCAACTCCCCCCCCCCCTCACAGTTCAACAGTTTTGGAGAAATTTAAAAAATAAATAAACCATTTTTATTAGGTACCTAGTATTGTTTAATGTTTATTGCAATATCATTATTGTGCGTGTTTGGGCTAATTAAAGGGGGGGGGGGTCCTTAGCTAATTCCTGGCCAAAATAGTGCTACACCAAGATTCTCGGTTGAAATGGAGAAGAATCGCTAATTCGAGGCTAAAGTTGCAGCTAAAATTGAAGAAAAAGCGCTGATTAGGGACTAAAATTGAGCAATATAAATTCGCGGATATATTTGAGATAAACACTAGTTTGTGCATAAAACTAGAGAAAAGCTCTCAATCGTAGCTGAAATTGAAAAATCGGAAATTCACTGTTTTCGGAGGCAACTACACGGACGGGGTTAAAAACGAGACAAAGTGCTGATTCGTGCGGCTAAAATGAAGTGAAAGCGCTCCTTTACCGCTAAAATTGAGAAAATGTACGGTTTCCATCGGCCACTTGTGGCTGAAATTAATCGCTAATTCGTGGCTAATATTCGAGAAAAACTCATATTGTCGACTATGTATGAATAGCGCTAATTGAGTGAGAAAAAGCGCTCATTCACAGGTAGAATTGAGAAAGCCGCTAATTCACGAATAAAATTGGGAAAAATAGCTAATTCGCGACCAGAATCTTATCGGCGAATTCGCGCTCGTGCCTTTGAGTAGCCACGAACTGGCGTTTTTTTCTATTTTAAAAGCGACTTAGCATTTTTTCCACACTTCAGCGCGCTTCTTCTCAATTTCATCGGTGAATTAGCGATTTTCTTTATTTAAGCAGCGAATTCGCGACTTCTCCCAGTTTTTGTCGGGAATTCGTGTTTTTCCTAACTTTAGCCGCTATTGAGCTAATCTAAGAATTTGATCCGTGAATTATCGCATTTTATACATTTCAGACGAGATGGATTGGTGATTTTTCCCTCATTTTTAGCCATGAATTGGCGCTTTTTTCCAATTGAGATCACGAAGAAGCGAATTTAAGTGTTTTCGTAATTCTAGCAGCGAATTGGCGTCTCCGAAATTTAAGGCGTGATTTGTAGCTTTTTCTCAACTTTATCCACGAATTGCTATTGTCCTCAATTTTAGCCGTGAAGTAGCGTTTTACCGGTTGTGTTGTGAATTAGCTATTTGTCTAAATTTGAGCCCCGAATCAGCGGCTGTAGAAGTTTCATCTAGAAACCTCAAATCAGCAATTTTTCACAATTTTGGCCACGAATATTTGCACTTTCCTGCGTTTTAGCCACGTACTTGCCCCGAGTACAGCAAATTAGTGCGTTTTCTCAGTTTTAGTCCCCCAAGGACCGCCAGACAATGAGGATCAGCGTTTTTTCTTAATTTTAGCTGGGAAATTGCCTCCAGAAGGCGCCAAGACAATGCCAATGCTCTTTTTCAACCAATTCTGTCTGTGAACTGCATCGAGCCTACCCCACGATATACCTATTGGGTTTTCAACCAACCCAAAACCCGTGAAATTAGGTTTTCAGCAAGTCCAAAAGCCTTGCAATTAGGTTTTCAGCAAGTCCCAAATTCACGATTTTGGGGTTTCAGTTCTTTAGCGGGGAAACCCTACGAAATTAAAACGTATAAATGAGCCAGGGCGCGCAAAATTGATTGTATAGCGAGCAAATCCCACAAAATTTGCGTTTTAATGAGGCAGAATCGGGAAAATACTTTTATTAGTTTGCTCAAAACCGCGTAATTATGGTTTTAAATGAGAAAACTCTGCGAAATTGGGGGTTCATAAAAAATCGGCGAAATTTCTGGGAGTTTAGAGAATGAAATTCGATACCTACGTTTTATTATTTTACAGACATGCGAAACTGTTTTTTTGGGGGGAAAAACCTCGAGAAATTCGTTTGTCAGCAACAAAAAGGTGAGAAATTGGGGGTTCAGCATTAAAAGCACCGCGAAATTGGGGTTTCCTTGAGTGAAAACTATGAAAATGGGTTTTAGCGTGAAATATCCGCGAAATGGTTTTTAGCGAACAAATCCGCGAAATTTTTTTTAGCGAACAAAATCCGCGAAATGGTTTTAATCGGGAGAATTATATTTTTTAGTGAATCAGACCTGCAAAAATGGGATTTCAGTGCGCAAAATCCGTGAAATTGGTCTCTTTTGCGAGAAAAATATTTGGAAAAAAAATGTTTAATTAGGAATCCCACAAAATCTGTGGTGATCCCGTATGATTTGTACTTTTTGATGGCATTATCCAGGGGTGGGCACGGTTGCTCCACTGTGGCTTCGATTTCGAGTCTAGCGGAGGGTAACTGCCCACCTCTGTCCTACCCCTCTGGCTATGCCCATGGTTCACGGTTAAAATTGAAAATAGTGCATTTTTTAAATGAAATGCACTAAAAGGTGTGGCCTAGAAATTCCCCCTTCCAAGTACCCCATAGATGGGGCCCAATGTTATCCCGAACACGGAGCCCCAACTTTACTAAAGCGCGGCTCCGCTGCTCACAATCCGGAAAACCGCACCCCGACGGTATATTATGCTTTCCGTGTTCTGTCAGTTCATCGCTCAACAACTAACGCCCCCCACCCCGCTTTCAGGGTTCGTTGATGGATTGAATGAGTGTGAGTGACTGGGTGAAAAGAGTAATGCGAATGTTATAGAAAAGAGGAAAAAGTTTAATTTCATAGAAACTAATGAGTAAACCTATCAATCCGTTGAGTCCTCAACCCCACCCCCTTCCTGCCCCTCATGCTACCTCCGACACAGTATCCATCTCTTGAAAAACTTTATTTACAGCTCAACGGAAGAAAGAGAGGAGCGAGGGGAAGTTTGGTCAACCTGTTCAAGCAGCGGGTTTTCTCCTTCTCCCGTCAACTCCACTTCCATCGTGGGAAAATAAAGTTTGGAATGTTGACTTAATCACTCAAAACAGAACGGGGGAGTCTGTGTAAGGTGGGGGAGAATAAATCAGTTTTTTTTTAGGCGGGAATGAAAAACCACACCACAAACCAAACCACAAAAAACGCCCTAACTGAAATCAATTGTGTCAATCGGGGGAGGTAGGGGCGACTAGAGCACAATGAGTTACATTCATAACTGTATAGATCCGTTTTAATTGTAGACCAAAAGCGAATGAGTCATCACGCTTCCATAACTATGCCAAACATTTGCCATTGTACCGCCAATTTATCCATTACTTGGAGAGAAGTTCCAACATCACGACCAAGCCCCCCTCCTCTCCATCCACTTAATTTCTTTTCTCGTCTTAAAGCCCCCCCCCTTCCCCCCTGCCATGGTTGGAGAAGTAATTCAAGTACAGAGACATTTCCTCCGAGAGATTCGGGTGGCTCTCAAGTTTCAATTTAATTTGAGTTAAAAGCACTTTCTTCGTAAACCACAGGGTTTTTCATTCGACTGACAGAATCAACCATGCACCGTCTTCTCAGCAGTTAAGATGTTTCCTTTTTTCACCCCCCTTCCCCCCTCCCCACCACTCACCTAAACCACTCTAGGCCACCGAACTTTCTTTATGCTAGAAGTTTTAACTGTGATAGTGGGGGGAGGGGACCACTGGGGCCCTCTCGCATAAATGCTTTACAAATTCCTTACTGTTTAGTAAAGAAATTCTTCATTTTTTTTTTTTTTTTTTGCGCGTTGGCAGGTTATTTTCCACTTTGAAACGCCCCAAATCGCTCTGTACACCCAGCCGCCTCGATTAAACTGAAATTAAATTCGTAAACTTTGCCAATTATAAAAGTTTGATCACGTTGGTGTCCTTAAATTGCGGTTGGGTTCCCTGGGAGAGACTGTGATACTTGAAAAAAAACAAAAACGTATTATTTCGAAAAACGAACGAAAACGTTTAAGGGTTGATGAGTTGCGGAGAAGGAGGGGGAACAACATGTACGTTTAAATCACAGTTTTCTCAACAGGATTCCACCAGAATTAAACCTGATATTATATTTCGCAAATGTGCGGGTTTTCTCTCTCATTTTACACAGTAGGTTGTCTGATGCGATAAAAAAAAAAAATTCTTGGTTGTTACGAGCTTCCAATTTTACAGTAGTGGATCCCCCCCTTCCACACCATCCCTTTTTCATGCACTACAGCGTTCCTCTTTTTAGGATGATGAGAAATACAGTCGAGAGGAATACCGCTTGCAATCACTCATGTTATTACTTTCCAAGTGACGGTTTTTTGCCCCACTCCCTTCCCCCCACACATAGTCATCCTCCTTTCTTGGCAGTCTTGTTGGCTTCTTCATTATGAAATTTTTCTCTGACGTTTTTATTTTTCAATCAGGTTGACAGCCGTGAACGTTCAGAGAGAGAGAGAGAGTGAGAGAGTGAATGGCAAGGTGGTTCTAGTAGAGGGATGGAATGGCACCTTTTTTGACAGGGAAAAGGGGAAAAGCATGAGAGGAAACACTCGTGACGTTTAATTGCACATTCAAAATTAGAAGAGGTCTCTAGGAATTTAATTAGTCATAATCTCCAATAAAGTGACGTCAAAGATAAAGCCCAGTGTGCGCTTGTCAGAGTGTGCTTGTCAGTGTGTGCTTGTATAGATGAGGTGAATTTGGCCACTGTGATTCCCTTCTACTTCCCCTCCCCCTCTTGATGTAACTGAACAATCAAAGTGTAACTTTCTAGGGGCGAAAAAAGAAGTTCCGGACATCATCCAGCATCTTGACGTGGTGCCCTTAACAGTCTGTACAGAAATAATTTTATACTCCGTACCTAACGTTGATTGTGCCCTTGAATGAGTTATCGTCCCCCCCCCCTCCTCTCTCTTTTTGAAACAACCAGCATTTTTTTCTCTCCTTTTCCTGGCGAGAAGATGTTTAAAAGTTTTCTCCTTTGCAACCCGCGGAATTGATTCATTTCCCCAGTTATTACTCGACAGTTGCAGGCAAAAACAGACAAAACTTTCTCAAGAAAAAACCAGTTTCCTTGGTGAAGGAGCCCGTTTTATGAATTTAATGGTTTCAGACGTCTCACCTTAGGAGCTATTTGAAAAAAAAAAATGAATGAATTAGAAAACTGGGAGCTGTCCCAACTTTTTTCCTTACTTTTCTAGTCTTCACAGGGAAACTTCCACTCAGTTGAGAAACTGCCCCGGCCTGATTACGTGAAGGATTCCACAGGGATCTCCCCCCCCCCCAGTTTTTTTTAGTTCATTCTCCCGCCTCCATCCATTACACCCTCCCCCACCACCTCGTTCAACCCACTCACTTGTTGAGAGATCCTCCTTCGTTCCTTATTAATATTTCAGGGGATTCTTTCACCGCCACACAACAGGCAGCTGACAGTGTCTAGAGCTTTGTGGACGTCAGTTTAGGGGAAAAAAAATCGTAAAAATAACTGTTCTCATCAACAAAAATCTTCAAATAATAATAAAGTGACTGTTGTCCGCACTCGAGTTATGACAACTCCGCGTTAGACTACCGTTCTCAAGACTGGACGGTCGTGCTGAAAATAGCCTAACCACGGGGGGTTCGTAAAAGAGATAATCAAGTTTTTGAATTTTCCGTTTCATCACATTTTTTTTAGATTTTTAGTCCAGTCAAGAACGTATTCTAGGCTGCAATAATCCATAAAGAATTATTTTCTCTTCGGGAATGTGTTCGGAGGTGTATAGGGGTCATCTCACTAAAAGTCCCCGAATTTTCGAGTACAGCGTGACACTGGAGAAGAGGGCGAAATGTGTGACCATTTTCGGGTTTTCACAAATATCTAGGAAACTATACTAGCCTATAGACCCCCTTTTTTTATATTCCTTGACAGTAATATTTATTCACTCCCGTAGGAAAAAGTAAAATAAAAGGGGATCGTATTTCAGGATTTTACTGCTCTCAGAGGCAACAGCTTTCTAAAAGCTTCTCACCATTCCGTGCATTTTTCCCATTTTCAATTTCAATTGCGTGCACTAGAAATAAAGTAAAAAGAAGAAAAAAGTAGTTCAGAAAGATATTTGAAAATGAGTAGGAAAATTAAGAGACCCCACCCTCCACCAATTACACCAGCGATTCTGGTCGTATCCCGTCGTACGGGCCGTGGTGATTATGACTGGACGGAACGAGGTAGAAATGACTTTTTAAGGAGAGACAATTTCGTTTCGTACATTATAGGGACACTTCACACGGCGGGGAGGGGAATATATGTAGCTGGAGAGGGAGGGAAGTCCTTGGACCCACTTCCCACAACATAAAATTTCGCGGACATTCATCCCTCAAACTTTCTATTTTGTGGCTAATTATTCCCAGAAAATGGCAATTTCGATTTTCGTGACTATTTAGCCCTAAAAACTTTAATTTTGCGGCTGTAAATTACCGGACTTGCAATATTACGACTTGCAATAGTGAACGACAAAGATGATGGGGGCAGGACCCACCAAACAAACGCGAAAAATTGCACCGAAGTTGCGGTCCAGTCTCCACTTGTAATTGTCGTAACAACTGTCTAGGCGGATTCAATGCTCAAAATTAGGTATTTTTCTGCAATTTATTACCCGAGAATGGCAATTTCCTGGCTATTCATCTCCAATTAACGAAAAGAACAGGATATCTCTCCTTGGGAGCTTTTCGACAGATTGTGAATCTCCCCATTGTCCCATTGTGTTGCCTGTTGAGCTCGTCAAGGCTTCCCTCTTGTAGAATAAAAAACCTGTACCACGATAGTCGTCGTCCTCCTTCCATACCCAAACTGACACGAAAGTTCGTTTCGTAGATGGCCCCATAAAGTGGGTGAAGGGGGCGGGAGCGTCGCTTGACACTCGAAATTGCTTGGTGATGATTGGTGTGTGGGCATTCCCAGCTAAAATTGATAGAAAGCGCTATAATTTACAGCTCAAATTGAGGAAAAACGGTCATTGCCGCAAAAATTATGAAAAAGCGCTGATTCACTGCTCAAATTGAGGTAAAACGCTTTTTCGCAGCTAAAATTGAGAGAAATAGCCGCATAATTACTTCATTTGGAGCTCAATATTTGCAAAATTGTAAGTTTTGCGTATAATAATCGGTGAAATTGCAAGTTTAGGGTCGAAATAACCGGTAATTTGCTATAGCTTCAGGGCTTTTACAAAACCCGATCGTGGAGCGGGACATCGCCCTGAAGAAATGTGAAAAATTCCATGATACTGCACGTTTCATGTCCCAATTTCGCGCATTTTAAAGTTTTGGTGACGAAGAGCCCCATTTTTTCTAGGCAAATATCCGCAAAATTTCAAAAGTTTGAGCATGGGCGTAGCCAGGGGTGGGCAGTTACCCTCCCTCGAACACGAAAGCGAAAGCTTAGTGGGTCTGCTGCTCACCCCTAGACACCATCTGAATGTACAAAAATCCTTCGGGGTCGCAACATTTTGTTACGTTGACGCTCAATGAAAAAATAATTTCGCTCACTAAAAAAACCAATATCGAGGACTGTTGGGTGCTAAAAATACATTTTCGCAGGTCTGACTCAACTAAAAGGCAAATTTCTCAGATTTAGCATTAAAACCACAATTTTGCGAATTTTTCACACACAAAAAAACATGTTTGTGGGCCTAGCTCAATGAAAAATTAATACCGCGGGATTATAGCACATTCAAAAACCGATATCGCGCATTACGCCCTCAAAAAACATTTTTGCGCGTTTGTCTCACTTCTCGGACTACGCTTCTCCGAAATCTAAAATCGTCAGCTTAGTAATAAGATTAGCGTTTTTATGAATAAATCACAATTGTAGTACCTACTAGGGACCGCCATTTTGTACTTAAATCACCATTTTTGGGCTAAAATCGGAAGTTTCATTGTAACACTTTTAGTTTTGAGGTAAAACCACTTATTTTTAGGTAAAAACTTCAATTTTGGTCAAAAAACGCCAGTTTTGAAGAAAAGTTGCCAGTTTTATGATAAAGCCACCTGGAAACCTGTCAAATTTAGTTCAAGGCTCAAACAACGATATATGTATATAAGAACTGGATTGCTCATCACTGCTGATAAAGAATAGCAATCAGTTAAGTTCCCAAGTAGATGAGAGGGGGTGGAGTTTAAAAATAAGTACTGTATTGCCATAACCACACAAGGAGAGGGATAGGGTGATTGTAGGGGACGATGACCTGCCCCCTCCACGCCCCTCCAGTCACCTGTGAGCAATCCAGGTTTATCTATCGTTGGGCTAAAATCACTAGTCTTGTCTTGAAACCTTCATTTTATACTATGTAACACGTCAGCTTCGGCGTGAAATCTTTAGTTTTCAAGAATTTCGACTCAAAAAGTGACGATTTTAGTCCAATACTTAAGATTTCACGCCAAAGGATGACGTATTGTAACAAAACTGAAGATTTTACAGAGACGTCAAGTTCTCGCGTAAAACCATCTTATTGGGAAAAACGTCAGTTTTGGAGTAAAATAATCACTTTTGGGTTATATATAATCACCAGTTATCGGGTAATTGTCAGTTTAGTTTCGTAACGTGAGTTTTTGGGATGAAATCGAAAGATTTTAGGTTAAAACCGTCATTTTTTGGGATAAAATTGTCAGTTTTTGTAGTGAAATATTCGAAACAACACCTCATGTTGGAAGTAAAATCATTAGTTTTAGAGTAAAAACTTTCTTTCTCGGCTGAAATGAAGTTCTTTATATAATTTTTGGGGTAAAATATGGTTTTCATGGTAAAAACGCCAAATTTTTTTTTTTTGGTAACATCGCCAGTTTCGGTGTGACATCGCTAGTTTTGGGGTAACACGTCAGCTTTGGGGTGAAATCGTCGTCTGTTCTGGTGAAATATCGTCGGTATAGTGGTGAAATCGTCAGTTTTGTTTTGAAATCTTCATCAAGACAGAGTCAACCGTGTCAGCGTAAAATCATCCGTTTTGGAGAAAACGATAGTGATGGTGGGGCATTGTAAGTTTTGGAGTGAAATATCCAGTCTAGCATTGTGGTAAAATGGTGGGGATGGGGAGGTAAAATATTCAGTTTTGACGAGAAAACTACTAAGTTACGTTACTTCAAAACTAGTGATTTGATCTTTAAAGACAATTTAAAGCTTTTTTGTATCGAATTTAAAGTTATTCGGGACTTGTATTTAAAAACAGCGACATGGTGCTTTTTGTGTCGTGCGAAAAAGATACTGCCTCGGAGGGCCAGAATCCGTCGAAAACTAACATTTCCAATGGAAACTATCATTGTAGCCTTCTATATTTAGGATTTTCGGTCCAAAAACTGACTATGTTTTCACCAGAAATATTGACACAAGGTAGGAAGGGCCTAGCCTTCTAATACAATAAGGTGTCAGAATTTTCATCGTCTTGCATAAAAACCGTTTAAAAAATGGCATTTTTAAACCAAAAACTGATGATTTTATTCTGAAACAGACAATTCCACGTCAAAGACGAAGTGTTACCCCAAAATGAAGTTTTCACAACACACTAAAACTGACGATTTTACCCTAAAACTTGATATTTCACTCAAAAAAACTGACGACTTTGACTTGAAAACTCTGACGATTTTGACACGAAGCTGACGGTTTACCACAATACTGAAGATTTGTTCCCATGTAAGACAATTTTACACCAAAGCAGACTGTTTTAATCCAAACCTGAAGTGTTCTTTGTTAGATTTCACTACAAAAACTGGCCATATAACCTAAACACTGTCGGGTTTAACCCCAAAACTAACGATTTCATCAACAAAAAACTCATTTTATGCTCCTTAACTAACAATTTCACCCTAAAACCGTCGGCACCACCTCAAAACTGTGGACTTAATACTCTAAAACTGACAATTTCACACTGTAACTGACGTTTTCTTCAAACCGGAATGGATTTTACGCCGAAACTATGACTCTGTCTTGAAAAGTATGACGATTTCAACACAAAACTGACAATTTCACCACAATACCGGCGATTTCAGAACAATACCTTTCGATTTCACCACAATAATGACGAATTTTTCCCAAATAAGCCGATACTACACCAGAACAGACGCGATTTCGCGCAAAAACTCGACGTGTCAGAACAAAACTGGCGATTTTGTTCCAAAACTTTTGCGATTTCACCTCAAAATTGAATATTTTACTGCGAAAGTGTTTATTTGACCATGAAAAGAACTTTGATTTAACCGGAAAAGGAAGATTTCACTTCAAAATCTGACAGAGTGAGCAACCAAAAGCAAAACAAACATGGTGCAACAACATGGAGCAATCAAAACATAGTGTTGTCGTGGGGGAAAGAGATAGCCTGGAGTTGAGTAGTTCCTGGTCGCCGCGGTGTCTCGGTGGTCTGATAGCCGTACCGGAGATACGGTGTCCGGGTTCGATTACCGCTCCGTGGCAATTTCTTTTTCTCCCGACACATAAAGCACCATGTCACTGTTTTTTAAAGACAATTTTAAATAATATAGCGCTCACCATTTGCCTAAATTTTTCAGCAGGGCCATTCATTTCCAACCGTCTTCTCCAATATTCAATAACATATAATTTAATTCGGAGTGGACGGATGGCAATTAACTGCCAAAATGCATAATTTTATGCAAATGGGAAACGTTATTAATCTTTTTTTTTTTGTATAAAACGTCAGCTTTGGTGAGAAATCGTTTGTTTTTTGGGGTGAAATTACCATTTGACAGATAAAAATCGTAGGGTTTTAAGGCCGTCATCAGTTTTGACGTACAATCATCCGTTTGGGCTCAAACCACCAGTTTCAGGGTAAAATCATCAGTTTTATTGAATATAACGTGAGTATTAGGGGTTAAATCGCCAATTGTGTTGTGAAAACGTCGTCTTTTGCGTGAAACTGTCTGTTTCGGAATAAAGAATTCAGTTTCAGGGTAAAATATACAGTTTTGGGTTAAAATATTCAGTTTTTACCTTTTCTCAAACAAGACGTTCGACCCAAATGAAATTGGGTTTTTGTCGGCTCAATGGACGGCGGCGCCTCTTCATAGGCTGACAAGGATCCCCCGCCTCCCGATAAAATGTCAACATTTGGCTTCAACGGTGGCTGAAAATTCGTGACATTGCGAGTTTCACGTTTTAATTTCAGTGAAATTGCGAGTTTCGCGTTTTAATTTCAGTGAAATAGCGAGTTTCAGCCCTTTTTACTTCCATGCTTCCCTTAGCAAAGCATATAGTGTTTTTTTGTGTGTGTCGGTGCGAACCCTGGGCTAGCACTGGACCTGACTGCGCCAATATCCTGACGAATACCCGTGAAATTGCAAAATTTACCATTTGAACATTACAGTGAGTTTGTCATTTCGGGCCCTTTGAGCGAAATTACAAGTTTTCTGGCTGAATATCCATGAAATTGAATGTTTCGGGTCTTAATTTCGGCAACATTGCTTGTTCAGGGCCATAGTTCAACAATATTTCAAGTTTTGGGGCTTTTTTCTGGGCGGGGGGGGGAGGGCTGGGTGTGGTGTATCCAACAGTCAAGCCTGGGTCCAATAGAGCCCTGAGCCTGACAAACATCCAAGCCGGGCAAGTTCTCTTGGCCGAATATCAGCGTGACAATTCGACTTTCGGGTCTTCATTTTGTTGAAAAATGCAAGTTTGAGGGTCTCCATTTTTAATTTTAAAATTAAAAATTAAAATTTTAGGAAAAAATTAAAATTTTAATTTTAAACAAAATAGCAAATTTCGGGGCGTTGTTTGTGGCGACGAAACTCTGGCTAATCGCCTCATCGTGCAAAAACTGACAAATTCCTACGAAATGGGAAGTTTCCTGGCCCATGAGATGGACATTTTCGGGTCTTAATTTCAGCGGAATTGTGAGTTTAGGGCTTAGTGCAAGCAAAATTTATAGTTTCGAGGACTATTTTGTAGCAGCGGAAACCAGGCTAGCTGGTACCAAAATAGCACATGACGAATTCTCACGAACTCACGAAATTGGAAGTTACCTGGCTGGCGTGATGATTGCAAGTTTTGGGCTGTAATTTCGGAGAAACTGCAAATTTTGGGATTTTTTTTTAGTGGGCGGCAACTGCTACTGGACCGGCCCGGAGCACCCTATAAGCTTGGTGAAACCCATGACCCACCCTTCTCCACGCTATCATTATCATTATATTATCCGACGTGCCGCTTGCTCCCCTTCTGTTTTGAGCTAGATAGCGAGCTACGCCTTTGTTTCGACTGCTGATTATGTCTAGCTGCGTATACTCGTCTCGTTCAAATCCCAACGCTATGAGTTTTGAGGAGAAGGAACGACGGAAAAACTTAGTGATTTCGGCGTTTACGGCCTCCAATCACGCTCTTCCATAACCAAATGTTTCACATTTGGCACCATGCAAATCAAATTTCATGGATTTTTGTTATTTCTCTACCCAAATTTTCTCGGATTTACAAGGGTTTGCGCTTACGAAAATCAGTTTTGCAGGTTGATTGGCTAATTCAGAAAATTAAACTCAAATCCACCCGCGCCAGTCTTTATTTATTTTTATTTGCTCTCCTACGAGATGGTTAGTGTGACTTCAAACTCCTATAAGTGAAGTGCAAGCGTTTCCACACTAACTCAACACTTGTGCCCCCCCCCCCTTAGACAGTCGAAAGTTCCTATTTACCTCAACATGATTGATTATTATTGTGTATACGCCCAAGTCTTTTCCGTTTAAAGTTCAGGAAATTGGAAATCAGAAACGCCAAATCAAGGAAAATCCCCGTTCAAAAGATCGAAGTTTCACAAAATAAAATACGCAAGAGTTGAGACGGTTTTAAGGATGTCTGGTATGGAGTGAAAGCAGAGGTTTGATGGGATGTAGAGGAAGGGTTTTGATGTGGTGGGGGGGGGGGAGTTTGAAAGAGATTATGGAGATTGGAAATTTAGATTGAAGAGATAGTAGGAAACGAGCTCTTTTAAATCAATAACCTTACCCTCACCTCCCTTTACCGTTCAAACATAACCCGTCGCCGGCAACAACCCCATCTCACCTAATACTACAAAGTTGGCAATTAGAACGTGTAAATCGAACTATGCAAATTTTGTTTTAGATAATGAGGTGTTTTGGACTTGGAGTTAGAGGGGCAAATTTAGCTGTGTCAGTAGGAAGGGAGAGGGGGTGATTGATCCACTCATCCATCACACTGTATGTATAGCTAGTTGACAAGACTCAATAAATGACACTACCACTGCCGTGATCCTTGGCTATTTTCAGGATCCAAAACAACGACAAATGTATTGTTTTCATACAGCCGGCTGTGGACTCTCACGCCCAGGCCCACCGAGAAAGCGTATAACACAACATCGTCAGTCCCACTAAAATAACAATAATAATCGATTGAAAGCAGTCAACATAGTCGTATAGAGGTGAAAGAGCCGTAAAAAAACATTCTGAAGTATTGTGCTGCGGCTGTAATACTATAATGCTCAAATTCAAACGAATCGGCCAACGAATCCCCGTTATTACGATATACGCTTAGTTCTAATTAGAGTTATATTACCCTGAAGAAGACCACGATGTCAGTGCAGAAGCGCGCGGGGGCTTGGCATGGCGCTTTGGGTTAAAGCTAATTTTCCGGAACCTCCCGGAGCGAAGCTTTAAAAGAAAAGGGCCGTTAAACCTGGGCAGTAAAAACCCACGTCTGTAAGTGTAATAAAACGAAAGGACAAAACCACAAAATGCGTTTGTTTTGGTTGGTGGTGGGATGGTGAGGGGGCAAAAAATCCCCTCAGAAAAATCAAGCTGGCTCGTGAATTTCAGTCCAATCAACTCTTAAGACACTCGTGTTAAAGCGTCCAAGCCAATCTGGTGTGTGTAGGGATGGGTGGAAGGAGGGGGGTCCAAAATCACCCGCCCCACTTGGAATTCAAATTGGATAAAAAAAGCGAGAGTGTGAAAAAAACGCGGGACTTTTTTTTCATTTTATATATAAATATAAAAATGGTGCCCTCGTGTTTGAGCGTTACAAGGAAAGAGCATTACTGTAAAGAAAATATCGAAGAAAAAAAACCCTCCAGCGAGGCTGGTTCTCAGTTTTTATAAGTAATGTAGAAAGAGGGTTGGAAGATGTGTGTGTATATGATGGTTGGACAGGGGGAGGGCGGATAAAGTTGCGAAAACGTGTACTGGGCTTTTTGTCGAAAGGGGTTGATCTCTTTTGGTTTGCAAAAGGATGGTGGAGAAGAACCAAAATGTTTGTGGTGGGGGGGGGGGTCACAACTAGGGGTGAAGTCAAGCGTGTGTGTAAATGTGTGTGAGTCTTGTGAGAAACGAACGTGCCACCTTTATTGACTCAAGTTTAAAGGTTTATCCAGTCACGTTAGAAAAAACATTGAATCTAACTTAAATTCCTTGAGTAACAGTCACTTCGTGTCTTCTGGAAGAGGACGGTCAAGGGAGGGATGAGAGGGCACATAAAATAACGCAGCAACAACACTGAATAAAGAGATTTTGTTTTTGTTTTTTTATCCAGAGAAAGATAAGTTTTCCAATTTGTACATTTTTCTACGCTCCCTTACACTGTTCCTTAACCAAGTTGTGTGAAAAGTTTCCCTACACATAGATATCACACCTGAGGCCTGTAAAGTTCTAATACATAAAGCTCTCTCTTCATTTTTCCCAGATTTGTTTCACATTATTAAAGAAAAAGTTGTCTTTAAACTTCTAGCCAGCCTCATCCAAGTGAATATTGCATTCTTTTCCCGCAGAAATAAAGCATACAAGTTTTTAACAAGACTTTAGCTGTACAACCTCAATCGCGGGAGGGTGGAGTTTATAACCTGAATTTCCACCTTATCCGCGACGTCTTCACGGTAATAAACGGTTTACACGGCATAGCCATTGCCCTTGCACAGGGGGTGTATCTAAAGCATCATCTGAAACGATTTAAGCGTTGTAAAATGGGAAAGGGGACGAGGGGGTAGAAGGCGTTGTTGCGTATCTGATGCTGTTGTAGCACAGAGATATTTAAGGGTAAAACTACGCCCCTCGCAAATTTTACATCACGCCGTGGAATTAAAATGAAAAAACCTCGATGAGATAATGCGCCTTCGTATAAATATCGGATACTCAATTTCACGGCAATTAAAACCCGAAAATTCATATGTGGCTATGTTTCCTTAGAATTTTAATTTCGAAGTGCAAAGTTGTGTCCTCTCGCCCACCACCCAACCGACAATTGATTGCGTGGCTCGTTAGCCCGTAAATCAGCAACTTCACGACAATTTACCCGCGAATCTTTTGCAAATTTCTAAAGCTCATCGTACTCTGACACAGGTGTTTTCACGACTATTAAGTCTAGAAACTTGCATTATAGCCGCAAACTTTAAATTCCGGGACAATTTGGACATCATTATTTTGTCCAAGCGCTCATGGGCATAGCTAGAGCCAGTAGCGCCGACGCTATATCCACGGTGTAGCAGCCGCTACACGTCTCTATAAGGGGTGGGTGGTCCGTGATTGAGGAGGTGATAAATAACATTGAAGTGAAAAGGAGGAAGATAAGGGTTGTCAGAACCAAAGAAAGTCAGGAAACACATTTATAGTCGACGAAATTGACAGTTTTAACGTCGAAATTGACAGTTTTAACGTCGAAATTGATAGTGCGTAGGGCAAAATTGGAAGTCTTACCAGGACGAAATTTACAATTTCCTGGACAAAGTGGACAGTTTTTAGAACTAAAGTGACTGTTTCCTGGACTATAGTTTCCGGGATTGATATTTTCCGTGACTAAATTGACAGTTTGGATGAAGAAATGGACATTTCTAGAAAGAAATTGACAGTTCCAAGGACAAATGCCCGTAAACTGTTTCCAGGACGAAATTGACTGTTTCGAGGACGAAATTGACAAAACTAGGACGAAATTGACAAAACTAGGACGAAATTGACAATACTAGGATGAAATTAACAATACTAGAACAAAATTGACAATATTTAGACGAAATTGACAGTTTAAAAGACGAAATAAACATGACAGCTTTGAGATCAAAACAGATAGTTTCCAGGACGAAATGAACACTGACGTCGGGCGAGAAAACCCGCGAAAAAAATTAAATTACATCGAGTCGCCAACCCAAGGGAAAAATTCCAAATAATCCCTACAAAAAAAAGAAGTAGTCCCGAGATGCCTCCAAGTGGGGGAAAAGTCGGAAAGGGAACCACCCACCGGTCAACCCACTGAGCCACCCGAGCGGGTGGGACTATATAACCAGTGCAGTGGAACCCAGAAAATCACTTCGTGTTAAGAAGTCAAACGGGAAACATCCCCACAACCTGGACCAGCTCTTCAGCCTGCGAATAGACGACCCGACTAGGAAACAGCACGACACTCCAGAGGCTTCGACGACTGAGAACTCCAGAACCCCCGACGATCCGGAAGTGCTACAGCGACGTACCTGACGTACACACATCATCGGACCGGCAGGATAACCCTCCAAGCTCGACTCCGTTGAGAAGACTCCGGACACTTGTTGAAGGGAAACCCTATCGTGGACCTGACCGCCGATAGGCATTCGTGCCAGACCGTTGACACGACTCCGGTCATAATTTCTGTTCATTCTCTCAACCTCGGTGGAACTTGATAGATATTACGGACAGCACGAAGGGACGCTTACGAATCGTTAGCCCGAAAGTCTGCTCATAGCGCCGAGAGACGCTAACCGACAATCAACTACAAGATGCAGCGACACCATGGCAAAAGGATCTGCGAACAGCGCGAAGGGACGCTAACAGACCGCCAGTCGCAAGCTCAACGCACCAACGCACGGAAACCGTCGAAGAAGACAAATACTTTTTTTTTTTCCGAAACAAAAATTGTAAAGCGGTTGTATTATATTGAGAATAATATTGGGGCCTGTTACCCAAAGCAAACAACAGGTGGCGACCGTTTAATTTCTTGCAACTTCAACCCTCATCTTCTGATCGTCCGAAGGACCCCCTATTAAGCCACACCGCGTCAACACGTTTATAGGACAAAATTGACAGTGTTAGGTCGACATTGATAGTTTCAGCTGGAAATTTAAAGTTCCCAAGACAAAATTGACAGTTTCTGGGCCGAAATTGACAGTTTACCCTGTTTACCCAGTTTACGCCGAACGCGGTCAGTTTGCCATTTTCACAGGTCGAGAGTTGTCGCTTCGATTATTTCAGAAATGCGAATCGTCAGTTTAGCTATTTGCAACGTGAGAGTCATCATTTTGAGCAAACAAATTAAGCATTTCCAAGGCGAGAATAATCATTTAAGCAATTTTTAGAGCGTTATAATAGCCCGTTTGATTATTTCCAGAAGACGAATCGTCAGCAAAAGTCAGTTTTAGAGTGCGAACGGTTTGTTTAGTCATTTATAAAGCACGATTCGCCAGATTCACAATTTTTTGGTACAAATGAATATTATAGTTTCGCCATTTTAAAAGCGTGAGTCGTCAGTTTTGCAATTTTTCGAGCGTGAATTGCCCAGTTTGGCAATTTTCAGAGCACTAATCGTCTGTTGAGTCATTTTAAAGTAGAGAATCGTCAGTTTCACTATTAAGGGACGCAAATAGTCAATTTAGCTTGTCGATACAGTTGTGATCGTAGGTGCAACGACGTAGGTACTCAGTTGTAGGGTAAAATAAATGGTGTTCTCGTCGCTTTTTATAGTTTATTACGGACCGGTTTCGGCTATTCAGCCATTTTCAACCTCCCAGATACGTCCTGAATCAAACAAATAAAATGTGTCTATCCGCCGGTCTGTAGTCTGTATAAACTACAGAGAACAAGTCCTCAATATAAATAAAAGAGTATGTATAGGCAAGGCTTCGAGGAGCTCTGTCCCGATGAGAATGTCTACAGACCGGCGGATAGACACATTTTATTTGTTTGATTTAGGACGTATCTGGGAGGTTGAAAATGGCTGAATAGCCGAAACCGGTCCGTAATAAACTATAAAAAGCGACGAGAACACCATTTATTTTGTGACCCTGTAACTGGGTCAATTTAGCTGTTTTTTAGCCATTCGTAGTAGAGCGAAGCGGAAATAGGCCATGAAAACCTACGTGCGGTCATTTTTTGGGCGCAGATCAGTCAGTTTGGCCACTTTCAAGTGGCGGATCGTCTTTGACGCTTTGCAAAGGGCGCAGATTGAAATTTGTAGGGCGTTTGGTTATTTTATTAGGGGATGAATTGTCAGTTTAGCTACTATTTTAATTCTGCTACACCTCATTGAAATCGTTTAGCCATTTTCAATGGTGTGCGGAACTTAAATGAACATTCCGAGAGGTGGGTGGGTCCTTTTTCCACAATTCTGCTACACCTCATTGAAATCGTTTCGGCGCCAGTGGCTAGAGCGCTAGACAGAAGAGTGGGCAACATTTCTCATTCCCCGAAGCGCGGATCGCGGGTTTCATCAATCTCGAGGCATTCGGTCACGAAAAGACCACAAAATTGACAATTTATCTGAAATTAAGGTCTGTTTTTAGCTTGTTTTTCCCCTAAAACCTAGAATTTGCGCTGTTTAACTCAATTTTATAAACACAAACTCGCCATCAGAACCCACGATATTAGATGTAAATTGAAATTTTTATTAAATTTATTAAAACTAAAATTTCATTTAACTCTTTAAGGTACCGGAGTTCCAAATGAGTCTTGGGTCTGGACGTTTTGTGTGCCTTATATTGGACACCTGCTTGGAGACTGCGCTATACAAGAAACGATCAGGCATTTGAGATTGAGTGGGTTAGGGGATGGTTATGAGTTGAATAAACTCTCACTGATAGTGGTGGGACACGTTTTTTCTGGCTTTATGCACGAAGGGTCCAACATAGGGGACACTTTCGGTGTTTTCAGCGCCATCTTGTTGTCATTTTTAGTGTTGGATGGGTTGAGGAAGGTGATATCATCAAGTTCAGCGGAACTGGCCGTCAGCTTCTTCCATTCAGTTGATTGTAAGTGGTAATTTATACTTCATATTCTTATTCTGAGTGCCCCATCAAGTGACTTATTGATTGTTCACCCACAGTTTCCTGCTGAAAAAAATAAACAGCTCCACCAACTAACACCATTTTCGTACTTTTCCACTTTCAGATTTCATCTGAACAAGTTAATTGATATTGACTGCATAGATATCGCACGCTGAAGGGGGATTTAATGCATTGATGTACTGGTAGGGAGAATATCAAGTTCGGCCAAGATAACATTTCGTGGTAAATCAAGTTACTTTTGACACCGTTTGATTTTTCAAGTATAGGTTGGTGTCCAATATTAAGCACACCTCCCACGTGGCTTGGGTGAAAGGGGTCCCGAGTAGGGCCTACCAAGAGTTTAATACATTTTCCTAGTCACATTTGTTTGTTTATAATGCCAAAATGTTCAATTAATATGTCGCTATATTATGTTTTATTGTTTGAATAATTACCTTATTTTAGTATTTTTGGTCAAGTGTTAACTACTTGAAGTAAAATTAATTCAAACTGCTTCATTTTTTCGTTCTGCATGACATGTGTCTCGTGTAGCGGACACCATTAAATTCTCTCTGAAAACTTTTTTAATGAATTTATGGCATAAAACTTCGTTTTTCATGGGTCACTGAGTACACTACAGTCAATTGAATGACTTCTGACGCGGTTTTTGACAAAATGTTGAGGGGTACTCCCGGGGCATAGAGCAGGTGTCCAGAATACGATGCAAGACTTGAAGGGTTAACCACGCTAATCAGTGATTTTCCCAAAATTAGCAGGGGTTTTTACATTTTATTCCCGCATTTGATTGACAAATAAGTTACCTTCGGAAGGTAAGAATTATCTTTTTTCAATTTTTGACAAAAGAAAATGAAATTGGTCTCTATTTTAGCCGTGAATTAGCGCTTTTCTCAATTTTAGCAGCAAAGCAGCGTTTTTTTATCTTATGAATTAGCGTTTTTTCTCATTTTTGTCTACAACTTTGCGTCTTCCTCAGTGATTTAGCAGTAAATTATCACTTTTTCAATTTGAGGTAAAAAATTTGCGTTTTTCTTCATTTTAGCCACAAATAAATTGCCTTCAGAAGCAGTGAAATGGCGTATTTTAAATATTAGACGCAATATGAAATTGTTACACATATATTTTACTCGCGAATTAGAGCTATAATACTTCACTTTATCCGCAAGCTTGTGATTTTCCTTCATTTCAGCTGCTTAGCAATATTTTTTCCGTTTTTAGCCGCGAAATAGCACTATTTCTCATTTTAGCTGAAATTTGGCGTTTCTCTTTATTATAGCCACGATAATTAGTGATTTCCGAAAAATTTCCCGCAAATTTACCGGGCGGTAATAACAATTTTAGCTGTGTCACTTTTAGCTATGGATTAGCGCACTTTTTCTCACTTTTAGCCACAAATAAGTTGCCTTCAGCAGCCGAGAACTGGCGTATTTTAAATTTTAGCATCAAACTAGCACCTTTTCTCCATTTTAGCAGGGAACGATCACATTTTCTCAATTTGAAAAGAAAATTAGATATTTTTCTCAATTTTCGCCACAAATTTGCGTTTTCCCGAATTTTCGCAACAAATTGGCGTTTCCTCAATTTTTGCCACAAATTGGCGTTTTCCTGAATTTTCGCAACAAATTGGCGTTTTCCTCAATTTTCGCCACAAATTTGCGTTTTCGTCAATTTTTATCTGCGAGCCAGCACTTTTTCTCTATTTGAGGTGAAATTTAGAGTTATTCTTCATTGTAGCCGTGCTAATTTGTGATTTTCTCAATATTTGCCGTGATTTAGCGGTTTTTGTGATTTTTTATAAATGTCATCGGCATTTTTTTTTCCAATTTTAGCTATCGATTAGCACTTTTTCTCGAAATATCCTTCAGAAGCTACGGATTGGCGTTTTTTCAATTTTTGCCACCATTTAGCGGCGCTTTCCCTTAATTTCATCGATGAATTAAGCGGTTTTTCCTAGTTTTAGCCGCGAACTTGGCCCGAAAACAGGATATTAGCAGTTTTCTACATTTTAGCAGTAAAATTGCCTCTATGTACCGGGAATCAGCGATTTTTTAAACCAGATTATGGTCTGAAAGTTGCATGGAGAAACCACGAATGAGCGTCGTTTTAGCCACGGATATCAGTGCTTTTCCCGCGGGATCGGCAAACTAGAGCGATTTCTCAATTTTATCCGGTTAAAGACCTAAAGACCCCCCCACAATGGCCCACAAACGTGAAATTTTGTTTGAACTAAGGCCCTGCTCACGCAATTTCACTTAAATTAACATTCGAAGACTCAAAACTTTAAAATTCACAGGAAAAAACTTTTAATTTTACTCAAATTAGGACCCGAATTAGCAAACTCACATTTACATTATGTGTATGTTACGGTTAATGTGAGTAAACGGTAGATGCCAACATTTACCGGATAATGTACACATTCACCCGTGAAAATGTGCACTTTACCAAAGAAAATGTGCACTATAACCGTAGCGTATATATAAGTAGTGCAATCACACGGGTATTAATCAAGGTTTGGCCGCAGTAGGGCTAGGCTAGTCCAGGGCACACAACCAAAAAATAAGTTGACTCTAAAATTTTCAATATCTCTAAAATTAGGATCGGAATCTCGCAATTTTGCGAAAACTATGCGTGAAAGCATTCAATTTCACAGATATTTGTCTCCAAAATGTTACAACTTGGTTGGGGGTATGGCGGCCAGCCTTGTCAGCCTACGACACGGTCTGCCTTGGCCCTCCAGCACGGGGTCCCAGCAGGGCCGTGGAGAATTTTCGGGCCCGTGGATGGCACTCACTGGAGGCTTTTCACAGGACCCCCCCCCCCCATACTCACCAACTGTTTTAACATCTCGCGATGGTGCCCAATATTACAAACAACAACAATGGCCCAACCACAGCAGACCTCTAAATCACAACAAAGCTCCAGACCACAGCAAAGTACCAACCACAAAAAGCTCTCACCTCAATACAGCTCCAACAACAGCAAAGCCCGGAGCCACAGCAAATCTCCAAGCCACAGTGAAGCTCCAATCCACAGAATAGCTCCAACCACAGCAAAGTTCTTATGCCACAAAAAGCTCAAACCTAAGCGCGGTTCCGGTTGGTTAATTTCTGGGGCTCCGTTTGACGCTGAAGTTCCGTTTTGTCCGCCATTACAGTTACACAATTATCACAAATTCAGCGCCGTCCTTCCCGACATGACCTGGGGTACAAACGAAGAGCCATTTTCTCGGGAAAATAATGGGTTCACTCGAATTTGGGACATAATTATCAGTTGCGAGAAGTTCAGAGAGGATAATTATTTTGGTGCTCCTCGATCCGGCCATGATGGCCTCCTCCACCTCAGCCTCTGCGGTGGAATTATTTATTAAATTGCCGTCAATGACGAATTATCTTCAAGGGCATTCTACCAAACATTAAAAATTCGTTATATAAACTTTGTGCTAATAGACAAGGGACAGGGAGTCGTGCTCTGTCGGGTATTTTAAAGTTCTGGAAAACTTATAGCTGCTAAGCTTCAAGAGACAACTCTTTGGACTTGGAGGAGAAGGAGGGGGTTAAATTTAATCGCGGAAAAGCTGGTTTGCGAAATACAATTACTATAACAAAAACAAAAGAGACTGAACCACTGAACCAATTCACCTGCGTCTTCAAGTTTGACATGCCTAAAAGTTCAGACTGAAAAGTTTCTTTTAAAATCAGAGCCTCTCGGCTGCTTTTCGTACATCATAGAGTGCATCCCCTCCCCCGGCCACATTGTACTAACCCCCCCGCACCATCCCAACCAAACTTCGATACCAAATATTCCATAATGGAAACGCGCCTACGTGCTGTTTTTTTTTTAGACTTTTACCACGAAAGGTATAAATATAATTGGAAAAGTATCGATCGGTTCAAAAAGGGGTTGTTTCACTTTGAACCTTTCAGTAAATATAACTGCCCTGTAATTGTGACGGGTATAGCTTCTAAAAACACTGTCGTATCGTAGAACGGCGGCGGGGAGGGAGAGTTGAAATCAGTGACCGTGGGACCGTCTGTCGTATTGTTTACAAGAACAAAATTTTGATTCACTCAAATTTGTGTTACTTCTCCCCACAAGTGAATCTTTGATGCCGTCTGCCACAGGTTTCGTCAAGTCCAAATGGAGGCAGACAATTTTTCCCACTATTGGGGAATTATTCTCGATTTTATGCGCTGGGTAAGAAAAGTATGCACATGGTTGCACTTTTTACATCGCTGGCTCTTGGTCTATGAGTTGTTACACTCATTTTCAGCCTGAAAACTCCGATTTTAATATTTAACGGGCACATTCTGTTGGTGAATTGGATGTTTGTGAGGTGAAATAGCCGGATTTTGTAGGTTTTCCGACTCACAATTCTGTGCTAAAATCCCTCCTAGTCCCTTTGCGAGACTAAATTACGAGTTCTTCACTTCTTGGAATAACGGCGATGGTTAGAAAGCAAGGAGATCGGTAAATTGTTGAGGCGCGTGCGGTTTTGGAGATTGCAGAGAATCTTTGAACCACGATACGCTATTTTACCCCACTCCCACTTCAAAATCGACTATCGTGGGCTAAAGACCGTCACACTGACAACTCACGGCCTAAAATTGGCAAATCTGAAACAAATTATTCGACAAAGAACGGATAAACTGACGAATCGCGTCATGAAAATGCTTAAACTGGGGATATCCAGGCCAAACCGAATATTTGCGCTCCAAAAATAGCGAACCATTCGCTTCTTAAAAATGGCTAGACTGACGATTCGTGTGCTAAAAGCAGCCAAAACGTACAAAAAAATGTCAGACTTTCAATTCATGTTCAATTCACATCCTATAAAAATTGGCAAACTGACGGTTCACTGCTTGAAAATGCCTTAACTCCCAACATCCATGCCCTTAAAATGGCCAAACTGACCAATTGGCTCCTTCAAAACGGCTAAACTCAGTATTCGTGTCTAAAAATAGTGAAAAGTCCAAAAAAGATGGACTTTCGTGAACATTCGCTCCTTAAAAATGGCCAAAATGGTCAAAATGACTATTCACGCCCTAAAATGGGCAAATCTGACTCAATTCACCCTGAAAATTGCTATAATGAAAATCTGACAATGAGGTCCATGCTCTGAAACTGACCAAACTGTTCAGTTGCCTTCCCAAATGATGGATTCGTGTTCTAAAAATGGAAAAAACCCCATTAAAATGTCAGAATTTCAATTCTTGTAAATTGAATCGTGTTCCAAAATGGCAAAGGGCTGATGATTCGCACCTTGAACATGGCTCAATTGACTATCAGCGCGAAAAAAAAAAATCCAAACTGGCAATTGCCACGTTTGAAATTACTTCACGCGCCTTAAAAATGGCTAATCTGTAACCTGACGATTCGCGCAGCCTGAAAATCTTGGAACAGATCATGATCCACGCCCTGAAATGTCTAAATCGACCATTCACGCGCCAAATATGGCCAAACTGACCATTCGGACGCCAAAATGGTCAATAATTCACCCCATTATAGCTCGGCGGACTATTTGCGAGCAAAAAACGACTGAAGTATACTACTTGTTTCGCCCTTAAATGGCTAGACTGACTATTTGAGCGCTAAAAACAGACAACGGGCAATTGTTGTTCAAACATAGGCAAACTGACTCTGCGCAACCTAAACTAGCTTGGCTAGACTTATGGTTCGTGCCCTTTAAATTATCTAAAATGATTATTGCTGCGCTTAAAATGGCTTAATCGACCATTCACGTGCCAATGTCCAAATAAGTGACCATTCGTGCCTTGCCTTGGCGGTCTATTCGCGCCCCAAAAAGAGCTACCCTGCTATTCGCTTCCCAAACAGGGCTACCCTGCTATTCGCTTCCCAAACTGGCTGAACAGGCAGTTCACGCTGTCAAAATGGCTAAGCTTACTATTCGCCCACTAAATATACTGACGATTCTTGTCCAGAAAATGGCAAAGGTGACCATTCGCGCTCCAAATATGCGGCTAAACTGACGACACGTTCGCTAAAATCGATCAACTGGTCATTCGTTCCGCCATCGAACAAGAGTCCTTTCCGCCTTGCCTTGGCTTCGCGACTCGCCTCCCCCCTCCCCCTCGAGTGTTCATGCAATACTTCACCCTGCTAGGCTATAGCTAATAAATATCTCGACTAGCCAGTAGTGAGTAGTGCCAGTAGGAGCTTTGCTGCAGTTCCAGCACGTCAGCTGAGTCTTTTTGAGGTTTAAATGCCTTCATGACGAATATCGGATTTAGGGTGTCACGTTTCTAGTTTTGTGGTCATATGAAAGGCTTAAGGAAGACGGGGGGGGGGGGTAAAGTTAGTAGTTTTCGAACTAGAAAATCCAATTTTTGTACGCAATCAAAAGTTTTACAGCTAATAAACTATTCTCGTGCTTCTGGTGGTAGTGAGGAGGAAGGCATTCGCGAATGATAGCAGTCATGAAGCTGAACAGCTAGTTTATGACGTGAAATTACAAATTTTGTGAGGGAAAGCAAATCAGATATCTAGATAGATATATGTATAGGGAAATTGAAAAATAACTTATTTTAGTATTAATTTTCGGACAGTAAACTTGGCTTTTGAAAGAGCCGAATCCGAGACATTTGGTTATGAAAGAGCGAAAAGCGGGCGGTATTGTGGTTCGAAAGAGTCAAACCCGCAAAATTTTGCTTTCGAAAGAGCATACCCCACGGAATTTGGGTATTAAAAGACCAAAATTACCAGAAATTTGGTTTGAAGGAGACGAATGCGTAGCTTTTCCGATTGGAAATCCGTGTAACTGGCGTTTGTAATAGCCAAAATAACAAAACTTGACTTTTTCAGCTACCCAAATCCATAAATTTGTGTTTTGAAAAAGTTCAAAGCTTTCAAAAAAGCTGCGAAACAGATTTCAGATAGAGCTAAAGCCACGATATTTTGTATTGAAAGAGGAAAAAAACTCGAAATTGGTTAGAGAGATACGAGGAATTCTGTGTTCTGTGAATTCTGTACTGAATTTGGTGTTTGAAATGGCATTTATTATTTTTTGAAGAAGCCAAATCCATGACATAAGAAAAGGCCAAAGTCATCACATTTGGTTTTCAAACGAGCCAAATTAGTTTTTCGCACCAACCAAAATTATAGGAAGAGCTTATGCTATGAAATTTGGTTTATCAAAACTCGTAAAATCGCCCATAATTGGGTTTTGAAAGAGCCAAACCAACGGAAATTTGTTTTAGAGGGATCAAAAATCCCAAAAATTTATATTTGAACGAGCTGAATACGTCATATTTGGGTTTGTGGGGGTCGAAACTTGGGTTTAAAATAGACTCAATTGTGATATTTGGTTTTAGAAAGAGCCAAACGTCCAGGATTTGTTTTGGATCAGATATTGAGCTAATGTGTCCGGTTTTTCGGTTGAATGTTTCGGGATTCTGGGGCCGCGTGTTCCCAAATTTTTTGTTTTAATCAAATCGCCAACACCGAATTCAGCCAGACTTTTGGAGCAGATATCAGACACTGCAATACAAAATCCGGAGATCCTCAATTGTATACCCCAGCCAGCAAAATCTGACGTTTTAGAATTTGAGCCCCCCATCCGCCATCCCAACCCAAAAAAGGCTACCTGCGCTTTATGCAGCAGAATGAACAGCGAAAACTGATGTGATTTTACCAGTGAATAAACGATTTTTCCCCATTTCTATAAGCATACAAAAGCCCCACTCGCGGTTTTTCTCCAATTTCATTAGTGGAAGAGATCAATATTGAAGTTTTCTGGAAGTTTAGCTGCAAAATGGCAAAACTTGCAGATTTTCTTCAATTCCATCCACCGAGCAGCCAAAATTTTGAATTTTTTAATTAAAACTGTACTTTGCAGAGTTCTAATTTTGAGTGAAAGCCTTAGGAAAAGGAACTCGATTGTTAGGCAAAAGGAAGGAATATGTCTTCGCAACAATTTCCTTTTTACTTCTATCTCTCTTCACCTTCCCTTTCAACGAAGATTTTCTTCTTCTTTTTTTTTCCACAATTTTTTCAGTTCATTCTCTTGTACATTGCAGTCTTGTAATCCTTATTTCCGTATTCACTATATTTTTTATTTCGTTTTTACACGTTCTGAAGGAAAAGAAGAGAGAGAGAGAGTGTGAGGGAGAGAGAGAAAAAAAATGAAAGCGACATAAAAAAAAAATTGAATCACTCGATCCCTCGTTAAACGAGGAGCTATAAATTTGCAACAAACCCTCGCACAACAAAGCCTGCGCAATTACACGGGGATGAACACGGCAGCTGGAGCGCGTTGGAGAGAGGAAAAATGTTGAGGCATCCCCGCGTTTTGTCTGTTTCGCGTGGAAGTGTCCGTAAACTTACCGCGAGTGTCTAGTCTATAGAGACAAACGCGAATCAATTTGTTACGTTTTGAGACGGATGGTACGTTGTATTGGTACGACGGGGGGAGGGAGGTTGAAAAAACAGGGCAAACAAAGCACAGAAATGGAGAAAAGAAGGTGAGTCTCCATGCAAGAGAGAATTAATGAGGGCAGGCCTGTTGCATTATGCATGGGAAGACAGCCGCCGAGTGAAATGACCCAACGCGAGAGGGGGAAAAAAAGACGAAGTTTTTCACCGCCCTTCGCACATTACCGTCGTGAAATTATCGACGCATTCAAACTCCCTTTTTTTCAACAAAAGAAATCCGATCGATGACGATATATTAATTACCGCGAAGTCGACACTCTCTCCCCTCCCCCCACAATTGATTCCACTCCGCTTCTATACACCTTAAGAGACGTGCACAGTCGGCGAAAGGGTTCACTCAGGCGTGCTCGAACAATTTCCCAAAGTGGTTCGTTAAGTTTTCTCTCTCGCTCACACAAGACTGAGCATAAAGCGTGGATGGATGGTGTGTGGTGGGGGGGGGGGTTGAGATCCGGTGAGTGTGTTTCTGCCAGTTGTGATGGTTTCTGAGTAGAGCTCTGGGATGATGTTTGTGAGAAGTGGTGTGAGGGTTTTGGGGCGGAGGAATTGGAAATAGCGTGAAGGTGAAGGGATAGGAAAGAGGTTGAATTAATCATTTCCGATGAGGCTTTGGGTGCTTCCGTCGTAAGGGAGAGTTTGCATTTAGTTCAATGAATCGAAATCTCATCATTTTTTTCTTTCTTCTGTTCACCAGCTAGCAAACACTATCCGTGTGCAACGACCGTGATGCCCATGATAACCAGTCAACTTATAAGGAAAAGGGGCATAGCTCATGATTTTCTGGTGAAATTTACGGCTCTCTGATTGAAAAGTCGCTCACCACAATTAACTGCAGTGGAGAAAATTATTTCGTTTCTGAGCCCTAAACTGCAAGCTTTCTTAACCGAACAATCAAGTTATTGCGATACAGGTGACCCACTGTGTCATTAATAATAATAATAATTTATTGTTCACACAACAGTCTGTTGTAAAACATTGTCAAATATATAAGAATGTCGTTCTCAACAATTGCGACGAGTGGGAACGAAGTCCTCTATTGAATAGGGCGCTGCATCGAGTAGATTTACCTGGAGAAGGTGATTTATCTGGCACCATTCTTCCACGCATGATGAAGCCCTGGAAACCAAATCCAATGTAGAGCCCATCGAGCAACTAGAGCAAACGACTGTCAGATCACCCGCGTAAAGGTATGGCTGAATTCCATGCTTAGTGATATACAATGGCAAGTCAGTAATGTATATGATGAAAAGTAACGGGCCGAGACTAGTGCCCTGCTTGACACCAATGTCGAATGTGGGGAGAATTTCGGACATGTCACCGCATAGCTGACATACTGACTCCAGCCAGAAACAAGTGACATTATCAACTGTACGGTTGAATCATCCACCCCAAGATGTGCAGCTTTATTCTCAAAACATCAAGGTTTATGGATTCAAAAGCGCGAGAAAGGTCGAAGAGACGCAAAGAGACCTCATCTTTATTCTCCAGACCACGAAGACACTGCCGCAAAAGATCAAGAGCAGCCGTGGTGGTGCTCCGGCCACGACGAAACCCGTACTGACAATCCGAAAAATTGCGGAAAAACGTCGAAAGACGTTCACCAACCAGAAGACCTTGGGCAAAACACTCTCAATGGCAATCGGCCGATAGTCCCCATAATCCTTTTTACCCTTCTTTGGAACTGGGATAACCCGAGCGAGTTTAAACGACGGTGGCACGCTACGTACAAAGTTGTTAAACACATGGCAAAAGGGGCTCTGCAATTTGCCCAGCAACGTGTTCCCACACGTTCCCAGTCAGTCCATAAGCGTCAATCGAGTTATTCGCTTTTAACTTGTGAATGACCGAATGAACCTCTTCCACAGAGAATTCGTCTATATCAAAACCATCGTGCAAGACATTCAGCTTGATCTGGCTATCGGGGGGATCGGGTGACTCCGGAACCTCGCCAGAGGGAGAGCAGCACAGTTAATACAAAAAAAATTGAAACCGTCGGCGGTCAGCCCAGCTCCATTAGTTCCCCCAGAGTTATGGCAAGAGCTTGTAGCGGTCAACGCCATACCAATATATATATTTATATAGGTAACCTCATAAAACAATCGTTACCTTCAATACGGGTTTGAAGAATAAATTGTGCAAGTTACCGTTGTTTTCATAAAATTTAGTTTTTCGAATTTATTTAACAATAAGAGTCAGTTTTTTCATCCCATCCAATAACGGGCCCCTAAGTGGACACTCCGGGACTCATATTTCTTTCCTATTTAGTTTTCGGAGTGAGCGCTTGTTGCGCTTTTTCGATCTTTCTTTTTTCTTCCCGGCGTGATGTACCCTACCAACATTCCAGGACCGACGTCCTCTTTTCGAACGGTGCACCCCAGTCACGTAATTACTTACTGTACAACAGAACGACTGTGGATATGACGCTGGCCGCAGCAGACTATGGCTCAGGTAATCCTCCTACACAAGTAAATTGCGTACCAGGACCGGCCCGGGGCACTGGGAAAGCATCGGCCCAATATACAGTTAGTTACCCTGTATGTATACAGGGTGACTCAGGAGGAATGTGACACACTTGCACTGGTGATAGTGCGTACCTGGACGCACAAAAAACGTCATGTAGACGCATAACTTAAAATGCTTTGGTTACGAGTTATGAGCATTTTTCTATTTTTTTCCAGTTTCATTAGTTTTTACGGTATTTGTCATGTCACCGCATCTTGCAGATTCAGATTGTATCCCTCATTCTCGGAGCTCATTGTACATCGTTTGTCTCTTCAATTTGGTTGAGATCAATTCACAGAAACAACCTTAACTTGAAATAACATCATAACATCATTTAAGTTTTCAACAATTCCTCCCCCTTCGTGGACACACTTGGACGCTATTTTCTGCAAAGCTTTGGTGGTTCGACGAATTTCTGTATGTCGTTGTCTAATGGATTCAGCAAAGATCAGAACTTTGTTGATCAGCTCCTCGCTTCGTGTGCAGCGCTTGTATTTCCATACCACTGTATTCATCCACAGTACAGTACTGAGACCCTATTCACTAAGATTAAGCGCCGGTGCTATCCACCCGTCTTGTCGAAAAACTTTTTTTTTTTTCACCCTTTTTTCAACACCTCAGAGCTTCTTCTCAATTTCATCGGTGAATTAGATATTTCCTAATTTTCTCACTTTCAACTTCAGGAGACTTGAGCCGCCAAGTGGCGCTTTTTCTCACTTCTGCCCGAGAATTGAGCGTATCGAGATTGGGGCTTGAAGCCGGATCACCCCAGGCTCCCTATGCGGGCCTAAAAATGTGGATATTAAGGAGCTATGTTCATGTTTGTAGGTACGTCGAATAATCGATTTAGCACACAAAAGCGCTTTCTGAAGGCTCAAATTGAGAGAAAAGGCGGCCTTAGAGAGAATACGCTGCTCCCCAATTTTTTTTTTTTAGGTCCGTAAGCGGATAAAGACAAAAAGGCGTCCTATGCTATTCTTGCAGTCAAGTATACCAACGCTGCAAAATGTTGGGAAAAATCGCTAGTATTCGTGGCCAAAAGTGTTCAAAAGCCTTCATTCGCGGTATCTCGATGAAACATCCAGACCGAAATTGAGAAAAAATCGCTGATTCGCGGATGCCACTTTATGCCTAAAATGAAGAAAAAACGCTAATTTGCTGTTGGTAAAATTGAGGCGTGGCCCAGGGGGCCTATTCTCTAGCAAGAAGGCGATATGTTTTCCATAGCAATGTGTCTATATCATTCATTTGTTTGAAGAAAATGAATGAAATAGACATATTGCTATAAAAACATATTGCTTTTTTGTTGGAGAATAAGGCCCTAGTTTTTGCTTTTCTGCAAGCACTAAAAGGCAAGAAAACCCGCTAAGGCTATACGATAGAAAAAAAAAACTCGCTAATCCGAGGCAAATATTGAGACAAATGACAAATTCACAACTGAAATTGCAAAACATCGCCCATTCGCGGATAAAAAAGTGAAAAGCTACTAATTCACAGCTAATGTATGAAAAATGCTGATTTACGACCGAAATTGAGAAGAATCGCTAATTAGCTGCTAAAATTAAGACATACACTAAACCATGACAACAATTGAAAAAAATAGCTAATTCGCTAATGAAATTGACAAAAAGCGCTACTTAGCGGCTAAACTTGGAACAAACCTATTTCGCCGACTTGATTGAAAAGAATACCAGAATAGATAATTAATTCGCAACTAAAATTGTAAAAAATATCCGATAATTTGCGGATAAAGTGTAGAAAACACGTTCATTCGCGGATTCAAATGAAAAAAATCGGCTAATTCACGGCTATATTAGAGAAAAATGCCAATTCGCGACTAAAATTTAGTAATAACGCTGACTCGGGGCTAAAATTCAGCAAAAGGCATTAATCTGTTGCTTCTGAGAGCAACTTCGGGCCTATAGCTGAAAAAAAGGGCTTGTCCAGAGCTAAAAGTTGAAAAAAATGAAATGTAAATGCGGGGCAAAAATAGTTCGTACACTGCTAATTTGCGGCCAATATTGAGAAAAATCACTCATTAATTAGCGCGGCTGAAATTAACGAAAAACGCTGTACTTGCAGCTTAAAGTGCTAATTCACTGCTGAAAAGGTAAAAAATCGCTAATTTGCTGCAAAAATCGAGGAAAAATTCAATTCATGTCAAAAATTGAGAAAAATCGCTAACATGGGATAAAAACGCTACTTCGCAGCTAGCATTGAGGATAATCACCTATTCGCGGACAAAGTGTAGAGGAAAAGCTCTGTAATTCACGGCTTAAATTGAAAAAAAAAAAAACTTCAATTTTCGGCTATTTTATAGTTTTGAAATATTCATAAATCAAAAGCGCTTCTTAGGTCATTTTTTCTCGTCCACCTTCCCTCCCCCTACTCATTTTGCTAGACGTGCCCCTAAGGACACGGCGCCCCTGGGTGGTTGCCCGGCTCCCCTTCCCCCACTTAAAGCCGGCTCTGGTTGATCTCAACCAAGTCGAAGAGAAAAAACTACACACGAAGATCACAATCTGCTTTGCTGAGCTGAATCTAACGAGTAATGAGATAGAATGCCTAAGTCCCCGATCAAGTCCTAACGCCCAGTTCCCTGAAGATTGCAACGAGCAACGAGACCATAAAATCGGTATCGGTGGAGATATAAGACAGCAAAGTAGGGGAAAAATGTATGCAGCATGAGGGCTGATGAGACACAAACTGCTGCGGCAGGCCTTTGGAGTACGTGCATTCTGGGTGTTCTTAATGAGTGCATTTTGAACCAGCTGCTAAGCTATACGCTATAAAACAGCCTTGTGTCTCGAGTCATGAGGTCAAAGGGTGTCCCTTTTAGTGCATTTCATACAAAAAATGCACTATTGGTCTCGCCGTGATGGTCGCACATATGGGTTGTGATACTTTTTTAAAAATAACCCTACTTGATAGGTTTTCTCATTTGTCTCATTGTACCTTGTATCTATGCTATAATAGGCCAGTGGCGGGATTCTATAGGGTTACATTAAGGGCCATTACCGAGAAAAATTAATCTGTAGTTACCAGTTTTCTCAGGATGACTGGGATCCGTCAAAGTGTTGGTGGAGGGGGAGGGGGAGGCATCGGCTCAGCCCGATCGCCCACTCCCTGTATCCGCCCCTGGCTCGTAACCCCATTTGGCCTTTTTGAATTTACTAAAAAGCCTTTTGGCTTGACCGGGGTAGCACAAACACCACAGCGATTCCTGCGTTCCATCACTCGAGACTTGGATTTGGAACGTATGTTGAAAAATGACACAACCGGCCTACTGCTTCGCCGCGTGTCCATAGAAGGTGCGTTTCCCTTCTGTGACGTCTATACAGACCGTTCTCGTCCATTTGTGCCTAAAGCTTACGCACGCAGATTTTCATCTAGTTCCACGATTTATCTCATCCTGGTGGCAGAGCTACTACACGTCTTATATCAGAACGTTTCGTTTGACCACTCTTGCGGCGTGATATAAAGAATTGGGTCCGCCAGTGCCACAAGTGTCAAACGTCCAAAGTATAATGACACGGGAAGACGCCCTCGTGCACTTTTTGACTCCTGACGAGCGTTTCGCACATGTCCACGTCGATACCGTTGGGCCGCTTCCACCATCAAGAGGCTACGTGTACCTTCTAACCTGCATCGATCGATACACCCGATGGTTTGAAGCATTTCCGATGCCGGACCAAAAAGCCTCTACTGTCGCTCGCACCTTTTTTGGGGGATGGGTCGCCCGCTTCGGCTCTTCAGTCAGCTTGGTGACAGATCAAGGCGAAAATTTCTTGTCCTCTTTGTCGTGTATCAGTTTTCAGGCTGTTTGAGACGTGTTGACTGAATTCATTATTAGGTCGTCATTATATTTGATCTTAGCTTGTCTGTGACTTCGCTGGTAATCCCTACGAGCCGATGTCAAGGCAAATCCCCATGCTTTAGCATTGCTCAGATCGCACTGAGCGAGATGAAGGAAGGTCTCACATCGTGCACGTTTCAACGCCAATTCTGGTCCATAACAAGCATTTTTCTGCGTCTTCCTCAGTCAGTGCTTTCCTGAGTTCCACAGGCAGGAGACGTCAACCGTGTGTAGGAAAGTCTTCAAAAATACATCTGGTATCTGATTGGGTGCAGTCGCATACATGCTCAGCCAAAACCCAGGGGAAGACAGGGTGGCTCTCAGAGAATCAAGGTTAGACGAGCGTAGCAGCCGACGAGACAACTCGATTCTGTGGCCCCTGTTTACCACGGTCCGGTGGCGTGAAGCTAAACTCCAGAGCACGATGGTCATAAAAACTCTCAGCAATCACCCCGCTACGGCACCGACTAGGATGAAAATTAGTGAAAATGAAATCTATCGTGGATTTAGTGCCATTATAATGCACTCTGGTGTGTTCAGCCTCTGTAGATCGAAGACCGAATTCCATAAGCACAGATAGTAGAGCATGGCATTCAGAGCTATCGCTCAGCAAATCAACGTTGACGTCACCAACGAGTACAAGCTGGGTTTTCTGAGCGGACATCTTCGCCAAGAGAAACGCCAACTGATCAATGAATACCGAAAACATCGACCCGGGTGGCCTGTAAATACAATTTAGTGAAGACGCAGTCCGAATTGTCCAGAACGGGACACAAGCCGGGCGACCAACCACCAAACCAAACCGTCTGACTTGGTTTTGTTTAAGGCGTCCTGACTCTCTTCAAGCATCCGACACATTTAATCGTCCGCTCTTGTGGTTTATATCCCTGCATGGAAGGGTTTGATGTCATAATAACGACGGTTTCAAGAAACATGATTAAATTTGCTATAAATTTGTTTATAGCCAGCTTGCTAGTGGTTTTGAAAGAGTAGACCTATCTGCGTAAACCTTTTGTGACTCTCTGTTTTTAAAATAATTGAAAGATACAATATCCTCCGCTGAAGGTAGCGAAATAATATCCTTTGATCAGTTTCTTGTCTGTTTCCACGCGAATATCAGCCTTATACTAATACAAGCTTCACAGAATTTCTTGGAATTCTTTTGTTAATAACCCCCCCCCCCCTGTCACACACACCTTAACCTACCCACTCAGTTTCACCAACATTCCTGTTCACAATGTTTTAACAACATTGCTTTAACAGTAGCGTCTTTCAACTCAAACTCAACAACAAGAGTTTCATGAGTGGATAAGTTAAGATTGATGCCCCATCCGTTCCATTCAACCGCAGTTTCGCTCGTAAGCCTCTCCTCTCTTCAAACAAACACTGTATCATTCCTTTCGTCGAATATTTCAAACAAATAAACAGTCGATTTTTGAGTGTTACGAAACACTTTTCTTTTTAAATTAATATTACTATTATTTATCCAACGATGCGCTCGTAACTGAATAATAACAAGTCCCTTTCATACCAAAAAGAGCGTCAGAAGTTCCTCAAAGAGACTACAATAACAAGAACACCATCAATCTCTTGACTCTTTTTTTTTTCGTCTTCTTTTGTTCGTTATATCCGAACGCATTTCTATTCTGGGTCTTCTTCACCCCCGCTACACCACTCAACTTTTTGGCTTTCTGCAAAGTTGGCCTTAACCCTCCCCCTCTACCTTTTACTTTTCCACGGAAAAGTCGTGGAAATATCTATATTTAACTTTAATATTGTCCTTTTTGAGGACCATGATTTATACATTCGTCCTGTTTTGCCTGTTGGTGGGTCGGCGGGGGGGCTCATATTTTATATAGCTCTATGGTGCGACGAGGTAACATTAAGATGAAGAGACTTCCTTGAGGCGAACAAAGGGAAGAAACGTGAGTGGACTCGCGTAGAGGATGATCGTTTGGATGATGGGTCGTTATGAAGTGGTGGAAATAGTGAGGAGGGGGGGGGGGCAGTCGTTCTCGGAGTTAAAAAAAAAGAAAAAAAGCTCTAACGAGCTACCCTTCTCGCCTCTATTTATTTATACCGAGAGGGATAAGGTATATCCCACCTGAGTCTCCACTCGAGTAATTCTATTTGAAGACACTCTTCACCCCTTGCTTTCCTTCAGGAGGAGGTGGCGGCTGAGGGGGGGTTGTTTTTCATTTTTTAACCCGTTTTATATCTCAGCACATAAAATTGTCAGGCCTAGAGCTGTAAACCTCATCATATCCATGTTTGTTGGAAATGGCGAGGGATGAAACCCTTTAATATGAGGAAAATGATGTAAAAGTTTTTTGCTTTCAGTATGCTGCACAGGAGTAGACATTTTTCGAGGAAAAACACGGTGCAAAAAGGTTGTTTTTTTTTTCTCCCCATCTAAACATTATACTTAGCCTCGCAGTAACTCAGAGTTACACGATTCAAGTTTATATTTTTCCCCGGGTGCGGTTGTTTCATCGAACCCACCCCCACCCCATCATCAAAAATCCGCATCACAAGTAAATTATGCCTCACGATTAGACTGAATCTACTGAGACACCCGAGTACGTGACCTCAGAATACCTTAAAGGACTGTCCATCCAAAGACTAAAAGCGGTCTTGTGCTGCTATGTTTACCTCCCACTCATTGTCCTCCAAAAACACGTTTCGCAGCTGAATGAAGAGTTTCGCGGCTAACATCCGAGTTTCGTGACCGGATTGGGAGTTTTTCAACTATTTCCGGTCAATTGGAGACGTTCTCAGATGAATAGAGAGTTTCGCGAAAAAAATGAAAGGGTTTTGGGGTGAAATGAAGAGTTTTGTGGCTCGACGGACAGTTTCGCGACTATACGGGCAGTTTCATTGCTACACGAACGGTTTCGCCGCTACATGAACAGTTTCCCGGCTAAATAGAGAGTTCCGTGGCTGAATGGAGAGTTTCACGGCTAAAATCCGAGTTTCATGATTGAATTGGGAGTTTTGAAACTATTTCCAGTCAATTAGAGACGTTTGCCAATAAATTGAGTTTTTGAAGAGAACGAACAAGATGAAGAGTTTGACGGCTAGACGGACGCAGTTTAGCTGCCAGTGGGACGTTTTCACGGCTAAGTGGAGAGTTATTCACATCCAAAAATGCCAGAATTACAGGTAGAAGGTAGAACCCCTTCAGACGGCCCGAATCATCCCGGCCGAAGTTCTGTTTCGATTATGGGACTCCACGTGTGATGAGACCACACGATTCAAGGTTTCGCCCCCACAGAGAACGTGAGATTTCGCTCAAAAATCATGTTTAAAAATATTGCATTTCGTCGCTATTGCTTTATTCTCCATAATTTGCAGTTTCTTGATTATTTTCCGAATATAAAATATCCTTTCAATACCCCGGCCATTCACCCCTCAAACTTGCTATTCCGCGGCTGATTACCTATTCCTTTCAACTTGTATTCACCTTGCTATTTATCACTAAAACTCGAATTTCGCACCTGTGCCTACCTATGTCACCGAAACTTTCAATTTTTACGACTTTTTGCTTAAGATTAGTAATGTTTGGGTGCCATTAAATTGCATGACAGAAAAGGGGAAACTTATATTATAACGACTGTAAAAGAATTTGAACGACAGAAAAAAGAAATGAACGGCAGGGAAAAATGTCACTACGGCCGCTGACTGTCAACTGCAAGAGACCTTAAAATTGCAAATTCATTGTAACAGAGTTCGTTATATCAGGGTAAATTTTAGTTGTGAATTAGCGTTTTTTCTCAATTTCACAGCCACGAATGCGCGATTTTTCACCGATTTAGCCTCAAATTATCATTTCTTCACAATAGTGTATCAGTCAATTAGCGCTTTTTCTCAATGTTAGCTGCAAATTAGCACTCTTCTTCATTTCAACCGCGAATTAGCGATTTGTCTCAATTCGGGTCAGGAACTTTTAGCTTTTTTTCTCGCTGTTTGTAGTTTTAGCCTCAAATTACGCTTCTTCTCAGAATTGTATCCGCGAATTACCGATTTTTTAAATTTCATCCACGAATTAGCCCTTTTTCTCAATTGTATATCCGTGAATTTACGTTTTCTCTCCATCTTAGTCGTGAATTAGCGTTTTTTCAATTTTAGCTGAGTATTATTACTTTTCTCAGTCACAGCCACTTATAAGGGTTTCACAATTTCAGCCATCAATATTAGCGATTTTTCTGAACTCAACAGACTCTTATCGTGCGATGTCCTTTTTGTTGTCGTTGGCTTCTCCGTTTTAGGCGTCCAGAATTATGTCGTTCCCAACAATCTTGAAAGATCGGTTCTCAGGCGTGGATCTTGGTCGAGGAGCGGCACAGTGGCCACGGTCCGGCCGACGCAAAAATAAATTTCTTGGGTTTGGTCCTTTCAAAGCTCAAATTTTTCGGATTAGTGACACTCATACTACTCGATTTCACTGGTTTTGCCCACTCGAAATGACAATTTTTGCAGAATTGACTCTCTAAGAAGCCGATTTCGTGAGGTTGAAGAACCCAATAAGAAACAAGCGATTTCACGGTTTTGGTACCATCAAGAAAACAGTCCTGGTGGCTGGCCGCTTTAAAAGTCCGAATTTCGAAGATTTGGATCTAACCAGAGGTGGATTTACATGGTGGGTTTTGGGGGGTTTCAACCCCCCTCCTCCCTCCTAAGAAGACGAAGTCTCAATATTGGAGACGGAGTCACAACAATGATCACGTCGGACAATGATATCAATAGCTTAGGGTGGTCCCGGGTGTGACCGAAACCGGTCCAGAACAGGTCGGCGGCCACAAAAAAAAGTCAAAAAACTTCCAATTTTTCCGAAATTGGGACCCACAACTCGCAAATCACGTGGATATCCGGCCAGAAAACTTCGAATTTCGTGAGCATTCGTCAGGCATTATATAGGTGCTCTTTGGTACCGATTCCGCAGCCACAAGTTTAGGTCCTGAAACTGGCAATTTCGCTGAGATTGAGATTTTAAAAAATGTCCATCTCGTGGATATTCAGCCAGGAAACTTCCAATTTCATAAGAGTTTGTCAGGCTTTGCGCTGATGAGGCCGGCTTGCCAGAATTTTACCACCCCAAATAGCTCCCAAAATTTTAAAGTTTGCTTAAATAACAATAAAGAGCCTAATGTTTCATTTTCGAAGTAATCAAGACCCCAAAAGCGCATTGCAGTGGATATTTGGCTATGGTATTGTCAGGCTCAAGTTTCTATTGGAGGCGGCTAGCCTGTTGAATCCGCCGCCGCGAAATATGCCCAAAAACTTGCATTTTGCTTAGACTAAGGACCTGAACTTGCGTTTTTTTTTTAAATCATTGAATTATAATTACAGAATAACAAAATTAGTTTCATGTAACAATTACTCCTCCACTTGTCAGAAAATTGGTGCAGTCGGGGCCGGCTTGCCTACGGTCCCCACCCACTAAAAATAAACAACATACTTCCTACTCCCCAAGCGAACATGGAAGTGAAAAGGCCGGAATTCATCGTCACGAAAATATATGTCACACTCTCACAGATATTGAAGACGTGAAGCTCACAATGTCGTGAGTTTTCAGCCACATGTTGCAACTTTGTTGGAATAGCGATGTATAACCTAGCCAGCCTACGATGCCGCTCCGCCCCGTCGTCGTACTGCGGCGGGTCTAAGGTGACAAAAACAATTTCTTTCAAACTCGCGAAATTAAAGGCCAGAAACTTGAAAAATTCGCATTTTTTAGCTGCGAGGGATGTAAATTCGAGGCTACATTTGCCAGGATTTGAACGCGCAGACCGCACCTGGCATCCACGGAAGAAAAAAAATAAAAATCCGAAACTTTCAAATCTGCGAAATTAGGACGTAAAAGTGCAATTTTGCAGGCAGGAAGCTCTCAATTTCTCTGATATATGTGTCTCTAAAGTGTTGGAATTTTGCATGTTTTGTCAGGGTGCTGGCGCGTGAGCCTTGCCCGGGTTCCACGATCACTAAAAAAAGAGAAACTTGTAAATTCCCGTGGATACTTGAACCCTTAGCTTGCAAGTTGGCTGTATTTAGACCCGAAACGTACAATTTTGCGACTATTTCTCTCAATTTTAGCTGCGAATGAGCGTATTTTCCAATCTCATTGTCAGCTGTGAATTAGCGCTTTTTCATATTTTTATCCGCGAATAATAATCATAATTTTACCAGCGATTTTAAGGTTTTCTTACTTATAGCCTTGACTTTAGCGCTTTTTCTCAAATTCATAGCTGTGAATGAGCAATCCCCCCCCCCCATTTTAGCGGCGCATTAGCGTCTTTCTCTATCTTAGCCGAACAGTGGTCATTTCTTTGATACGGGCATTTTGGCTTATTATTTCTCAATAATAAGTCTTTGTAATCGTATCGCAAAAAATTTTTTTGACCCCCCCTCAAAATTTGTAGTTTTACGTTTCAAAGTGCGTAGAATCCAAATCTGCAATAAAAAAAAAATGTCCGTCCGCCGTCCGGGCCATATCTTGCCCTAGGATTGCTCGAAAAAACTCGTTCTTTCGCACATAGACTCCATTTGGGGTCTAGTTGGTCCTAACATCTGATCAGTTTGATCAAATAACCTCCTTGGGTTTTATGAGCCAAAAGCGGGTCCAAAATGGGGATTTTCAAAGGATTTGGGGTCATAGGGGTGTGGGGTGTCGATTTTCATGTAATTTCAAGCCGGATTTGACTACATCCATGAATAATAAACCCACAGTCGAAATAATAAGGCATTGTTCGATAATTCGCAGCGTTTTTTTTTCTAGCAAAATTTCAAGATTATTTGGTTGTTCAGGGGAAACATGCTCAGTTTTAATGCTAATCAGCCGGTTTTAAAGAGATGAATCGACGTTTTCCGAATGTAGCTCGGGACGCAAAGACGAGTTGAAGAAAAATGGGCAGATGTTCACTCTTTCCCACTCCTGGCTACGCCTTTGAGTCGACGTAACAACGTAAAATTTCTTGGTCAGTAAACGGGGCTTCAATGTTATTTCTAGGATGAAATTACCAGGGGCGATTTTTTTTTTAACTTTATTGCACAATTAACTTCACGGGACAAGCTCAGCCAAAAAAACAATTTCGCAGTGTTGAGCCACGTGAAATTTCACTGATTTGGCCTATTCTAACCAGCTTTGGCCTATTCAATAGCTTGACTCACTGAAACAATGCAATTTTGTGAGGGGGGGGGGGCTTCGGTGCCTCTCAAAGTAACAGAAAATATGTATTGTGGGCTTTGTCGTCGGTTTTGCTCGATTTTATCGTCTGCAGAACATGCCAGTGAAGTGAAGCCCCCTCGTGCGTCGCTCCTCATCCTTTCTTTTCAAGGTCATCGATTGCGTCCCTTAAAACGTACATAAGCCTCGAGCACGCCGGCGCCGTACCTATTGTGTCCTTAGGTTCGGCAGTCTTTACTCGGATACCGCACCATAGGCACCCCCTCTACTCCCCTCATCACGTTCCATGATATTTTACACGTGATTTATCGCAATATACGAGCACATACAAATATAAATCGTTCGTTTATTCCAATGGAATACGGCGAGAACAATTGTCTTCGTCTTTTTATTCAATTGGGATAAGTGGGTTTAGAAAGCTCAAAAAAAGGAGAAGAAAATGGCGAGAGTTATGGCCTCGTATCAATAAGGCATGACTTGACGTGAGAAGGAATTGGTTGAAGTGTGGGGGGGGGGGATTTGTCGATATTTGCAATACGACACCGTGATTTGTGGGAGGAGTGTGATGGTGACAGATTGAAAGAAATGATCCCGAGTTGGAGGTTAAAAATAAAACTGTTAGTGTTTCAATCTTATAGGAATTTCCTTCTCACGTAGAGTAAATAAATAAGGGAGAGAGAGAGAGTGAGAGATAAAAAGTTTTTAAAATGAAGACACGATGGTAAATGGCCCCGAAAGAGTTTTGGTTGTACTCTTACAAACGTATCGCGTGTCAAAGGGTCGAGTATTACCTCCGTCTCCACTGAAAAAGGCTGTTTGTGGTATAGCGTTGAACGAGGAGGGATCCTTTTCGGGAAGGACTGGTGAAGTAATCACGGTCTTTTAGTGCCGAGATCAAACGAGCCCTGTGACTCCAATTTGAAAACAACCTACATTGCTTTTGTTTGTTTGTTTTTTTCACAGGTACAAGAGAGTCTCTGTCCTGAATCAGCTCAATAACAGCAACTTATGGACCAGTGTCGTTACACGGAGGTAAGCCATTAAAAATGTTTAATTATTACTATAAAAATTAAAAATCTGGTCCCCGGTTGATGTAAAATCATATAAATGGTGAGCCCCCTAGATAGGGACCAGCTTTCAAATTTCCGGCAACGTGAGCATTTTTCCACCCTCCCTCGCGTCCTCTCTTCTCATAACAATTCTTCATCAAATTCCTGCTCCTCGGGTGGACGTAAAGAGGAAAGGTATATGGTATAATGCCCACTTTTAAAAATGAAATACTTTATTCAGCACTCTGCTCCACCCCACTCGTCCAATTCTCTGTTTCATTTTTTTTTTTTTTTTTTTCTTTCTTTACGTGCGCTGAATATTTCATGCATTCATTCCAGAGTGATGCAACCGTGTTTATTTTCATCCATCTAGCTCTGCCCCCTCCCCCATCATCCCTTAACGTTACTGTTCGACTGTTGAGAAGAAAAACAGTTATACGATATAACCCAACGTTGTTCATTTAATCGCTACGGCTCTCAACTTCGGTTATATTCGATGAAAGTAAAAACCTAGCGGGAAGAGAGTCCTTCAAATCGAAAAAAACAACATGGATAGGGAGAATTGTTTACTTAAAAACTCATCATTTTCTTTCTCTTAACCCAAGAGTTCGAAATATCAATTTATTACGCTTGCTTGACGTCTCATCATCAATTCCCACCCTTTTCATTTTTAAAAAATGAAAAGATAAATTTATTACCTTGTTCCACACCTTTTATTCATTTTTTCTCGCCACTTTGTTACGTTACGAGAACGAATAAACAGGTTAATAAATCCCCTCCCACCCACTGACACAGCCCAAAACGTCACCATCCCCGCACGCTGAAACCCCATTTTTCGTTAAATTATAAAGGTTATAAACTTGGAAGAGCTTTTTATTTGATGACGATGGTAGTGGGGGATCTTTTCCTTGCCAAATGATACTTTAAAACAGTGAAGAAGTTGTGGAAAAGAGGGTGGGAGAGGAATAAATGAAAGCCTACCAGGCCTGAACGCCCCCTCCCCCCACCACAGCATTCAGGATCATATAAGAAGTTTTAGTTTTATTAAAAGTCAAGGCGTGGCAGTGGTTGGGTGAGGGGTCCGTGGAAAGATCAAGTCATCGCCTTTTTCCTGGGCCATTGGTTTTGGATTTGTGCCAATACATTTTTTTCTATTTTAAGCTTGTTAATTTCATGGTTGTTCAACCTAAAATAAAATTTTTATGAAAATAAATCAACCAAGCACTTTTTTTTTTTTTTTTTTATATAGGAAACAATTTTTTCTTGGCCGAGCCCCTCCCCCTCACTAAAGCCTGCCTGTAGATTTAAATAATGGCGCTTCATTTCTATGTAAAATTCAATTTACATTTTATTGCCCTTGTTTCCCTCAGGAGGAGGGGAAAGATCCTCCCCATCGCCACCGCACTGGAACCCCGAAAACACAACTTAAAGCGTTGTCCTCATCGTCATCACCCCCAACCCATGACTGTACGATCTTCCATTCTATCTACACAACCCTATTTCCTCTCCTCGGAATGTTGTAGGATGGCTGCGTGAGTGGCGGTGGAGGGGTGGGGGTATTACTTGCCACGAAAAAGGGGTTGTCTCTTCGCTTGTGTAAGGGCAACCATTTCCCCAATTTCGAGTAAAGCAAAGAGAAGGAAATGCAAGGAGAGACTCTGTACTCTCTATTTCTCCGTCCTATGGTTCTTTCAGCGCCGTGTTAAACCGCACTCCTCTCTCCATTACACCAATCCAGCAGGGGCCACGCTGGCAGTGTACGCCCTTGATAAACTTATAAACTTTTGCACTTGTTTTTTTTTTTTTTACAAACAATCCCACAAAATTAATGAGACGTAGAAAAAAAAAACCCGTAAGACCAATCCGGAAAAGTGAAACTGAGAGACGCCATCTTTCTATCACTGCCCTCGACCCGGAGCCTGTCAGAGACACCAAGGGCGAGCCGGTGCTAAACAGTAACGAAATCGTAAGTTTCGGAGCTATAGGCAAGCCCCGAAATTGCTACGAAATTTTAGTTTTTTGTGGATAATCAGTCGCAAAATTATGAATTCGGAGAGGGGCATGAATATAGCCACGAAACTGTGCACCGGTTTGGTGGGTTAAGGTACATATTCAGAGGTCTCGTACTCGGGGGGTCGCAGTAGATTTAGTTTCCTCATGAGTCATCATGACCAACCGCATGTGATGTGGGATTCATGGTAAAGGGGAGAGGAGGGGCATTCAATGAAACCACCGATGAAATCGCACTAGTATGCTGATCTTGGGGCAAGTACGTGACTAAAATGTTGGAAAGTACTAATATTATTGACTAAAATTGTGAAAAAACGCTAATTAAAGGCTTCTGCGGAACAAAAATTGAGAACAACGCTAATCCGGGGCTAAAATCGATGGCCTATTTAAGATAAACCGCTAATTTACGGAAACAGAATTGAAGAAAAAAGCTAAATCACGGCTAGAATTGAGAAAAATAGTCAATTCTCATCACGGGGTAAACCGACATCGCAGCAGTATAATTCATGGCTAAAGTTTCAAAAACGCTAATTCATGGCTAAGTTGGAGAAAACCCAACAATGCATAAATGGCATTGAGACAAATCACTAATTCCGCGGATAAAGTGTTAAAAACTGAAAAAAGTCACTAATTTGTGGTTGAATTGGATAAAAGTCGCTCATCCACCGAAGAAATTGAGAAGAAGTGTAGAAAAAACGCTAAGTAAATCCTGGTCAAAACGAAAAAAACGCCATTTCGTGACATAAGGGTCGTGAAGTGGATATTCGGACCTGGGGTTGTAACTCAATGCGGGGCCCTTACAAATACCCCCACCCCCACCCCACCAATCTATTTGAGTATCTCGATTTATATGTATTCATATTTAATTTAAATATTTGAAACTGCAAAAACTCCCCAACCACATCAAAGCTTCAAATCACAGTAAAACTACAATCACAAAGAAAGCCAAACCACAACAAAGCCCACCAACCCCACAACATAGCTCCAAACCACAACAAAGGTCCTAACCACAACAAAGCTCAAATCCACAGCAAAGTACCAACCGTAAAAGCCCTAACCACAGTAAAGCCCCGAACCCCAGCAAAACTAGAAATTACAGCAAAGCTCCATACCACAGCGAAGCTCTGGACCACAACAAAGCTCCGATCAACAAGCGTGCAAGCACCTGCGTGGCTTCTCAAGGCAACTTCGTAGCTGAAAATAAAAAAAAACCGCTAATTATTGGCGGAAAAAATTCAGGAAAAGTTCTAATTCATGGCTGAAATGTGGAAAAATCTGGAATCAGTTGGCTAGAATAGGAAAAAACTTTGATTCGTGGGTCCGCGGGTAAAATCAATAAAAATTGGTAATTAGAGGGTTTAATTGGTGTAACGGGGGGAGTTAAGGCTCGCCCGGGGGCGCCAAATCTCACCATCACCAGCCGCATATCGAGAGCATGGCCGCTTATAATAAGAACGAGAAGCCTAGAAGGTGACCCTATAATGTAGACGGATAATTGTCAATTTGCCCCCAGAATTGCCTTTCAACGGGAAAAACTCGCTATTCGTCCCAATTACGGTTAATCCAGACATTTTGCACGATTTAGACGAAACAGGGCCTCCTTTAACCCTTGCAAACGGTTTTTCTGGCTTGAAAACTGACAATTCACCGTCAAAAACACCGGAAAAGTGGACGAGAATTGACTACCCTTTATCCCAGCACAAGCAATCACCCACAAATGTTTCTTTCTCCGCACAAATGTGCGGACACATGTTCCGCACAAATGTTTCCCATAAAAGTCGTGCCGCGTGGGAAACCACGCCTGGTGATGAATGAATGAATGAATAAATGACATTTTATGCTGAATAGCTAAAAGTGGAGAAAAAAAACCGCTATTGCCCCATTCTTGGGTCAAGCCCGCGGCTAAAATTAAGACAAAGCGCCAATTCAACGCTTTTGTATGGCTTAAAATGGCTAAAAATGGCTTATTTTCCGATAAAATTGAGAGAGAGAAAAAAAAGATAAATCACTGCTAAAATACTTAGATGAAAAAATTTGCATTCGCAGATAAAATAGAGAGAATTACATCATTCAGAGCTAAATATTTGCGAAGTTGTATAAGTTTCGGGTCTTAGCTGAATTGCACTTTATGGTCTTACCCTTCGTGAAATTGCAAGTTTAGGGCATTTTTCTAGAGGCCGTGAACCCAGGGCTACCCTGGGGGAAAACTGGGTCATACCCATCAGTTTCTTTCTCAGGGAATCTTTCATAGTGACCGCGGAGCCCAGCCTAAACGGCCACGATAGAGGCCAAAGTCTTCTGACGAATATCCGCATAACTGCAACATTTTAAGGTAAAAATTCGTGAAATTGGACTTTTCCTGTCAAAATATTCCCAATTTTTCAAGTTTTAATTATATAAGTTTCGGGTCTCAGCTGAATTGCCCGTTTGGGGACTCGATTCTTGCGAACGTCCAAGTTTCGGGTCTTAATTTCAGCAAATTTGTAAGTTACGGGTCGCTTAATCGCTTAATTTCGGAGAAATTACAAGTTTCGGTGCTAAATATCCGCAAAATTGCAATTTTTCATTGTTTCTTGTGAACCCGGACCCCGGAGTAGCCGGCAACGATCAACCGCGTCGTGGGCTGACACGCCGAGGCCCATGCGCCATTGTGTCTACCCCTACAAAAAATTGCAACATTTTGGAGGACAATATCTACGAAATTGGATGTTTCCAGGCACAAATAAAAATTTCACGACATTGGAAGTTTTAGGACCTATTTTTTTAATACGCGCAAAACGTTGCAGCCGTAGGAGCCAACCCCAGTGCCCAGAGCCTGGTGAATACCCAGGCAATTGGTAGTTCCACGGCCAAATATCCACGGCAATGCAACTTTCGGGTCTAAATTCCTGCGAGAAAGCACGTTTAGAGCATTAATTTAAGTTAAAATGTAAATTTCGGACTTAATTTCAATGAAAAACATGTCCATGCCCCAAAATTTGCATTTTCACATAAATTAGAACACAAAAGTCGCAAATAGCCGCGGGTATTTTTGGCCATGGAACTTTCCATTCGCGCCACCGCCGCCCAGGATCCGCCGCTATACACAAATGGCCGCAGAACTTGCAATATCGCTTGAGTTAACACCTGAAGACCAGAAACTTTCAATTAGTTCTATATTCAGCCAAGAAACTTGAAATTGTGCTCAAATTAGGACCCAAATATAGGAACACACAAATATGCGTCTCTAAATGTTGCACTTTACGCCTATATTCGTCAGGTCATGGGCACATGCGGGGGCGGCTATCCGATGTAAAAAAATATATATGCCTAGAGACTCGCAATCACTGAAATATAGGATCTGAAAGAGCAATTCGAGAAAATTGTGCCCGGAAACATACAATTTTACAGATATTTGCATTCAAAATGATGCAATTTCGTTGGGGATACATAGGCCACGTCAGCCTACGACGTAGTTGGTCGTGATCGGCCTAGAGGCCGTGGTCCGACCCCTCGAAAAACAAATTCAAACTTATAATTTCACGGATATGTTCCTCTGAAAATCGCAATTTATTTGAAATTAAGACCCAAAATTTGCATTTTGACAGAAATCAAGGCCCGAAATTGTCAATTTCACCCAGAAACTCGTCATTTCGCTCACATCATTAGGTCCCGCTATCGCTAAAATTAGGACTCAATCATGATAACTCATTCAATTTTGAATTTTAAAATAAAATTCAAATTCAAAATATATGTTAATGGCGCAGTCGGAACCGGTATGGCCAGGATTCACACCTAAAAGCCCTAAAACTTGCAGTTTTTCTGAAATTAAGACGGGAAACTGGCAAAATCGTGAATAATTCAGGTAGGTAAATTCAAATGTCGCGGATATTTACCTACAAAATTAAGTAAACTGGCGATTTAGGGAAAATATGCCGGAAAATAACAACTTAACCAATAGTTAGACTCTAAACTGGCCATTCCACAGGTTCTTAGATCAGAGTGCCTATATATGTACTTGTCGTTTTTTTATGCTGTCACGGTTAGGTCCCGCGAATTTGCATGATATTTAGACCCGAAACTTACAATTTCGCAGATATTTAGCTCAAATGATGCAATTTTGTAGCTATTTATTCCCTCTATTTTACCTGCGAATTTCGGTCAAATTAAAATTGTTTTATCAATTTTAGCTGTACATTAGCACTTTTGTCTCAATTTTATCGGAGAATGAGCGATTTTCACAATTTTAGCTACGTATTGATTTTTTTTTTTTTTAGTTAGCTGTTTTTCTTATTTGTAGTCGCGGACTCGACCCAAAAACAGATCGTTAGCGCTTTTCACAATTTCAACGGTTAATTAGCATTTTCACACGGGTTCGTAATAAGGCCCCTGAACTCGTAGAGGGATTGTAAACACGCAGTCCAGTGACGCCAAGGTCACCGCAGTAGGGCTCCTACGTCGTAGTGGCAGTGAGTCCTGGGGCCGTATTCCTAAGCCGTGTGAAAATGCCGCAAAAAGCGGTTGCTATGGCGGGGTAATGCTATTTCTTATTCGGCGTCCTTGGATCCCGCGTGCGGCATTTTTCCCCGACCGTTCAGAATAAGGCCCCTGGACTCGGAGAGGCTAGCGCGACTCCTCAAACCTCCCCCATTCTTCCCCAGAAACTCCGACACTCGAACCCTTTTGAGCCCTGGTGAATTCTAGGTTGATCAACATAATATATCGATCCCTAGCACCGCAAAATCTCGCCACGAATCCCTCGCATTCACCAACTTTACGTTGCCTATAGTCCACCAACTGTACTGACTTGTAGTCTCCTCCTCCAGACCACACCTCTCGCATTATAGTACAGGGTATCAGTTCAATCGTCGCTTTGTTTACAGTTTTCTTGTGGAGTCGAGCACGGTCAAAACCTTCATGGCTAAGTATCAATCTCGTGGTTTCACGCGGTTTTTGGGCATCAGGCCTTCCGGCCGGGCATCTGTATGTCCTCCTTAGTGTCATCGCATCGCAATGTGCTTATAAACACTGGGGCGCGCTGTCTGCAAAAACAATCACCCTCCCATCAGCACCCACTTGCCTGAGGTGCTCATAAAACGGGCGAGCTGTCCAAAACTATCGCTCCCACCCCCCAAGCCTGAAAAATGACTATTCAACAGCCACCAATAGGACATAAGCCATACTGGACGTGACAACTTACTCGTCTACATAGAAAACAGGAATTCTAGTCTTTAACTCTGTTATTCGAGCACCTCCTAGCGTTGCGACGTGCAGGTAACCCCGAAACCCCCTCTCTGCTTTCTACGCTTGCGTAGTCAATCCCCTTCGCGCCATAAAAAGGACACGTTCTCTCAGGGAACGGTCTTCTGATTAATATTACTTTAATTATAGTTAGTGAGATAATAATTTGTAATAATAATAATAATTATAATTATTATTATTATTATTACTATTATCATTATTATTGTACATGAAAGTATGAAAAATAACTTGAAAAAGGACGGGGAATAATTTTTCTTATGAATTCACCTTTCTCCAAGCAATATTAATCGTCTTTGCCCATCCATTCTCTCTTTTTATAGCTTTAGTTAATTAAAGCTTTCTTAAAGTATTAATATTGCAGTCCCAACGGGGGTTTTGAGTTACACGGTGGGAAAATATTGAAGCCATTAAACCGTTGGTTTATTTTTCTGCAAAAAAAAAAAAAAAAATTCATTTAAAATGAGCAGAGCAACGGTAGAGGGATGAACACGCCGTTCTCTGCTCGGCTGATGAATTAATACCCCGTGGAGGGGGAAATATTTAAATAATTTTTTAATATGCTTTTAAATAATTCTTTCTCTTGAGAAACTCAATTTTCGATTAATAGCCGAGACAGAGGAATCGTGATAGTTATTGAAATTTGAAACCCACCCCTACGGGTTACATGATACTAACCCCTGCGTGGAATCTAATAATGATGCCGTGGAATAGTGGGGAGGGGGAGGGAAGGTTATGATTATGAGGTTTTGGGCGAGGTGTATTTAAACCTTTGCTCGCGAAAGGATGGCGTGTGGTAGCGTGAGGCGGTGTGAAGACTTCGATGGTAGGGGTATATACGGGTGAGGGGTAGAGGGTGGGGGTGGTTAAAAGCTAAGTAATTAAGTGAAAGTTGGAAAGCACCCTCGGTGAAACAATGTACTCAGTGTTGCGCTGGTTGATGGTGCGGGGGTTCGTTGGGTGTGTTGGTGGTGCTGGAGGGTGGGAGTGTAGTTATAATGTTCTGGATGTTGTTTTACCAAAGATTTTCAATTTTGAGCCACACGCTCCTCAAAAAGTAGTTTATTCCACGTATCACCGTGTTCGTAATAATCGAGTTTAAATAGCCGTATAAAATGACCCAGAGACTTCGGTCCACTGTCGGTTGACCAATCCCTGCTGAAAAAACAAAAAAAACTGCGAGCAGCAGCCTCCACCCCTTGAAAACGCTTTGCTGAGTTCTCCCAGGATACAATGTTTTGTTAGTTTCAGCTGGTAATTAATTCTTGAGAAGGTCCTCTGTGGCAATGTCTAAATAGGTGGGGGTAGGGGTGGTGAACAAAGGACAAGCGTTTTAACCGAAAGGACCGCAAAGTTCCATAGGCCCAAGGAAAGCAGAGAGTTTGTGTACATTGTGGAGACTCTGTCTCCCGTCAGCCCATCATGTTTCCCTTCAAAACTCTTCAACAGAAAAATAACTGCTGTGAGCGTTGCAGAATTGATCAACTTTGAAAAATTTCAAGTTTATAAGTTGAAACTCCCCCCGTAGGCTGGAGGGCTCCACTTTAAAGATGAAGAGCTTGTTGGATTTTCTTCTAACTTATCCGAGTTTTTAATTTAGTTTTCCCCGTAAAAATTAAGTTAGCCTAGTAACGCTCCAATGAGCTTACTTGAAGAGAAGAAGGGGCGGAAAAACACGATATTCCACGTTGAAAAGGCACCAAATCAGCCAACATTTCCTAATTTAGGCAATTTTTTATTATCATTATCTTCCGATTGTTCATTTTTTTACATCAATACAGTGAAATGAATTGAATTAGGGCTGTTTTAACGTTCTATTTCTTTTTATCGTCTCACCCTTAAGACTGAAAGACGCTAGACCACCAGGGAAATGATTTTTTTTTCCTTTTTAGGCCGCACATACGATCGTTAACAAGCCCGCAACCCTCATCAGTCGTTTTCAAACGGATGGTGAAATCTAGAGGAAAGGAGGAGGCAGACTCGGGCCCCGGTGATCTATTTTATTGTTCCCCAGAGAGGGAGAGAGGCTCAGCTAGAAATTTGATGTGAGCGGGGTCATTTATTTGAAGGGAGTGTGTGCTTGTGTGGATGTGATGATGACGGTGAGGGGTGGGGTATAAAAAACAAAGGAAAGTAGGCCTAGACGGTGGAATATGTCTACGGGAAATGTCGGCACATTACATTTGCGATCCCAACAAGAGATCATTTTTCACGGTCGCTCTTTCCTTTTTCACTTTTCTCCCTCTACCGTTATCCGCACACTGACCTGAAATCCTTTTGTTTATTGCGAAGCATTGTAGCTCGCTGAAACTGTTTTTTTTTTGTTGTTTTTAGTGCATTTCATTCTGAAAATGTGCTATTGGTCTCGTCGTGATGGTGCCAAACATGGGTCATGTCATGTTTTTTTCATGTTTCAGAACCCCTAGAACACGAATTCAGTGGTCTCCGGAATTCATACATATATATTTCTTTAAATGTATTTATTTATAAGCTTATGCCCGTTTTCTTGTTAGCGCGATAACTCTCGAAGAAATTAATTTAGCGAAACGCGCTTTGGCACAAAAATCAGTAGTCATAAGACCCCGGTCGTTATTGCATTTGGGCCAAATCGGTCGTGTTGGAGGGGGGGAATAGGGGTTGAAATGGCCAAAAAAGCACTACAATTCGCCAGTTGATTCTAGATGCATCATACTCATATTCAGTACGAATACTCCACGTTAGAGTAGCCTTTGATTCCCATTTTAATTTTTCGAAAAAGTCAAGGTGGTGGGGGTGGTCCTTCCGGTGTGGAAGTGTAAAAATAGCGTTGAACTTCACTAGCTCATTTTAGCGCTCTAAAATTCGACTTAATAATTTAATTTAACAAAAGCCCTGGGTTCCATTGAGACTTATCGAAAACTTTGATGAAGGGGGGGGGGATGGGGGATGAAATTTCAAAAAAATCGCTTAAATTCACACGTTTATTATAAAATACTGCTCAAAAATTTAATATATCAGAGCCCTTGGAAAACTACCGAAGCTTTTCGACCTTTTTGAAGAGAGGGTGGTGAAAATAGAGGAACAAGTTCGGCTTAATGAAACAAATTATGGTATCAAAATTATTACTTCTGGGACGGCTTAGGGTATCCGTATAAGGAATGAAATGCACTCTTTCCGACCGCCAGCTGCCGGAGCGAATTTTTTTTTCTTATTTGAACGCAGACGAGTTTTTTCACGCCTCCTGCATTTCACTGAATCCATCTGTGAATTTGCGAAACCGCCGCATACTTTTCAGGGCAGCAACGTCAGTTTACGGATGCTTCTTTTTCTTTCGTGCGCTGATCAGCCACACTTGCGGTATTCAGCGGCTGCAATCGTGCAGATAATCAGCCAGAAAACTTCCAATTTCGAGTTTATTTGTCAGGTCTTTGGCGCTGGTGTGGGACCAGCTAGCCATGGGTTCTGTCCCCTACAAAATAGGTCCAGGCCAGAAATAAAAAATTTGGTTGAATCAGGGACCCTAAATTGGTAAGATCGCTGACAATAATATGAGTATGAGTATGACCATTCGACGGATATTCAGCTTCAATAATGTAACTTTGCGGTGGTTCATCAAGCTTTGGGCGTCCTCGGGGTTGGCTGGACCGCGTGGAAAGCAGCCACTTAAAAAACAGATCCCAAATCTTGTAATTTTGTTTAAATCAACCCGCAGGAATTAAGACCCGAAAGCCTCACTGCCGCGGATATTCGGCCGGGGAACTTCCAATATCCGCCGTCACCGTCGCCTCGGGATCCGCCACTAAAAAATGGCCCTAAAACATGCAATTTCACTCGAACTACACAAGACCCTTAACGTGCAATTTTGCTTACATTACAGAAACTGTCAATTTTTCCCATATTAAGCAAGAAAACTTGATATTGGGCTCAAATTAGGTTCCGAATATAGGAACTCACAAATCACCAGGCTCGTCCTCAGAGTATATGTCGTCGCTATCGGGTTCGGCTAGCGAACTGGAAAAAAAAAAAAAAAAAAAAAAAAAGCTCTGAAACTTCAATTTCGCGAAAAGTTTGCCTGGAAACATCCAATTTTACAGATAGTTGCCTCCAAAATGTGGCAATTTTGTTAGGGGTAAGGCGCATATGCCTCATCAGCCGACAACGCGATTGGTCGTGGCCAGCTAGCCCGTGATCCTAGGCCACAAAAACAACTTCAAACTTGCAATTTTCCTGAAATTAAGACCTGAAACTTGCATTTTAGCAATAATAAAGGCCCGATGGGCCGAAAACTGTCAATTTCGCGTATATTCAGCCAGGAAACTTGTTTTTATGGCCCACAACCGCTCAAATAAGGACTCGAACATGCAAACTCATAGTTTTAAATTTGCCAATGAATTCAAGTTCAAATTAAAAGTTAAGGGCGCCGTGGCGCGAACCTTCGATCAGTGAAGAACGTTGGAAATCTCAAGAAAATTAAAAATATTGCATAACATTTCGACATGGAGTGGTGACCTACATTGTACAGTGATGGGCGATGAAGGGGACACCGGTTGTTCCTCCGCGGGAGTGATCGCGGAAATTGTGGAAAAAACTAAGCTTGCAGTTGTGCAACATCGTGCGATAACTGCAACGTTTAGGATTCAAGATGAAAACATTAACGTGGCTTTTAAGGAGCTCTATAATATGATTCTATCTTTATGCGAACATGTGAGGAAGGTAGGAGGAAAACACCAATGATAATATAAATACTAAACCTTCAGGGAATACTGAATATTATACGGACGAAGAAGAGCTTGCGAGAGAAACGGGGGTATGGAGTGTCAGGACTTCAAGCCGGAAAAGGAAGAAGCAAAGCACATCTCCCCGAACACCTACGCAGCAGATTGGGGAAAAAATGAAAGATACGGTTCAACGTAAAGCACCACCAATTTATGCGGAGTTAACTGAGTCAATTCCTGCATTTAGGAAGGCACTTATCAAACTATGTCAGCAAGAACCCACACTAACTCATCATAGCTATGGTTCTACTAAAATTATAACCCAGCCAGCACAAACGTGATATAAATATTCTGAGAATCTTCCTTAAAGTTCTTAAATATTTCGAACATTCTTCTAATCTGGCATGGATGTTCTGGATATACAGTCACCTATCAAATCATTCTATGAATATACAAACGAAATTATGCAATGAACAGAACGGGCGGAATATTCTATGAATATCCAAACGAGATATGCTAGGAACAGCACTGGTGGAATATTCAAAGGAGTCTTTTGCTGAATAAAGATCAAACTGTACAACATACAGCTCATTCGCATTATGGGTAATATGTAGAGGGGGTAGACGCGTTTTCTGCTTCGGACAGCAGTTTGTAAGAAAAAGGCGGATGGTTCTCTCTCTTCGAAAAAACGAAGTTTAGGTGGAGCTGGAGGCCAACGGAAACCGTCGTTGTGTACATGTGCGTGCGTGTTTGGTGGTCTCGTACGCTTGCTCGTATGATTATAGAGCCGTAGTCGGTTCGTTAACAGATCAAAAAATAATTTTTCACTCGTACGAGTCTTAAGCAGGACAGACCGATCAGAGTAATGGTGAAAAGGCGTTCACAAGCAGTACGAGGAGTCCGAAATAATGGACAGCATCTTGGAAAGATATAACATCAAGCCGCTGAGAGTCACCAGCTCAATATGTGTGTGGTGGAATTCGACAGCAAGGTAGATGTCTCAAAAATCTTCGAAATTGGTCGATTGCTCAACACCAAGGTTCTTGTGGAACCTTTTTGAAGGGGTCAAATTTGGTGCCTTTGTGGAAAAGATGTCAAGCCTTTGGGCATACTCAGAGATAATATTGTCAGAGACAGTTCAGACGTGTTAAATGCGCCGGCTCACACGACACTAAGCTGCAAGGAAGGAGCTGCATCAGGAGACGGTAGAGCTTCAACTAAACGAGCTGACCAGCGATCATCATACTGAGTACTCGCTATGGAAAGCAACAAAGTACTTAAAAAGACCGACAACACAAGCTTGTCCCATCAAAGGAAAGGATGGAAAATGGGTCAAGGATGACCAGGAGAAAGCAAATGCGTTTGCTGAGCACCAAATGCAAATATTCACGCCAAACAAGCAAGGCGACACAAATCAACCATTGCCGGAAATCCAAGGGATAGATGCTGACGAGTATATCCCACCGGTCACGTATAAAGAGATCTGTCAGGTGATTAAAAAAGAAATGAATCCAAAAAAGGCTCCCGGTTTTGACGGGATTACAGGAGAAACTCTTCAGCAACTTCCGAGAAAAGCGATTAGAAAAATTATGCAGCTAATCAATGTAGCTTTTCATCAACGAAAGGTCCCAAGGCTATGGAAAATTGCTGAAATAATCATGCTTCCCAAGCCAGGGATGCAGCCGGAAGAATTGACGTCGTATATAGGCCTATCTCGCTGCTACCGGTCATATCCAAGCTCTTCGAGAAGCTCCTCAGTAAGAGATTAATTAAAATAATCGAGGCTCGGAAGCTAATACCTAATCATCAGTTTGGGTTTCGCAGAAGTCACTCTACACTTGATCAGGTACACAGAATCGTCAACGTTATAGAAAGAGCATTAGAAGAAAGAAATGTCTGTTCAGCAGCTTTTCTCGATGTGTCGCAGGCCTTCGACAAAGTATGGCATGACGGACTTAAGTATAAGTTGAAGAAAATGTTGCCCAATAGATACGTAGGAGCTACTGGATTCGTATCTCTCAGAACGATACTTTCTGGTGAAGCAGATTGATAAATATTCAGATCTGAAACCAATTGAAGCAGGAGTACTTCAGGGTAGTGTACTAGGCCCAATACTCTTCCTAATGTACACTGGCGACATCCCGGAAAATAGCAACATCATCACTGCAACATTTGCGGATGATACAGCATTTTTTGCAGTCGGCGAAGACAACCAGAGCTCAGTACGAGAACTGAATCAAACACTCTCCAGCGTCCACAGATGGGCAGTGAGGTGAAGAATCAAAATGAATGAGACGAAATCGGTACACGTGGATTTCACCAATAGGTCGATAAACTAAATACCGGCGTATCTCAATAACAAAGAGCTTCCCTATTCCAACCAAGCCAAGTACTTAGGGATGACCCTGGATGCAAAGCTCCGTTGGAAAGAGCATGTGAAGAAGAAGAGAGCTGAGCTCAACATCAAATTCCGAAAACTGTACTGGATCATGGTATAGGCACTCAAAACTGTCTATCCAAAACAAAATAACATTGTACAAACAGGTCCTGCGACCAGTATGGACTTATGGTGCCCAACTGTGGGGATGCACCGCCTAATCATATCGTAAAGTTATACAAGGCTTTCAAAGCAACGTACTAAGATCCATAGTTAATGCTCCATGGTACGTTCGGAACGATAGACTTCATCATGACTTGGGAGTGATGACAGTCGATGAAGTCATTCAAGGATTGGCGAAAAATGATCAGAACCGTCTATTATGCCACATCATAATAGATGTACAGTACATGCCACTGGTATCAACAAGTTGGGCAGCTTCCTCGTTGATGGAATGCCTTCACTGTGTACATAGCTTACTGTGATCATAGCTTCAATTTCATGAGATATCCGAATCAAGTTTAGTTCTGTACCTAAAACTTGTTGACGTAAATATTAAAACAGTGTATTAGAAAAACTTTACTTATAAGTGTAAACTTGGTGTAAATAAAGATATGAAAGGAAAAAAAAGTTCAAGTTCAAATTAAAAGTTAAGGGCGCCGTGGCGTCGGCATTGGTTTGAACAGGTTTCACGAAATTAATATTTCAAGGGCGTGAATAACCAGTTTGACCTTAGCCATTTTCAAGGCTCGGCGACTCATTTACCACCATTTTTGAAGCACAAATGGCTAGTTCCGCCATTTCCAGACCTCGATTGGTTTGTCTAGCTCAGGTTTAGGGCGGGATTAGCCAGTCAAGCAATTTTATACCACATGCAGTATAATCAGTTTAATGATCGTGGGAAGGGGGGGGGGTCGATCAGTTGGTCTGTTGAGGAGAACGGATAATGCTGGGGCCGCAAACGCTAGAGGCCAGTTCGATAAACTGGCCTTTCAAGCGCGAATGTATACAACCTCTGTAAGACGCAAATGATCAGGTTGGCCATTTTCAGAGCGTGAATTGCCAGTATGAGTACGTCAATTTTAGAGCGTAGAGAGTTTTGATATTTTTAGAGTACAAATCGAAAATTTTGGACTTTTCAAAACTTGGAGGCTCAGTTTTGACGTGCGAATAGTCGATTTTTCTCATTTTTAGAACAGGCGTCATCGGTTTAGCCCTTTAGCGTAGCGGGAATCGTCAGTGTAACTTGTAGATCTAGCTTCACCTCGCGATAATGCCGATGAGGGGCACCGGGAATGGGCCCGAAATGCATCCATTAAAAAACACAATGTATGTTTCAAAAAAGTATATGGTCTACAAGTCGAAACAACAGCCAAAAAAAGTATGAACAAAGTCCGAAACTCGTCAGTATAACCATTTATAGGTCACACATGGAGTCAGTTTTGCCAATCTCACGGCGCAAATCCTGAGTTTCGCCATTTTAGGGCCCGAATATTTAGATTTGCCGTTTTTATAGAGCGGGAATTAGGATGACCGGACGTCCTACCTTTTTAGAGCGTTCGGGTACGTCCGGGCTCACTTTTCAGATGTCTGGTGAGAGGTCAGGATTGTCCTTTTTTCTGTCCTACTTTTCAGTATCTAATGAGGAAGTAACACATTTTCCTAAATCATGCTGTCGTGATAGCTTGGGTACCAAAACTCATGAAAACACGATCCGTTCAAATAAAATCAGGCCCTATATTTTTTTATTAATTTTTAAAACTATTGGGTTGTGGGACCCATTTGAAATAGGCTAGATAGACTAATGACGTAATAATAGCATTCGCGTGACCTCCACAATAGCTTCCCACAAATCAAACAATAGGACTTAAGAGAATTGGTAGGACAAGAAGGGGCAAGACATGATAACATCAATGATGCGGAGGGGTGGGAGGGGTCACAACCCCTTAATCACGTCACGAGTCACAGACCGGCCGTTTAAGGTAACAAAAAAAATTGACAAGTTTAATTAATCCGCTATAAATCGAAATCAATCATTTACGCACTAATATTCAATTCCTGGTCATATTTAGTCATTGTCTTTAGAAAAAAAATGTTTCCAGCGATTTTTATTTTTTATGTTACTTCCTCATTGTAACGTCATGTGGGTCCAACTTCAACACCATTTTCGCCGATTTTCGCTCTTTCAATACTAAACTTAGCGAATAATTCAAGTTCGAATTCCGATTTCGTGGGGTTTGTTATTTCAAAAATCGAATTTTGTAGGTTTTGCTCTTTCAAAAAACAATTTCGTTGACTTTCACTCTTTCAAACTCCAATTTCAAGGGGGGTTTGCCTTATCAAAAGCCAAATTTCGTCGCTTTAGCTCGTCAAAACACCAGTTTCGCAGGTTTGACAAACTAAATTGACGATAAACGAACTAGAAAAAAGAAAAAACAATTCTAATGACTTTGGTTCTTCCAACCTCAATTTTTCCACGGATTTTTCGCTGTTCCACAACCATATTGTCACGGATTGTGCTCTTTCAAAACCAAATTTCCCGGATTTTTGTCACTTCAAACCCAGATTTTGCGAATTTTCGTTCTTTCAAGAACGAAATTTCTTTGGCAGGAATCGTCTTTTTATGTGTTTTCAGGGCGCGAAATCGTCAGCCCTGGCTTTTTAAGGGCGCGAATGGTCAGTTCAACAGTTTTTAGGACGCGATTGGTCCGTCGTCAAGCCAAAAGCGTGAATGGTCAGTGTGACCATTTTCAATTCGCCATTCGCAAGCTGATTGGTCTATTGACTCAGGCAAGTCTAGGCACCGTTTTCTATCAGCACCGGGTCGTCGTAAAGAGAGTTGAAGGGCTTAGACGCGGCCTAATATCGCATCATATCCGGTTTGTTGAGGAGGGGAGGACACATCGTCCACGGGGAAATTTGTTGCCGCCAGATAACTGAAAATTAGTCTTTTCGGAAAACCTGACCACACGGTTTTGTCCAATTTAAAATACGGGGTAGGATTAAGGCATATTTGAAGCCCGTTTTAGCTGTACACGATTTATATGAATGCTAAATGATGCTACAGGATACGTTGTCCACGTCAGTATTGAATATCATACATTTTGAAAAACTCTTCTCTCCCCTGCACTAAAGAAGCTAAAAAGCTAAAATATTGTTTATTCGACGCTTTGGGGTCAACATCGACGGGTTATGCAACTTTTTTCGAAAATGTATCTGTCCAACTTGTCTCGATGATGGATTTTCAAGCGTTTAACCTCCCGTATTTTACAACGATTTACCCCCAAAAACCGCCTCTTCCTCCTCACATTTTCATATGAAGCCTAACGGCTTGCCCCCACCACCGCCGCCACCACCCTGGGAGTCTAACCGAATTGGGTGGAGCTGAAGGCGCAATAATACGGGTCATTTGAAACACCGGCACTCAACCCCCTCCTCCCCACCATCACACGATCCCAATCTACCATCCTGTCTGTCACTTCTATTGGTATGGTAAGAATGGTTTGGTGGTGCCGGGGGGGGGCGAGGGGATTGGTTTCGTGACACGGAATAGTCCTCCCCCGCCCTCCTCCAACCACCGAAAAACCACCGCAAATGACTTCTGTTAAGGAGTATAGTGGCGAAAGGCGATGTCGGGTAAACCCCTTATTTCTAAATACACTTGAAATGAAGGAAACCACTTATTCCTTGACTTTTGTGGGGGCCTCTATGGGGTCACGTGGTCGTAAACCGCGGTGGTGTTGGTGGGTGCGACTACGTGAAGCATTTCAAAAGTGATGCGACTATAGTCATAAAACGGCGACCTCCGAAGTTGTAAACCCTACAGTTGTGGGGGGTGGGGGGGTTGAGGGTTAACGGTGTGTTTTCGTGAATGGGTCGACGAGGTGAGAAAGTGAGCGCGGGGGCGTCGCGAGGGAAATCAATACAAAGGGCGGGGGCTTCTCACGCCTTTTTCTCTCATTAGTTTGTGTGCCACGGTTGAAAAGTGCTGGAAAAGTGGTTGTGGAGGGGGGGCAAACCGGCAACGCTCACGGCTCAGTGGGAGGAGGAGGGGTGCACACCCCAGTTTTGTCTGTTTGTTCCTCTCCTCTCCCCTCCCCTCTTTTCGTCATCCTGAGATTGTTTGACAACCGTTTTTCACCCTTGTCTTTACCCCTCCCCCCCGTACACTGCCACTACCCACTGCCACAACACACTTAACACAGCGACATCCATTTCCGCCTTCGTCCAACAAGTATTTCATCACCACCAACCTATTTTTACGGTGCCTATAATCAAAATCCCACGCCCACAATCATACACCAAACTTTTTGTTTGTTAGCATACCCGAGTTGACTTCCAGAACAGTAAAAATAAAGACGGAACAGCACGCCCTAATAATCATTGTTTCGTCTCTTGTCTCTGACTACGAAATAAAAGAGGATTTAATACTGAAATTCGCATAAAACGATATACCCCGGATGTCTCGTTTTCCAACGAAGAATTTCTTCGCTTTGGCGGGGGGGAAGTCTCTCTTTTATGGAAACGACTGTGCAACAGTTGTCGGGATTTCGCGCATTATTAACCTTTTTGAATAATATCCAAAGACAGTACGCTCTGGTATTTTTTTTTTATTCGCCCCCACCGCCCTTGTTATAAAGAAAAACGCAGAGAATGTCTCCAATTACCTTCTTTCAGAAGGTGAAGCATAGAAATCTAAATCGTGGGAGAAAATGTGAAACAAAACGAACAAAAATTAAACCCATTTTTCACTCTTATTCGAGCATCATTTTTTTTTTTTTTTTTCTCGAGTCAATAATCATTATCACGGGAAATGCGGCGAGAGTAACGGAGGGAAAGTTTGTCAAACTCATTTTACGCGGCGGTGGCAAGGGCTTCAAGAGGAGATGGGAAGGGCAACCTAATTAGTCATCGCGCCAATAGGTTCAATCTGTCTCTAGTCAAGAGAGATGGAGAGTGTTTTGGATGACTTTATAAATTGGAAAGGAATGGTTGCATCATCTATAACTTCGTCTAAGTATAACCGGATGGGGGCGGCCACAAAGTGAGAGGGGTGCGGTGGCTTTCCCCCCTGGGCTCCAGCGGGAAGAGTGGAATGGGACAGCTGCCATTACACGCGGATTTGGACACAGAATCCCAGATTCAATCCCTCATAGTCATATTCAACTATATTGACTACATCCCACTGTCACCAACGACTGAGTAGGTACATTGATCCATCAGGATGCTCTGTTTGCTTCACTTAGTGGACAGACTCCACAGTGGCTTAGGAATTTTTGAACCACGTGGTCAAGGGCCTTATTCACTAACTTTTTTCATCATTACTTTTTTCAGAAAACCCTTAATTTCATGAATGAGATTTCAATGTTTCTACGAAAGCAAAGTTTATATATCGTTAGGGTGCGTTCATTGTGAGTCACCTTCACTGCGATACCTCGATGAGCGATGCCCCGATGAAACAGCGATGAGGAACAAACATCAATAATTGTATGGGGCTGTTCATAGTGAAGCACCTTCACTCCGATGTGTTCTTCGATACCTCGCGACTTTCATCGATGATTAGAACCTTATGGTTCCTCGACCCCCCTCTTGTCCATTGCCTTTTTTTCTTCTTTTTTTTTTTCAAAATAAGGGTTAAAGCTTGAAAGGGACAGGCGTGCGTGACTTTCGTAAATTGTGTGAAGGTGGACTTTGAAAGAGTTTGAAAAAAAAAAAAAGGCAATTGTCAGGAGGGGGGTCGAGGAACCATATGGTTCAAATCATCGATGATAGTAGCGAGGTTGCGAGGTATCGAAGATCACATCGCAGTGAGGGTGCTTCTCTATGAACAGTCCCATAAAATTACTGATATTTGTTCTTCATCGCTGTTTCATCGGGGCATCGCTCATCGAGGTATCGCAGTGAAGGTGATTCACTTTGAACGCACCCTTAGAGAATAAGGCCCCAATACAATCAAAAACAACAACTTTTCTATCAGAAAAGTACGGCTAACTATCTGGAAATTATCAATTCCACCTCATTCCGTCAAAAGCCGATGATTCAGTCGATAAAACTAGCTGATGGTTATTCCTGTGGAATTGTGTCTCCAAAATTCGATACTGACGTCACCATGGACGACACCATCATTCGGCGAGGACAATTTTCAAGGTGTTACCACGGGTGATGCGCCTTTGAGCGGCCAACCCCCTCCACCCCCAACGCGGGAATCCGTGGGAACGGCTCGTTTACTCGAGAGGTCCCCTTGTTGACACGCGGATATGTCCACTGGAAAATTGAACTCAGTAGGTACTTTGTTCACTACTTGGGCTTCAGATTGTACTTTGAGTTGGGGTTTAAATGGAATACTCGGCGTTTAAATTGTAAATTTAACCACGGAATCCTCCTTTCAGACCAAAAAGAAGTAAAGTCCAAAACTTTTGGAGTTATTTTCTAAAAGTCGTGAGATTTGAGCCACGAACTCATAGTTTCTGAGACCCTCGGACCGCGTTCAATTCGTAAACATCACCCCCAAAAGAGCCGTCAGCACCACTTAAAATGGCCAAAAAATGAGCGTGTTAGACGGGTTGCTCATGGCTTCTGCCCAATTTGCCCGACTCTTGAGTGCAGTACCGGCCTTGGACATTTGACGCCCCCTGGGCGAATCTTTCACCAGCGCCCCCATAAAGCCACCACCGTACAGAATAGGCCGCAAATTCGTGATTTTTCTCAATATTTGAAATAAATTAGCGCTTTTTCCTATTTGGCTACGAAGTTGTCTCTACTGGAAACCGTGGCTAGCCATTTTGCCATTTCTTCTAATTCTGTGAATTAGCAAATGTTCTAAAAATTAACCCCCCAATCAGCCATTTTTCTTTATTTTAGCCCCAAATTAGCGTTTTTCCTCATTTTAGCCGCTAATTATAGACTTTTATACATTTCAGTCACGAATTAGACTTTTTCCCCAATTTTCACCGCGAATTACCGAACGATTTTTCTGAAGTTGGCCACGGATTAGCGATTTTTTTCACTTTCCGGCACGAAGTTACCTTCTCAGGAACCGCAAATTGGCGTTTTCTCCATTAAAACCAGCAATTCGTTTTTTCCTTAATTATTTAACTCTTCTTCTGACTTTATCGGTGAATTAGCGATTTTTTCCGTAAAGTTAGCAATTTTTCTCATTTTATAAGTAAACTAGTCGCGAATTTTCACTATTGTTGCCGTGAATTAGCAGTTTTTCTTAATTTTATCTGCGAATTAGCGATTTTTTTCGGTTTCAGCTATATGATTTAGTTTTTTCCCCATCAGTTTGAGCCACGAAATTGCCTCCCAGAAAGCTTAAAGGTGGAAAAGTGAGGATTTCCCTCACCCCGGACTCAGGTTGGAATGAAACATTGCAGGTGATCAGCAAAGAGTGACCAGTGAATATTCGATTTAGCCTAAAAAAGCGCTATTCTGAAGGATCACGGAAATCACGCCTTCTGAGGGGTAATTTCGCGGATAAAATAAAAGAAAATACGCTGACCCCCACAGTTTCTTCAATTCCTTGAGGAGGAGTTGTACATGTGTTTCCTCAACCCCCCCCCTCAAATCGTACCTCGCCTACTAGCCGTTACGTAAATTGTCGCAGTACTTCTGCACCAATCCTGGATTTTAAGGTCTCAATTTAATCTCCAGATAATTCCGCACTCCCGATAAATCTTCATTTTTCATATTTCACCCTTGAAACAACTATAAAACCCACTTAAACTTTTACCTTCAAAATTCGAGCTCTTCCGACCTTAAAATCTAGGATTGGCACAGAAATACAGCGATAATTTACGTAACGCCGAGTAGGTGAGGTATGATTGGAGGGGGGTCGAGGAAACACATGTACAACTTCCCCTTAAGCGGATAAAGACGAGAAGGAGCACTAATATGCTGTTCTTGGGGCAAGTATACGCAGCAAGAAATTTGGAATAAGCGCTAATATTTGTGGCTCAAACTGTGAAAAAGCGGTATCTCGATTAAACATCCTGGCCGAAATTGAGAAAAAACGCTGAATCACGGTCTGTATAGATATGCCACTTCATTGCTAAAATGAATAATAAAAAAAAACGCACATTTTCTGTTCTCTAGTAAAATTTACATTATGTGCCCTGGTTTTTGCCTTTTTTCAAGGGCAAAAAGGGTATCAAAAAAAGCTTAAAAAGGCAAGAAAAAACGCTAATTCGAGGCTATAAAAGTGAGGCAAAAGTCACGGCTATTATTGAGCAACAAACAAACAAAAAGAACAAACAAATAAAAGAAAACACTAATTTGGGGCAAATTCGCAACTGGCAATCGCAAATCGAAATGGCGAAAAATCGCCCGTTTGCGGATACAAAATGGAAAAGCCACTAATTCGCCGCTAAATTTGCAACAAAAAACGCTAATTCAAGGCTGACATTTAGAAGAACCGCTAATTAGCAGCTAAAATTGGAACAAACACTAACCCACGGCAAAAATTAAGAAAATCGATAATTAAATAATTGCTAAAATTCAGAAAAATCGATAATTCGCTAATGAAATTGACAAAAAGCGCTAATTAGAGATTAAAATTGGGACAATACTAATTCGCGGACAAAACTAAAAAGGATTGCTAATTAATTTGCGGTTTTCTCCAAAAATCGCTAATTTTAAGGGTGAAATTGGAAAAAACCGCTAATTCACCGATAATATCTGGGAAAAACGTTAATTCGCGGATACAACTGAAAAAAATCGGCTAATTCACAGCTAAAAATGAGAAAAACGCTGATTCAAGGCTGAAATTCCGGATAACACAAATAATAACATGTAACTTCTGAAAGGCTAAAACTGAGAAATAGCGCTAATCCATAGCTAAAAATGAATGAAAAAAAAAAGTGATATTGCGGGAACACAATAAAGTTCATACACACCGCTAATTTGCGGTCATACTATTGATAAAATCACTATTTAGCGAGGCTGAAATAAAGATAAATTTGCAGGTCAAAGTGAGAAAGAAGAAGAAATTTCCCCAGCAAAAGAACGAGAGTGAGAAATAAATAAATAAATAAATAAAAAAGGAATAAAAACTCTAATTCGTTGCTGAAACGGTAAAGAATCGCTAATTTGCAGTAAAAGTTTAGGAAAGCTCCAATTCATGGTAAAAATTGAGAAAAATCACTAACGTAAGAAGGAAAAAAACGCTACTTTGCAGCTGAAATTATTCACCGCTAATCCACGGAAAAAAATTGAGAAAGTCGCTAATTAAATAATTGCTCAAATTTAGAGGAATCACTAATTTACTAATGAAATTGACAAAAAGCGGCACTAATTAGCGATTAAAATTGTGGTAATCATATAATTCGCTGAAAAGACTGGAAAGAATCGCTAATTAATTCACGGATAAAATTTATGAAAACGCTAATTCGTGGCTAAAATTTAGGAAAACTCAAATAATCCATGGCTGAAAGTGAAAAAAAAAAAAAAAAAAATCGGGGCCAAAATATGTATTGTTCATAATTAGCGAGGCTGAAATTAAGATAAACGCTAATTCGCAGCTCAAAGTGAGAAAAGTTGCTAATTCACTGATGAAAATGTATATAATCGCTAATTTTCAGTAAAAATTTAGGAAACCTCCAATTCATGGCAAAAATTGAGAAAAATCACCAAGATGGGATAAAAACGGGCGCCCGGCTCGCTCCCCCCCCCCTTCTTAAAGCCGACACTGCCAGTGTGGGCCACCGAGGACCATTTGAGTCGAGGATCTTCTTTTTTGGACTTCAGGGTTGTAAATTGCGTGGCTGGAAGAATTATTCAGCCCCCCCCCCCGGAAAATTGGCCAAATGGGCCTAAAAACAGTGATGGAATTACGAGGGGAGAACTCCTTCAACTGCTCGTCTGATTGAAAGTTTGTTTACACTGTCGGACTTTTGGTGTCATGGAAATCCCAAGATTTGCAGTTCACCGCAGAGCGGCCCAGTGTCGGGCAAATGCGTCGTCGAAGCTACTTTCTTTGACTTGAGGGCTATCGGAAGCTAAGTTGCTGATAATGGCACATTGACCGCGATAATTTAGTAATTACCAATGAAACTGAATCGCATTGTGTCAAAAAACTGACTTATGTCACCCATTTTGGGCCTTCATCGGCGTACCATTGGACAATTTTCACCAAAAAATAGCCCAATCTATACTAAATTTCAGGAAATGGTGCCCTAAACAAACAGAAAATCACAAAATACTGCAGATCGCAGTAAACAGAATTGGTGTTACGGATTTGTGTAGCCTACCCTGACTCGAGCCGGGTGGGATGCACGCAAGAAAACGTGGCGAATCGGAAAAAGGGAGCCGAGAATCCCCAAACACCTAACTGAAAAATGTTCCCCCTGCCTTTTTTGGACGATTATTCTCTTTGCAATCCCCCCTCCATTTGGATGAGGATTATCGTTAGTCATAAAATCACTTTGGTGATTTATTAAAACAACGTTTTCGAAGCTTCGCTCCTCTAAAATACGTTGCCCAACTGCCAGCATCCAACGTGTTCCCCCACAGCCGCCTAATCGTCGCCCATTCATCGGTCGTTTTAGTCTGATCTTGTTATTAGGAATTCCCTTTTTTTTTACTTCCTCAAACTCTTTTGGAACGTGAAATCAAAACAAACGAAGCGATATCGTTTGAGCATCAACCTTCCCCCGTCAGATTGAAATTTTAACTAAGCTACCCTCCCCTCCCTCACTGCTGTTGGTCTTCCTTCCCGTGAAGCCCTTGAATTTTTTTTTTGTCTAAATAAAAGCCCCGGCTTTTTAGCAGCTTAAAACTGGAGTGTTTATGAAGAAGAAGTAAGAGAGAGAGAGAAGAATGAAAAATAAACAAGCAAATGGGTCGGAAAAAAATAAAACAACACCAGCAACACTCCTGCCGCGAGGTCTGCATGCGGAAACCCTAAAAATGAATTACATTTTTGCCCCGGAAATTCTCAGATGTGGAGGGGAAGCGAGGGGGAACACAGAGTGTGCGTGTGTGGTTTTTTTTTTGTTTCGTCTTTCGCTATTAATCTCTCTTTCTCACACACTCTCACTCTCTTTCTGTCTCTCTCTCTCTCTCTCTCTCGTGCGTACAATCCGTTTTAACTCTGGAGCTGTCTAATCCCGTATGTGTACCGCGCCCTTTCTTTTTAGAGCGAAAAAAAATGGTGAAACGCAACGATTTTTTATTAATTGATTTTTATAATCCTCACCCACTGAATTCCCACCGTGTCCCCACGGCACGACCACCGTTAGTGCTGAGTTTGAACAAAAATAAAACTAAAAATAGGGACGATAAAAGGCATAATCATAATTGCCCGTTGTAAGTGGCCAACCATTAGGCACTCGGCCAAAAGAAAATTCAAAGTCGAGTCTTCTCTGTTCAGGATATGAAAGAATGAAGTATAAAACTGAGTGTTGGTTGGAGGAGGGGGGACGGAGTACAAATTGAAATTACCCCCCTTCATCTCCTTTACTATTACTCTTTCTCATTTTTTTTTTTTTTTTTTTTTTATAATAAGAAGGGCTTTTCTTGGCTATCGGGTTTCTCTCTCAAAGGGCTCGGCTAATTCCATTTTTTTTTTTTTTTTTTCCTTTACTTTAGCTAACTTGCAGTCAGTTACCGGTGTAATACCACAGTCTTAATAGAAAATTGTGTTTAAATAGTGTGGGAGGGGGGTTGTCTAAGAAAGTGGATGGAAAAAGTAATTTACTCCCCTAAATTTCAGAACAAAGTTTCTCTCTTCAGAAGAGATTTTTCTCTGTTAATGATTTTTTTCAATTTTTTTTCATTCAACTGCTCTACTGCCTAGGGCTTCCTTTCATTTATATTTTAGCGTGTAAATCTGATCATTCTCTCTTCTCTCACACGCTCTTTTTTCCGTCTTTTTTACTTTTTCCTCCTGTACGTGAATGTTTCACAGCTTCAAGCGTTGCTAAATAATGTGAGAGCCTGCCATGAAAATAAATGGAATTACTTACGACTTTACTACTCCGGGGTAAAGTAATTAGCCCCCCTCCCAGCTGTCACCCACCCACGCCCTTTTCACAATGGACCAGCTCTTTTCATAATTTATTATTATACGAGGAAGGTACCAAGGTAGAGGGAGGGGAGCTTCTAGTGAAATGGTTTCGAGAACTGGGTGGGCGTACACCGGCAGAAAGAGTTTTAGAGACACGTTTTTCTATAATGTTTCAAATATTACGCGAAACAGCTCGCGAATAGCTCGAAACATTTTCTCAGTCATGAACAATGGCAGAGATGAGACTCCGCCAAAAACGAGCGAGCGTCTTCTCGTTTAATTTCAAAAATATAAATATTTCATCGCGAAGAGATTTCCATTTATAATTTCAAACGAATCATATTTTGCTGGTGATTTTTTTTTTCACCATAAAAAACGTCGATAGTTCCTAATTTAATCCCCCCCTCCCGCAGGGTTTCCTTCCCGGGAAATTCACGTCACCTTCCGTTAAATCATTCAATAGACTCAAAACGAAGAGCCTTTCCAACGTGGAACGTATTTATTATTAATGGGAAAGTCCCTCTAGCTCCTACTATGATCGATTTCTCCTTACGCGGTGGCTTAACCAAGTTGAGACAATTTTCTAAACTCTTAAACCGTTAAGTTCGTTCTTAAGAGTAACTCAAAAATTAAAAGGGTAAATTTTAGCTGTCTTGTCTGTTCATGAGCCGATTCCACTGGTCACCTAAAGGCTTGTGATGATGATCTTCATGGCGGGGGTAGTACGAAGGGGTGCTATAATTTTAACACGGCGTTATCCTATCACAATTAAAATGATTGTCACGTGGATACCAGCCGTGTTATTTTATTTAACACTCCTTCGTATTTGAGCCTCTACAGCAAAATAGTCGTCGTGTTTTACAGGCTTCAGGCTATACAGTCTCTCGCCGCTAACGACTTTACTGAGGGCTGAATGAGCGGGAGAGGGGGTGCAGCGAACAGTAGTCTCTATCGAAGGCACTCGCCCTTTCACCCAATCAATGGCCAAAAATTGTGGCTATTTGACTTACAGATCGCCGAATCGGAAGTATAGCCCTTAGGACAAAACAAGAAGTCGGAGATCGAGATTCCACCCTGGAAATTACGAGGCCTAAGCCCAAAATGGGGAATGAACCCAGGCTCAAAAACAACCCCCATGCGGGAAATGTAACAAAGGTTTCGCCAACAATGCCTACCGCATGTGATGCGTTAAGTGTGAGCTCACTTTCCATCTACCGTGTGTCAATTTTAATGTTGAGGATTATAAATATTTCAAAAATGATTAGCTACCGTGGAGCTGCGCGTCCTGTGAGGCGGACGCCAGGGCGTCTAAGACGGATAATACCTCTGTTAGAAGCTTGGGCACACCTTCGCAGGCTGTTGGCGTTCAGGATGGGGACTCCGTTCCGAGCATGATGGCGATGATGGTCAAAATGGAAAAGAATTTGGTTGCTTCTCAGGAGAAACTACTGAATAATTTTGAGTCAAAGCTGATATCGCTAGTGAAGGAATGCCAGGCTGCTGTTGTACAGGTGAGTGACAAAATCACGAATTTAGAGGCTGTAGAGTAGTAGGGTGTGTCTGGGAGTGCTGTATCGCCCACCTCATGGCGCTTTTTCTGATGGTCTTCCGGCGGCGCTTTTTTCAGTGGTGCCTCGTTTTCGGAATGTTATTCTGTGGTTATTCTCCTTGGAGACGCCAATGTGAACTTTATGACACATTCCCCTGACCTTGTTTATTTCACGCGACTGCTTAGCACGTTTAACATGAGTGTACTTCCTTATAACCCGACATACCGTTTTTATAATGGTGAGTCACTTCTGGATTTTGTTGCTGTTCCGGACACTCTCGTTCTTGATGGTGATGGTTTTGGTCAGGTTCGTTTGCCTGCGATCTCTGACCATGATCTTTTGTATTTTTCCTTTCCGTTTGTGAGCGACATCCGGGGGGCCTCCGCGGAGGGAGTCACGGTTTTGTCAGGAATTGGGCTCGGGCGAACTGGGGAGCGATTCATGAGGCGCTTGATAGGGATGATTGTTCGGATTTGATTTCCATGGAGATTTTGGACGATAAGGTTGACTTGTTTGCCCGGAAACTCCGCTCGCTCATTGATTCGTACGTCCCTTTCAAGAGAGCAGGTGGGCGTAAGTCGGCCTCTCCTTGGATTACGGCAGCTATACGAGAGAAAATTAAGGTTCGCGAGAGACTGCGGAGATCACTTCGTCGAAATGATTTGGCTGATGTGAGAGATCGGTATCGGCGAGTGAGGAACGAGGGGAGGTTGATTCGGGACGGTAAGCGTGTTTTTTCGTGGATGGCGGTGGTCAGAGAGAAAAGTGGAGGTGCCTCCGGGAGTTGGGTGTGGGAAAAGCCCGTGGTGGACTGACCTCCCTTCCGTGCTCGGTTGATGTAATTAATCGGTATTTTGCTTCTTCCGGCTCCGAGCCGTCTAGTGCTTTCGCTCCTATTCCTTCGTTCGAGTTTGATGACAATCGTTCCTTCTTCGGAGATGTTTCGGTTGATGACGTGGTCGATTCAATGCGGCTCTCGAAGTCCGATGCTAAAGGGGTAGATGTGGTGGGTATGTTATTCATTAAAAGATTTTCCACCGAGCTTTTGCCTGTTCTTGTGCACTTGTTCAATTGGCCGCTTCAGGGAGGTGAGTATCCCAGAGCTTGGAGGGTGGCAAAGGTCCCCCGCCCGAGTTCGGCCTCGGACTTCCGCCCGATTTCATTGTTGCCAGCCGTATCAAAGATGCTAGAGAGGATCGTGCATTATCAGTTGGTCTCGTTCCTGGAGAGGACGGACCGTTTGGACCCATTTCAGTCGGGGATTCGTTCAGGGTTCAGCACGCAAACGGCGTTGGTTAAGATTACCGAGGATGTGAGGCAGGCTATCGACCGTAGGCATGTCACTGCATTAGTACACTTTGATTTTAGTAAAGCCTTTGACAAAGTCGACCATAGTATCCTATTGTCCAAAGCAGCGGGTGTGCTTTCCTGGCTGAGGAGTTACCTCGCGGGGCGAAGCCAGTATGTTGAGGGGTCTGATTTGCTTGAGGTTTCCTCGTTGCTCGAGACACTTTCTGGCGTTCCACAGGGATCGGTTTTGGGGCCTCTGCTCTTCGCCATCTACCTTATCTGAATTTCCGATTGTTTGACCCATTGCCGTTACCACCTCTTCGCTGACGATCTCGTCATTTATTTTTCTTTTGAGCCAGCCGAAGCTGTTAGTGCTATTTCAAAGGTGCAGGGGGACATTAATGCCTTGCTGGATTGGGCAGCTGCCCACAAAATGATCTTGAACGAAGGTAAAACCAAGGCTATCATATTTGGCTCTTCGAGGTATATGAGCATGCTCAGGAGGAGGGATTTGCCGCAGTTGGTGTTGGGGGAGGTCTCTATACCTTGGATGGAGAGCGTCAGGTTGCTGGGCGTTACATTAGATTCAACGTTGTCCTGGAGGGAACACGTTATTGATGTTTCGAGGCGGACTTTTCGTAGTTTCGTTCATCTTCAGACTATCCGTGATTTTCTTTACCGGACGGCCCGTCGTGATCATGTTCGGTCTCTTATTTTACCTATTTTCGATTATGGATGCCTGGCTTTTTATCGTCTGGCGAGCGAATTGGATTTGCTGTTGTGCCGGACGCTCAATGCATGTATTCGGTACATTTTTGACCTCAGTCTTGACACCCACGTGACCCCTTACTATACCCGCCTGGGGTGGCTTTAAGCCCTCTCAGCGCCCCCTACAACGGGCAACATAGGCCCCAGCCCCCTCCGCGCCAACCAGGCGTGGGAGAAGGACCGCTCCCGACTAGCGCCGGGTCCAGCGTAGGGCCCTCCACTCCCCATTCCCGATGGCGTAAGTCGTCAAAGAACCCGCAGCGGCGCAGCACGTGATCAGCGGTCTCGTTCTCGTCACCACGAGGGCACAAAGGAGAGTCCCGCCGCCGGACTAGCCACAACTTGGCGTTGAACGATCTATGGCCGGTGAGGATCGAGGTGGCCGCGTGTTCAGGAATGAACCACCTGGCCGCTGCCAACCGACTCCGCACGTCGGGCAAGAAGCCGAACAAACGCCTACCAGTCGTACTGTCAGCCCAACGCCCCTGCCAGGCCTCCACCACCAAGCCATCGAGGAGGCGAAGTGCCCCCGGCAACCACCCTCCCGACACCAAAGGTGCAAGACGGTCCACCCAGTCCTCCCGACACCCCACCAGCCCCAATGAGTTGTAGATGGCCCGGCACCTGTGCACCCAGGCGTCTAGCAGGAGATCAGCCGGAGGCATCCCCGCCATGACCTGAAGGGCGTCTGAGCTGACAGTCCTGTACGCCATAAATACCCGGATCAAGGCCTGCCGCTGCAGGCTGACGACTCTCGCTCTCTGGGGATCTCCTCAAAATGTAGCCAGTACCTAGGCCGTCGCCGGGTCGTACCTGGCCTGAACCACATCGTTGGCCCAGATTCCCCAGCAGAGCCGGTCCCCTCGTTCACCTCGACCCATTAGCCGCGACTGGTGGCCAGCCAGTCGCCCCAAGAGACACCACGTGGAGATGGGCCTCATGAGCTGAGGATGTTGGCTTGCGCCATGGACCGAAACCGGACAGGGACGGAGTCCCTGAAGTGAAACTCAGCTGAAATTGATGATTTGCGAACACCTAGAAATTCATTTTGGTCTGACCTAACAAGTCCAAGGACGTAGCTTGGAGTGAGCGCAGCCTGGAATTTGCCCCTTCAACAGGCTGATTGACAATAAAATTGAACATTTTGGCCTAGACAAAAAAAAAAAATCTTCTAATTCCACTTGAAAAAAGAGATTTCCCACAGAAAAACTGTTTTTTTCTTTAAGTCGTGCCTTTGAGGCTAAAATTGAGGAAAAACGCTCATTGACAGCTATAATGTTTTGATAAATTGCTGTCAAAACTAATATTAAGACAACCCGCTAATTTTCGCTAATTAATTTAGGACAAAGTGCTAATGAACGACTAAAATTGAAACAAAAGGCTAATTCACATCAGTTGAAATTGTGACAAAGCGCTAATTCGCGGCTAACTTGGAGAAAAAGGGCTCGTTCACCGCTAAAATCGTGAAAACGTACATACGCGGTTTGTGGAGGCAACTTCATCTGGGTAACCCATCGGAAAAAAACTTCTAAATCATGGTTTAAAAAGTGGAAAACATCGCTGGTTCGCCGCTGAAATTGTATAAATCGATTTTTGTGGTGTTCGTGGGTCGAATCCGCGACACTAAAATTAAGAAAAAGCGCCAATTCATGACTAGAATTGTGAAAAAGTGTTAAACTAGAGAACTAGAGAAGTGTTAAAGTGTTCTACATCATTTGAAGCTGAATATCAATGAATTTACCCGTGACATGAACATTTTCGAGTCTTAATGTTTTCAAAACTGCAAGTTTAGGGTCTTAATTTTCAATTTAAGAAAAAAAATTATGATTCGGGCCTTTTCTGTGACGGCGGAACTCAGGTTTGCCGGAGCCGGCCCTGTTGGGACCAACGCTTGACTATATTTTCCTGGCTAAATTTCCACATTCGGCGTCATTGGAACTGCACGGCGTGGAGCGAGGGTCAGCGAAGAGGCGAGAGCGTCACGCGTGTCTTCTGCTGCTGCTTCTGCTGCTGTCTCCTCCGCAGTTTCACTCTGGAATGGAGCAGCCAACACCGCTGATGTCGCTGAAAGAAAACAAATCCGAGCGTTGCTGTGGTTCGTAAGTATACTTATGTAGACGCAGGTCCAGGATTTGCTCAGTGGAGGGGAAAATTGTGCGCATCGCTCTACTAAAAATGTCTTGTCAGCTATTTACTCCCTAAAACAGCTATTCCTGCAACAGAAATAGCTAAACTGACAATAATAACGCTGCAAAATGGTAAAACTGAAAATTTACGCATTGCTGAAAATGGCTAAACTGGCCATTCACGCCTTCGCACCCTAAAAACAGCTAAAATTATGATTCCTGCCCCGAACATTGTAAAATCATCCATTCACCGTACTATGAATGGCCAAACTGACCATTCACCACGCTTTGGCTTGACGGTACTATTTGCTCCCTAAAAAAAAAAAAAAAAAAAAAAGACTTTAAGAGCCCTAAAAATTGACAAACTAACGATTCGCGCCCCCAAAATGGCTAAACAGGTGGTTCCTGCCCTGAAACCGGCAAAACTGACCATTCGCTCTGTAAAAATGGCTTGATGGACTATAGCACCAGAAAAATCGTAAAACTGACTGTTTGCATCCACAAAATGGTTGAACTAACGACTGACGCCTTGAAAATTACTGAACTGAGATCGTGTCCCAAAATTTATCAAGGGCCTCCACAGTGGCGTTTCAAAATGGCCTCGTTTGCTGAGGCCCAAAAATGACGGAGAGCCCTAAAAATATCACACGTTCGGTACTGTTTACTCCCTTGAAATGAACATATTGGCAATGTGCGCCGTAAAAATGGCTAAACTGGTTATTCCACGCACTAAAATTGGAAAAACGGACCCCTACGCGGCCTATAAATGGTTAAACGGACGATTCACCAGATTATAATTAATTCATATCCTGAAAAAATGGCGAAATTAACCATAATATAGGGCGCCGGGCTCCGAACGGGCTCATACGTCAAACCCTAATCCAACTATGCACTTTACAAGTTCACACCCGTACTACGGTTTCGGTCGGTGCGAGGTTTGTTGAACGCACACTGCCAGGAACGCCTACACGTAACCGAGTGCACCGTGTCATAGTTCGCCGCTGCCTTATAGCGAAATCGGCAATAGCTATAGATTCGAACCCAGGCCCAAAATGAGTTGCGAAGCGAGTATTGTATCGCGATTCGCGCGACCATTATGGCCAAAATGAGCCTTCGCGCCTTGAAACTGGTCTAAACTGACGATTTGTGCCCTATATATAGTAAAACTGGCTATCCACGCCCTTCAATGGCATATTTGTACAGTTAATTCTCGCTTAAAAATGGCCAAATACTGTTCATTTGCTTGCAGAGGCTACACATGCTGTTAATGACAATTCGCGCCTTCAAAGTGACTATCTGCACCCAAACAATGGCCAAACGTGGGCCATTCGCACCTTAAAACGATAAACTGACCTCTACCGTTTTGCACAGAGCATGAGCCATCCTTACCTTACCAGCTGATCGACCCCTCCACCCGCCACTCGTACCGTTTTGGTTACATGCACCCTAAGGACTGGATTCTGACTTGACTGGCTAATCAAGCTCTAAAAATTGGCTAAACGGACCATTCGTGCCCGGGATGTGGCTAAATGGAAAGCCAAAGCCCTGAATGCCTGTGTGGCGAGGAGACAGAATGACAGAAACCGTGGAATATGTCATCTTTAAGTGCCGCTTCTGCGAAGACATACGCCAAATAAGTATGGCGCCTTCCGACAACACCCAATAACCCTCTCGCCACTAACAGACCAATGTCGCCGCTACCTTCGGACAGCCACATCGCAGCCTGATACCCAGGACTCCGACTCTTATATAGCTGCCACCCACATCAATCCTCACTCCCCGCACTTAAATCACCTCCGACCCACGCACCAAACCACCAGCCCAGCGTCCACCACACACACCAAAGCGCTTGCAGTCCAGCACACACTGAACAGAAATAAGGAGTCGAGTACTTTTTTTCAACACCCGGGTTTCACACTTCTCCCCTAACGTTTAAAACCCCCCACTACCATGCGGTCGATGCCGGTAACGAGTCCGCTCTGACTAGCTGGCACGGCTATCGGCGGGGCGAAGAGAACCAGGGCTCGCACGTGCCGGGCAAGGGTAACTAAAACTGACTGTTTGCATCCACAAAATGGTTGAACTAACGACTGACGCCTTGAAAATTACTGAACTGAAGATCGTGTCCCAAAATTTATCAAGGGCCTCCACAGTGGCGTTTCAAAATGGCCTCGTTTGCTGAGGCCCAAAAATGACGGAGAGCCCTAAAAATATCACACGTTCGGGTCTGTTTACTCCCTTGATGTGAACATATTGGCAATGTGCGCCGTAAAAATGGCTAAACTGGTTATTCCACGCACTAAAATTGGAAAAACGGACCCCTACGCGGCCTATAAATGGTTAAACGGACGATTCACCAGGTTATAATTAATTCATATCCTGAAAAAATGGCGAAATTAACCATATTATAGGGTGCCGGGCTCCGAACGGGCTCATACGTCAAACCCTAATCCAACTATGCACTTTACAAGTTCACACCCGTACTACGGTTTCGGTCGGTGCGAGGTTTGTTGAACGCACACTGCCAGGAACGCCTACACGTAACCGAGTGCACCGTGTCATAGTTCGCAGCTGCCTTATAGCGAAATCGGCAATAGCTATAGATTCGAACCCAGGCCCAAAATGAGTTGCGAAGCGAGTATTGTATCCATTAAACTATCGAGGCGCGCTCAAAATCAGTGATTCGCGCGACCATTATGGCCAAAATGAGCCTTCGCGCCTTGAAACTGGTCTAAACTGACGATTTGTGCCCTATGTATAGTAAAACTTGCTATCCACGCCCTTCAATGGCATATTTGTACAGTTAATTCTCGCTTAAAAATCGCCAAATACTGTTCATTTGCTTGCACAGGCTACACATGGTGTTAATGACAATTCGCGCCTTCAAAGTGACTATCTGCACCCAAACAATGGCCAAACGTGGGCCATTCGCACCTTAAAACGATAAACTGACCTCTAGCGTTTTGCCTAGAGCATGAGCCATCCTTACCTTACCGGCTGATCGACCCCTCCACCCGCCACCCGTACCGTTTTGGTTACATGCACCCTAAGGACTGGATTCTGACTTGACTGGCTAATCAAGCTCTAAAAATTGTCTAAACGGACCATTCGTGCCCGGGATGTGGCTAAATGGAAAGCCAAAGCCCTGAATGCCTGTGTGGAGAGGAGATAGAACGACAGAAACCGTGGAATATGTCATCTTTAAGTGCCGCTTCTGCGAAGACATACGCCAAGTAAGTATGGCGCCTTCCGACAACACCCAATAACCCTCTCGCCACTAACAGACCAATGTCGCCGCTACCTTCGGACGGCCACATCCCAGTCTGATACCCAGGACTCCGACTCTTATATAGCTGCCACCCACATCAACCCCCACTCACCGCGCTTAAATCACCTCCGACCCACCCACCAGCCCAGCGTCCACCACACACACCAAAGCGCTTGCAGTCCAGCACACACTGAACAGAAATAAGGAGTCGAGTACTTTTTTTCAACACCCGGGTTTCACACTTCTCCCCTAACGTTTAAAACCCCCCACTACCATGCGGTCGATGCCGGTAACGAGTCCGCTCTGACTAGCTGGCACGGCTATCGGCGGGGCGAAGAGAACCAGGGCTCGCACGTGCCGGGCAAGGGTAACTCGCACGTCCCATGAGTCAGGCACAACCTGGCAACGCTCCCTCCAGGGCATAACGCCAGGGTCGGGAAGAAGGCACAAGCCTGTCTAAACGGACCATTCGTGCCCGGATAATGGTGAAACTTACCATTCGTGCTTCTTAGCTGAGCCTCCTCGCCTTGAAAATACCCTTGAGAAATCGAAGATTGCTGGAAACTGACGATTCATGGAATTAAAATGCCTAATCTGACTTGTTTCACTGTTTAATAAAACCAACCTGGCTATCGAGGATCAATTAAGATGACTATTCGCACCCTAAAATTGATGAACTGGCCGTTCTCCTACGGTATATGACTGTCTCTACCTTACCAACTTATTTAACTTCCTTCCCTCCTCCACCACTGTGGTTAGTTATATTGCAATACTTCATCGTGCTAGCTCGCTCGCTCTATAAAGTGACTATAGGTGGCCATGGCTTTGGCTGGGGCTCAGTTGGCGAAGTTACTAGCTTCCAACTGATCACCGGCACGCGGCTGGCTGGACAGGCAGTTTATGGCGTGAAATTACAAGTTTTGAGGCTGGATGCACTATTTTGGGGATTTCCCCATTTCCTCGACGATTATTTCCGCAGCCAACATTATGAGACTCGGTGTACTCAAACCCATCGAGCACTGCCCTACTTCATAAGTCCCGAATGGTTGGAAGGAAGCGTGAGGTGCATAGCGTCCACCATCACACACCACTTGCCACGGTGGCCTCTGGAGAGCTGATGACGTGCGCCTGAACAAGGAGACCCCCCCCCCCCCCAACTCGATTTGGGCTCTCCCGACCAAAATCCCCCTCTTCGTCGCCACGTACTCGCGTGAAACCTAGCCCGCACCGTGCAACGACAGCGACACCATCTCAATGGGTGCAGTTGGTTTCAAAGCACTTGATTAATATTTAGCTCGTTATTTGGCAAACACCGCATATGTGGAGCCGGTTTCATACGAAGGAGTATCATTCAACCATATTCGTCGTATAGCTTTATTATCTAAAGTAGAACTCGCTAATGAGTAATTTCTCGGTTCAACGATAACATCAGAATAGATTAACTCACTCAAGGAGCGATGGCTCAGGCTTGCTTTAAAATCCCCACCCCACGCACCCAGCCAGCTCTATTCACCTACCACCCTCCGTCCCCTACTAATTAGCTCAGTCATTTTAATCCCCGCAGAGAAGTTTAAAGCCTTCACAGCGAGTGTTGCCGTCATAATACCTCTTCAACCCTCTTTTGTGCTCAACGGGCCGACCCATTTTTAAAACCCATCAAACATTCATTGTAGAAATTCCCCAACTCGCGATGCGAACTAAACCATCCACCGCTTTTAACCTTGACACGTTAATTAATTTCATTCGATTGCGGCTATTTTCGGTTGGCTCATTGTCAAAAAATTCAATCGTTGACGGAAAACGGAAACCTTGCAGGAGTGAAAAGGGGAAAAAACAAATTTTAATTGCGAAGCGTTTGATCGAGTGAATTGGAGTCGAGTGCCTTTACAGGGTTTGAAAGGTATAGAAAGTGAAAAGAGTCGGTCAACTGGAAATAAATAAATAAAAAAAAAAAGCGAGAGGTGCACTTCGAGGGGCTTTTGAAATAAAATTTCCCCACCTGAAAAAGGTTTTGAATCAACCGGAAATTAATTGCGTCGCTGAAGCGACTGCCGCGAAGAAAGGACTGAACCTCGTAAGCTCGATCCTTTTTTTTCAAGTTGCAGATACTTCGCCGTTGAGCTTTAAAAAATGAGTTTTCCCGGCGGTTTTTTGAGGGTAATTGAAGCGAGATGGATGAAGATTAAGGAGGGCCTTGTCAGTTTATAAGAAAAAAAAAGAGGGATTTTGTAGTGATGCTCCTTCGAAGGTGATAGTCTTTCAACTTTGAAGTTAAAAGGTTTTTTTTCGCCTGTCTAAGTTATTAAACATTGGACCTGTGTGACACTTCCGTTTTATTGTTATGGATATCAAACCTCTTGAGAGGGAAAAGAAACAAAAGAAAGATGGGAATCCACGTTTAAAAAGAGCTTTTAGTCTTTTAAACGAACCTTATTTTTCTTCTTTCTTCCACCCCACTTTCCGTCTCTCTGGAGATGAGAGAAGAAAAAAAGCGAAAGACTAATAATCACAGCCATTAACTCGTTCTCAAAACAATTCCAAACTCTTTTCTTGAAAAAACCCCTGTTTTTCAGCTATTACGTCTAGGATGGCTAAGAGCCAAAACAGTGCGGCCAAAAGAGGAGAATAATAGGGCAGGGTGGAAGATTCCGCACGTCTATCGCGATAAAATAGAACCCGCGCCGTCCTCGAAATTGTTTTCCACGGTATTAACTTGTCTGATAGGAGGGGGGGAAGTGGGGAGGCTACTTATTATTATTAGATTTTCAAAATTCCAAGCGAACATTCTTCCAGTACGTTTTCCCGAAATTATTGTTTTAAAACCTTGGGAAATGTAAGGCATTTTAACCCTTCAGGCGATGAATTTTGTCATCACATGTTAATCACTTCATTTTCGGCTTTTATGTATTGCGCGAAAACATCACTTTTAACGAGCGCACCCACTTCAAGATGGACTAATAATAACACAAAATGGCATTTAAAAAGGTTAAGCAGTTCAATTAACGTTGCAGGACGAGGTGAAAATCCTCCATTGTTTCCCTTTCCGCCTCATAAAGCGAATAATCCTTTATACCCCTTCTCCTCCCGCTGCATAGTAATGTGACGTTAATTTTCGTATTCCTCATTTTTGTTGCCGCTTTGAAAATGACGCTAACTCTCCCCTATCCGGGCAGGTTTATCAATTCACAGTTCATTTTCCACGAAATGTGCGAAGTAAACCTAATTATGCTGGGCCAAAGAGTTAAATTGAGCGGAAAGCAAATTGTCACCAACCTCTCTCCCTCCCACACAGTCCAACAATTGTCCACGTCGTTTTCAAAATGACGTAAATTCAAGCGAAATGCGTCCTTCCTTTTCATACCAAACTCACCCACCAGCACGATTCTCATCACGTTTACCCTGCTCAATATAGCGACGGGCGGTGCAGTGTGGTTTGTTGGAGAGTATTTCTAGGACTTTGTCCCTCAAACTATAAATTATAGAGTTTCATAGGGGGAAGAGCTTATAAACCTTGTCAATAGATATAAGTTTAAAAGAGGAAATAACGTAATTTGTATTATCCTCGTCTTTTTATAGTTCCGAACGCGAGGAGGACTAGGCTTTTTTTTCTCCAATATTCCCTCCCTTCCATCTTTTTCTCAATTTTCAGAAAATTACTTTTCTGTATAGAGCGTCTTAACGTTTCATTTCACTCTTATTCACTTCCCCACCCCCTTCTCACCATCCCACCCATCCACCAACTCTCATCATTTCTTATTAAAAGTGTCTAGGGGGGAAAGTCCCTTTCTCCCTATACAACCCTACTCTTACACAGTGACAGTAGAACAACTTTTTTTTTTTTTTTTATCAGGCACAAAATTGAGTCGCGGGAGCTGTATAAGGATGGATGGAGGGAGGTGGAATCTTTGAGCGGATCAGGATGAAGGACACGAATGAAAAGAGGCAATGATGCCCCCCCCCCTTAACCACCTACTCAACCCAGCGAGGAGATTTTTTATTCGGAGGAGGAGAGATGTTGCTGCCTCCCGTGGTATGAAGTTATTAATTCTCGATGGTTCATAAGTCTCTGCGGGAGACCAGCAGAAATCCGTATAGTCATTTGATTCTGTGATCAGCTTATAACACGTTGAAGAAGACGGCTCACAGACCGGTTTGGTGAGGGAGGGCGTATGAGGAGGCTGGTTGTAATTTAGTGAGCTCATCCGCCAATAAGCGCGCGTCTGACACGAAATGCTCGAGACTGCCTCTTCCCACAGAGTGTACCTCAACCTACACTCCGCCCTGGAGAACCTGTGAGACCCGACCTGATAATGCAGAAACGTTGACGACTCACAGGCCCGCACTGCTGCAAATTCGACAGCAACCAGGTTTGCGTTTTGTTCCTGTCCCGACTTGAGGACACCGGTTCTGCACGGCTGGAACTGGCCCAACGCATGCGAGACCTGGTTATCCGCACTCCGCTCCCCGTCAGCCTTGCTCACTGGCCAAGGTGAGCACGTTACCGGTGTGGACCGCTTGGCGGTGGGGAGTTCTACAGGTAAACCTTTGGGGTGCGGAGAGATACGCGTAAGATGTTAGTGTCGTTGATGTTGGTGTCGATTCGGAGAGTTATTCTGGTTCGCTGTTTGGCGTATCCTGGTGAGGAGTCACGACGGTGTTCGGCATGTTCTGCGTCTGGAAGTTTGAGGCGGCCGTTCGAGAGCGGTGGAGGATCCACGGATACGGGCCCAGGCATTAGCGACGCTGTGAAATCGCTGCGCGGTGGTTCGAGTGGTGATGAGGTGTTGAGGCAGCGGTAGTATTCGCCAGCGAGCGTGGATTTCAGCGTAGATGCTTCAGTGCCAGATGATATAGGCTGCGTTCTCTTCAGCGTCTGGACCACAGGGTTAGAGGGGGTCTTCGCGGTACTTTTGATAAGCCAGTTTGGCGTTGAAGTTTCCGTGTCGCCCCAGAGCAGCTGGATAACAGGGTAGTTGAACAGCGGATGCGTCCATCTCAACCGGGTTTCAACTGACTGGATAATAGGTGTGTGTGACGACCGGTGTTCGCGGCTGACCATTCATGGAGGAGATGGCCGCATTGCGGCAGCAGGTTGCATACTTCTGGTCATCCAGATCGAGTGGTATGGCTTCGAGGTGAGGTGCGAGCTGTATGTCAACTCCTAGCTTCTTCGCTCGGGTAGCAGCACATATGTCGAGTTCGAGGTTGAGGGGCAGCACCCCAGCCAGGTCATGAAGGGTGTTGTGGGCGGTGGTGGAGTACGTTCGAAGCGTAGCAATCAGGAACTGTTGCTGTATGGAGCCACCCGAAGTCTATCAGTTGCTGTGACCCGAGGCCACCATACCACACAAGCGTAGATGATCCGCGAGAGGAAGATGGTCTTGTACTATAGCAGCCTTGCTGAGAAGGACGCCCCCCATCCTTGTCCAGAGATGCTTCTTACGAAGGGGCAAGTTTCACTGATGTTCGCGGCTAGATGTCCTATGTAAAGGGACGGAAGCAGGTCTTGAAAGGCGCTCATGATTTTTGGTTCGACAGCAACCGCATGGTTCACGTGGTGGTGAGAGGTTGCACGGGTATGGGGTGGGAACAGGTTTGCTTGCCTGCCGATTTACAACTGTAGACAACACTAACCAGGGCCTGTCGCCTGAAGCAACCGTGAGGTTGAAAAACACTAATTTACTGGGAACAGTCGTAGCGATACTGGGATCATTCGAAGTGGTACTGGGATCAGTCGTAGTGATACTGGGATCAAAATGTGATGGTCCTGGGATCAGTCTTAGTAGTACTTGAGTTAGTCGTAGGGGTACTGCGATACGTCGTAGTGGTATTGGGACCAGTCTTAGTGGTACTGAGATCAGTCGTAGTGCTACCGGGATCAGTCTTAGTAGTACTTGGATCAGTCGTAGGGGTACTGTGATCAGTCGTAGTGGTGCTGGGATCAGCCTAAGTTAGTAGTACTGGGATAAGTTGTAAGGGTACTGGGATCAAATTGAAGTAAGTAAGTTTCAAAGTAAAAATGTCAGTTTCCAAGGCAAAGTGCCAGTTTTAAAGGCAAAGTGTCAGTTTCGTATGCAAAATATCAGTTTTGAAAGCTGAATATCAGTTTATAGAGCAGAAGTTTTGGCAAAATATCAGACTGTAGAGCGAAATGCCAATTTCTAAGGCAGAATGCCAGTTTTTGAGGCAGAATATCGGTTTATAAGACGAAAAATCAGTTTCTGCGGCAAAAATTCAGTCTCTATGGCAAAATTTCAGACTGTTGGGAAAAATGCCAGTTTCCAAGGCAAAATGCCAGTTGGCTCTTTTCGAACCATAGTTTGCCACTTTGTGGCATCTGGAGGCAATTTCGTGGACCAATAATTTGCTATCATTGAACCATCTTTAAGCTTGAAATGGAGAAAAGTGCTCATTCATGGTTTCTGGAGGTAGCAACGCGCGGCTTAAACTGAGAAAGCGCGCTAATGTTTTGTTTTTGTTGGAGGCAAGCCCACAGCTGGAATTCAGAAAAAGCGCTAGTTCGGAGTATGGATCAAGCGCTTATTCACGATATTGAATAATATATGCCCGTCATCCTCGGTTATAATTGAGAAAAATCACTCATTTGCGGATAAAATTGATGGACAGCGCCAAATCGCGCCATTTCTGTTAGCAAATTTGGGGCTAAAGTTGAGAAAGCACGCTAATTTCACTGCTAAACTATAGACGAAAAGCGCTTATTACGCGGTGAACATTGAGAAAATGCGCCAATTCAAAGTTTCTCGATGCGAATAAGCCATCTTTCGTGGTTAACACTAAACCACCCATTAGAGGGCAAAAGCTGAAAACATTCGCCAATTCGCGGTTAAAGTTGAGGGAAAACGCTCTTTTGGGGCTAAAATTGAGAGGAAGCTGTAATTCACGGTTTCTGAAGGCAATTTTGTGACAAAAAATGGAGAAAAGAACATAATTTTCTATTCTAGTAGCAACTTCACTTCAGATATTTCGAAAATACCCTAGTCTATCTCTAGCTAAAAGGCGGCTAAAATTCAGAAGGCACACTCTCGCGCTTTGCTGTTCATGAGACAAATCGGCGCGGCTAAAATTAACTTGAAGCCCCAATTTTCTTCCATAACCGAGAAAAAGTGCCCATTCCTGGGCGGAATTCTTACGGTGAGAAAGCGCTCGTTAGCGGCTAAATGGAGAAAATATCTAACACTCGGTGTACCAGCAAGAGCCATTTGCGCCGAGGCTTGTTCTGACGGCTTTGGATCATGATCACATGCCCGCGCTGTCAACAGAAGAACCCCGGGTAGGGCCAAATGGAAAATGGGCCAACGTGGCCAAAATCGCCGGAATCACGGGAAGAATCCCTTCCGCCTGACAGTGGCGGACCCAAGGTAGGAATCACAGGGGACATCAGTCGTGAGGTCACTTATGCTCAAAAACATTATCAAAAGCTGCCCAGAGAGGTCCATATGCATCGAGATTCTTTCTTGGACTTCACGGTCCACGTGGGAAACAGGGGGTACAGGTGCAGATGGTTAAAACAGCTGGATCACTGTAAGAACCCTTTCATTGATTCTTCTGATCATTCTTCTGGTCTCAATTTTCGGATTCCCTAGTGGAGAAACCCCAAAATAGTCAGGTTCAGCCGTTGATCAAGGACTTACTCATGGGAGGGGCTCGGTAAATTGTGTGTTTCGATCTAGTAAGAATAGCTTGACAGCCATTCCATTCATTGACTGAAAATAGCCCTGAAAATGGCTATTCCCACCCTAAAAACGGCTAAACTGACTGTAATAGCGCCCTAAAATGGCAAAACTGACGATTAGTGCCTTGCAAATGGCTGAAATGTCTATATTTGAGCCCTAAAAACTTCCAAAACACAAATTCCCGTTCTAAAAATAGCCAAACGGACTTCAAGCGCCCTGAGAATGGGTAAGCTGACGATTCTTGCAGCCCTGAAAATGGCTAAATCAACCATTCGCTAGCTAAAAGTGGCCTAATACTGACCATTCACGCCTTTGGTTCGACGAACTGTATTCGCGTCCCAAAAACGGCTAAACTGACTATTCGCGCCTCAAAATGACTAAACAGATTATTCCTGTCCCGAAAAGTGCAAAATCGACCGTTAAAGTGCAAAGAATGGCCAAACTGATCTTTCACGCCTTTGGCTCAGCGTGACTATTCACGCTCTAAAAAATGGCAAAACTGATGATATACACCTTTGGCTAAACTGACCGGCGATTCGCGCTCTACAAATGGTGAAACTGACTTTACGAGCCCCGAATTCGCGCCCTTAAAATGCCTAAACAGGCGATTCCTGCCTTGAAAATGGCCAAAGCTGACCATTCGTGCGTGGAAAATGGCTAAACATGAGTCCTGTTGTAAAATTTGCCAAACTGGCAATTCCCGCTTTAAAAACTGCAAAATTGACCATTTGTACCCTAAAATGGCGGAACTGACGATTTTTGCCATGAAAACATCGCCCTTTCTAACATTCACTCCTCATTGTATAAATCACCTGACAATTTGCTCCTGGGAAATGGCAAACGGAACATTCGCAACCTACAAATGGTAAATTGGTAGCTGTTGGTACAAATGGTATGGTAATTTGCACCGTACAAATGGCAAAACTGACTGTTTGCGTTCACAAAATGGTTAAATTAACGATTCTGCCATTGATAATGGCCAAATCTCAGTTCGTACTCTAGACTAAAAAGACGGATTCGGGCGCGCTGTGACAGTTTGTGCAGTAAAAATGTCCAAACTGTAGTTATCAGCGCTCGAAAATTGGCAAAACTGACTCCATGCTGTCTTTAAATGGTTAAACTTACGATTCACGCTTGAACTTGTGCTGAAAATTGCTTGATTCACTAATCACGCCTTAAAAATTGCTGCACCATTAGTGCCCGGTAAATGGCGAAATTTGCCATTCGCGTGCTTCAAAAATGACCAAATACTGAGCCTTTACGCCAGTGAGACGGCTATACGTGGCTAAAAATGAGAAAAAGCGCTCATTGGCAGCAAAAAATGAGAGAAAGCTCCAATTTGGCGGTTTCTGAAAGCAAATTTTGTGGCGTCAAATTGATAAAAGGCCACATGTTTGCATTTGCTCCTTGTATATGGCTTAACTAACGTGATTCGTGCCATGCCTAATGAGACTTGCTGCGCCGAAAAAAAAATGGCCAAATAAGAGGCTATTCGTGCCCTTAAAATATTAATTGACTCAATTCCCCCCACCGAATAGGACCGACTCCACCTTATACCATCTGAACAGGGTGGCTCAAGCCCCCTGAGCCCCTTCATGGATCCGCGCCTGCTAAGGTTGAAGCTTCACCAAGTACCGTGGTTTGGAGCTTTGCTGTAATTCGGGCAGCTGTCGATTGTGTGAATACGTACTGTCCACAACCTTATGCAAACGTGTGTCAAAAACGGTGGCATCACAGTGAGAACTACTTCAACCCCTCGTCTGATCTGAAATTCGTCTCAATTTTGGGCTCCCCGAGGCGTGAAAGATACGTGGTTTCGTCCACTTTTGAATTTAGGTCATTTTCATCTCAAACTCTGAAAAATTTTCTCAAAGTGTTAAAACCTTATTAGTAACGAGGCCAAAACTCAGTCCAGGATGAGGTGAATGAAAATTCGTTAAAATAAGACGTGTGCGTGTACGTTTCAGACTTGTATGGCTTCAATAGGTTGCACCTGGCCATCATGGGCACAGTAAGATAAAAGGGAAACCGTGGAAACTTCGGAGAACATCATAACTGTGAGTGTGGCAGCCACCAATGCGAGGAACTTGACCTCCAAATTGACTAATTTGTCGTTATGAAATCTATTGAATCATAAACAGATAACAGACAAAAATCAGTGTGATCGTGGGAGGGGGCTGGTATTGATTCCAATTTCTTCAAAAATAAAAAATAAAACAACCCTTTTTTCATGCTGCTTTGCAAACATTGATGATAGTGCGTTTGTGTTACGATACGAGGGGGTAGTGCGAGATGAGAATAGGCCATGGAGGAGAGTATAGGGTGAGGCCCAATCTTCCTTTATTGGCCCCCCTCTCCCCACACGACTATTTCCTTTCGCTGAACCTTGTTTTAGACTGGGCGATGGCATCTAGTAAACATCTTGATGGTGAATGAAGGGGAGGGGCTCTTTATTATAAGAAAGTGCTTTTCGGTTTGCCTTTTACTTCTGAGTTTTTTTATTTATTTTTTTTTTCTTTTTCTTCAGTCGTTGAAAGGAGGAAAGAAATCAAAAAAACATTATTTCGGGGCCATAAAAGGGAATAAAAGTTTTCACGGCTCACCTCTCCCCTTATTTGAAAAGCCATAAACTTCTGGAGTAGCCTAACTGAAAGTAAAAGGCTGTTTAAAAGGAAATTGAATGAACATCTTCTTGAATTACAATTTTAGCAATAATTACGGGAAGCCAGCTGACACAGGAAATACTTTGTTTTTTATGGCAAAAGCAGGGGGGGAGGGTGATGTGAAATGCTTGAACGATGATTTGACGAGACGATTTAGCTTCCAGTCTCATCCTTATGCCCCATAAAGAGAAGGTTTTTAAAGTAAACCCCGCCAAACAGCCTTTCATCAAAGGCGCCAATACCATTTCAAACAATCTCACTCGAAAGAACAAGAGTGAAGCCCCCCCCCCTCCGCCCCCGAAATTACTTTTTACGCCCTTTCTCCGCAAAGAGAAGTTTTTGCGGAGTTAACAACAAACGTCAGTTGTGGGTGGGTGGGGGTTTCCGCCAGTAAATAAATTAAGAAGTTAAGCGAAGTGGGTTTGGATTGATGGCGAATGGAAGTCGAACTTGAAGGCAAAGAGAGAGTTTTGAAGGGAGTTTTTATTCAGAAAGAAGACGGCTCGAAACAAAACGGAACTTATTGACTCGGTGGATGACTAATGCTGGAGTTCTTATAAAAAACCTCATTATGCGAAAAATTAAACTTAGCGAGGAAATAAACGATAACTCTGATACTAGTTGCGCTCAATTTGAAGGATGTATTTTGGAAGTTTTCCAGCATCGTCCGAAAAGAGAAACTAAACAACCCGGAGGCTCCCCCTCCCACCCATCCACACCAGAGGAGGCGACACGCTGTGCTGTGATGGATACGTGGGGCGGTCGCAGTCGCAGATGTTCGACCCATCATTAGAAGAGGGTTCCTTCTTGTTCCATCACAGTCTTTATGGACTATTTCTTCTGTTCCCCGTGTACAACTGCGGGGCGATTTACCGAGCTGGTTTTTTTTTTGTCCCGTTAAAAAAACTTTCAACATAGTTGTTCTTCATTTTTATTTGCCACACCCTAAACAAACTCTTGTCTTTTTGTATACCTACGCTTCAGTGGCGAATTTTCCATTTAATATGTACAGAAAAACAAAAAAAAGTGTACCGCCATTCTAAAATCTACAGGAGTTAAATGTTCAATGATAGCCTACGACAAGCAACACTAGATGAGTTGTGTGGGAAGGTGCCTAACCCACACAATCCTGGCCCACCAATTTTACGATGTTTTGTTTCCAGTTTACGGCGGATAAATGCTCCAACCAGTAGCGCCAAAACGGTTTCAATGAGGTTGTATATAAGAATTCTTGTAAAGGAGACTATGGTAGCCCAACCATCTCCCCCCCCCCCCGCCAACATCACACCACAACACATTTCCATCCGCCTGCAGCAAGCTCAGATGATGAGAAAAACGCCAATTCACCGCTAAAAAGAAAAACGTTAATTATGCAGTTAAAATTGAAAAAACACCAATTCCCGGCTTCTGAAGGCAACTTTGTGCTAAAATTGAGAAAAACATTTATTCGCGGCTAAAATGAGGAAAAACGTTAATTCGCGGCTAATCGGGGTCTAAAACATTGAAAAACGCAAATTCATGGCAAAAATTTAGAAAAACTGGTACCTAGTTCGTGGATAGAGTCTATAAAAACGCTAATAAACAACTAAAATTTTTAAAAAATCACTATTTCACGGCTAAACTGAGGAAAAACTCCAATTCGCGGCTAAAACTGAGAAAAAGTGCGAATTGGCTGCTATAACAGAGACAAATGCTAATAAAAGACTAAAATTGAACACAAAATTTAATTGTCAGCTATAAATAAGAAAGACGCTAATTCGAGGCTAAAATCAAGAAGAATTGCTAATTTAACGGATAACTTTTAAAAAATCATTAATACGCCTAGTAGAAAAGCGCTAATAAAAACGGCTGAAACTGTGAATAAACGCTAATTTGCGGCTAGAAAATTGAGATAATGCAATGAATCGCTCAGCAGGCTCAGCTAATATTGAAAAAAATGTTTGTGGTTTAAGGCCTTGCTTCGCGGCTAATATTTAAAATAAGCGCTTATTTTCCGCTAAAATCAAGATAATTACACCAATTCTTAAGTCAACCAGGTGTGTGCCTTCTTCCCGCCCCAGCTTGATGCCTTGAAGGGCACATAACCGGGTGAAAAACGGACTAAACCCGACTAGGAAGTGACCCGACACGTGCAAGTCCTGGTTATCCTCGCCCCACTCCCCATCAGCCGTGCCAGTTGGTCAAGGCTGGCACGTTACCGGTGTGGACCGCTTGGCGGTGGGGAGTTTACAGGTGTTGTGTAGGACGAGGAGTGATACCCGTTGATGAGTTAAGGGGCAACTGATGTACAGCTATTGTTGACCATTGAGCATATTGAGAGCGACGTAGGACGCTGTGAACGCGGTGGAACGTATGTATTCAGCGGTGGTTATTGCTAATCAAGAGTACTACACATCACACATCAGTGCTCTGGGTATCTCAGGCCATGCTCGGGTTTATCATGGCGGGTCCTGTGCCTCTACGGTGTTGCCAGGCGTTTGCAAAGGCTAAGAAGCGACGTGTTACAGAACCCTTGTTTTAAAGGTTCTCTAGTGCAGCGTCCTCTCCATGAACAATATGTATAAATTCAGAGAGGATGGGTGGAAAAACGTACACCACACGAGTGTATTGCATTGAATGGAAAACGCTCTGAGAAGGCACACAAATGTGCTAATATTGAGGCAAGTACGTGGTAAAAAGTTTGAAAATAGAGCTCATATTCGGGGCGAAAAGCGCTATCTCGCCGCAAAAAGTGAAAATAATCATTGATTAGCGGCTAAAAATTGAGAAAAACGCGAAATCGCGCAAAAAAGCTAATTCACGGCAGTGGAGAATCGCTCAGCAGTCTCAGCCAATATCGAAAAATGAAATGCACTAAAAACGCCAATTCGTGGTTTCTCAAAGCAACTTCGTGACAAAAATTAAGAAAAAGCAGTGCGATGCGATAAATAATGAAAAAATCGCTAAATGAGCTCAACTAACTAAGACTATTGATGAAAGGCGTTAATTCACAGCTGAAATTTGGGAAATATTATAACACGCGGATACATTGGAAGAAACTGGTAATTCACGGCTAAAATGGAGAAAGGCGTAAATTCGCGGCTTAAGGTTGACAAAAAGCTCTCATTCGCAGCTAAATGGCCAAATTTAAGAAAACCCGGTAATTCCCGGCTAATTGTAAAATTAATACAAAACGCTCCTCGCCAATAAAATGGATAAAAAAAAAGCTAATTTCCGGATGAAGTAGAGAAAATACGCGAATTCGCGGTTAAAATTCAGTTGAGCTGGTAACTCGCGGCTAAAGTTGACAAAAGGCTTGGTGAAAGCATGTTGAAAGACGTTAATTTCCAGATCAACATTTTTAAAAATCCGCTAATTCGCGGCAAACAATTAATAAATTATTCGCCGCTAAAATTGAGAAAGCCCAATTCGCGGTTCTTACAGACAAGCTCGTGGCTAAAATTTAGATATTTATTACCCCCTCGGTAACGGACCACCCATCACTTAGAAAGGCTTCAACGTGAATCAAGTGTGGCTCACAATCAAGTGTTGTGATATCCGCCTTCGCCTAGGCTCTTCGGTGGACTTGAGATGAATGGTTGTTGGCGGACGAGGGGGCCACGTAATGACTCTTGAAAAAGAGCGTGAGCTGCTAAAAACGGCGCGTACCAGACAGAGGCAGATCCTCTTCAAAAGGTTTGAATGATGGGAAATCCATCTCAATTATTCTATTCCCCGTGTTGTTAAACCCCCATGACACTCGCTTTCGTCTGGTAGAAAACCTCCGTTTTAAAATTCGGATTTACCGTGTCATGATACAGCAAAATACGCAGTTTTGTACTCTCGTGACTGTGATCAATCGCGTAATTATGATGGTGCCCTCCTCCCCACCACGAATCATCTCCAAATGCGTGGCGTCAGTGTGCAATAAATGAGTGTCTCGCGATGTCAATTTTTGCCGGTTTTCTTTACTCCCGGGTGAGCCAATTTGTACTTCTTGGCTGTCGATTGAGTGGCCCCCGAAAAGGAGACAAACCAGCGCGGCGGAATTCCCGGAATAGGACTCCTTCAACAGGGAATTTCAAATGCTCCGTATCATATCAAGCCCCGAATCTCCCCCTCCCTTTTCTTCTCCACTATAGACCCACTGTTCCCTTCAGCCTAAAAAAGCGACCCCAATCTCAAAATTTCCCCGCCGATAAATACCCATCTTCTTCTTCTTCTTTCAAGGGGGCAAAATGATAATCCAATTTCAAGCACACCCTTCATCTCTTATCATCCTTGTCTGTCATCAGAAACTCTCGATACTTGAGTTTCAAAGAGATAGAATGTTTTCACCAGCACACAGTGCTGGATCCGGAGTGGTGAAAGGTTGAGAGGGGAGATTGAAGTTTAAAGCACACGTAAAAGAGAAACAAGAGAGTGATAGGTGATGAAAGGGCGACGCGAGGTTGATGATATAGTGTTAAACCCACTTAGCGCCCCTCTATAAGTGAGTCTGCACAGCCACCAACACCAAGCCTATTCAAAAGCCATCGATCGTGATGGGTGAGGAGGAAGGGGGCGTGTTTTGAAGCACGCCGGCAAAAAGCTTTTCGAGGGAGAACAAACGATCCCCACACCCCACCGTCCCACCAACACCATCAACGACCACCCAGCCATCATAACTGAACGCCTACCTACATTGTTAGGTGTGCCTCGTGTGAATTTGATTTTCCTTACTCGATCGAAAAACGAAATCCCCCCCGCCCAATTGATATCGGTTAGGTATACCAAGGTGCCCCACTTGATCCGTGACCTATCGAGCACGAAATTCACAGTTCACGTGCCTCGCTTGCTTTACTTCTTCGCTCCAGTTAAATAAATTTCAGGTTGGCGATTTTTAATGTTCATGAAGGTCGAGAAGTTTTTGACTTGCAAATGACTTTGTGTGGCAAAAACGAATATAATCGTTTTATGTGTTGCCGTTTGCTTGAATATAATTATTGCAAACCATTTTTATTGGGCGCAGAGAGCGGCAGAGACTTCCGAATTCCGAAACAATTTATGTGTTCGCCAACTAGCAATAGAAGGTAGTGCGGGTTGTTGCATAATCAACAAGGCCATCGTGGTCGTGCCCCTCTGAAAGCCTTTCAGAACTTGGGTTTTCGGGTGGGGGTGGGGAAGCTGTACAAAGCTTTGACGCTTTGAAAATATCACAGGAGTATACTGAAAAAATACTAATGCGCCGTAACGAGGCTCCAAAGACCGTTAAACTCTGCAAAAAGATGTTTCAGTTCGCATTGGAAAATTGATCGAATTCCGCTCCTCTTAACCCACCCCTCACCCATGAGTCCTAATCTCTACAAAAGGTCCCAATATTAATGGTTTTCTTCTTCACAAGGGACAAAAACCTGATTACCCTTTTATACAGTGTGTGTGTGTATGCGTGGCTATAAAACTCCAATGAATATTAATGTAGTGCCCGAGCGCGAAATGGAAAGGGAAAGAAGACGGTTTCGGGTAGCCTCCAACGCTTTTTCTACTCCCTGGGCAAGGATAAAACATTAAATTTATCAAAAGGTTTACCAATCGATTGCTTTAAAAGAGTTGGGAGATGACCCCCTTCCACTCCACCACCGAACAAGGTACCTTCATCAACAACCACACCAGTCACTCAACTCACACGGGGGTCTCTCCTTTGCCGGGGCTTGTTTACTGGTTAAAATCTATTGAGTGCAATCTCGGTAAAGCGATTGATCAAACGAAGGGAAAAGGGGCTTTTAACATAATGAACAAGCCTCTCCTCATCGCCCTAATATACAACCACCGCCACGTTCATTTGGCTCTGTGGTCCTCTTAAAACTACGTCATTCTATTTACTTCTGCTGAGAATCATGAGAGATGACGGATGGGGGTGGGGGGCTGTTAACTGAAGTGGCTCTTTAATTGGCTATCAAACAAACTTCCAGGTCCGCCCTATATACGTCCGATTCTTCAGGAATTCCTTCAGACCTGCGGGTGGCCTTGCAGGTGTCGGGAAAAAGCGTCTTTGAAAATGTTTTGACTATAATATGATTTTAAACAAAATGTATCTTTAGTTCACAGTCTCCGAAGGTTTTTCTTAGCTGGTCTCATCCGAAGAGTGGAGCGATATAAACGGTTTAACCGTCAATTTAGATTGACTCTCGTTTTCAACTCCCACTACAACAAATCTTACTTTGTTACTATCACCTTGGAAAACAGAAATTCATTATTTTCACTCCTTTCAAATGAATATTTATGGGAGCGATTAGGTTTGTTCATTTACGGCACAAGTTCATGCTATGGGAGGGGGGGGGCGCCATTCTCCTTACAAACTGTAAAAGCGCGTGTGGTGTGTCGGTGGGGAGGGCACTGGATTTCTCTTTGTAGAACTTCGTGTGAACTCACCTAACGCATAAAGGTGATATGTGGACGTTGTAATGAAAGCGAGAAAAAAAGAGAGAGAGATCTAATCGTTCTCTTGACCTCGGATCCGTGGACTGGAGGTTCGGGCTTACTGGCTAAAATCGAAATTCTACCTGGAAGCTTATTATTTCGGCCTGAAAATTGACATTTTCATTCCAAGCTGACCTAACTGGCCATAATGAGCGCAAAAGCCAAAAAAAACTTGCCTTTAGCACGGGAATATCTTACACCCTTTCCAAGCCTGTAATGACCAAAAAAAAAAAGGCTGAACCGGCCTTGTTGCAGATTCATTATATAAGCAAAAGCCTGCAACGCTCGATTCCCCCCAAATACTACTTGCCAATTTAATTGTCGATTTTGGGGAGAATTTGGTCAAGTTCAAAAGCTGGTAATATTGCCCAAAAGCCAGACTATTTGGGCATTTAGACTGCGATATTTTTGCATCAAAATCGGTCTATTCTGCCCATAAAATGAAAAATATCGGAATGCAGGGCCAAAGTAGCCTTTAAAGGACTGTCAACGTTTCTTAAAGTGGACAAAGTCGCCCACTTAGCGGTCACGATTTTGACGATTTTTAGGGGCAATTTTAACGTTTTTTCTTGCCGAACGAAGTGTATGATTCCCGTTCACGTCGTAAACAGACCTATGGAGGAGGGGGGAGGGCACCTCATAAATTTGCCGTGAATGAGTGGCTCGTGATGTCTGATTAGTTGGGATCGATTTTCTCTCCTGTCAGGAACGCATCCGGAAAAATCGGTGTATCGTCGAAACTGGTAAACCTACGGAATTTTTCGCCAGAACACCCTGTTTCAGTCCCAGAGGTCCTGCTCCTGGCAAATTGTTGGGCCACCGATTTGCCCGAACCGCATGCTCGGGCAAATCGGTGGCCCAACAATTCGTCGGAATAGGAAAGCCCTGAGTCAGTAGTTCGTTCATGAGCGGTGAGTGAGGATTGGGAGGTACATTTGTAATCGCATTTGTCTCTTAAGACTGGTTTACACAAGCCAATAAGCGTGCCAGTGACCGTGATCCAGTAGCTGCAGGCGCTAGTTGACCAGCCCATGTGAGTATCTGTTAGAGCCAGTCCAGTCAAAAATTTCCGCGCCAGTCGACTAGCTCTGGGAGTAAACAGTGAGCATTCCAGTGCTTCCAGTGCTTGTGACCCGTCCCAACCCTCCGCATCACGGCTGTTATCATGCCTTGCCCCTTCTTGTCCATTCCGTTCTAGTAAGTCCTATTGTTTGATTTGCGGGAAGCTATTGTGAAGGTCAGGCGAATGCTGTTATTACGTGATCAGTCTATCTAGTCCATTTCAAATGGGACCCGCAACCCAATAGTTTTAAAAATTAATAAAAAAAATATAGGGGCCTGATTTTATTTGAACGAATCGCGTTTTCATGAGTTTTGGTACCCAAGCTATCACGACAGCATGATTTTGGAAAATGCATAACACATTTCCCAAAATCATGCCGTCGTGACAGCTTGGTTACCAAAACTCATGAAAACACGATCCGTACAAATGAAATCAGGCCCTATATTTTCTTTTTTAATTTTTCAAACTTTTGGGTTGCGGGACCTATTTGAAATAGGCTAGATAGACTGATGACGTAATAACGGCATTCGCATAACCTTCACAATAGCTTCCCATAAATCAAACGATAGGACTCAAGAGAAATGGGAAGGACAAGAAGGGGCAAGACATAATAACAGCATTGATGCGGAGGGTTGGGAGGGATCACAACCCCTTAAGGGGGAGTTGCAGATGTGTTTCCTCGACCCCCCTCCAATCATACCTCGCCTACTCCGCTTTACGGAAATTACCGCCGTATTTCTGCACCAATCGTGGACTTCAAGGGCTCGTTTAAATCTTCAGGAAATTCCGCACAAGAGAACGATCTTCCTTTTTCATATTTCATCCCTAAAATAACTGTAAAACGCACACAAACTTTTACCTTGAAAATTCACACTCTTTCGACGACTTATTTAGGAAAGCAAGATCGTACGCTTGTGCGGAATTTCCTGAAGATTCAAATGAGCCCTCGAAGTCCACGATTGGTGCAGAAATACGGCGGTAATTTCCGTAACGCGGAGAAGACGAGGTATGATTGGAGGGGGGTCGAGGAAACACTGTACAACTCCCCCTTAACCAAGTCACGAGCCACAGACCGGCCGTTTAAGGTAACAAAAAAAATTGACAAGTTTTATTATTTTGCTATAAATCGAAATCAATCATTTCGATAATAATATTCAATTCCTAGTCATATTTTTAGTCATTTTCTTTCGAAATAAAATTTTTCCAGCGATTTTTATTTTTTATGTTACTTCCTCATTGGCTAAAAGGCCGGAATCATGCCCCAGAAATGAGCAAGATAGTTTGGGCCATAAAAGTGTCCAAAATGGCTATTTAAGCCCTAAAATTGGTAAAATTGACTCTACGCTGCCTTTAAATGGTCAAACTGACGATTCGCGCTTTGAAAAGTCATAAGCAGATAGTTCCTGTCTTGGAAATGGCGAAATCGGTCATTTGAGTGTCAAAAACGCCCAAACTGAGCCTTCACGCCTTGAAAATGTCCAAACTGACGATTCGTGCCTTAAAAACTGGCTATTCAGCGATTCACAGTCTAAAAATGGGAAAGCTGTTCGTCTGCGCTCTACAGAGGCTATAAACGTCGCTATCTTCACCTAAAAACTTGGCCATACATAGCTATTCTTCGCGCTCTTAAAACGATAAACTGACCACATGCGTTTGCACGCTGTGCATTATGGGCCATCCTCATCTTACCAACATTATCGTTCCCCCTCCCCCACAGCCAAGCATTGATTACATCATATTATGCACCTTATAAGGACTGGACCAACTGACCAGTCTCACGCTACAAAATGGCTTGATTGGTAAATCACGACCTAAAAATGGCTAAACGCATTACTCGTGCGTCGTGCCGGGGAAATGGCGAAACTTATACCGTTCGTGATTCAAAAATTGACAAACTGAGAGAAATGGCTGAACGGCAGACAGTGTCCTAAAAGTGGCTGAACTAATCATTTGCACCTTGGAGATGGCTTAGCTGACGATTCATGTCATTAAAATGCCTAATGTGATTTGCGGCGCCGAAAAAAAAGTCTAACTGGCTATCCGCACCCATAAAATTTTTATTGAGTACAATTAAACGCCCTAAAATTTCCCCAATTCCCCCCCCCCCACCATTTCAATGTTGGTTACTAAAATACTTCCTCGAGCTAGCTCGATCGCGCTATAAAATGGCTTAACTGGCGATTCACTAGCCAGTGTTTGGCGGGAAATCGCTAGTTTTGATACTTGATACACTATTTTTGGGAAATCACGATTTCCTAGCCTTTTCAGGAGTCGTCGGGTGAGAGCCAGGACGTTGACACCCTTTCGAGCGCTACCACCCAAAAAGAGGGGGCGCAAGCACCCGGAGCCCCTTGCTGGATCCGCGCCTGAATTTCAATCAGTCAGTTTCCGTTCGTTACCTGATATACATCGTTCTAAACTCTGAATCGCCTAAACGATACTGGCGTAGATGAAGTTCACGAAGTTCATGAAGAACATATCACTTTCGTTTAATTTATTTAATTAAATACCGCGACAACATATTTCTTCATCTATCGAACTTCATTTACGATATGATAACACTGGCGTGGTTTACCTTGTTCATAAGAAGAAACGCCTAGAGTTTCGAGAAACAATGGCTCTGGGTGGAATTCAGCTTAGCTGATTCCTCGCAGTACGACTGCCAAAGGCGTCACCGTGGCGCAATTGGCAGCGTGCTTGACTAGTATTCCAGAGGTTGCGGGTTCAAATCTCGCCGAGGAGCCCATTTTTTCTCGAAAGTCGAATCGTGTTGGGCTATGCCCTTCCATCGTCGTCCGGAACATATCACTTTCATTTAATGTATTTGATACTGGCGTAAGTTACTGGCAACAGTCGGCAGGCTTCAAAAACTGGTGCCAGTCCACTGGCTCGCTTACTGGTGTCATGTTAACTAGCCTTTATAAGAAATTAACCGATTTTACTGAGTTTGAGTAGTGTACGTGAAAATTATCATCTGCCGAGAGGTGTTCCCATGAAGACTAATGAAGAAAAGCGACGTCAGAGCACATAGTTCGGACAAATGAGTAGGCCAGGTTTCTTCTAATGAAAAGCAGACGCTGATTTGATTTCTGACGGGCCAGATCCGCAAAATTGGTTTTAAGATTGCCAAACTGAAAATTTTATCTTTTCGTAAGGGCGAGATTGGATTTTCAAATCTGTTAACCCCAAAAAATGGCCTTTTTAGGGAGTCAATCCTACGAAATTAGGTTTTTGAGTGAGTAAAACCCACGAAATTTGGTTTTGAGCGTGACAATAGTCCTCACAAATTTGGCGTTCTGTGCAGCACGAGGCCTTCAGGGAGCCAATCAACCCTACGAAATTGATTTTTCTGACGTGCACGATTTACGAAATGTATTTTTTGAAGGAGCCATACCGGCGAAATTGTGGTTTTAAATGAACTTTAAGGGCAAAATTCGTTCTTATAAACGAGTCAAAACCGCGCAATTGGATTAAGTGTCCAATCAGCGACATTTGACTTCGAAGAAGGCCAACCCGCGGAATGGCGTTTTTGAAGGACCAAAACCCGCGAAATTGTTTTTTTGAATGAGTCAACCCCGTTATAGCGCGTCAATCCCGCGTAGTTGGCGTTTCGAGTGACCAACAGTTCCTATTGGTTTTACAAGGGCCAAATGAGCGAATAATCCGAAAAATTTGAAAGGGGTTTGAAAGGGCCCAAGCCGAGAGATTTATTTCGCACGCACAACATAAATGAATGTGTGTAAGGATGAGGAGGAGCGGAGCATCTGAGTACTCTCAACAGAACTACGCCCAAAGTTCTGGGCTCTATTTCGTCGCTAAAAATTGAAAACAATTGCTCATTCATGGTTTCTGGACGCATTGCGAGACTTAAAATTACATCAAAATTCAAACGCGATACTTGCAGGCTATTTCACGGCTAACATACCGGATCTTTACGAATTTAGTGGTTTCTACGGGCATTTAGCGGGCTCCATTGACAAATGCAGCCGATCCTGGCGAAAGAGCCGGACGTCATTACCATCACTGTGCTGTGCTGTGCATTGAGAAGGCATCAGAATTTGCGGCTAAAATTGAAAACATTCCCTAATTCAAGGTTTCTGGAGGCATTTCATGGTTTTTTAGCTATAGTAAAACCCATGGAAATGTTTTTTTTAGTGAGGCAGGCTCGCGAAAATGGAATGTAAGCCGAGCCGAGTGAGTGAAATCCACAACATTAAAATTTTATTACATTACGAGTCTAGGAAGGGGGTTATTACCTGCGAGTTTTGTATTTGGCGGGCGAGGCGGAGGCTCGCGAAAAAAAAAAAACTAGTAGGTAAATCCCCTCCCTATACGAGTGACTTTTTTCACGTAACGTGATTCTGAAAAATAGGAGGCCGATCAGTCAACCAATGACACTGAGGAGAACCTCTGAACAAGGTTATAAAACCAGGAAGGTTTGATTACTTGTGTGGAATTGGAACAAGTGAGATGAAAGTGCCCGCGTTCGTGGGTCTGTGTTAGTATTTATGTGTATCCCAGCAGTGTGTTTCATTCCATTTGATAAGAAAAGAAATTGATTGAAGTTTTTCTAAAAATAATTACGTAATTCCTCGATCGGAATTCCACGTTTTTTGTTGTGAAGGACTGTGACAAACTGACCACTGAATTCTCGTATGTTTGTTCAAGAAGACCTTAAACGAGGTTATAACCCGAATTCATTTACTTTCCGTACTAGGACGGAAAATATTTTCCGGAAAATTTTTCGAATGTCACTGTGTGGTAATGGTCAACTTCCCAGACTTTATTTGGTACAGAAAATGACTACTTTCGGAGCATGTCACGTGAAAATTTGAAACAGCATGTGAAACCCGTGGAATTGGGTCATTGGTGAGTCAAAATCGTGAAAATGTGTCCCAGGCTGTTGCTCAGGATGTCCAAGTCCATCTAGAAGTGCCGCAAAATTTGTGCTGCGTATTCAGGGGTGGTGACAAGCTGGCTCAAGGGTCAAACCAAACTAGAGAGGGCTGACAACCGTGATGTTTGTGATAGAAGGGGGAGTCAACCCCCACCCCACCCTAACCAACGGCTTCAACTTAATTTCGTGCGTCACGTCCAACTACTTTACTTTGCAAACACGAAGAAACTTTTCCAATGTATCCTCCCCACCTCTCATTCCATCCGTTGGGAAGCGACATAAAATGTATTCAAATCAAGTAAAAGTTTACTGAAACGCCCATTCTCACCCTCGCGATTTACCAATATGTACTTAAAACCCCCGAAGGGATTAGTGTCCTCTCTTCGACTATAGTACACCCTCCCAGCCATTTCGAATGAAATACCAGCCCCGCATTACACAGCCTGCTGTGCTTGTTATTGCATACCTTTTGATCTTCCGGCCGTCGGAAATCGTACGGGGGAGTGGCGCAAGGAAGCGTGAAGGTTTATTGCCCGTCGCTTACTACACTCTACGAGCGGCTGGAAATTGTTCGACGGGATGAAACGCTTGGTGGAGAATCGCTCGTTTAACACAACTGGGTGTTAATGGTATAAGGGGTGGGGGAGGGACTACTGAAAAACAAAGGGAAGGCCTTAATGTACAGAGCAAAATTAACACGCGGAAAGATGGTTTTAAGGGGCCTTCGTGTCTCATCATCTTTTCCCCGATTTTGACTTGAATCAGCGAGTCCGATTTGATTAATATTGTGACCCATTTGTGAACAACGTTGGAACTCCACTTCACGTGCTTCTTTTAAGTTCATGCCTAGAGGAGGGAGAGGGGGTAGAACGCTTCAACTTTGAAGAGGGCTCTTCAAATGTAGGGAAAAAGAAGAAAATCCGCTAAAGAATTTAGGAAATAGAATATCACGAGTAGAAAGTTTCCTTTTCAGCCTCCTCAGAAAAAAAAAGTGTTGGTAAGAGGCGAGGGGGATCTCCTAATGCAATTTCAGTTCTGTGAAATCAATTTATCCTTCGTACGCATCAACGGGCCTTCTTTTCTCAAAAACAAGAAAATTAGCTTTAAGCCGTGCTCGGGCCACTCTTTAGCGTTTTTCGTCCCTTACCCAAACAAAAAGTAGACGGCCTCCTCTTAGTAATCTTATAAAATTTAATAAAAGAATGGGGGGGGGAGTAGGATTTCAGTTCAATTCAAATTTAAGAATCTTTAAAAGCAGTTTCTTGTTTCAAACAGAGCCTTTTTTCTTACTTCTAAAAGATTCATCAACCAAAAGGGAACTTTTCATTTTTCTGGGGGGGGGGGGCGCAGTGAAGATTGAAAGAAAGTTTTACGAATTAATTCGACGGAGGAATGAAAAGGGAAGGAGAATAGGCGCTCGGTTCGAGAATGCTAAAAAAATGGATTTGTTAGGAATAAGTCGGCGGCGGCGGATCGATGGGAGAAAAGTAAACAAGAAAAGACGAGTGTCTAGGACTGGGATAATCAGTGTTTTCTAATGGAGAGTGAGTTTTTCTTGGAAGGAAAAGCGTTGAAATCCTTTTGAAATAGTTTTCTTTCCCTAAATGAAGGCCAAAACCAAAGAAAATTAAATTCCTCAACGAAATCTTGACGCTTGATAAGCAATGACTTTGTTTATTATTGTTATTATTCGCTATTCGCGGTGGACTGAGAGAAATTCGTTTTTTCGAGGTTCGGGCACGATGTGCGTGAGTTACAGACCTCACTCAGCCACCCCCACCACCACCCCAATCACTGGCCATCAAAATGTTTCGTGGCATGCTATTAGTCACGAAACTCCACTCCCACCCCCGACCACACCACCATCGATTGTTTCCTCTTTCGTTAGTTTCCGGACGTCTCACTCTTGTTTTTTTTTTTTGCCACTTTAATTTACCTCAAAACCTTTCCTTTATAACCCGCCACCCCAACCCTTACAATTGGGTGTACACTCGCCACTTTCTTCCGGTTGTCTGTCTGTTTCGAATTGAAGTGGGTGATGTTGGGTTGGCTGATTGGTGGAGGGGGGCAGGAAAAGCTCTTCTTTCTTTGTGTTTGAGTTCTGTTGCGAACCCAGAGATTGAAAGATTGGGGACCCTAACTAGTTAAGCGTTGGCCATGGAATGAGGGGAGAATTCTTTTAAAACAGGCCTTTCGTCGTCCTGATAAGACCCCACCCCACTCATGGCGAACAAAGAAAAATAGTGGAATTGGGGTCCTCCTCCACTCATTCTCGTCTTTTCGTTGTTTTTTTGGAAAGAAAAGAGGAAACCCTTTAAAAGAGAACAGCGCTGTAAATTACGCAATTAACCGAAAGGCTTTCTATACTGATGATGACAGGTAACCGGGAATGGAGAGGGGGGATTTCGTGTGAAAAGGGTTGATATTTTTAAAAAGAAAGTTAATAGGAGGCTCAATTTGTGGGTGGATTAGATTTCCTGCCGTAAAGCCACTTTGGCAACAAAAAAAAAGAGTGATGAGTGGACGGGCTGAGCGGACGTTAAAAGAAAACTTTAAAATTCCAGCGAATTGCGTAGTGAACTCCGTCCGCCGGAAACGGGTGAAACTTCAAAAACATTTCATTGATCCCATGCGCTTGATCTTACTTTGTTGTCAACCGTCGAATAAAGGCTGCAGCATCACTCTTCAACCCCCCCCCCCCACTCTGCCAATGTTCCCCTTTGATGCACACGCGGGAGTTTCACTCTCGGCAAATTCTATAAACAGATCACGTACAAAAACTGTGAAGTCCCTTTTCCAACGAAAGTGAAATTCAAACCCCTCCCCCTCTCACAAACAACTACGATGTGAAAGATATTTATGGAAGAAAATGCAGTCGACGAGCTGCACGAGGGGGCAAAAGCGTGGGAGCTTCATTATAATATGTATAAACGAAGGACAGAGGGGCTATAATGACGAGCGAGTTGCTTTATAGTCGAAAGCGCATTAACGAAGCATTCAACTCGCTTTCCCCTTTGTCTTGTTTGTTGCCTATAATTAAGGTTGTGCCCGCAAGGCACGTGAGAGCAATTTATATGAACGTTTGAAATGCGATATATCACGAGATTCGTCTATGATGAAACTGACGCTTTGAAGAACGTCGACCGCTTCGTTTCAGGTCGGGAGGAGGGGGGTATGACTTGTCAGTGTGCGTTAACTGAGGCATTTTGCTGACAGCAATGCGGATGACGATTGATTAATGAACGCTTACGGCGACTCTGAGGGTGCGTGGGACGTGACTGAAGCGAAGCCCCCCCCCCCCCGGCTTCTTCTGTGTTTCCGTAAGCTGTTTAGGCGCATTTTAAACCAGCCCAAAATGACGAGCCTAAATAAATGCAGTTCTCAGTTAACGAAGGTACGAAATTGACTGAAACAACGCTCTTATTGTTCAATAACAGTCACATTCTCCTAAAGGGACAGAGTGAACCCCCCTCCCCTATAGCAGATATATTTGTGATTCTCTAGATAAAAATAGTCGTTGAGACATTTCCGGAGTCAATGGAGGTGTTTGCTTGTACTCCGCAATAAAAATTCCCGTATTCACGGTATAACAAGTTCATTACGAATTTTGGCCAAGTTTTTGCCTTTCTTCAGGAAACATTTCGGTATATTGTCAGTTTTTAAAGGGGGAGGGGGGGCTGAATTGTCAATTATTGAGCAGTAGATGCCCATCACTCAGATTTTACCGAATAATCCCTTACCGAGCGTTTAGAACCCAAAAATTAGGGCGTTTTGACACTGATTATCAACAAATTGACCGTTTTTCGGCTTGACGCGTTTAGCATTAGTGCGGACTGTGTTGTCAACGAGTTATTGTTATATTTATAAGAAAAATTAGTACTAGATTTTCGGGGCTCACCTGTTTTTTTAGTGGTTGGTGGGGGGGGGAGGTCAATTTGAAGTTTAGTGGCCTGATTGTCGATTTAAACCGACAAGATTGTCAGTTTTTGAGCCGAAAACGCACATTTTCCAGATCGGTTTCCACGCCATCAGACAGTTTTACAGTGCAATGCCCCAGCTATGTGGCTAAAAAGCCTGTTACTGATAAAAATGATAAGTTGTTTAATCAAACATACCAATCATTTGGCTGGAAAATAGTTTACGGACTTAATTATCGCAGTTTTTGGACCTCCTAGTCCCTGCTCCTTTTCACATAATTGCCCAATCTTTGGCTGAATATACAAGTTTTTGGTGAAATGATTAGTTTTCCGGTTGAAAATGCCCCAGCCTTGTGGCTAAAAAGCCTGTTTCGAGGGTTAAACGGACAATATATCTCTTCTGCTAAATATTCCGTTTCTGATTGCTTATACAACTTTTTTCTCTTTTTATCCATATTCCATTATTTGGCTAAATGATAAGTTTCAAGCAAAGGCCAGCTTTGTGCTTCTCATACCAAGAAATGGCAAGGTTTTCATTTTCGTGCAATTTATCGGGAAAAATGCGACCGACAGACCGATGGCATGCCGAAACCTTTGTGAAGTTGCGTATCACGAATATGAAGTGGATTGTTCATGAACACCATACTTCCGTTCCCTGAGGGAACATGGCAGTAATGTGCTGATCTTGGGGCAAGTCCGTAGGTAAAATTAAGGAAAATCGAGAATTCGCAGCTTAGCCGGATTTTTCACTTTACAAAAACGCAATAATTCGTGGCAGAAATCGAGATAATGCCGATTCGTAGTTTTTGGAGGAAGCTTCGTGGCTGTAGATGAGAAAAAGCGTCAATTCAAGGCTGAAGTGAGAAAATGCGTTAAGTCGCGGCTAAATTTGAAAAAACAACAACAAAGCTAAGAGGTTATGATTGAGATAAAGCGCTTGTTATTCACGGCTAAAACTTTTTAAACAACTGAGATAAAGCGCTGATTATCTCATTTAAATAGAAGAAAAAATAAATAAAATGCTAACTTATTACTAAATTGAAAAAATGCGTTAATTCGTTTTTTCTGTATTTAATTTCATCGAATTTTTCCCCGTCAGCCACTTTCTGAATCCGTCAGATCAGACATGAAATCCGTCAAATTGGCAACGCTGCCAATTTATAAAATTTTTAGATCAAAAGAGTCGTCCAAGATCCAATATGGGACGTGGATAAAAATCCAGCATCCCCCACTTTGAAAAACTATTTAATTTTCTGCCTTAATTTTCGTTGGAAAAAACTCGAACAAAGAGAAATGAAGACACCCCTCTCCCGCTATCAATTAACAATAGCTGCAAATCAACTGCTACTCTTATCTAATTACAATTTTTGGGCACCCAGTCCCAGTAATTGGCTTTACGCTTGAGCAATCTCTTTAAAAAAGGATGGTAATTACAATTTACTAAATTTAATAATCACTCTTCTTTAATTGATCAGGAAAAGTCAAAATTATATTAAATTACCTGTGATCATTAAGATAACAGGGGGCCTATTCTTTAACTCCGAAGCAATAACTTTTTCACAGTCATATGTTTATTTCATTAAGTTTCTTCAAACAAATGAATGAAATAGACACATGGCTGGCGAAAAAAATATTGCTTGTTGTTAGAGAATAGGCCCCCAGGTGTATAAGTATTTCATAATAGGTACACGTGCGAGAGTAACTCGTACCACGTAAACGAGAATAAGGCCCGCCGCAAATTGAGCCCACGTGTGGGTCACCCAAGCTCAAAAAACAGTAAAAATACTATCCATTTTCAACTGAAAATGGATAGTTCAACTTAAAATGGGTAGTCTTTCAACTGTTTTCTGAGCTTAGCTGACCCACGCGTGGGCTCAGTTTGCGGCGGGCCTAAATAAATAAACCATCACACATGGGCGTGGGATTGAAACGTGTAGCAATCGTTCACCTTGTTTCATTCTTTATATCTCGTTTCCTCACTTTGTTGCCTTGAATGGTGAATGCGTGACCACATGAACGTCACGTCAGTGCGGCACGGAAGGTGTCAGACTCCAGTGGATTCCCACCAAACAGAAATCTGTCGATCCCTGCTTCTATAACCGTGGGAATTGGAGCCGAGAGCTGATCCGCCACCTGCGCGATCTCGTCAGCATCGGTGAGCTCAGCAGAAGCAATTCTCCGTAACTTTGCTTCGCTGAGGTCAGATTCGCAGGGCTACTGGGGGTCTAGCCTGGACCAAAATAAGCCATGCCCAGAATAGTGCCCCTGAACCAGGTCCCAGCACAATGACACTCGTAAAAAGAAGTCCTGTGATCTTGTTCCTCGTCCAAAAATAATGAAATTATGCTCTAAAAGGGTCATACAACCACAGAAAATATCGATTCATTTGTCATAAAACACATAATTATGCCCCCCCCCCCTACAATACTAACTCTTAACGGCCCTTGAATTGGCTCTTTGAAGGACTCAATTCACGAAATCAGCCATAAAAAGTCAATTTGGCGACTTTTACTTCTTTACGAATCATCTTATAGGGTACCTACAATTGTTCAAACAACAAATTTGGCATCTTTGGTTCCCTCAAAAAGCAATTTCACGAGTTCGGGTCTTTTAAAAACCGAATTTCGTGGTTTCGACTCTTTTGAAACAACATTTCATTCTTTAGAAAACCCCATTTTACGATTTTGGATATCTAAACATCTATCTCAGGGGGGAGGGGGGACTTTTTCAACCCAAATTTCGTAGTTTTGGCTAATTTAAAATTAATTTTCACTGATTTGGCTGCCTGGAAATCCAATTTTGTGGATTCGACAATCCCATTTAGCCAACATCGGGGTTTTCTCATTGAAATTCGGGGAATTTGCTCGCACCCAAAAACCAAATTTCGCGGGTTTGACTTTTTCTAAAATCAATCAAAACCCAAATTCACGGATTTGGTTTCTCCAAATTCCAAAACACGAATTTTGTGATTTCTGCTCTTTCATCCCACATTTTACAGATTTTCGCTAATTCAAATCCAATAGTCGTGAAATTGGCCGCGTGTTCAAAACCCACAATTTAACGGTCATTCTGAAACAAATTTTGCTTCGCTTTTTTGGGAATCTGAATTTTGTGATTCTGGGCTCCTTTGAAACTTCCAAAGTACAACTCCCTTTCCTCTTCGCTGTTTTTTTTTCAACGCGAATACGAAATTTCCTCTTCTATTTGAACTTTTTCAGCCGTAACAGTGTTTTTATTTATACGCTGGGATGCATTTCGGGTCCATTTTCCGGATCCCCTCATCAGCATTCATGAAAAACACAGCACAACAACTGTGTTTGTCATGAATGCTGATGACGGGGACCGGGAAAATGGACCCAAAATGCATCCCTTATAAATAAAAGCACTGCGACTATGAGGAAATTTCGTATTCGCCTTTAAAACTTGAATTTTGCGGATTTTTGGTCTTAAAAAACCAAATTTCTGGCAAGGGCAGCCTTTTTGGAGCTTTCACAAATTGATCACGCAGAATGACACGTCGCCCTCGATAGGATTGACTGTGTCCAAAGAGCAAAACGGTTATTCCGCATCCCCCCCCCCCCACGGAATAGTCACCCTGACTGCTCGACAGGCAAATCGAGGACTTCACCTCCTTCGATCTTTAGACGTGTTAAGGGGGTGGGGTGGGAGTCCAGTCACATCCTGAGCGTCAATATAAGGAGGTATCCGAGGTTGTTTTGTGGTTTGAACTGCAAGAGCCGCGTTTGACCCGGCGCGGCGTGGGCCTCCTCGCCGCCACAATTTTAAAAGAAATTGCAGAAATTTCGGGTCACAAGAGGAGAAAACCTTCCCGCAACTAAGCAACACGAACCAAGCACCGTATAGAGCTGTCATCCAGTCGTAGTGAGGCGATTAGCATCGCATCGCCCTAGCGACTGCCTCACAGTAGGAACGACATGAGACGAGGATCGACAACTGGTAAGAGTTTATGTGCTAACCTTCCACCAATCATGGGCGGAATGTCTCCTCCCCCCTTCCACGCTGCGGACCCTTTATCTCAAACAGCTGCGGGATATTTGCTCGGGATCGGACAATGCCTCAATTATGACTTTCAAACTGTGTTGATTACGGACCGTAAACTATTTTTTAAGCCAAATGACTGGCATATTTTTGTTTTGAAGAAAAAATCATTTATCGAGCATGTTCACCCTGTACCAAACAATCGTTTTCAGTTATAACTTCAAAACAGGTGATTCCAAAAGTTATTAAATATTTTGTTCGGATTCCTCGTAGAATGACTATACAATGCTCAAAAATGCAACTTTTTTGTGGCCAAACCGTCGTTTTTAGCACAAAAGGACCAGTATCACAAAATAGAGGGTCGGAATTGCAAAAAAGGGGCGCGAGAGCCCCTTTATATCTTAATTGCGAATATGTGTACCAGAAAAAAACCGAGATTAAGCGAAAATTGCGGGAGGAGTAGGATTTGGCGTGAGCGAAAAACGGGAACATGGAAGTATCGTGTGGTCCTCCACACAAAGTAGCGATTTTTTTTCAAAATTTGAGACACAAACTGTCGCTTTTCCCCAATTCTCTCTGAAGCGAGGGTTTCTTCATTTTAGCCGAGATTAACACTTTATCTTAAATTTAGCAGCAAATTTGTTGTTTTTTTGTTTTTGTTTTAGGCGTGAATAAACGCTTCATATCAATTTTAGCCGTGAATGAGAGCTGAAAATGAGAGTTTTTTCCTAATTTTAGCGGCGAATTAGCGTTTTTTCTCGGTTTCAGCCGTGAATCAACCAGCTTTAACTTTAACTGCGAACTTGCCCCATGAACGGCTCGTTAGCGGATTTTCTGAATTTTAGCCGTTAATGAGGCAGCGTGGATGAAATACATTTTCTCTACGCATACCCTCTCCACCCCTTTCCATCTCGCTGAAGCCTCCTCCACTGGTTAGGAATTTTCCGAAACCATCCTGTTTATACCTCAAATCACTGGCAACAAACCCTCGTTGCACATTTCCACATGAGACTGGCAATTTCCTTCAAATATCCCTATGCTATGTGAACACACCATGCAAAATGGTCGCTCAAAGATGGAAAAATCGTCGTCCCAAATAATCAAACTGTTCTGCGAGAAACACTTTTCGGCTACATCGTGTGTAGCTCTAACCATGAGAAGTCCATCTCATGCAACTTTTCCACGCTCCCGATCTTGATCAGCAAGTTCAATGTTTTTTGGGAGTTTGAAAACATGTCAACCTCACCGCCAATAAAAGAAGAAGACTTGTGTGAGATTCATTTTTCACAAACCGTCCAGCTGAAACCAACTGGCTGATACATGGTTGAGCTCCCTTTCAAGTACCATCCTTCCCTGCTGGGTGACCCTCGAACAATGGCACTTCGCAGATTTAATTCCTTGGAGGCTAAACTTACCAGGCAGCCTGAGCTTTACAAACAGTACAAGAAATTTATGAGCGAATGTCTGGCTCTAGAACACATGGTGGAAGATGACCATCGAGATCCGATAGAATACTTCATTCCACACCATGCCGTCTTCAAAGCATCATCTTCAACAACCAAACGAGCGACACATTCACGTTTAAGGTCAAATTGGACGGCAATCAACAATTCACAAAGTGAACCACAATTTCAGAAGTTTCGAAGGTGTTTGATCCGTTAGGTCTGGTCGGCCCTGTGATACTTCAAGCCAAGGTTTTCATGCAGCAGCTTTGGAAGCATGGACTAGGTTGGGATAAGCCACTTCCCGATCCACTTCTTCTACAATGGCTCCGCTTAAGACAATCACTACCTCTCTTGGAGGAAAACAAGACAAATTGTCAAGTTACTGTTGACTCCGGTTCTCTACCAGTTTGAACTACATGCATTCTCAGGTGCTTCAGAGACAGCATACGGCACGTGTCTGTACTGTGTTCATGGAGTTATGTTATTGTGCAGCAAGTCAAGGGTTGCTCCTCTCAAGATGACTTTACTACCACGTCTTGAACTTTGTGGAGCCCTTCTCATGGCCGAACTTGTCCAAACTGTCGGCAATTCATTAGGAATTTCAACTTCCAACATTTTTTACTGGACTGACAGCTCCATCGTTCTGTCGTGGCTTCGTTCCCCATAGCATCATTGGGCGACCTTTGTAGCTAACAGAGTATCAAAGATCCAAGATATCACTGACATCACTCATTGGCGCCATGTCAAAGGGACGCACAATCCTGCTGACATAATCTCTCGTGGACTAGACGCGTCCAAATCGGTGAATTCCTTTAGGAGGAGAAACTCCCTATTTATGACGAAGTTTTCAGCGAAGAAGAGATTCCTGAATCGAGAAAGGTCAAATTTACCACAACTTGAGCTACCTACGCGCACAAGCAAATCCAAGTTTTGATATCCTCCACAAGTTTTCATCAATATCTCGGCTGAAGCGTGTCATTGCTTGATGCTACAGATTTTTGGAAAACAGTCGTAATAGCAAACAATTTTCAGGATCACTCAGCACTAACGAAATTTCCACCGCACTTCTCGTCGGAATAAGATAGCTGAGTCATTTCCTGACGAATTGAAAAACCTCAAGAGCAAGACGCCTGTTAGCCAATATAGCAAGTTAAAACACTTAAATCCCTTTTGAAGTGAGGATGGGATAATCAGGGTGGGCGGACGCCTGTCAAATTCAGATATTTCTCATAATATAAAACATCCCGCCGTTATTCCATCAAATCATCACGTCACCAAGTTGATCGCTAAGGAAACCCACATCCGACATCTACACTGTGGTCCTCAGGAATTGTTGGCAATTATTTTGGCCACTCAATGGACGAAACTTGACAAGGCACATTGTACAGACCTGCATCACATGTTTCAAGGTCTGACCAACTGGCGTCCAGCAGGTGATGGGAAGCCTTCCAACTTCACGAATGACGCCTTTTAGACCATAGAGTGTGGAATCGACTACTGCGGACCTGTCAAAGTACGCCTAAACACAACAAGGCGTTCCATAATCTCTAAGGCTTGGATAGCCATATTCGTCGGTTTCTCAGTCAAGGGCGTTCATATGGTGCTGGTAGAGGACTTGTCCGTAGAATCCTTCCTCTCAGCTCTTCGCAGATTCGTTGCTCGTCGGGGAAAACCGTCACGAATGTACTCCAACAATGCCACTTTCACCGGTGCTGCTAAGCAATTTAAGGGATTGAATCATCTATTCATTGAAGAACACTCTAAGAATTCAATATTTCAATTTATGACATCTGTTGGCATAGATTGGTAATTTATTCCTCCATATTGCCCATGAATGGATGATCTTTGAGAAGCCCAAGTTAAGTTAGTTGAGCACCATTTACGTAGAACTATGGGAAGCAATATTCTAACATTAGTTAATTTAAGCACTTTATTTATACTGGTTGAAATCGAAGCTTGTATAAACTCTCGCCCTTTAGTTCCATTAAGTAGTGATCCTTCAGACTTTCTTGTCCTTATCCCTGCTCATTTTCTTGTTGGCGAATCACTATAGCGACCATTCCAGGCGCAAAGACTGACCATCTTCCAGAAAGCAGACTTTCACAATGGCGCCTCATCCAGAGACTCAGACAAGGCTTTTGGTCTCGGTGGTCGCAAGAGTACTTAACAGAACTCCAGCGCAGGACAAAATGGACTTAGCCCATCCAGACTTGGAAAAAAGGCAGCGTGGATGGAATACATTTTGTCGGATTTCCGACGGAATTTCGAGCTTGACTTGACGGGAAAAGCAAAATGTCAGTTGGCAACGCTGATCACAGGCATACTGTTACAGTATACCAGACTATAACGACAGTTTTGGAGGCACTGTGAGGACGACCGTGCTCGGCAATCTATAAGCACACCGCCGTTGGTCTGTACTGTGCGAGACACTGTTCGCTTTTATTACGCACTTAAACACTAGAAAGCCCCACAGACTATGAATTTCGAGCGTCGAAACTTGTAATTTTGTCTTAAATTGTTCACCTATCAAGTAATTTACACTTTTAAATGGGCGAGACATTGAAAGAGGCACATAATTGACAAAAATTGGCATCAACAAAAAAAAGTTAAATGCGGCGTCGAATCGCTGGAAAATAATTTTGCGCTATTAAAATTATAAGTTGTTCTAAATTGTTTTGTCAGTTATCCAAGGACTATAATCATAATTTTTGCTAGCACGTTGGATATATAAAAAGGCTTTGAACAGCAGCAACTTCAGTTTCACCCATCAATAAGCAATGTCAGGAAAACTTTCGGCTGTGGTAGTTGGCGTCCTGGTAATTCTGGTGAGAACATTTTTTCCCCCGTTCATCCCTTAAATTTGTCAATTATTTAAGAACTTTTTTTTTGAAGTCGGTGATTGGGTCAATCCAGTGCCGCGATGAAGCTGTCTATCGTCAAGAGTGAGGCTGTTGTTTACGACGCCAGGCCAAAGGAAGCGCCCGCGCTTAGCGACTTACATATTGGACTTTTTGGCCCGCACAAAAATGTGTCATCTTCGCGTGTAACGGTTTAGAGCAATTGTTTTCTGCATGGGTTACCATTTAAAAATAATGGAGCGATGAAATGTAGCAAAATATATACGAGCACATGATTTTCATAATTTATGTCGTTTTTTTTTGGACGTTTGTACCAGTGCGCAATAATCACGCCGATGGAAGGGTGAGGGAGGACTTTGGCGAATTGTTCTGGGATGGGTCAATCGGACAGTGGCAATCTGGACGCATATAAAGTGGGAGGTGCAGGTCGTCAGTGCACCCTTTAAAGCGGTCAAAAAATGGGTGCGTCTGTTGAAGTTGAATTTGTAACGGTCGTTAAAGAGCGCTCTCTTGATTTTTACTTTTACCTTACTTCTAAAGGGTTTACCCACCAGTCTGTTCTGTGTACCTTCGTACGTAGTACGAAGCAGGAAGATATATATGTCTCACCCCGTTTGCACAATGAAATAAGTACCTATACTCGAGTTTATATTCAATTTCAGTTATCTTTGAGGAATCGTCCTCTGGTCCTCCGGTTAAGCAATTCGTGATCCACACGAAACAATGTCATTGATTTCGGACAATTTCCTCCGGACTTCCCGGAGAGGGCCAGCAAGCTCCGTCGCCCCAACAAAAGGCTCTGTACCTTGTAGTTATTGTGGGGGAGGGGTTGCCAGTCGTTCACGGAAAAAATTCGCGCAGCTCCCCAAAATTGGGCCAAACTTACTTGGTGTCAGTTGCTGATGAGGGGTCACAGTTGTGACCGAAATGCATTCGACGATTAAAGGAGACTGCAAAGTAATTGGTTGTAGTTAGTTCTTTGAGTTTGGAGAGGAGCATTCACAGAGGGACAACCGATATAAGGAGACGGATTCCATCACAGTAAGATTCCCAATTTACAGTGACTCGTCTGACAAGTCACGTATATTTTCAGGACTCACCATATAACCAGAAAATGACCACCAAACTATTCTATAGCTTGTCATGTTTCATAGCCCCCGAGGTCTCATAGTCATTTGAAACACGAGTTTCACAGCCGAAAGAGCCAAATGAAATAATATCCTTGGGAGGGGGTGGTATTGCCCCCTCCCCCACGTTCCGTAACACCAACTAATTGACTTGGAGCAAATGCGAGGTTAAAGCAGGAAACCGAAAGGCTAAAAAGTGACACTCCTAGTCCTAGTAGCACTTTTCACGTTTCAATATTTATGTTCTCGATGAGTCTAGCATTGAGTTTGTTTTCGCGGTAGTGTCTGGGGGGGGGGGGTTGTGGAGCCCTTTTAATTATCTCCCTCGTTCGGCTTATTGATGTTCTTTGTGATTTATTTGTATTAATTAAAAACACCGAATAGAATACTCAAACAGGCGAACAAAATGGTATCTTTTTGTTCCCTCATTAAAAAAAAAATATATATTTCGCAATTTGTGTGTTTCTTTTTGTTTTTTTTTTTCGTTTAATTGAGTTTATTTTGTTGAAAAGGGAGAAGCTATGTCATTAAAGAAGAGGAGGAACTAGGAAGTCCACTTCCAAGCATTTGATGGTTGGATGAGGGTGGAGTGGGGTGGTGAACTTTGCCCTTATTGATCAAATCCGCCATTCAGCTGAAACCTCGTAGAGTTATACTGAGAGAAATGATCAATAGCGGTTAAAAATGGCAGAACAATAATGTGCGAATGTTTATAATGGAGCAGAGGTGGAGAGGGTTTTGATTTTTGTTGTTTCTTTAGAGCAGTTGTAGTTCCTTCTTCACTGTGAACCCACAGGTGGAGCCTGTAGACTTTGGACAGTTGTTCCAGAATAATAAATAGTCAATAGCATCTAGGCCATTTGGGCATTAACATGGTGCGTTACCGCGGGTTAGCCTGTCTCAGGATGCCCACGGCCGCTATTCGAAATTGTTTTGTTTGTATTTACTTCTGGCCCGCGTGCCAAAAAAAAAACTAATTTCGTCGTTTTCACTATGTTTTTCAGGTCTCGCAAGATGAACCTGATAAACATGGACGCGGAGAACCGGGTGGTTCTCAACGTGGGTGGGATCCGTCATGAGACGTACAAGGCGACGCTCAAGAAGATCCCCGCCACGAGACTCTCCCGTCTGACCGAGGCTCTGGCTAATTACGACCCCATATTGAACGAATACTTCTTCGACAGGCATCCCGGTGTTTTCGCTCAAGTACTCAATTACTACAGGTAAGAAACTCCAAACTATTCATTCCGACCATTGATAGGTATAGCCTCTAATACCTCGGTCTTTGAATTTTCACCCAGTCAACGCAATTAATGTTGAATGTTTTGTCCCACCCTCCCTCCACGACCATGCAGGACAGGGAAACTGCACTACCCGACAGACGTGTGCGGACCACTGTTCGAAGAGGAACTCGAATTTTGGGGTTTGGACGCGAATCAAGTCGAACCGTGCTGTTGGATGACGTACACTCAGGTAAGCTCGATAAAATCCTTCGAGGTCACCCGGTAGTAAAGTAAATAAGTTCAATCTATATGAAATAGGTGACCTTTCAATTGAATCGGAAGCTCTTTTGTGATGAAGGGATGATACAAGTTGTAAGAGTAGGTCAAAGGTCGGTCCTGCATAGAGGACCATTCTTCACAATAAACTTTCATCAGTTAAACCCTTTACCCGACGAAAAATCCATTTCTTTAGTCCTTTTTTTCCCCCTTTTTTTGAAATATCTTCATGAACCCTTGCAGGCAACCTGTCTCGGTGTATATTTAGGGTGAATCTATTTTACCCAAAGGATAAGCTTTCCTCCGTGGGCTGAGGGAAGGGTATGGAAACAGGTGCTTTTACCGTCAGTTTCCCCAACCCACTCAACTATAGTTCCTATTCGCCTTGTAGATTTTTATCAACCCCCCACCGCCACTCATAACCATCTGGGGTGGGGGGGGGGGGTGTTTTCCCTATCTTCTTAAAACAAGCGAGATTGAAGCTAAGTTCCTATACCCTCTTCCCAACTCTATCGGGCCTTTTCATAATCAAAGCGTTTCCCGTTGAATATTCATGCGGTTTTCACCAAAGAGGTCCAACCCCCCAGCCACTCTCTCCCACACCACCAAATCATTCCACGTTGGTTAAGGTACTAGAAACATTGTTGCAACACATTCAAAAAGGTTTTCTCACCCTAAAACCTCGCAGCCCTTTTCTTAAACAACCCTTAAAGAGGGTAAGAAGAGGGAGGTTACACCCTTGCGATTAACGGGGAGTGTCTTTACTCGGTAGAAGTGTCTCCCGGCTTGGTATAGGGAGAGTGAGGTAAAATCCTAAACACTATTCGAGGTACGCCGACCCTTATGGAATGAGAAAAAGAAAAACGCTCATTATAATGCGCGGAAGGGGGTTGAGCGTATAAATAAAGGGTCCAATCGATCGTTACTTCCGCGTGTTTTTTTCTCTCTCTCTCTTCTTTACATCACCGTAAAAGATTATTGAGATCTTGTTTTTTTTTGTTTTTTTTGTCGTTTCCGTCTGGCTCAAAGGCATGGCCCCGTCTGTTCACTATTTGGCTTTTAACGTGACGTTATCCTCCGGTGACGCCGTGGAGTTGGAACGTCGAAAAGAGTTCTGGGAAAGTGATAGCAAAAGACGGAGAGACAATGAGACATCCACGTAAAAGACTTTTGGAAATGAATAAGCGTTTTTCCTTCATTTTAGCCGCGAAGTTGTCCTAAGAACAGCATATTACAGCATTTTCTCGATTTTGCTGTAAAATAGCCTCTATAAACGGAGAATTAGCATTTTTCTCAATTCCAGCCGCGAATTGGCGAGGGTTTTCACTGTTTTATCCATGAACATTGCGCTTTTCCCGTGGGCCTCGTATTAGCGATTGTTCTTACTTTTAGCCATGAAATTGCGTTTTTCCTCAATTTCAGCAACGGACTGGACCCAAAAACCGCGCATTCGTCTTTTTCCTTAATTTTAGCCGCGGACTTACCTAACCCAAAAGCGAATTTTCAATTTTAGTTTGAATAGGCCTTAAAGAAAGATTAGATTAGCGCTTTTTCCCAATTTTAGCCGCGGACGAGCCCTTTTTCTCGATTTTTTTCGAGTTTTTGGTAGAAAGGGCCGCACCAAAGACCGCCAATTGGTCCTTCCAACTGTTTGCTGTTGCCAAAAAACATTATGAAAGCAATTTTTGCCACATATGAGCACTTTTTCTCAATTCGAGCCGCGATTGAGCGATTTTTCTCAACTTTAGCCGCAAACGAGAGCTCTTTCACAATTTTACCCGCGAATAAGCGCTCATTGTTAATTTTAGCCGCCAATTTTAGCGTCTTTTCAAATTATGACCATGAATTTTGCTCAATTTCAGTCATGAATTAGCGGATTTTTTGTCTTAATGTATTTTAGCCATGGGAAAAAACAGGTCAGTTTGTTTTTCAAGGCACTTTTTCACAAAAATAAATTTTGAGCAGGGACAAAATAGTCAACGTTTCCGGGGAAGAGCGCACAATATTACTTCAACGTCGATGATTTAAATCGTCGCTAACTGTCAGTTTTGCCTTATTCAAGGTGGAAATCGTCTGCCGAGCCATTTTCAAAGAGTCAGTGTTACTCAAATTGTCCACGTGATCATTTTTAGGGCACAAATCGTCGCAGTGCTGATAATTTTGGCAATTTTTTTAGCACGAGCTGCCAGTTTGCCGACTTTTAACCCGGTGTGAATTGTCAGTTTGGGTAAATTTTAGGGCGCGTTTTGCCGTTACAGCCATTATTGAGGCGCGGTTCGTAATTTTTATCATTTTCTGGACGCCAGTAGTCAGTTTTACCATTGTTAAGGGACCCATCAAGCCATTTCTAGAGCGCTAAACGTCATTTTGGCCATTTATGGAATGTGAAAGGTCAGATTTATCCTCATTTTTAGATCACAAATCGTCGGTTTAGCCATTTCCATAAGGACCATAAAGTTATTTTACCCATTTTTTGGGGCGTAAATAGTTAATCTGACTATTTTTAGGGGACCAATCTTCGGTTTATTCAAGTTTATGGTGTGAACGGTTTAGGCCTGTCGTCCACTGGAAGCATTTTCGAGCGGCGCTGCAACACACATCAACGAGCGTACATCCAAAAAGGCTTAAATTGAATTCACTGCAGACTGCTGCTAAGCCGGCAGTGGACGGTGTCACATTCAATTTGAGTCTTTGGGATGGATACGCTCGTTGTCGCGCCGCTTTAAAAACGCTTCCAGTGAACGACCGACCTAGCCATTTTTTCAAGCGCGAATCGTCAGTTTTAATATTTTATGAACGCCAACAGTCAGTTTTTTCATTTTTAAGGAGCCCTTCAAGTCATTTGATGGGTGCGAATTGGTCAATTTAGGCGAATAGGTCAAAGTAGAATAATCAAATAAAGAATCGACTCTGGAACAAGAAAATCATGAAACAGCTTCGAATTGTCTATTTGGCGGCTATTCGTCAAGCTTTGGGCGCTCTCGGTGCTACCTGGACCAAGATTCGCAACCACTAAACAAAAGGCCTCGTCGACTTGCAAATTTACCGAAATGAAGACCCGAAATTTGCATTTTCGCAGGAATTGAGACCAGAAAGTTGCAACGCCGTGGACATTAAGCCAGGAAACTTCCCATTTCATAGGTATTAGATGGATCAATTAAGACGTGGGATTTGTTAATTTCACGGATTTTGAGGAAGGAAACTAATAATTTCACTCAAATTAGGACCCGAACTTGCAAGCTCACAAATTTTTAGCCCTAGATGATGTTGTAATTTCGTGGCTAACTCGTCAGGCTGTACGTGCAGTCAGGGCCGGCTTGGCTTTGCCCGGGGACCACGCCATATAAAAAAAATCAAAAAACTTGAAATTTCACGAATGTTCAGCCAGAAAACTTCCAGTTTTGACGATGTGGATGATTTTGTGGCTATTCGTCAGAATTTGAGCGCAGTCGTGGACGGCTAGAGGGGACACGAACGAAACGAGGAGGAGCATCGAGGTCTAGTGACCGCAAAGAAAGAAGCCCCGAAACTTGCAATTTCACGGAATTTAAGACAAGAAAATTTTAATTTTACTAAAAGAAGGAAACTATGAGCTAGACATTTTGCGAATATTTAAACCATAAACTTGCAATTTCGCATATTTTAGCTTATATTATTGGAGGATGAACTATCTTGGCAATATTTGCCTGGCGTTGGGAGCTGTCGGGCCCGGTTAATCCAGGTTCCGTGGTCTCTAAAAAAAAAAGGCCCTGAAAGTTGTAACTTCGCAAAAATAAGGGCCAGAAACTTTTTGTAATTTCCAGAAAATAAATACCATTAACTCGCAATGAACATCCTCTGCTCCACGTGGACCGCGATCCCGCTGTTTTATGTTGGGTGGTTCCAGTAAGTCCTAGCGTTGGCCAGGGAGTCCACGCATTGCCCCTCAAAAATACAAAAATCTTCCAACGGAGCTAATGCCTCTCCACAACGTCCTCATTTAGCCCATTGTTAATCCTTTTTGAGCTAAGCAAACAAAAAAAAAGAGGGACTGAGATGGAAACAGAGACATGAAAAATGGTGCGATTCCTGGATCGATAGGAGGAAAAGTACTGTTCCCCCCCCCCACGTCCTTCCCTTAGCCTGCGATTCTAGAAAGAGCACCGATGCCTCAACACGACAGAACGAGAATACGCTAAAACTGGTCATTTCCTTTTTTTTTAACCACAACTGCGAGAGGGAAACTTTCGAATCAATCATCGACGTGCCCTATTTCCACCAACCGCACGTTAGCCGAAGACTGCGAATTTTTCTCATAACATGTAAACCCCTAGCGATGAAGGACGCCAAGTTAGAGTTAAAGGATTCAAAAGTTTTGAATAATTCATTTTGATTAAAGGAACTCGGTGGTTTTAGCCCCCACCACACCCCTCATCCTATCTCCGAGATTTCGTTTTACTCCTTTAACCCTCCCCCCACCGAACGCTCAAGCTATACCTAATAATTAATCCTGGGGACTCGGATATCTAACAACTTTGTAGCTAGAGCTTGATGATGCAAAGGTTGAGTGGGGGGGGGGTCCAGAGGAGTGCTAGGAAAGGATTAAAACGACACTGACAGCATTTAATTTAAAATACGTTGGAATTTATTCTGTCATTTTTAAATGTTTTTCTTCTTAAACCCGTACAGCACAGAGACACGCAAGAAACGCTGGCCGTTCTCGACCGGCTGGATCTGGACTCGGAAAAGCCCAGTGACGAGGAAATGGCCCGAAAATTCGGTTTTGAAGAGGATTATTTCAAAGGGACAGTGTCCTGGTGGCAGCGACTCAAGCCACAACTTTGGTCCCTGTTCGACGAGCCCTACTCTTCCAACACAGCAAAAGTGAGTGAATCGATTTTTTTTTTTTTTTTTTTCGCAGAATTTTTGTATTGGTGGCGCGCGGGTAGGAGGGATCCCACGTAAACAAAGACAAATACATGTCCAACGGTAGACCGAATTACCGTGTTTTTGAATGATTAACGAGCGTTTGTCCCTTTCGCACAGCATTAATTCTACTCTGAGGATTAGTTTCGAAGAATAATTGTACGGCAAATTGTGCCGCAACTGCGCGATCAATGTTTTCGCCCCGGTGTTTTTATTAGTGAAGGCTCGCATTTGCGTTCGTTGTGTGTAAACACTAAAGTGAACAGCCTGTTAACCAAATAACAATTTGATAATATATGCTAAATTGATTTCCAATTGCACTGAGTCACTTGAATGAAAGCACTTAAGTGGATTATGAGTACGTATATACTGGCTTTATTTTTTTATTTTTTTTTTCTAAGAATACGAGATCGAATTCCAGCCATTAGAACAGCGATTTGATCACAGCAAACAATTCAGAAAATGTTAAATCGGCTGCCCTCGTCGTATTTTTCAACTTGAAAAATCAGATAAACTGGATAAACGTTCAAAAAGGCTTCAAACCAAAAAGAGAGAGAGGACAAGCGAAGTGTAAACCTCGTCCAATGTGAAACTTAAGAAGACTTGAAATTGGGCTGCAATTGGAGTTTGAACTTCTTTTTTTTTACGCCAGATTTCTTCGGGTTTTCCACTCTGATAAATTAATTAAAGTTGAACGGAAGGAATAAACGAGCTGAGAACGTCTTAATTCATGCATAGAAGGGTGACGTAAGTTTCGGTGTTTGAAAGGGACTAAAACGTTGCAGTTGTGTAACAAGGCACGCTCAACAAAACGAACTCCAATTGGATCCTAGGAACCAGTTTTTTTGGCCACAAAAAAGGTCAGCAACTGACAAGCGTACGGGGATGATGCGTATTGCTTGTCTGGGTTACGGCATTCCAATATTAAGCAAAGTGCAGAAATTTGTGGTCCCCGCACGAAACGAAGCACTAAGCAATATCATCAGTGTTTCAACACAAGTCGTTTGAGAACCGGTTTTTTTTTTCGTTTTTTTTCCTCACAAAAAGACCGAGTCGAACCGGGATAAATTACTGCTCGAACCAAAGACCAGACCGGCAAGAGTAAGTCGGTCCGGTCTGGACTCGACCCGAAACGGTTTCAACCCGAGACAATTCAGCCAAGAAACGAGAAATTGTGTACCAAAAACTGGATTTTTCACCGCTGAAATCGTTTTTTCTCTCCTTCGTTCAGTAAGACGGCACTATGTGTCCGCCTGAGACTGACGGAGCTCCGCAGCACCGTCTTTACTTGAGTTGGGACCCCAGGCTCGGCAAAACATTAAACCCTCTCCGTGGGCGGGGGGGAGGAAGGCTCACTTTTTGTTGCTAATAAACAAATTTCGCACACTAAAACCCTATTTTTGCAGGTCTCCTGACTCACTAAAAACACATTTTCGCTGATTTTTCCCTCTGAAACCCATTTCACGGATTTTTCTCTCTAAAACTTCCATTTTCGTGGTTCTGGCTCATAGAAAACCCAATTTCGCGGCTGTTTGTAGTTGAAACCCCCATTTCGTGAGGTTGCCAAATTAAAAACCCAATGCTGTGAATGTCTGACTTACTAAAAAATAGAATATCTCGGATTTCACTCGCTGAAAACCCCAAAATTTTATGGATTGTTTTCAATTTTGCGGGGTTGCCTCAATTTCAATCGAATTTTCAAAACCATCAAAGCATTTTCGTGATTCGGACCTATTAAAACGCCAATTTCGTGAGATTTGTTCGCTATAGAACCAATTTTGGTGGACTTGGCTAACTAAATTGCTATCTAACGGTATTTTCTCGCTGAAGAACTAGAACCTGAATTTCGTGGGTTTTGGGTTTGCTGAAATCCCTATTTCGAGGGGTTTCCTCATTGAAATGATTCGTAAAAAGCCAAAGCTCCGTAAAATAATCTCAATTTCGTGAGGTTCACGAGCTTTTCTACGTGATTGCTGAAGACTATAACTTGACAGCTTACAGGTGAGTTGCTGACACGGAGCCATTCGTCTGTACGATCGAAAATTCCAGTTCGAGGAACTAAATTACCGCCGTTACCAACCCAGGAGACGAAAGTTCCAAGTTTAGTTCCAAAAATATCATAAAAATTGTCATTGGCCAGAGGCGGAGTAGTTGGAGTATGGCCCCACCCTTGGAGTAGCGAGGCAGTACCGGCTTTAAGGGGGCGAGTCGGGCGACCGCCCAACGACCGCGAGCGACCGCCCGGGAGACTCGGGGCGCCGGGTTTAAGGGGGCGCATCCAGCAAAATGTGAAGGAAGAGGTAGAAGAAAAAAAAATGCCCTAGAAGCGCATTTGATATGAATATTTCAAAACGATTAAACATCGAAATAAATTAGTTAAAAAAGAGCATTGGCTTTGCCTTGGCGCCTTCTGCAGGCAATTTTGCAGCATACATAGAATTTGAATGCGCTGATTCCCATTGCCTTGAGCTGGTCCTTAGGCGGCTAAATCTGATAAAAGGCCTTATTGTGCTGTTCTTGGGGCAAGTAAGTGACTAAAATGTTGAAAAGTGCTAATATTCGTGGCCAAAATTGTTAAAAAGTGCTAATTCGAGGTTTCTAGATGTAACCTCCAGAACCAAAATTTTATAACGACGCTAATTCGGGGCTGAAATGGGGAAAAATGGCTAATTCAATGTAAGGAGAGAAAAATCAGAGAGGGATGGGGAAAATATCCAATTCACCAAGTAAAACAATACTTCGCGGCTAAAATTGAGGAAAATATAGCTAAAATCGCGGATAGAGTTGAGAAAAAACAGTAATTCGGGGCTAAAATTACGAAAACGCCAGTAATTCGTGGCTAAGAAGGAATAATGTAGACAATAAAAAACAAATGAGACAAAGCGCTCAAGTATAGAAGAAACGCTAAGGACCCGCGCACACTAGGAGAAAAAAGACGCCGACGCGCGCGTCAGCGTCCGACTCGTACAATAAAGACGAATAGAACTCTATGGAGCCTTTCACATTGGACGCGTGCGCGAGAGTCGTCTCTTCCCCGAAAAAAAAAAGACGCTGACTCACGCGTCGGTATCTTTTTTCTCCTAGCGTGCGCGGGGCCTAATTCGCTGGCTAATATTTTTAAAACACCAAATCGCTTCATCGTGAGCTCAAGTGAGAAAAAAAGCGCTAATTCGAGGCTACAAAAGAAAATAATCTGTAATCCACCGCTAAAATCGAGAAAATTCAGTAATCCACCGATAAAATTGAGAAAAACTGCTCATGATAGCGGCTAAAATAGGAAAACACAAATTCACGGCAAAAATTGAGAAAAAGTACTGAAGGTTGGGAAAAGCGACAAATCCTGGTTAAAATGGAGAAATCTCTAATTCGTGGCTCCTCATGGCAACTTATTTGTGGCTGAAAATGAAAAAATCGCTTATCCGTGGCCAAATGGGGAAAGAACGCTAATTCACGGATAAAATTCAGGATAAGCTCTTTGGTTGGGCCGAAAATAAAACTGTAATTCACTATTGAAATGTAGAAATTCGTTAGTTAGCGGCTAAAATGAATAAAAACCTAGTTCGTGACTAAAATCAAGAAAAATTGCCAATGAGATGGATTAATTTGGGGAGGGGGGCTACTGAAAGACTTGCCCGGGGGCGCCAAATGTCTAAGGCCGGTATTGTCGCGGGGTCACAGGAAATTATTTTTTATGGAAGCCAAGCTCACAGAACATGACGAAAGATTGAAAGTCACCGCATTAAACTTGAAAAGAGGGCAAAATCGTTGTTTTTGACAAAAATTTCGTACTCAACAGCCCGGAGAATAGAATTTGGATGAATCTCGTAGACGAAATAATTTAAGATTTCTTCCCTAACGAAATTGCCAAAATATGGCTATTCCGCTCCATAAAAACGGCTAAACTGGCCGTAATCGTGCCCCAAAGTGGCAAAGTTTACGATTAGCGCCTTGCATAGGGCTGAACTGACTATATGTATAATTTGCGCCCTAAAAATTGCCAAACTGGAAATTTCCGCTCTAAAATAGCAAACGGACTTCAAGTGTCCTAAAAATGGCTAAGCTGACGATTATCCCAGCCCTAAAAATGTCTAAATCAACCATTCGCGCGCCAAAAATGGTCATAAACTGGCAATGTATACGCGCCAAAAATGGTCAATACTGACTATTCGCACCTATGGCTTGAAAGACCGTATTCGCGTCCCAAAAAGGGCTAAATTAACTATTCGCCCCTGATCACCTCTAACAACTTTTTGTGGGGAGACAACAACCGGACGTCCAAAAATATCACTTTCTGGGGAAAAAATCGTTAGTTGTCCGACGGTAAATCCGGAATAGACTGCAACTACGACAGTTCTCCAGCAAGGATGTTTGGTTTTCACGGTTCACGACCCTTTTTATGAGCTGATTCAGTTTCGGAGTGCATTTGACTTTGTCTCCAGTGAAGCTGCCCAACCCTAGAGCACAGGCGGGTTGCGCCCCTGCCGTAAGCAAGCGTTTTTTCCCTTATTTTAGCTGTTTTCAGTTTTTAGCTGATTTAGCGGTTTTTTTACAATTTTAGTCATGAATTTCCTAATTTTATCGGCAAATTGGCGTTTTCTCTATTTTAGCTGTGAACAAGCGCTTTTTCACAATTAGCGCATTTTTCACGCAAACATTTTTGTCGAAAATGTGGGGTTTTCTGGATTTGAGCCTCGAATAGCAATTTCTTTCGCGTTAGCCGTAAATTTTACTTTATCTCTGCCTTGAAGTGACCGTTGAAACCGTGAATTGGCTGTGAATGAGCGTTTTTTTTTTTTTTTTTTATCCGTAAAGTTACCCCCGGAAACAGCTAATTTCTTATTTTTCAATTTTAGCTATGATTGGGTGCTATTCCTTAATTTTATCCGCGAATTAATGTTTTTCACAATTTTATTCACGAACTAGTGTTCCTCTCAATTTTATTAGCGAATTCATCTTGCTCAATTTAAACCCCGAATCAGCGCTTTTTTCTCAATTTTAGCTGCGGATGGGCTCATATTCTCAATTTTAGCCAAATTAGCTCTTATTCTACTCAATTTTAACCGAGAATCAAGGTTAACACATATATTTTAGCCACAGATTGGCTAAGGACCCCTCTCCATTATTACTTTTAGTCTTCCACCATACCATTTGACGGGTTTGCATTGGCCTCGAATCAGAAATAAACAAACCCTAAAACATTTGGGCTAATAAAAATATTATTTTATCCAAAAGGTTCGATCAACGTTAGTCGCCTATAGATAGAAGTTCCGTTTTTAAAGGAGCTGAACCCGCCAAATTGGGTCCCCGAAATGGGTGAAAGTCGGTATTGGCTTATTGACAACATCGGCTTAAGGAGCCAAAGGCGAAATTTTGCTCTTGAATATTAGTAAAAACTGCAAAATTGGGTACTAAAATTCGGGAATTTAGACTTCAAAAGATCCATTTTTACTTCCACATTCCCTACGGGAATGGAAGTGTTGTGTTCGTTAAAAAAATCGAGTCCGAGCTGACATCACATTCATAATGCACAACCTCAGAATTTGCTTGGAATGACTTTTTAAAGGACTAAAACCCGTCAAATGGTATTTTTGATTTTTTGATGGTGATTTGATATCCCGTGAAATCGGGCTTTTGAATTGGTTAACCCAAAATTGGCGTTCTTTGGAGTAAATCATGCAAAATTGGCTATTTGAGTAAAACCCGCGACATTGAGTTTTGTAAGATGCTGATTCCGCCATATTCGAGGGGTTAATGGGCCAAACCAGCGAAATTGATTCATTTATGTGCCAAATCCACGAAATTGCTGTCAAAATGTCGACAGCCGCAATCCCATTGTCTGGAGGAGGCGAGCCAATGTCTGGGTGCGGCATGCCCCCCTGCCTGGCCACCCTAACCCCCCTTTTCCCCGTTCTAACCGCAAATTTTCGGGATTTTGGGTCTTTCTAAAACCAACTTTAGAATCTACTTTAGAATTTAGGGTGAAATCCGCCAAATTGAATGTTGAATGAACCAAATTTAAGATGAATTTCCCGAATGAGGGAAGTTTACCGTTATAATTTTCTCTTTTGTGCTCGTTATTCGTCAAAAAACTTGGCACCCTTAGCAGCCAAAAACCGTCGACGATGTCCTGACCTGACATCATGATAACTCAGGAATCTTCCTATCTTTACAATTTATCTGGACTAGAACAATGTCAGATTGATGCCCCCCTCACCTCTCACCTCAATTGGCTATCACGGGCTGCTCTCGATTTTGGCGGTTGAAGAGGAGGGTCTCTTCAGATTCTGATTGTTACGACTGAAAACCTGGGCCAGACCACCAGACGCCCGCCATGAATGTCTCTAATCGTGAAGTTTTTGGCCACGAAATTTCAATTGACCCATGGCACTGTCGCAGTCATTGCACCTCATCAGTGGTACCTCTCAGAGTGACCGGTTTGCGTTGTCGTTTGTTCTGGCCAATTGTGTCGTCACCAAGGCTCGTCAAGCGAGGCTCTTCCTTGGATTGCCCGGGTTGGGCGTTGTTTCAATAATTTGAGCTGGATCAGCGCTAACCTACCTCCACCCTCCTTCCCCCGAATTTCGCTCTAATTTGACTATAGACATTATATTTACGAGGAAAGGAATAAACTTTAGTGACAAATGGGCTAGTCGACCCGTCAACTAAACTGGACTTTGAGAGAGGCGTCGTCGTCTCAAAACAGTATAAATCTAAAAGAATAGCCATTCATTAATCAGATTAAAAGCGTTAGTTTCTCCAACTTGGGTCTCCGTTCCCACCCATCGGATTTCTATTGCAGCCTGGTCATTTACTCACCCCTCCCCTCCCCACGTACTTCGACGAGAGAGAGAGAGTGTGTTCCTTCTAGGCAATAGAAACGGCGAGCTTAATGGTATTAATTAGGCTTTCAACGCAATGTTCTATACGTTTCTCAAACGAGGTATGAAATGAGGGGGGGGGGGGTTCCTGATTGCCAAACGGGTATATAGTCAATTGTCCTAGTTCCCTCTCTGCCACCCATGTTAATCGCTTTTTAGCCCCGTTCTCTCTGTTTAACAACAGCTTTCCCCCCCCCCTCCCTGCTTTCGTATTTTGATGGAAGCGACCTGTTAAACAAAAAACAACTGCTTTTCTCAATAATTTACGGGCGCAAATCGTGGACTTGGTGGTTTTAACGACGTGACAAAACTCCAAATGTCGAGCGACGAAGTCATTTGCTTAATTCGTCCACCGTTGAAACGACTCTTTTCACGAGTCCTCCACTCTCGATCTACTACAGATTTTCCGCAGTGTAGAGGAGAAGGAGGAGGGACATTTTCATTTAGTCGGCTAGTCGAGTGTAATGGGACAGTTTGGCAGACGGACGATCTTGGAACTATCCATCTACGTGATGATGGCTGGCGAAGGGCTTTCGTGGTGAAATACAAGAGATTTACGTCACTATGTTTCCTACGTCCCTTTTTCACGTTACATCCCATTTCCGTCTGAAATTCAATAAATGTATAACGCAGCGGTGACTTTTTCGTCGCTAATTTCCTACCAAACCTCTCAAAGCTCGTCGGTGAACGGATAAAAGAGAATCCTTCGTTAATGAGAGAACGAGGAGGACATGGAGTGTGTGTGGGGTGTGTATCGAGGGTGAAAAAGAACTTAATTTTGAAAACACATGGGAGTTACTTCGTTCGGAGAGCCTTGTGATTGAGGCGGAAAACATGGGGATATATACCACTCAACGTCAACGAGACCAAATGAAAAGGTTCACAAGTTGAGGCGTGGGCGGGTCAGGTGGGGGAGAGGGTTTGATGAAACAAGACGGATGACTCATCTTACAAAGATCCCTCTAGTTTTAGTTTTATTTATTTTTTATTCCGAAAACACCATCCATTCACTAGTTGTAGAGGTCTCGAGTCTCTCTAAAAGAAAATGAAGGGGTTGTTCAATAAATCATTCCGTTAACCAGTTGTGTGGGGGTTTGTCGTAAGGGCGTCAAAAAAAAGAAGATAAAATGCCCAAATTATCTGTTTGAACAGAAGAAAAGCTTCGCCGAATAGCGGAGGAACAAGAAATAAAAAGAGTGGTAAGCTGTGAATCGCGGTAGGGGGGGGGGTGATGTTGAGGGGACCAAACTGCCAACAAAGTTTGTTTGAGAGAAATCGTGCTTGGCAGATCCAAATCCCCAGCAAAAAAAGAGAAGAAGAGATATTATCCTCCCCCTTTTACTTCTTCTTGTAGCTTACACCCTAAATTAGAGTTTACCTCCCTCCGCGGTTAAAGTTTTCGTGCTCTTCTTTATCCGACTCCCATCCGATGAACACGTGTTTGCCAAATCCCTTTGATCGATTTCATTATTTACAGTAATTGTTAAACAACGTGCAGATTTGTATGAGCTCCAAAGGGATACGACTGTTTCCACAATTTCAATCAAATGAGGAGGGCATTATCGACCACTCATGCCTGTTCTTTGTGCTGTCATAAATTCCAAAGTGTTTACGCAATCAACCCGCAGTTATTTTAACTCTCTGAAATCCATCAGAATTGCCTAAGAAGAGTGGTGTAATAGCGGGGGGTGAGGTTAATGGAATAACGTAGATTTTTAGGTTAATGCGCTCGAACGCATAAAATTATTGAAATCACTCTGACTACTGCCCCCGCCCACCCATAGACCTCTGACCCTCTATACCCTATACCGGTTTATGAGACGTGAAGAGAGAGAAATTGAGCAGCACGAATAAGTACTTTGCCTGCGTAGCGCGAATCGCGAATCTCGCCCTCTCACCCCCCCCCCCCCGCTATCAGCAATTTGAACTGAAACGACGACCCTACACACGCCTTCAGTAATTATCCAGGTTTATGATAGTCAAAAGAAACGACTCATTTCCCTTGGGAAGACTCATAACCCCGTGACCCTCTCCGTTTCCGGCGTTAAAATAGACGGATGAGAAGCAAGATTGAGCTATAAGAGTCGTTTTTGGCTATTTCTGTGGTTTAAAAAAAAAAAAAAACGCGATTTGGGCAGTTTTAATTTAAAGAATAGGTACGGAAAAATAATTGAGACTATATGCTCACTAGGCAGTGGCGGATTTATGACGAGGGTTTTGGGGGTTTGAATCCCCACCCCCACCCTAGTGAGATGGCGTCTAGGCGTTTGTCACTAAAATTATAAAATTTACACTATTGATTCGAAATGTCTGAAGGAAAAACCGATGGCAAAACAGAGAAACTACGCTAACCCAATGTTTTTATAGGCCCAAATTGAGAAGGCGTTCTAATGTGCCAATCTTGGGGCAAGAAGTAGGCGAAAACCGCTAATTCTGAAGACTGGAATAGCGATTAAGTGCATATTCATAGAAAAACACTGAAAAAATAAGTAATTCGTGACTAAAAATGGTGAAAAACACTAGTTTGTGGCCATAATTGAGAATAAACGCTCTTTCCAGCTATAAAATTGAGAAAAGACTAACGCCAATTAGTGGCTCCTCACGAAAACATCGGGACTGAAATTGAGAAAAAGTGCTAATTCACATCAATTCTAAAAAGAGATATTCGTTTTTAATCCGTTATAAAAATATATAACGATGGTCTGACAGGGGCGCCACGTTCAAGGGGCGCGGGGGGTTTTAGACACCCACCCCTCTCGGGCCAGTCCGCCACTGGAGCCAATCAGCCTGTTCCGACGACAACAGCAACAAAGGTCCAACCACAGCAAAGCTCCGACCACGACAGCAAAGTTCCAACCACAGCTAAACTCACACTGCGAAAAGCCTAGAACTTCTAACCACAGTAACGTCTCAACCACAGCAAAGGTCCAACCACTACAAATTTCCAACCGCAACAAAGGTTTAAACCACAACAAAGGTTTAAACCACGACAAAGGTCCAACCACAACAAAGGTCCAACCTTAACAAAGGTCCAACCACAACAAGGGTCCAACTACAACATAGGTCCAACCATAGCAAATCTCCGACCACAACGGCAAAGGTTCAACCCCAACAAAGGTTCAACTACAAAAAGGTCGAACCACAGCAAAGCTAAAAATCACAGTAAAACTCCAACCAATAGAAAGGCCCGACCACATCAAAGGTCCTACAATAACAAAGGTCCAACCACAGCTAAATTCACACTGCGAAAAGCCTAGAACCTTTAGCCACAGTAACGCCCCAACCACAGCGCAAAGATCAGGTGCAACCACAATAAAGGTCCAGCCACAAATAAGGTCCAACCACAACATAGGTACAACCATAGCAAATCTACAAACCACAGTAAAACTCCAACTGCAAAAACCCAAAACCACAGTTAGAACCTCAAACCAAAGTAGCGTATCAACCACAGCGCAGCTCCGAACCATAATAAAGCTCCAACCACAAAAAGAGGCCCAACCCCAGCAAACGTCCGACCACAGCCAAGGTCCAACCACAACAAAGGTATCGACAGGACGATAGCCGCGCAATCTTTCAGCCTTTAAGTCCACTGAAAAGCCTCTCGGAGCATGGACTGAACCTCACTGAGCCCCTCGATAAAATCCACCAAACGATTATTTTTGGTCACTTTGACGGGCGCTGACGCCCCTTTAGAAGTGTTTCGGCAACGAACAGAGCAACATTTGTTAATATTCTGAACAGCGTCCAGCTTATCGATCGGAAAACTTTGAGATTAAACCTTCAAAAACGCCATTTTTGAGGTTTTTTTGGACTCGAGGAACCCAACAACTGAGTTGAAAAAGTGCTGAAGTAATTCCTGGAAGGGATTCCAGCGTTTCCAGCAAGTTTGACACTTTTCAGTTCGAATTAATAGCAAAATTGTCCCAGTTTTGTGGCTGAAAGCTCAGTTTTATCACAAAACTATCAGTTATGGGCGAATGGTGTTTTTGAGGATATAATTTTTTTCATTGTTTTTTGGTTAAATAGGCCAGGCTCCGGGTCAAAAATGACAGTCATTTGGATATGCAGGCGTTAAATAGAGAAAAATTTACCAGTTGTTGAGTCAGAAATCCGTCTTTAAGGGGTAAAGTCACTGTTTCATGGGTGTATGGCCACCATATTGACTGTTAATGGCCCAAGATAACCAATTTGGTTGAATTAAACTTTTGCCAAAGGAAAAAAATCGCAGTTAAATGATATAGGCCAATCGACCTCCCTGGAGTCGTCCGAGGAAGAGGCTTAATGCACGCGGGACCTCGCTCGGCACTCTGCGAGATCGTTGAGGGCTCGCGGGGTGCAAGCAGCAGTGCGATTGAGTGATTTCAAAACATTTTTGTTTCTGTTTTTTTCGCAGATCATAGGAGTCATCTCCGTATTCTTCATTTGCGTTTCAATCCTATCGTTCTGTCTAAAAACTCATCCCGACATGCGCGTTCCCGTCATAAGAAATATCACCGTCAACACCACCGAGAGAGACACCTGGGGATGGACGTTAGACAAGCACATGACCAACGCTCATATCGCTTTTTTTTACATCGAGTGCCTATGCAACGCTTGGTACGTAAACAATTTGTAGTGGGGAGAGGATAAATGGTGAGATTTAACAATTTGATGCCGTAGGTTTACGTTTGAATTCATCGTGAGATTCGTGTCGTCACCCAACAAGTGTGACTTCATCAAGTCCTCGGTGAACATTATCGATTATGTGGCCACACTTTCGTTTTACATCGATCTTATTTTAGCCAAATTCGCTAAGCATTTAGAAAACGCCGATATATTGGAATTTTTTAGCATTATTCGAATTATGAGGCTCTTTAAGCTCACTAGGCACTCGTCTGGGTTGAAAATTTTAATTCAGGTACTGGAGCATTAAGCGTAAAATGGAGCGATTTTTGTTGTTGATTTTTTTTTTGTTGTTTTGTAGACGTTTCGAGCGTCGGCCAAAGAATTGACTCTACTCGTGTTCTTCCTCGTTCTTGGCATTGTGATATTCGCGTCGCTCGTCTACTACGCTGAACGAATTCAAGCGAACCCGCACAACGATTTCAACAGTATTCCATTGGGCCTCTGGTGGGCTCTGGTCACGATGACCACTGTCGGCTATGGAGACATGGTCCCCAAAACCTATGTGGGCATGTTTGTCGGTGCTCTGTGCGCTCTCGCCGGCGTACTCACGATAGCCCTTCCCGTCCCAGTTATCGTGTCGAACTTCGCCATGTATTATTCGCACACGCAGGTACGTATACAAAATTGTGGACTTTTTAAGGACGAAAGACTAGTATTAACGCCCTCTCCCCCGCCCTCCACAAAACATCCACCCATCCCGTTCAGGCACGAGCGAAACTGCCGAAAAAACGGCGAAGAGTCCTGCCTGTGGAGCAGCCACGAGCACCGCGGCCTCCTGGCGCACCACCCGGTGCCCCTGGTGCTCCGATCGTCGCTGTGGGTGGCGGCAGCGGCGCTGGTGGTGGCGGTCCAATCGGTGGAGGCTGCCAAAGTGCTCCGCCTGTCATTGGAACCGCTCAAAATCGTCGAATGAACGCGATCAAAGCGAATCATCCGAAAGACGTCGCACCACCGAGAATGGGTAAAGAGAGCCATTTAATTCTTAATTTGCGGTTTTTTCTAACAAACATTTTAAAAACCTGTATTCTTCTTTCTTTTCAAACGCAATGGTTCAGTGTTTTTTTTCAATTAATTGCCTGTGATTTATTTTTTATCTCCCCCCCCCCCACTAAAATCCGTGCGTATGCGTGTCACTTTTGCTTTCCGTGTGTCTTGTTTTCACAGAGCCTGATGAAAGGCGCAGTTCCAACCTGAGGAGTATGAACACGGGGGTTGTTGGTTTTGAGCCTGAGCTTAAATGACACGAATGTGAGAGAAAATTAAAAGCTAACGATAATAGAAATTTTGGCTGAATAAAATAGAGATTGAGAGACTTAAAACCGCCGTAGAAATGAGAGCAGTCGTGTCTTAGGCAATGGGGAGGATCCTAAAATCGTAATTAGATGATGGGGTGCTGTGAAACTAGAGAAGCAAGAGCGGGGTAATTTCATCGTCTGATTAAATTTAAAACAAACAAAATACAGTTTTAACGTCCCGAATCAAATTATAAAAGCACCCTCCCGTAATTCTGCAGGAAAAAACTCGACATTCGCAATGCACCTGAATTTGTTAGTGGTCAGCAGCATTTAGCATGTCTTAAGGCTTTGTATAACCGATGCATGCAGCATGTTATTGCCCCCCTCCCTCCCCATATATCTTAAGCATTGATAAACTTTTCCACGAACAAAAAAAAATTGTTAACGTTTTATTCGAGTCTCTTCTTCGTAAATACAGCGAGTAAAAGCGCTTATTTGTAGACAACACAAGAACAATGGTCCTCAAAAGTTTATCAATAGCTTTCAAAAACAAAACAAAAAAGTGCCAGAGCCACAAAGAGCCCAGCCACTCACTTTTTTTTTTAACTGAGCGATAAAAAAAATGGAACAAAAAAAAAGTTTGTCTACTCATTGTCAAACTCCGCTGATGTGTGGTGGTAAAGCGTGGGAGAGGTCGGGGCACGTCGTTTCTGAGAGGCCCGCATAATCCAAAAATATTGAGCTGTTCATCCACGCATGGTGGGGGGGGAGGGGGCTTTTCATTGCTTGCCGTAGAATTGGCACCTTCCCGGTCGGAGAAAGTTGAAAAAATAAAAAAAGTGGGTATAGCCTATGACCTGCAATACAAAAGAGGTTGTGCGGGGAGGTGCCTATAACCCTCACAACTGTTTCCCGTAACAATATTCACGTTTGAACGAGAAAGCCGGTGATTTTATCTCCCTCCCCCCTTTTTTCTCAGCAACCCTCCATGAATCCCATGTCACAACAAAAATTTCGTTGAACAAGCCCATCTCAACCTCAAAATATAGTTGAAGGAGCGAAGTGGAGGGGGATTTTCGGATCCCCCGAGTCGTCAAACCCCAAAATACGTAGGTTCATCAAATTCCAAGTGTTTCGTCCGTTCGTCCAGAGGTGGGGTGATTTAATGATTTTTAGGGACACTTTTTCCAAGTGCTTCAATTTTGGTGGAACGCAACTTATGAGTCCCTCGCAACAATGAACAATTGACAAAATGCAGCCGGTCCCAGTCAAAACGGCCCCAAAAGCGACCTTTAGCGCGTATCAAAATGACCGGTTTTGGCGGGTTTTCCTTTATATCTACCCCGAAGTGAGCCTGAGAGGACCGGCCGTAAGTTGAGCCTCTTCCTTGGACGACTCCGGGAACGATCGGTTGATTCATTTCACCAGTAAAGTGCGAATTTCCCCTTCCAGATAAGGTTGAATCCCTTAAAACTGATAATTTCATGCAATTAACTGTTAATCCTGGCCATCCATCTATAAAACGGTGAATTGGTCTCTTGAACGCGAGTTTATCATCCAAAAACTGGTAAATTTTCAGTATTTAACACCTCCGTTGCCGAATCACCATCATTCGTAACCCGGAGGCTGCCCATTCAACTAGAAGACAGTGAATTAGTACACCCTACACCCAATATGGTCAAAACTGATGCATCTTGGCTAATAAAAGCCTGATGAAAGGTATGACAGTCAGTTTTGCCTTGTAAGCTGCTCGTCTAATTTAAAATTTGCCACAGAAACTTGCAGTTTAGTATGGAAGCTGCGAATTTATCGTCCAAGTGGTAATTGTACACAACCAACGGAAACTGGCTTTTCAGCCAGCAAAACTGAGAATTCATCACTTAAAGGTGGTTTTGAGCCCATAAATTAGTAATTTTACTGCCATTAACTGCCTGATTACCTGAATCACATCTATTGTTGCCCGAAAAACTGGTCATTTGGCAACAAAAATTTGAATTGGAATGCCTGAGTTACGGTTCCCAGCCAAAAACTGAGGAATTTTCGCTAATAAACGTTTGATCAGCTGTATGACTTTTCATTTGTGTCCCATAAGCTGCTTATTCAGCGAGGAAACAGAATTTATCGCCTAAGTATGATTTTTGGCTCCTAATTCGAAAAATGTTTGCTACTAACTGACTTCTCAGTTGCGAGAGACTGTCATTAGTCCCGCGCAATGCTGGGAAGCTGAGAATTCACCCCCTAAAAATGTCTCCAGGCGCACTCTTAGGGGTAATTTTCATTGGTAAACGTCTCCTCAGCCGATCCAAGACAATTCTTTAGGACTTCACGGCTGTCGGTTTGCGCGACCGAGTTCGCGGAAAAATTCGCCCTGCTCCCTGAAAACACGCGTAAGCGGCTATAAACGGTGGCATTACAGTGAGTCACCTACAATGGCTTGTCTGAACAAAAATCCGTCTTCAATTTCGGGTTGTCCGTGTAGAGAAAACCGCGTGATACGAGGATTCTATCATTTTTTCGACCAGTTTTTTAGCAGGCAAGGCTTAGGGTGGAGAGATAATTAAGTAATTATATTTTAATTGGGAGAAGAATCAGCAAAGAAATGCGGTCCGTTCTCCTCACGTGCTCTCTAGTTGAGACAGGACAATTAGGGGGACTTAAAATGTTGAGCATTTAGGTCTCATTAGCCGTTTTTGTTGTTGTTGTTGTTTTTTTTCTGCTCCTTCTCAGCGACGGGAGTGTCCTATTTCTAGACTACCCCTCCCTCTCCACCCACCACCCACACCCCGTAATCTCGTGAGTTTGTCGCATGCATATCATATTTTTAGTGGAAGTTCAAACAAGCCGCCTCCTCTCCTCCACCACCACAATCGACACACTTCAATTTTCGTCCCCCGTTTTTTCTTACGATTCTTAACTCTGTTTCAGTTGGAATGACGATGACGTTAAACCCGAACGGAGTGGGCGTAAAAGCCGAGTCCCTTAAAGCAGAGGCTAGTAGCTCGTCGGTCCAGCAAGCGTGAAATATTCGTATTATTCACTTCTCTCTCATTTTATGTGAATATGTGTCACGAGTGAGTTAGCAATTTTACTTTTTTCTACAAAAAATAAAATAAATAAGTAAAAAAAGGGAGTGATACAATTGCAAAAGAATGTGATAAAAAAGTTGTGAAAACTGCGCGAGTACGTGAGACCAAAACGTGTATAAATAGTCTCTTTTTTTAAGTTTTCCGTTTACAATTTAAAGCCCAGATTTGAGTTCGAACATTAAAAAAAAAGCAATAAAGTTAAAATAAAAACATATAAAAAGAAATAAATATTTATAAGCGTTTTAAACTAAAATACTCTTTAACAAACAAATTCTCATGTTAAAATATTTTTTAAGTTTTAGAAGCTTCTGCTATCAACGAATTTAAGAAAATTCCATCTGTTTTAAAATCCTCCCCCTCCCCTTTCCCTTCTCTCCGATTATTGCACTATTCACTCACTTCCTGCAATCCTTTAAACGGTCGACCATGAAAATAATAAAAACAAGAGTTTTCACTTTTAAAAAAATAATAATAATAATTCTCGCACAGCTCTTTAGGTAGAATGTAAAGACAAAAAAAAATCTCTTTTTATAATGAAAATAAACTATAACTACAATTTAAGCGTTAGGGTCATTCGTTGTTTTCTTCATTTTCGTGGACGTTGTTTGAGAAATCAAAGAGAAACAAAACACTTTTGCGATATTCCAATTGTCCCGAAAAACATTTTTTTTTTTTTTTAATAAAAACAAATGTTTAAACGTGGTCCAAAATGAATCTTTCACTTTCATTTAAGAATTGTTGAATTTCAGCCGATTAAATACTACAGTGAAATATTGATTTCTCTGTTTAAACAAAACAACACAAGAGCTATTTTTATTTTTTGTTTTGTTTTATTTATTTTTAAGAAATTTTACGTTAAAAAGGATATTCGTCGATAAATTTAAAGACAAGGAAAAAAAACTCTACTATATTTTATTAACAGAAAAAAGATAATGTAGTTTTAATAACTTTATAATACTTAAAAAAATACAAAGAAAGGGATGACTTTGGTAATTCCGTTTGGCTTTAAAAATAAAATTTGAAGAATTCCCATCTATAAGAAAACGGTCTGCGTTGTCAGTATGCAGCGTGGCCTTTCAAACCTTTAATACTCTTTTTAAACAAAGTATTTTCCAAGAAATTTTTGCAGGCAAAAATTTGTCAAAAATAGTGCACAATTTAGTTTATAAAACAAGAGAGATAAAATACGAGTGTAAAAGGACTGCATTTTAAATTCTAATGTTGTACAATAATGAAAAAAACAAAAAACGTACGATATGTTTCAATTTGTTAAATTTTAAGATCAGCCAATGGGAGAATAAAAGCGAGGGCTTTATGTTAACGTTTTTTATGTTTATTTTTCGCTAATAATGACAAAATATCGAGTTTATAACGAACAAAAATTATATCATTCGCCTTGAAAACTACCCCTCACAGAGAAACCGAGTAATAGTTACAAATTTTTCTAAAAAATCAAAATAATATCTAATTAACTATTGAAAATCATAATAAACGTTGCCCACAAGAAAGTTATTTTTTGTCGATTCCCCCCTCCACTACCAATCCCCAGAGAGGAAACCGCGATTTATATAGTAAATTCCCTAAAGTCGTCCTCGCGTAGGGACCCTGCGGATTTCCCCGCGAACAACAGCCTCAACACCACTTCGCTGATGCAGTGGCGTAACAAGGTGCAGGCGAGCAGCCGGGGCGCAGCTAAAATTTACACCCCTCCTCTCGGCATTATCTCTAAACCTACGTATTATTCTAGAAAAGGTATTTTCAACCTTTTTCAGTGCAGTGTGAGCCGTTTATGCGATCCCAGTGGCAGGCCATCTCCATTATTGTTCAGCAGAAACATCACCAGAAAAAGGGCTAATTCGCGGATAGGGTGCAGAAAAAATCACTAATTTTCCTAATTAAGGAAAACCGCTTGTTCACGACTAAAATGTAGAAAAATGGCTAATTCGTGGTTATAAAATTCAGAGAAAGCAGCGATGAATCGCTCAGCGGGCAAAATAATAGGCAAGACCTAAATAATATACATAAGGTACTCAAAAAATAAAGTTGATTCGCGGCTAAAATTGAGAAAAGTCGTTAATTCACGGCTATTACAATAAGAAAGAGCAGCGATGAATCGCTCAGCAGGCATCAAGCTCAGCTAATATCGAAAAAACGCCAATTCATAGTTTCTCGAGGCAGCTTCGTGACCAAAAGTTGCTACTAACTAAATTATTTGTTTAAAAGTTTTGTTTTGCAGCTAATATTAAGAAAAACTGCTAATTTTTTGCGGATGAATTAAGAAAAAAATTCGATTAGTGTTGAAAAACGCTGATAAATGGCTAAAATTGACAACAATGAATAATTCAAAGCTAAAATTAAGGAAAACGCAAATTCGCTGGTACAGTAGAACAATAACAATAACTCCGGGCTAAAATCAGGAAAAATGTTAACTCTGAGCTAAAATTGAGGGAAAGTGCTAATCGGCGGCTAAAACAGAGAGAAACGCTAATTCATATGTAATTAGAGGGTACATTATGAAAAATTGCTAACTCGCGGATAAAGTGTAGAAAAACGCTAATAAACTGCTTAAATTGACAAAAAGTCACTAATTCGCGGCTAAAATAAAGGAAAACGCCAATTTGCAGCTAAAATCAAGGAAAACGCCAATTTGCAACAAATACGGGTAAAAATGCTAAATTTGAGGATAATATCTAGTTAACGGCTATAACATTGAGAAAAAGCAGCGATGAATCACACAGCATCATCAGGCTCAGCTATTATTGGGAAAAACGCCAATTCATAGTTTCACGAGGCAACTTCGTGACTAACATTCACTGCTAACTAAAATTTTTTGTTTTAAGGCATTGATTCGATGATAATATTGAAGAAAAGAGCTCATTTGTCGCTAAAATCAAGGAAAATACACCAATTCTCAAGACAACCAGCACGGCAGGATATGTGAAGGCAACTTTGCACTGAAACAGAGAAAATGCGCTAACCATAAGTTTTTTTTGGCCATTAATAGGAGGCTAAAATTGAGAAAGCGTGCAAGTGTGCTAATCTAGGGGCAAGTGCGATGCAAAAAGTTTGTTTTCGCGACTAAAAATTCAGAATAGCGCGAAATCACCGCCATAAATGAGAAAAATCGCTAATTCGAGGCAATGAAATTTATATAAAGCAGGGATGACTCGCTCAGCAGGTTCGTCGCTGCTAAAATTGAGTAAAGCGCTTATTCACGGCTGAAATTTAGAAAATTTGCATAATTCTCGGGTAGTTTGAGAAAACTTGTGATTCACAGCTAAAAAAAAAAAAAAAAAAAAAAAAAAAATGGAAAAGACGACTAAATTAGGCTATAGTTGTCAAAAAACACTCATTCGCAGCTAAAAAGAAATGAAAAATCAATTTGAGAAAAGTCGCTGATTCCCCGGGGCTGGTACAGTGGTAAAGTGGTAGGTACTTCGCGGCATGAAACTTAGGAAAATAATTCGCTGCTAAAGTTGAGAAAAAACGGTAATTCAAATGAAGATAAAAGCGCTCACTCGCAGCAAAAATGGATAAAAACGCTAATTCGCGATCAAAAAGAGAAAGTTCGTGAATTCACGGCTAAAATTGAGTAAAAGCGGTGATTCTTGTCTAAAGTTGAGAAATAATTCGCGGCTGTAACTGAAAAAACTCTTTCGGCGAAAATCGAGATAAGCAGATCGAGATTGGCAGTTCAAATAGAGAAAAAGCGTAATACGTGGCTAAAGTTGACAAAAGGCTCTCATTCTCAGCAAAAAATGGAGAAAACCCCAAGTTTCGAGTGTAAACATGAAATAATCTGCTAAATCGAGTAGAAGCTGTAATTCGCGGCTAAAGTTGAGAAATTATTTACGACTAAAATGAAGCTCCAATTCGTGGTAAAAATGGAGGAAACGTCCTGATTCGCCACAAAAATTAGGAAAAACACTAATTGTGCACGTGGCTTAATACTGCAATAAACCACTAAATTTCCCGACTAAAATTGACAAAAAAAACCGCCAATTCTTTGTTCTTACAGACAAGCACGTGGCTGAAATTTTGATATTTTATCACCTCCTCGATCACGGACCACCCACCCCTTAGAGCACTGATTTTCAACCAGGGGGCGCGCCCTCCTTTCCAGGGGGGGTGGTGAACCTGTCCCCATGCCCTTAAGGTTGAGACCAACCATACAAATATCGGAAACTTCAGGAACGTCACATTTTTGTTTCTTTACGTTGCTCAGCCCATGCTCAATTGAGAAATGCAGTCGACAGACCTTTGCTGTGGTTTGAGCTTGGCTGTGGTTTGACCTTTGCAGTGTTTGGACCTTTGCTGTGGTTTGAGCTTGGCTGTGATTGGACCTTTGCCGTGGTTGGATCTTTGCAGTGGTTGGACCTTTGCTGTGGTGGGACTTTTGTTACGGTTGGACCTTTGCAGTGGTGGTTCATTTGCGGTGGTTCGACCTTTGGGCCTTTCGAGGCCGTTCGTGGGCCTCGGGGGTGATTGGGCCTTTGCAGTGGTTGGATCTTTGCAGTGGTTGGACCTTTGCTGTGGTGGGACTTTTGCTATGGTTGGACCTTTGCAGTGGTTATACCTTTGCTGTGGTTTGAGCTTGGCTGTGGTTGGACCTTTGTAGTGGTTTGCGCTTGGCTGTGGTTGGACCTTGGCTGTGGTTGGATCTTGGCTGTGGCTGGGCCTTCATTGTGCTTGAGACGTTCTACTGTGTACGTTATACTGTGTATGTTCGTTGTGGTTCTACTGTAGTTACAGCTTCCCTGGGGCTGAACCATGTCTTTGGTTGGGCCTTATGGAGTCATTGTACTGTGTTGGGGATGGGGCCTTCGGGGTTTTGTTGTTTGACTCCGATTTGAGCTTCACTGTGGTTTTATGTAGGCCTTTCGAGAAAGAAGCGAGGGTAGCTTTCACCCAGGTGAATGGGCCTCATTGAGTTTCGTCCTTGGCTCGAATATTCTCTCCACGGTCCTTGCAGTTAGGTCCCGATCAAAATGCACCAAAGATGGGCTGTCATTACCCTTAAAAGTGGTCATAAATGAGTCAACCATGGTCCGCGGGCGTGGAGGCTTTTCATTGCACTTACGAGCAGTGGCGAGGCGACCGGTCATCGATAGATTCGCCGATGACTAGATTTTTCTTCGGAAATGAAGGAATATTTGTTGGAAATATTTTTTTTTAGCCAAGTCCCTTCTTGGAGAAAAAAAATGATTAAAACAACGATAATTTCACTCAACTGAGTTCATTGGAGAGAGTTAGGAGGTCTGTTTTTCATCAACTGGGAGAATACTGGAGCGATCTATTGTGTCTTAATGGCGTAACATATGCGCTAACTTTGGAGAATCCAATCTCCCTCCCTCCCATTCTCGTCCACTCATTCATGTCTTCGTCAAGCTCAGTTTCCTTCTCTTTCTCGCGCGTTAGAAAAACAGCTCTACTCACTCTCTCTAAGCAATTAAAACCCCCCTCCCCCCATGACAAATTAGGTTAACAAAAGAAAAAAAACAAAAACAAACAAAAACAAAACCAACCACACCAACCAAAAACAAAAAAGGGTTTTTTTTTTGTTTTTTTGTTAACCTAATTTGTCATGGGGGAGGGGGGTTTTAATTGCTTCATTTAATTTCGTTAATTGTGGGTTTTTAAAATGGTTTTAATTATTTAACAAGGTCTCTCATTTTATACATCAGGTGTGTTTAGAATGTGAGCCTTTTGTTTTTAACGGCCTGGAACTTTTTAACATTTCGGACTTTGGAGCCCTGAGGATGCTAGGAGCATAGCGAAACGTAGGCGAAAATAAAAAATTGAAGACTTCGACGGGTGTTTTGGCTTTTTCTTCATAATTATATGTTAGTGACTGAAGTTTCCAAACAGTTTAGTTTCTTTTTAGTAGCTCCGTGTGTAGACTCTCATTTGAATACACTTGTAGAAACTCGAAAGGTACTGGTTACTAACTCGAGTCTCCAATCAGTTTCTTTTCAGTTCCTCCGTGTGTAGACGGCCTAAGTCTACTCATCGCTTCTTCGGTCGTATCCGGTTCCTCTCGGCTCATTGTGTGAACGGTCGTGGTCGGCAACGGCTCCTTTTTAAATATTTTCCTGGCGTTTATTTTGTTTTTCATCTCTTTTCAGCGTTTAAATTTTGTTTCTCTTGAATTTGGTGCAGGTTCTCCAGTTTTTAAAATGGTATTTTACGTAAGATCGTTATTCGTTCCATTTGAAGAGACGAAGCTCCGTATTTTTAAAAGGATCTCTTGTGTGGTGAAAAATGTGAATAATTCAGACGGGAGCATTTCTGGAAAAGTGAATTTATTTTAGAGACAATTAACTGAAACCCCTTAATAATTCGATTGAACAAATCAAATTGTATAATTCGAACGATGTATACAACAATGGATGAAAATTAGGCACAATAGAATTGTGCAGGCCAGAATGCTTGTTAGAGGTTTTGGATCGTGAAAAATATGCATTATGAGCAAGGCCATATTTATTTTATGAATCATATTTGCCCTCATAACAGAAAAGGGTGCGAGAAGGGGGGGGGGGGTACACACGGGGAGATGACTGGCCAAATAGTCCACGCGCCGCCACTGCTTACGAGTTTTCGACCTTTATTTATGCGTTCTGAAAAGTGTGCAAGAGGTCAAAAACCGAAGCTTTTCGTGATTTCGGGTCTTTAACATGTCTATAATTGGGGGGGGGGGACAACAAATTTTCATGGTCCAAGGGGGGGGGGGGCATGAGCGTGAAAAGGTTGAGAACCACTGCCTTAGAGAGATGTAGCGGCTGCTACACCTTGGATATATAGTGTAGGCGTTACTGGTCCTGACGTCCTAATTTGGCTGAATTTTAATGAAAAGTGTATTCATGGCCTACAAATTTACAAAAATCACTCATTTCCGCCTTCTTGGACTCGAATTAAGCCGGCCGCAAATTAAAAAGAAATGCCATATGCCTCGCCTTGGTGAAACACAGTTTTTTGGATTAGACAAAAGGAAAAAAAGTCTGTGGAAATGTCGGCTCGATATGAACAAGAAAATAACTTCATGTCTATTTTACAGGATTCTCGTGGAATTTTTGCAATTTTCAGCTTCCCTCTATACAGGGCTGGGCAGTAATTGAATTACGTAATTCAATTACAATTAGTAATTGGTAATTTGTAATTAAAAGCACTTTTTCGAAGTAATTTGTAATTAGCAATTACCAATTACATTTCCATCTTCAGAGTCAATATCACTTCGAAAACTCAGCGGGTACTATTTCGCGCCTTACTGGGAGCTTTTGGAGGAGATTTTGCATGAAATACTCTGAAAAAAAGAAATACTCTGAAAAAAAGGTCTCAATTTGAAATTTGAGAAATTCAGATACGGTACAAAAGTTCGAACCCCAAACTAGTGGCGTAGGCAGGAATTTGTCCTGGGGGGGGGGGTCAGATTGAAATTTCGTAAGGGTGAGAGGAGGGAGGTAATTTCACATTTTAGTCATCATTCCACACAGCCAGCACACTCTCTGGACATCTTGCTGGCCTCATCATAGCCTCAATCTCTCAGTTAAGGGCAATTTTTGGACTCTACCCGCAAATTAGCGATTTTCTCAATTTTGGCCGAGTGTACCGTTCTTCTCAATTTCAGCCGCAGATTAGCAGTTTTGTCCCTCCCCCTCCCATAGCCATGAATTTGCACATTTTCTCAACTTTAGCAGCAAGGTATCGTTTTTATCCCGTGAGCGATGTTTCTTAATTATCCACCACTTTTCGCGTTTTCCTCGCGAATTAGCGGTTTCTTCACCTATTGCCACAAATAGGCGCTTTTTTTCAATTTTAGCCTGAAAAGTTGCCTTCAGAATCCGCAAATTGGCGTGTATTCAGTTTTGGTGCAAATAAGAATTTTTCTCAATTTCAACCACGAATTAGCGCTTTTTTTTAATTGTAGCGGCGACGCGTCGTAGCGTTTCAAACCTGTGAATTAGCGAATTTTCTCAATTTCAGTCACAAATTGGCGTCTGGCGCAAATTTAGCTGTAAATTGGCGATTTTTTTGGCTTAAAATTAACTTTCTCTTAATTTTGACCAGACTGATTATATTCATTTTCTAAGGCCCGGTTCACAAGCTCTATGTTTACGTTCTGTGGAGTCTATGCAGCCAAACAAATTTACTCCCTCAAAAAAAGAATCATTTTTATAGGTTGAATAGACCCCACACAACACAAACATAGAGCTTGTGAACAAGGCCTAAATATTACCCGCAAATTAGCGGCTTTTCACATTTTACCGCCGCATTAACAATTTTATATAACTTTTATATGTACAGATTATTGCTTCTTTTCAGTTCTAGCCGTGAGTTAGCGTATTTTTTAACATTGTACTATAGCCATGCATGAGTTTGCCATTTTTCTAAATTTTATCCACAAAAATGCCTTCAGAAGGTGCGAATTTAAATTATAAATGTATTTTTTTTTTTTTCAAACCAAAAAATTTACTTCTATCCATCCATTTCTGCAAAAAAATCATCATTTTTAAATTATAAATTTCACGACTTATTCGAGAATTAGTGATGTTTCTCAATTTTAGCTGCGAATTATCGCTTTTTATACATTTTAGCTGCGTGGTAGCGTCTCCAACCCGTGCATTACCTACCGAGTTTTGTCAATTTTTGCCAAGAATTGGCGTTTGACTCAAATTAAGCTGCAAATTAGCAATTTTTTCAATTTATAACTGAGAATTAGCACTTTTCCCCAATTTGAACTGAAAATTAACGTTTTTCTTAATTTTAGCTGCGCTAATTGGGGATTTTTTCAATTTTTGCCGCGAATTAGTGATTTTCTTCATTTTGTATCCGCGAATAAACGTTCTCATAACTTTATATTTGCAAATTGCAAATTAGCGATTTTTCCCAATTTCAGCTGTGAAATAGCGTTTTGTGCTAATTTTGCGGCCGTTCAGCATCCTATTCCCTTTTTCATTAGCGAATGGGCGTTTTTTCGCCATTTCAGTTGTGAATTTGCCATTTGTGTCCAATTTTAACCTGAAAGCGTCTTTTACTTGTCAGTATTATAGCGTCTTTTCTCAACTTTAACCGCGGGGTTTGCCCAAATACAACACTTTTGCGTGATTTTCACAATTTATTCGAAGAATGGCCTCTATGTACCGTGAATCAGCGATTTTGTCCTTAATTTTAGTCTGAAAGTTGCATCGCGAGACCACGAATCAGAGCTTTTTAGCAGCTTTAGCCACAAATATTACCGATTTTTGTCTGATAGAGGGTTTCCCGTACCTGGGCACACTACTGCGTTGGGTCCGAAGTCCTAGGGTAAAGGTGGACGTACTCGGACATTTTCGGTCTGCTTCAAGTCCAGAAAATCTGCTAAATCTAACTTCGTGAAACGCTCATGGAGATTTTATGGGGCTCTTCATTATGGTACTAGTGCTCCTTCGTTCGTATACTAGTGGCTCTGGCGGGGGGGGGGGATCTATCGCCTATATCCGGGATTCCCTGTGACAGTTCGCAGGCCGGGATAAGGGGCAAAATTTGCAAATTTGACCCCGGACATTTCGCAACCCTACTCATGCGACGCGCTTGGCATCTTGGGGCTATGCTGTTCCTGCTTCCTATCTCAAAGATCTGTTCTGACGTTCGATTGTTGGCTGGACGCACTAAAAAAATGACAGTGAACAAGAGCAAGACGCTTGCGTGTTCCACAAATCCAGCTCTTGGGTAATTTGTAATTATTTGTGGAAGTGAAAAGTAATTGGTAATTTGTAATTAATCCTCTTTTTTGGAAGTAATTTGTAAATTTGTAATTAATTACCCAAAAAGCTGTAATTTGCCCACCCCTGCCTCTATAGTAATTTGTTTGGCCCTTATAATCCTTGTCCACTTCATTGCTCGACAGGTGCTGCCGCTAAGAACAGGTGACAGATTCACGCAACTTCACGGACCAGTTATTTATTCCTTGACCGTTAAAAAGTTGAATTGTTTTAATTATCTTATTTAGCGAGTAAATCCTCGTGTATCTTGAGATGACATTATCGTTGACACCATGGGGTGTGCCATGCTCCCGAGCTGCTTACAGCACAGCCGGTCTCGCAAAATGCCGATCATGAGTTGCAGGGCCACAAATACGAATGGATTTACAAAAGCTAAATCCCATGTTTTATAGCATATTAGAGACTATTTTTCCATATTTTGGCCCCATAAAACTCTATTCAATCGCTAATTCACCGTCGTTATACCTTGCTAGGATAGCAATTCTCTGGGCTACATTGAGACCAGTTGAAACAAAAGTGAATGTTTCTGCTCCATTGCAGAGCTTGGGAACACGGTGGGCTCTGCTTAACCATACAATGGCATGTTCTGTAGTCTACGGATTTGTATTTGAATGGTAACAAGAAAATCAATCATTTTTCGTCATTATACTGCCTAATGGGCGCCTTCCGTCGAAATATTATATTTTTTTCGTTTTCTTAGGGTGGCATTCAACATTGTGGTTAGGTGTTTTTCATTTATTTATTGGTGATCATCAAATATTGAACCATTCGAAATTTCGAATCAATAAATTTAATGATTTCAACTAATTTAAGGTGTTGTGTTGAGGAGGTGGTTGTATTTACAGTGTGGTAACGAAAAAATCGACCCCCTCACCCACCACGTAACGCATTGCCCGCCAAAAACTCCCACTACTTAGCTAAAGTAGTAAAGCCTTCCCTGCAGGGTTTCCAGTTTTTGTTTATATTGATAACGACGAGAACAGCATGAGTAAAATGTGGTGCTTTTTCCTTTAGTTTGTTCCTGTGTAAACTAACGCGAAAAATAATGGAAAAAACGGAGAATTCGCGAGTTCCTTGCCCTCCCCCAGAAGTGTTCGGTCGAAATTTTCGCCCCTTGAAAGTTGTGTGCGATAAAATCGCCCGGAATCCGTCACGGAAGGAAAACGCCACCGAGTTGAGTCAAACACTTGACCAAGTTGAAAATTTCGTGTTGCAGGGCCTTCAGAATTATTTACTGGTACCGCCGATTGTTCATTTGTCCAATAAGAAGAACAACAAGTAAGTGTTTTTTCTCTCTCTCGAATTTACCCTCTGAAGAGTGTACTGATTGAACGGTGGGGGGGGGGGTGTTTTTGCAGAAAAGACACAGTCATTTCAGTGTTGGAATGTCTACGCGTGCTGTTGGAACGTTTGGAGGTATCGGAGGCGTCGACGTTTTGGGAGATTTTCGTTATCACTTGGCTTCAAATTCGAAACAGTCAGGATCCAACGCAAAGTGAGTCATTTCTCTTGCTTCTGGTGGGAAGAAGAATCCCCCACCACCACCACCTCCGCCAGACCCCTGCCTGAGCAAAAGTCCGAATGAGATTGTTGAATCAACAGGTGGGACTTTTTAGGGGCGTCCACTGCCTAGAAACAGGTGGTTTTGAGGGCGCCGTATAGCCTTGTGAGAGGCAAGAGTGTAGTCGATTTGGTTGGTTTCTCAATACATTTTTTGGCAGACACGTTTACGCCATTGACTGGCATTTGCGTGAGAGCTGCTCTGGGCTCCCAGTGTGTAGGCCGCACTCACAAACTCGCTGCCTGGGACTAGAGAATCCCTAGGAAATTGTTGAATCAACAGGTGGTTTTTTAGTAGTCTCAACCAGATGGAACTGGTGGTATTGAGGACGTCGTAGCCTTTTGAGTGTAAAGAAAAAGTCAATTTGAAGTTGCTTTGGCCTTGAGCCCACTACACTGCACCCACCAACTCCCCCTGACTGGTACTAGAAACCCCCTAGGACAGTGCCGGCCAACCTTTTTTTGGACGTGGGCCATAAACCTGGCTGTAAGAACTCAGGAGGGCCATCCATCCTAGCCCCCCCCCCCTACACATCGAGCATAACACATTGATCTTAGCAAAATGCCGTGACGCTCTGAATAAAACGCACTTGGGTGGCCTGTTCAATAACTTCATCAACATAAGCTAATCACAGTATAATAGTGTTTTCCATTTGCACAAAAAATATTATGTCCTGTATTAGCTCATTGCAGTGCCGGCTTCAGACATTTGGAGCCCCCGGGAGAATCACGCCTCCGTAAAGTTGTTTCCAGGAGCCGCGAATTAGCGTATTTTTCCACAGTTCATCACTTCTTCTCAATTTCATCGGTAAATTGGCGATTTTGACTCCATTTCAGCCACTGACTTCATTTTAGCAGCGAATTACCTCAATTTCAGCTGTGAATCAGCGATTTTTCTTGCAATAAATGTGTTTTTCCTTATTTGAGCCCCTAATTAATGAGAAATTTTACCCGTGAATTAGAGATATATTTTCTAATTTTAGCCATGAATAAGTTGTATCCGGAAACCGCCACTTACCATTTACTCAATTTATTTTTGTGTAATGGCAAATTTTCTCAATTTAACCCCATAAATAGCAATTTTTCTTGATTTTCGCCGTGAATAAACTTTTCACCTAACTTTAGCCTTCTATCAAGCCACCAATGAGACCTCTGTTTCCCAATTTTAACGTGAATTAGCTCATTATCTTCATTTAGCCGTGGATTAGCGATTTTGTTCACCTTCAGCCACGAAGTCACCTGCGGAAGCCGCAATGGGCGTTTTCTCCATTTTAACCGCGAATTAGCGTTTTTTCCAAACGTCAGCGCTTCTTCACAATTTTATCGGTGAAATACCGATCCCCCCCCCACCACCCATTTTAGTCGCGAATTAGCAATTTTTTGTCACTTTAACAATTTTTCACCATTCTAGCCGTGAATTAGCGATTAATCTTAATTTTGCAGTGAATACATGTTTCTCGTGATTTCTAAATGTTCTGTGAATTAGCAAATTGCCCACAAATTATCCCGCCAATTAGCCATTGTTCTTGCCGAAAATTAGCGTATTTACTCATTTTAGCCACTAATTATGGATTTTTCTACGTTTAATCAAAGAATTAGAGCTCCCCCAATTTTTCGACGCGAATTACCTAATTATGCTTTTACTGAAATTTGGCCGCGGATTGGCGATTTTTTCACTCTCTGGCACGAGGTTACCTTCAGAAGCCGTGAATTGATGTTTTCTCCCTTTAATCCGCGAATTAGATTTTTCCTAACTTCAGCGCTTCTTATCAATTATATCGATGAATTAGCAATTTTTCTCCGTTTTCGCCGCGAATTTTTGTCATTTTAGCGATTTTCCACTATTTTAGCCGTAAATTAGCGATTTATCTGAATCTTGCGAAGTGAATTCGTGTTTTCCTGATTTCAGCCGCTAATTAGCGATTTTTCTCTATCTCATCCATGAATTAGTAACTTTGCTTACTTTCAGCTGCGAGTTAGCGATTTGTTTCGCTTTTAGCTATGGATTAGCGTTTTTTCGCTGTTTGAGCCACGAACTTTGCCTTGAGAAGCTGAAAATTGACGGTTTCATACTCCTAGCCTAAAGTAGCACTTTTTGACAATTCATTCTCCACTGTAGCCGTGAATACATGATTTTAGCTGCTAAAGAGCGATTTTCCCCAATTTTATCCGTGAATTAGCACTTTTTCTTAATGTCCCCCGCGAATTAGCGTTTTTTCACTTTTAACAATGAATTAGCGTTCTTTCAGATTGATCCACGAACTTGCGTTCTGAATAAGCCAAGAATTAATGTTTTCGTAATTTTAAACGCGAATTACTGTTTTTTACAATTTATCCGCGATTTTAGAGCTTTTTCCCCATTTTAGCCGTGAATTAGCCATTTATCTCCATTTCAGCCCAAAATTAGCGATATTAGGGAGTTATTGCATAACCGCCTGACGGTTAATGTTAACGGTTACTATGTAAAATTCAAATTTTTAGTTTAAGCGTTAATCACAAACGTTTAAAGACCAGTATGAGGAGGTGTTTTATTAATTTATTTGAAGCAATTAAGTGCATCTATGCCGATACAAACGGCTACGCTTATGGTGACGTCACATAACCGTAAACGTTAAGCGTCAGACGGCTATGCAATAACTCCCTATTTTCAATTATGGTCTGGATTAAGTGGGCACTTTGCGGAGACGTGAATTGCAGCCTTTTCCAATTGCTCAAAAATCCGAGGGGCGCCAAAATCCAACATTAAAAATTATAATTTACCACTGTAGGCCACGGGTTGGCCATTGTAAAAGGCTCAGCGGGCCACTGGATCTGGGCTGGCGGGGCCACCACTGCCCTAGGAAATTGTCAAATCAACAGGTGGCTTCTTAATTGCCTCCGCCGCATGGAACCAATGGGTTTTGTGGGCGTAGTAGCCTTGAGAGAGGCAAAAATGGAGTTCGCACTTGAATAACCCCTCAATAGACTTGGCAGATATTACGGTCACGCCAACGGCTAGCCTTTACTTATGAGATGCTCTGAGTCCCGTACTGCTGTCCGGGGGGGGGGGCATATCTGGGTCCCTTAAGGTGGGGTTTCAGGCGGGTTTCCTCGACCCCTTCCCCGGCACCCCTCGCCTAAACTTCGCACATAAATGTTGGCTCCATTTCTCCACCAATATTCGATTTCAAAGTCTTATTTTAATCTTCAGGAAGTTCTACAGTGACGTTAGATCTTGCTTTTTCAAATTTTTCCCCTAAATAACCCCAAAACACTTTAGAATTCAAATGTGTTTTAAGGTAATTTCAGGGATGAAATTTGGAAAAGCAAGATCTAACGTCACTGTAGAACTTCCTGAAGATTAAAATAAGACTTTGAAATCGAATATTGGTGCAGAAATGGAGCCAAAATTTATGTGCGAAGTTTAAACGAGGGGTGGCTGGGAAGGGGTGAGGAAACCCGCCTGAACCCCCCCCTTAATGTTGCCCGTGGGATTTGCACTGAGACTATCGCAGAGACAGCACACTCCAAACCATCTTGGGTTCACGCTCTGCAAATTGGCTGAAATCGATCAGATCAGTAGATACGTGTGGGGGGGGGGGGTCATGCTATGACTCTCACACTTGTGCGCATGGCTCTGCTGAGTGTTGAAGCGGCCAATCCCAGCTAACTTCCTTCGACACCCACCTGAATCACTCCAACTGTTTCTATTCATTCGTTTTCAGTGGACGACTGTCCCGAAGAGATGAAACTCCTAGTCGTCGAATGTGTACAGCTTCTCATCAAAAATGCCGCCCCCACCTTGCTCAACACCATTTACACGCGTGAGTATCAGCCCAAATTCAGCCTCGCCGTGTATACGTGCGTTCAAATGGCCAAAACAGAAAAATGCGTCCCTCTGAGGTAAACTACCGGTCAGTAGAGCCCGCCAACGTTGATTAAGCGTTGATTTAATTGTCGTTTTAGAGTGGAGTCATTAAAATGTATAGGAGTTATGCTGCAATTGAACTGTGCCGACACAGAACTCCGCGAACGAGTCGCTGACGTTGCTATGTTGATGCTTCCTGGCATTGTTAGCTGCTGTGGACACATTGTGTCATCGTCAGACACTCAGAATCACAAAGTGATTGTGGTAATTTCAAGTTTTTGACTTTTTAGATAAAATTGACCTTCAATGCAGCTAGCTTGTTGTTGTTTTTTTTTTATGAAAGGAAGCGATTCGCCTGTGGGGAGACACGGTCAGTGTAATTCTAGAGGATGTGACACCTTTAAAACGGGACAATTCAACGTTCAAACTCGCGGCTGCACCAATAAATGATTCGAGACCCGAATTTAAATATTCCAAAAATCACCGTCGAGACGACGCCAACTGGCTAAGAACAACCACCCTCAATCTGGTCCCCATCACTGCGTCCATAGTCGGTCGTGCGTACGGTCACGGTCACTGGGCCGTACGCCGTGAACTGACGATTCAAATTCACCGCGTTCTACTCCGAGCTTCGAACAATATGACACCGTCTTTGCGCCTCCTTTTGGACGCCCTTATCATTCTATCGCAGGACGGCGACACGAAAATTGCCAGTCAAAGTGCCGCGGCTTTGAAAGCGTTTGCTTTGAAATGCGACCGTCAAGCGGCGGGCCAAACCCTGGCGGAAATCGTCGAAGATTGTTTTTATTCTTTGTTGACGAACGCGCCTAGGATTTTTCACGGCGCGGGTATTTCAACCCCCCTCCCCCCTTTCAATCATCATCTCTTAACTCAGTCGTCCTTTTTTCAGACTTGGATCTTAAAGAAAAACAGTTGATATTACTGAGCGGATATTTGGACCTGCTCGGATCCGACAATTTGGCAATTGTTTTACGATCACAAAACCACTTGAGTCGATTGCTTCACTGCCTTTACATCGCCTCGACGTTAGATTCCTCCGATGTCATTCTACTAGCCGAACACGCCATTCGAGGTACTTCTGTACCCCACCCCCCACCCGCACCATAATAATTGGTGTCGCCTCTCGTAGACATTGACGATGGAATGGACTCGACGGGCTGCCCGTGGAAAAAGCTTAAATTGTGCAGCACTTCAAAAAGCGAAAAAGCTTTGACCGATATATGCGTCAAACTGTTGAGTCAAAATATGAACGTCGTGAATAGTTTACTCGATGATTTCGACTGTGTGCCCCATCACCGGAAGGAAATACTGTCGCTTTTGGACAGATTTTTGGTTGAAGGTGAGGTTGACCCTGTATGGTGGCTCGCATTTGTATTATTGTCTTTTTTTTTTTTCTAGCGAAACCGTCGACATGTAAGGAGTACGAGTCGTTACTGAAACAAGTTCTAATCTCAGTGATGGAGCCTTCTCTTTGGCGGAGTCCGACTGAAGTCGGGAGTCTGTGCACGGACCTACAGGAGGCACAAAGCAATGTTGTGCTGGTGAGGTTATCGTTAATTAAAGTTGGAAAATCATTAGTTAACCGTCGAAATTGTCTAGATTTGTCTTCTATCGGAAATAATCGGTTCACTCGCCTGCGCCCTTGGATCCGACACTTTCGCACCCCTCCTTCTCCGCTGTCTCTACCCAGTTCTCGAGTGCGCCGGCAGTCCCCTGTACATCGTGTCCTGCGCCGGCCTCAAATCCGTTCAACGCATCGCTGCCCTCTACGGCGGTGGTGGCGTGTCCGATTTAGTCGCCGCCAATGTCGACTATCTGTCCTACCACGTGACAAAAAACTTGAAACACGCTCATACCAATCCCCGTGTTTTGGCTGTTCTCTCTGTCATTATGAAACACTCAAATTTGGACACACTGCCGTCGATTCATGAAATTGTAAATGACGTGAGTTGTTTTGTCATAAGCTGACAATCAGACGCTGCATAAAGCCCCCCCCCTCCCGCAACCTAACTTTTTTTTTCTTTTTTTTTTTTACAAAGGTGCTGGTGAGAAGCTGCGACACATTTCAAAGCATCAACGTCAATTCATTTCTGTCCGTCTTCCTCACTTTTTTCAACAGTCTCGTCAATTGGATCAAAGTGAATTGTCCCCAGCGAAGAGATCGACGCCCCCTCGTCCGTCGATTGTCGACGAACTCATCGAGTACGACAGGTGTCTGATTGAAGCGTCGAGTGACGTCACCGGCTCGGTTGAGGATTCGTAAGTGAAATATAAATAGTCAATGTATTCGTTGTCTTTCGGGATGGAGAGGAGGTGGGGGTCTCTCACCTCGCGATTCTTGTTACCCCCTCCCCCTAGATTCCATAATATCGAGACATTTGATGGTCCCTATTGCGATGACTGTCGTGCAGCATCTGAAAACTGGGCAGAATGACCAAAATAGCGGTAAAACCCCTTCCAATGGCTCGTCTGATCGATAACCCGTTTCTATTTCGCATTTCCCGTGCCGTGAAGCCCAAAGATACTCATTTTCATGTCAGCGCACAAGTTATAGGACGTAAAATACACAAAACTACAAATATTAATGTCTAAATAGCCATGAAAAAACCGTGGTCAGGCTCTCGTCGAGACCCCGAAGATCGTGAAACGTAAGAGGAGTTTATAACAAACTATTCACATATATTCCTACGTTTACCACATGGAGGTACCATGACAACTTTACTATATCAACTGTTACCATATCAACGCTTGCCACGGTAATAGTTACTATAGTAAAGGTTGCCATGGTAATGGCCATAATGAAAAAAAAACGAACAGGGTTCCCTAAAAACGTTTCACCTCATACACAGGAACGTCTGGTCAAAAACACGTGCTTATCCGGAGGCTATGTCAACTGTCACCACAGCAACGGTTGCCGTGGTAACAGCTCACTTACCAACGGTTGCCATGGTTACGGCTCACGTAGCAGCGGTTGCCATGGTCACGGCTCACACATCAATGGTTGCCATTGTAACGGTTACCATAGTAACGGTTGTTTTCGTGGTAGCAAATACAATGGAACAGTACCATGGCAACTTAACCATGTCAACTGTTACCGTATCAACGGTTGCCATGGTAACGGCCATGGCAAAGTGTGACTTTCCAAGTGACGAAGACAAAAAATGAGTAGGGTTCCCTAAAGACGTTTCAAGTCAAAAACAGTTTCGGAGGTAAATAGTCCCAAAAGTGGGGATTGGTGTCCAAGTAGCCACGGAGTAACGGTTATCATAGCAACGTTTGCCGTGGTAACGGTTACAATGGAACATACAAGGTGACTAAACTTTTCTGTAGGTGCCGCAGATTTCCCCTCAGCCCATCAGGCGGGAGGGGTGGGGACTGACGTCACCAGCCGTCCTTTACTCCCGATTGCTCACCCTAGAGCAGCAGAGCAAGTTAATTTTGAAATTGAAGTTTATGAATTCTCAAAAATCACAACCCAATAACAATTAATAATGTACTGGGTCCAGCGCAAAGGCGGTTGGGACTGCTCGTGACGTAGGTGAAGAATAGTAATGGCCGAAGATCTGCAAGAAGAGAAAAGAAGTCACCTTGGGAACATTACCATGTCAACTGTTACCATAGTCATGCTGACGGTCACCATAGTAACGGTTGTCATGCTATCCATTGCCACAGTAAACGTTTTCATGGTAACGATGGAACAGTACCATGGCAACTTGACCACGTCAACTGTTACCGTATTAACGGCTGCCATGGTAACGGTTACCATAGCAACGGGTGCCATGGCAAAGTGTGACATTTCATGTGTCGAAAAAAAATGAACATGGTTCCCCAAAGACGTTTCACGTCAGAAATAGTGTCGGAGGTGAAGAACCGAGATTCGATTATTTTTATTTATTAGGCGCGCATACCGATAGTGCCGAAATCCTGCCGAATAGCCACAAAATTGCAACATTTTGAGCCAAATCTTCAGGAAATTGCTAGTTTCGGTTCGTAATTTAAGCAAACTTGCAAGTTTTGGGGTCTTGATTTCAGTGAACTGGCAAGTTACGGTGAAACCGCGAAATGCCTGTCGAAAGAGCGAATTGGCAAATATTTTAAATTATTTACTGATTTACTGACTATGCGGGACAAATAGCCACGAAATTGCAACATTTTGAGCTAAATCTTTACAAAATCGCAACTCGGCTCGTAATTTAAGTGAAATTGCTAGTTTCGGATCTTAACATTAGCGAATTTGCGAGTTTCTGTCTTGAAAAATTGCAAGTTGAAGAGTCATAAACAAATTTCGTAGCTAAATAGACGTGAAATTGCATTATTGGAGCTGATTCGCGGGCTAAATAGCCGCAAAATTATCCATTGGTGGCCTAAGAGCCGCGAGATTCGAAGTTTTTTTTTTAGTGGGCGCGGATACCGACAGCGCCCAAAGCCTGAAGAATAGCCGTGAAATTGCAACATTTTGAGCTAAATATTTACGGAATCGCAAGCTCGGCTCATGAACGAATCCACCCAGGAGAAATCCTGGGAAAATGACGTATGAAATGCACTGACCCGATAGGTGCAGTTTGAGTTCCGAGAGAGGATTTCCCATGGGTGGATTCACTCTTTGCGTGGACTCCCGGGATAGGAGGTCGTGGGTTCGAATCCCACCATGGGAGCAATTTTTTCTCGGAACTCAAAACAAGTAAAGAAAAGGAAGTACATATTTAATTTAAAGCTTAATTTCTTTATTTTCAGCCTCCCCACTTCCTCGAATTCACAGTTGTGACTAGGGCGGTGTGGTGAGGAGGGGAGTAATCCCTCAAATGTCCGTAGATAGGGTCATCTAAGCTCAATTATTCAGTTAATTGTCGGGCACATTAGGGAAAAAACTTACGTGTGAAATTGCTAGTTTCGGGTCTTAATTTCGGCGAAATTTCAAGTTTTTTTTTTTTTTTTTTTTTTTTTTTTAGAGAAATTGCAAATTGAAAAGTCGTAGTCAGCCGATAAAAAAATTTCAAAGCTAAATAGAGCTGAACAGTGGGCAAAATAACCGCAACATTATCTGGTGGTGGCCAAAGAACCGCGAGATTCGACGTTTTTTTAATGGGCGCGGATACCGACAGCGCCCAAACCCAAAGCCCGACGAATAGCCGCGAAATTGCAGCATTCTGAGATAAATATTTACGAAATTACAACTTTTGGCTCGTAATTTCGGCACAATTGTAAGTTTCCGATCATAATTTCAGCGAGTTGGCAAGATATGGTGTCATTTTGTGGGCTTCTGGGAACCCCGAATTGCCTCCGGAAAGCGCGAATCAGCAAATGTGATAAATTTTATGCTCGTGTTTTCCTCCAGAAGTGCACTTTGAGCGCTTTTTCTTGATTTTAGCCCTCGAAGTTGCCCCAGGAACATTACATTGACGCTTTTTTGCCAATTTTATGCCACTAAGATGTCTAGCAGAAAGACGGCTGACGAATAAGCTGTGAAATTGCAACATTTTGAGCTAAATATCCGCGGAATTGCGAGTCTCGAGGCCACGACCGACCATATCTTGATTACCCCCCACCACCATTATCATTCATTCAAGCTTCGTGAGCCTACAAGCGTTGGCGTCACTCACATTCACACATTGAAATGTGTGGTGGCAAGAGAATTGTTAGAGGTTAGAGGGGCTCCTTATGCTCTTGTTTTCATTATTAACGAAAATCCCCCCTCCCCCCAATAGCAGTCCTCCTCCCATACCCTTGAGGGTAGCCCTGGACTGATTTTGCTTAGCACCAAAAAAAAAAAAAAAAATTTCCATGCTATTACACATCAGGCGCTCGTAAAATGGGCTCGAAATTGTCAAATTCAGCTAAGTCGAACTCCAGTGTGGCCTTTCGCGATTCGTGTGAGTCGACGCTCTTCCTTGGACTTCAGGGCTGTCAACTGTGCGGCCACCGTCCGTTCAGTTGATAATGTTCCTCCTTTAGGAGGATTAGGGCCCCAATGCCATAACCAAGTGCCATAACTAGTTTTTGGGGTCAACGCGGCTTTTTACGATTTCGGATTGAATGGTTTGGTTAGCAACCAGACGAAAATCTGTTTCTGTGTATAAATTTATAGTTTCATTGCTCTATAATTTATTGAGCCTCCGAATGTTCTTTTTTCACGTCTCAGCCCGCAAGACGACGAAGAGTTGGTTAAAGAAGCGGAAAATGCGGTCAACCAAGGCGACTCTGACGAATACGACGACAAAGCCCCCATTCCCGACTATGTCAACTTAACCGTTCAAATTCTGGAAAGAACATTGCACTTTCTACCATCCAAAGTCAGATCCAGACAGATCCTCGTTTTGCAGGTTTTCCACCGCCCCCTCCACCATTTTTAAATGTAAGCATTTTTTTTACTTGTGAACGTCCAGATTTTAGAAAAAGGCGCCGTTATTTTGTCCAAATGGACGAATCAACTTTTGCCTCTTGTCCACAAAATGTGGTCGCCTCTCGTCGAACGATTCACAGCGAGCAACGATCCTTTAATTGTGCGCCGAGCTTTCGAACTTCTTCAAGTTTTAGGGCGAACTTCTAAGGATTTTATTCGAGTTCGAACTTTAAAGTGAGTGGTGCGCACCCTTTTTTTATTCGAATTGTAAAAAACCGCTAATTAAAACACAGGGAAGCTCTGCCGTCGTTGTGCCGTTTCCTTCAAAATGAACAAATGGCCCTTTCACCCACCTCGCGCCCCGGTCGAGGCGATTTGAAACATTTCAAAATGAGTCAGACGTACAAATGTTTAACGCAAATTCTGACTGGACTGCCACAGCTGTGCATCGACCTAGACGTCGTCGGTGAGCCACTGGGGCGAATCGTCGAATGCATCGTTCCCTATTTGAGTGAATTCGAGCCACAGTCCCTTCAGGTGTGAATTTCATAGTCCCCCCCCTCCTCCGCCTCATTCTCGTCATTAGCACTCCAAACACTTTTTTTTTGTTGCTAGGACGTAGCTATGACAGCTGTAGAGACGATGGCTTCTATTGACGCCGATCTGGTTTGGGGCTATTTGCTGTCAGAGTGCCTTGAGGAACAGGAGTTGATACCGACGAGCGGGGCTTGTAGAAGTTATCGGGTACGAAAAAACTGAATTCTACTAGCTATTTAATCCTAAAAATAACGTTAATTATTAATTTTCAGTTAGCTGCTCGTGAAGATAATTTCAAGGACCGGAGAAAATTAAAAAATAATATCAATATTCTGTTGAATAAAATTTAAAATTAATTATTTTTCTACGTTTCAGCGTCTATCATTATTACCGGCTGGGGTGATTTTACTTCCATGTTCCCTACGGAAGTGGACGAATGGTGTTCGTGAAAAAAAAAAAATCGAGAATTTCGGCGGAAAATGAACGACTTTCATAACCATGTGCTCAAATTTGCCAACATACAAATCCAGTTTCAAGGATTTTCACTATTGCCTACTTTTATAATTTTAAAACCCAAATTTTGTGAGGTTTCCTCTTTTTAGTCAGTTTGGCAGGTTAATTCAGAAAAATTAATTTGGCTGTCGACATAGGTGCCGCCCCGGAAAACGGGCTGAAGCGCCTAAAATCGCGGGAATCATGGGGAGAACTCCTTCAACGGCTCCTCCTCGTGATGGGAAACCCTGGTATACGAGGTTTCGTCTATTTCTATGTTTTGGCAATTTTCGCCAAAATGCCATGTGTTCCGATCTGCACCAAACGCGATTTTGAGTCCCTAGGGCAATTCTGAAATGACAAATACCCGCGGTTTCGGCGCGAACGTCCCTAAAGGGGCGACAGCCCCCCCCCCCTCAAAGTGGCTAAAAATGAGCTTTTTGGACCATTATTCAAAATGCTTCGATTTGAGCTGTCAGTTCGCCCGTTTTGACTCCCTCCGACCATGTTGAATTGAGAACTGTAGGCGGTTAAGGCCAAATAGCCAATAAGGGGTCGTCTTCCCCCACCTTCAAAGGGACCAAAACTGACCGTTTCGCGTTGATGGCCTTGGTTTCGGCCAAATTTCTCTACTCCACCGTGGGCTAGCGAGGTCCGCCTGCCTCAAGGCTTTTCCTAGAACTTCCAGGCTGACAATTGATGTTTTAGGCGATTTTCGGTCTTTTGAATCAAGAGAAGATGATGTGCTGGGAATTGTAAACAATTCCTATATCTACGAGCTCCCATCGCATGCTGTTCTCCCTGTCATTTTGGGCACCAAAACTTTCAAAAACGATGACTTCGCCCCTTTTTTTCTCGTGGTTTTCTGTCTACTGAATCAGGAAAATACAATGTGTTGAGAGCTCGCCCTCCTCCTTAACGGTGTACCCTCGCTATAAGCTCCCGCCTCAACCTATTCTCCTAATGACTCGGCACCAAAACTTATCAAAATCGACGAGTTTGCCCTTTTTTCTCCGTCATTTTTGGAACTTTCGTACCAGGAGAAAAGAATCTGCTCTGTTCTCGTCCTCAGAGGAGTTTTTGTCGTTAATAGTATAATGTCCACGTCACCCACGTGTTATTAGCTTAAATGAGCAAAAAATTCCAACGTTGATATTTAGCGTTCTAGAAGAGCCCAAATTATACTCTCGAGGCTGATATCGAACACGTCTAGAAATGCCGATCTCCCAGCTCATTTAGAACGCTCTTGAAATTGTATAAAAGCCTGTTAACCCAACCTAGCTACTTTTCGTCAAAAACTCCTACGGAAACGAGCTCCTAGCACAACCTACCCTCCTCATCATAGGGAGACCAAAACTGTTTAATAAACGACGATTTTTCTTGTGATTCACGGCAATTTTCGGTCTATTGTATCAGGAGAATATAATGTGCTGGGGGAGCTCGGCCCCCACCTTGAGGTTCTTCTCCTCGCTATAAGCTTCTGCCTCATCCTATTCAAATAACTCGGTACTAAAACTCGTCAATTTCACCCCTTTTTATCAGTCATTTGCGACAATTTTGGAACTTTTTATCAACAGAATAGGATGTGCCTGAGAATAACTGTCAATTATTGCCAAAACAGGAAAAATCATTCGGTAACTGACTTTTTCGCCTCCCATCCCACCACAGTGCTAACAGTTCATGCAGTAAACTGCCAACTTGGACACCAAAACTTGGTTGACTGGGCTATAGAACGCGAGTTGATGTAAACGTGGTTACACGTGTCATTCAATAAACAAATTGTACGGCTAAAGAACCTTTGAATTATTATACAAGTCAAGTCACGAATAAAAGTAATTTGGAGATGAAAATCTGCAAAATTGCAAATTTAGGGTTCAAATATCAGCAAAATATCTCGTTTTTGGCCATTACTTGATGTGGAGTCCAGTCTAGGCGAAATAGTCAGTTACCGACTGATTTTTCCTGTTTTGGCAATAATTGACAGTATTCTCAGGCACATCCTATTCTGTTGATACGAAAGCGTGTTGATGTTTAACTGGGTAGCGGTGCGACGTCCAGCCCAAATTTAATTTCCTCAGGACCTGTTTTGCCTTAAAAGTTCTCTTCAGTCCTGGAGGTGAACAGCCGGGACCTCCCAGATTCGGGTTTCAGGGCAAACGCCCGCTCACGGCCCCCAATAAGAATCGTGATTATATTTTTTATCCGAGAGATAAAAAATACATATATATGGGCGGTGTAGCGGAGTTGAATAACGAATTCAAGTCAGTCTTTTTTGTAAGTTTGTTCCAGCGGGAAAGTTTACCTATACCCCTAATTATTAATGAATTGACGCCCTATAGAGTGTTTACAACACTGAAAAGGACAGGGGAGTGAGTGCCCATTACCCGCCGGTTAATTAACAGTTGAGAATGGTCACTTTGTGACTGAAACCGGTCCTGAAAAATAAAGACATTATTGCGATGAGACAGCCTCTTTGTCGTGGTTTATTGAATTCGCCCCCAATAAGCTTGAACATGGATAAATGAGGATTTTCAAGTTTCATGCATGTGAACAGGAGATTTGGTATCCCTTGGATAACGCTTTGGCCCCATCTGACAATTTTCATTCCAACCGTCTTAGTGGAATGGAACAAATCAGGTGCCCAGCAGTGTTTGTGACTAAATATTATGGCGTTTTCCATTTCCGTGAAATTCCGCTCTGGAGCCGAGCATTTCCACCCGTCTTCTCCATTACCATATGATATAATTCGGAGATGACGGGTGGAAATTCTCGGCTTCGCCAGAGCGGACTTTTATGCAAATGGAAATGCTATTAGATTCTGCCCTCAATTCGGATTCGATTTGTATACTCCTGGGAATAATCCGTGCCTTGTGGTTAGCTGAAGTGCATCTCGACCTGGCGACCATGCAAGGTCCAAAATAATGACCTCATTGCTACTTTTGAGTCGTTGAGTGTGTCAAGGTCGTCGCCAGGAGCATTCTGCCAGGAAGGGGCTGGCCAAAAACGGTGGCATCAGAGGTGCAGCCGCTAAACGATTGTTGGATTCTCCGGGTCGAAACCCCTTAAGCAGATACGCGATTCAGTGCAATTTTAAATTTTGGCAATTTTTACTCAGCCCGCCGGAAGGCTTAAGTGAGTGATATTCAGGTCTATTTTAACCATTCCCAGCCAAAAACGTCCCCATAAGGGGTCGTCAACAAAAGCCTGTAGAATCCCATGTGCGCAGTTCTTTTCTCCGAACAAGCTTATATACGGGCAAGTCTACGTCTGAAATTGAGAAGCCTCGCTCGTTTTCCCCTGTTCTGCAGGCTTACACGGCTAAACGTTTTGAAAACTCCAATATTCCCGGCTAAAATTGAGAAAAAGCGTTAATTCGTGGTTTCTGATCCAGCTTCCAGTCGTGGCCAAAATTGAGAAAAAACGCTAGTGTGTTGTTCCGGCCAATCAGCGACTTGAAGAAAGCACTAATTCCACTGGGAAAAAAAGAGGCACTTTCTCGGTTAATTTTAACCGAGAAATCTCGGTAAAATGTTTGCAACCGTCACGAGTCTGTAATGTCAACCGACAAGCTTGCTACGGTTGAATGCACGTCTTGACTCGGTTAACGCATGTTGTCGGTAAAATGTTTGCAACCGTCATGAGTTGGTAAAGTCTACCGACAAGCTTGATACGGTTAAATGCACTCGGTTAGGGCATATTGTCGGTAAAATGTTTGCAACCGAGTCTGACGGTCAAGCCACAAACACGGTTAAACACATGATCCCAGTCAGTTGAGACATATCTGTAGAATGAACCGTCACTAGACGGTTAACTCTAACCGTTACTTTACGGTAGATTCTTCCGACCCACAACTCCCTTGTCTGTTACAGCAACTGTCTAACATCGGTGAAAGCTGACCGTATACTCGGTAATCACAGCCGTGTCAGGCGGTTAGTCCAACAGTGTGTTTACGGTAGTGGCGAACCGAATTTTGGATATTATACGGTAGCATCAGCAGAAAAAAAACGGTAAAATTCTACTGTCATGACGGTTGCATCAACGGTTACTCAACAGTAAAACAGGTATCTCTACTCGGTTAAGAAACACCGTCTTGAGTCTGGTGTCAACCGTGACACCACACGGCGAACGGTACATGCTACCGTTGGCATACGGTGGAATATACCGTTATATCACAGTTAAAACAGGTGTCTCACCTCGGTTAAGAGGTACCGTCTTGAGTCTGGTGTCAACCGTGAAATAACGGTATATATTACCGTCGGCATACGGTAGAATATACCGTTTCTACTGTGGTACAAACGGTAATTTGTCACCGACTTTCTCGGTGCGTGCTTCCACTTTTCACGGTTAGCCTTACTGATTCTTTACGGCCAAATTTGCCGCAAAAATGGTTGAGCCGAGCGTCAGAGGTAAACCGCAGATTAAATTTCCATTTCAAATCCTGATTTCTCTCGACGCTCGGTTCAGCCTTTCTTGTGGCCCGTTTGAGACCCTAAAAAAAAAATTTGAGTTACCGTGAAAGTGAGTGTTCTGAAATTCTATTATTGGTCAAAAAAGATTAAAATTGGAAATGGGATGAACGTAAATTTTAGTTCACATGCGAAGAAGTCGTGAAAGAAGAAACACGAAATATATTCAAACATAGTACAAAACAATAAGTAGAAAATTCACCACCGTCATTTCAATTCACCGTCATTGAATTCTGCTTTACCGTCACTTCGCTCGGTTTTACCGTCATTCAACTCGGTAACACGACCGCTCAACTCGGCTTTACCGTCATTCAACTCGGTAACATGGTCGCTCAACTCGGTTTCACCGTCATTCAACTCGGTTTCTCCATCATTCCAACTTGATTTCACCGTCATTCAACTCGGTTTTACCGTCATTCAACTCGGTTTTACCGTGATTAAACTCGGTTACACGGTCATTCACCTCGGTTTTACCGTTATTCACACCGGCTGGGCGACAAGTTTTCAGCTCAACCGACTTTGTTTGTACGGTTAAGCACGTGAAAGTGTAGAAAAGTCTGTTAAATACACGGTAAAAGAGTATTTTTGACGGTTGTTTGCACTCTTAACGGAACAAATAACTGTTGGAGCCCTCTTTAGCAGAATGACGTTTATTTTTCACGGTTAAGTTTAACTGTTTCAACCGAGTTCCGGAACCGACTCTTTTTCCCAGTGTCATATTTAAAAGTTGGAAAAGTCGCTCATACGCGGGAAAAGTTGAGAAAGAGCGTCAACTATCCGCTAAAATTATAATTCACGGCTGAAATTATGGAAAATCTTAAGTTTCGCTGCTAGAACTGAGAAAAAGCGGTCAAGTAAACATCCATACTTGTGTTGAAAGAGCTACAAGCATAAAATTGTTTTTGGAAGCACCAAATTCGCGAAATTGGTCCTTAAAAAGTGCCAAACCTCGAAATTATATTTCTTGGAAGAACCAAATCCTTCAATTCAGCAATTTGGCCAAACAAAAGGTGATCAGGGGGCTCTTGGAGATGTCCGCTCCGAGCCCAGACCTCCAGATATAAGTGGAGGTTCGCCACTGATCCTGCTAATGCATAACTCACTATGGCTGGGGCGGCTTCGTGTGAGTGTTCCTGGCGGTGCGTATAGGAGCCCTCTTAGTGCGGGCACGAAGTATGAAATAAGGGGAAAAGGAGAGAAAGAGAGAGAGAAAATAAAAAACATTTACTTTCTTTCTCTGTTCATCTCATCTGGTTCGATTTGTGTTATCCCCCTCACCCGCCTAAAAATATTTCTCAAATTTTGCCTCCCCTCGAAATTTGCCGCCCAGGGCTATAGCCCGGTAGTCCCCCCCCTATGATCCGGCTCTGCTTCTGGTAGTTTGCTGCGTGCGACCGAGACTATCGATGGCTGGTGTCTGGCTAACCGTCTCGTTTTGAACAAATTAAAATTTCAAACTAAATCTCTCCAGCCCTGCGGCGGCGTCTGCTGACACTGTCACGTTCCTGGGACTCACAGTAGACTTTCGCCTCTCTTATGGGCACCCCATGTTGATGCGTGGTTTATTTTGAATTGTTTCACTCAAGAATGACGTATGACAGATCTGCATGGGGGAACTCTGCTCATGCCTCCAGGGTTTTCAGGGTTCAGAAAAAGGCCGTCCGAATTCTGACAGGAGTGAGGCCACGCACGCCATCCCGTGACCTATTTAGAGGGCTCGGCATTCCGACTTTCTATTCTTTTACAAATGTCCTCTAACACGAGTCCCCTTCCCATATCGTACTTTACTTTTTGAGTGGATCGAACCGCATTAAATTGGCTTTTGAATGGGCCGACAATTTAAAATTTCAAAGGAGCGCCCAGACCCACGAAATGATGTATCTTTCTAATGAGCTTGAAATTGCTTTTTTGAATTAGTTAACCCCGCGAAACTGGATTTTTCCCATTCAAATCAAGTTAATACTATTATAAATTCTCCACGTCCAGATCTGCTGAACCATACCTAAGCCCTGTTGTTACTGGTCTGCACCTGCGCTTTCTCGGGGACGATTTCGTGAATTTCCATCACCCAGAGAATCTCACAGGAACTGGTCTCGATCCTGAGGGTACCCCCACCCTGTGGCATCAGCGATGTCCACAATCCCATTAGAGCCCAGAGGGATTTTTAGACTTAAAAGCTTGGGAAGGACCCCCCCCCCCCCAAACACCATTTGGCTGAGCGTCTTTTGAAGACTACTGGCCTCTCCTGTGTCTGAACGCTCTCTCGGCGGCCCGCAAAGGATGCGCGCCGTCAGGCCTTCAGGATTTTTTACTTGTTAATAAGTAAAGTTACGCACTGGCGTGATTGAGTGTGCAGAGTGGTGAGAGTACTCTTCCAGCTGTCCTTCGTGAGAGCCCACTTTTATTGAGCTCGACTCTGGGCGGTCCCTTCCATCAGTTGATTTTAGACTCTTTTTAATTAGCAATGTGCGGTAGGGGGGAGGGGTAAATTCTTGAGAGACGCTGTAATTATAGCCGCAATTGAAGCAGAAACAGCATCTCCCCCGTCCCCTCATCACTCTCCTCCACCACCACAAAACCGTCAACTCTCAACGTATATTCGGCCCAGGTCCTGATGGGACCCTGCGAGTTTCCATAAGGAGGTTGAGTACGTAATTTTCACCGTCGAAGAGCATGAGTGAGAGAGAGAGTCAAACTTGAGTTGGGAATGGTCGATAAAACGACTCTGAAAGAGCATGTACGGAGCAAAAATAAATGCTCCGAAGGAGAGAGTGTGTTAAAGGGAAGGGCGGGCGGGGGGTTGATTGTTTTTACATGGACGAAGAGGAGGAGAAGGGTGCGTAAAATGAAAAAGCAATAAATAATATAAAAGGGAGTCTCTGTAAAACGGTTTACAATTAACCCAGTACAGTGGGACGTGGTTAAAGGGAGAAAAGAGCCAGTTTCGTCGTGCATTTTTTCTTTTTCTTTTTCTTTTCTCTGTAGTAAGAGTTTGGACACGCGGTAAATTATTAAGATTACAGGCTTTGCCTCTTTTGAAATAGTGGTATTGGGGGTCTTTTTTCCATGCCAGAAGGAGAGGAGGCCTGGGGAGGGGGTGGCTGTAGCGCCCCATGTCACTGTCCCGACACGAAACCACACCCCTTTCGCTCACTCACTCAGCCTCGCATCATCAGAGATACAAAAAACAAAAAAAAAGTGTTGCTAAAGGGCGAAAGGGCTGAACGCGCCGCATTTTACTTATATATGTATATATTATGTACAAAAGTTTAACAAAAACCCTAGAAATAACGTTGAAGGGGGTGGCTTTCTTCAAGGATTTGTACCGGCCACTAATGCAACTGTCCTTCCCATGTTTTCAAGAGGATTTCCTTCCTTTTTCTCCCCTTGTTCCATTGCCGTTTCCCTTTATCCTGAAAATTGAGCATTAACATGTCATCCCCCCTCCCATCATGACACACAAACTGTTTCCACATCATAGGCTGACCTCACATTTTATTTTGGTGATTTCTTATTCAAAGGGACGAAGATATTACTTGTGACGGGGAGAGGGGGTTGTAAGGGGACGGGAGGATTACATAAAAATAACAAAAACGATTTGAACGACAGGAATGGGCAAAAAAAAGGGGACTCGGCTACGCCTAATTTTGTGGCGCTAAAAGTCCTATACAAATCGTCGCTCATCGTAAACAGATTGTTGGTTTGTAGCAATGGGGTGGGTTGTGCGAGTGGGAGGAGGGGACGGCTATTAATGTTTAGATGAGGGAGGGGGGACGAAAAGAAAGAAAAAAAAAACATTAAAAAGAAGGACCCCTACGGTGAAAATTATTCCTTGACGGGGTCCAGTCTGCGGTCGGAATGTGTCCCTTTATGCAACCCCTACCGCCCCGCACCACCATCACAGCGAACGAGGGGGTTAATTATTACTTTCTACGACCACGTTTTTTTTAGGGGAGGAGGACCTAGTGTGACAGTCCCCCCCCCGCTCCTCGACCTTCACCCCAGCTGACCCCTCAGGAAACTATTTTAACTTCCCATTTGGGTTATTTCTGTAATTTATAAGCACCTGACGAGTGGGAAGTTCAAAAGACAAGCCACACCGACACTCACAAAAAATGTTGTCCCACGATAAAAAAAAACAACAAATGGGAATAAATTAAGTGATAGCAAGGTCACCAAGGGTGTTGTACAATACTTAATTGTCCTTTTCCGATTCCAACAATATATTTACGATTTGTATAAAGCCGTACCGTTTTTTTAAAGCCCACATAACTATAAATTTATGAAAGAAATTGACACGCGAGTCCCTTAAAAAAAAAAAAAATTGAATTTGAGTTATGGCGTAAACGTACCTCATTCCCCTCGCTCTGCTCTCTTGTTTGTTATTCTTTTTCTTTAAAAAAAAAAAAAAAGCTCTGCAGAAACGTCTATTTTTGGGGTTCTTATGTACCAGGTCATGGCCTTGGGATGGTTTAAAGATCGCCGCACGTGTAATTGTCGAAAGCGAGGGCGGTTTTATTCAGCGAACAGCGACGATTGTTTATGCCTCGTGTAAATACTACGTGTTAAAAGACAATACAATTTAGTGAGCGATTTATCTCCCCCGCCACCCGCGCCCCTTACACACTGTCGTTGATATGGGGCGTTGATGGGGTGGGGGGCGAGATGAATTATTTGACTCGCTGATGTTCTATCAGGAAATTATGCAACAAGAAAAGAAAAAGGGTTGGTGTTTGTTTATCTTCAAATTTGTTAAGGGACCACCCCCTGTGCTCCTATTGCTATAAGGAAAGGGAAAGGGCCACCCAAACTGACCGACAAAACCCTTTTTTTTTTTTTTTTGGCATTCATCACCCGTGAAATATTGGTGTCTCCGTAAAATGTTCCTCCCCGCACCATTTTTAACTTCACCCATCTATTCCAGTCAACTGTGGTGGTACAATGGGTCAGTGGCGGGGGTGTACGGGCATGGGAGGGGGCGAGTGTAGAATGAACTGTCTAGTCGAATTACGTCAAATTTTCTTTTTCCCTCATCATCCCTTTTGTACTCTCTAAAATAGTACAAGTACATCCCACAGACGTTCACTGTTTTGACCAAGCAATGAAAAATATCGTGTTTGACACAGGAAAAAGAGACCTCACACGGGGATTTATGAATGCGTCAATAATTTTTCATTTTTGTAATGTTTGAAAGGGTGGTGGGTGGAGGGGTCAAGGGGTTTAAAATGTTAAATAAAGGGAAGCCAAGTAAATGGACCATACAGTCGAGTGACTGGCAGTTCTTTCATATTAAACACTGAGGATGTACCTGCCTGGATTTTTATTTTTTTCCACAAATTAAACTCGGGCTTTGATTTTTAATGCTCGGGGAAAGGCGAACTTCTGGAAAACAAAACAAAAAATATAAAAATGAAACGGAAGATGCGGGTAATAATAAAAATCCGGAAGATTAAATTAAATACTCAACCCCTTTGCGCCGTATACAACCGCACTACTGTTCAACCGCCCATATCCTCATCATTTTCTCTTTTTTAATTGATGAGATATTCAATCCCGCGAGACGTTTTACTCCTCCTGCTTCCCCCCTCCCACCATACCACCACAACCACTCACTAGATAAATGACCCGAAACACAATTAAAACTTTAAATCATCATCGTCTTTTGAAAAGAAGGGCGATTTTTTCCTTTTTGTGTCCTCCGCCGCGGCCGCCTAGAAAAAGCATCAGTCAACCAAGTGGGCCTTCTCCATGCGACAGGTGACATTTTGGGACCTTTTCGGACCTTTAAAACAGGACCTTGTTGTCTACGCGCTAATGGCTTTGTGGCGGGAGTACAAAAAAGATTTTTTTTTTTTGGTACCTGTGCCTCGGCGGGATCTTTTCAGTCTGATGGATGGCCTCTTGGCGCCTTCTTAAGTCCGCCAGCAGTTTGGATTGTGTTGAATACGATTGAGAAAGGGATGAAGAGGGGAGAGCCTCCCCTCATTACAACCTTTTGAATTTTCGGTTTTAACTTTTAGATTAAAAAACAAAACAAAAAATAAAACGGCCATAATATTATAAATATATATATAAAGAAATATATATATGAATCCTGGAGACCACTGAATTCGTGTTCTAGAGGTTCTGAAACGTGAAAAAAACATGACATGACCCATGTTTGCCACCATCACGACGAGACCAATAGTGCATTTTTCAGAATGAAATGCACTAAAAGATATTTACTTTAAGGTTTTTTTTTTTAGATTAAAAAAAAAACAAAAAACAAAACTAAGATGATCATGAAGGGAAAGGACAGTTTGGAGGTAGATGGTAGGTGAGGGGGGTAGAGGAAGGCATTTTATTCACCGCGATTAAAAACTTACCCCCGCCCGCCCTGACGGGCATTTCGTTGTTTTCCGAGTCTTTTTGTTTTTTTTGTTTTTTTAGGACCCATCTGCAACGAAATTGCGCTTCGGAGCTGTTGATTTCGTCGCCATGGCCCGGGGTAGCTCCGCGGCGAGCGCTTTATCACTAATTTAGCCGAGATTCAGAGGTTTTTCTCAGTTTTAGCCCAACTGGTTCTCTCAAATGTATACGCGAATCAGTAATTTTTTTCGATTGTGAGTGCGAGTTAGCGTTTTTTATTATTTATGTATTTTTTTCCACTTCTCAGCCATGTAAAACAGCGTTTTTCACATTTTTGCCGCCAATTAGCGCTTTTTCTCAAGTTTAGCTGCGAATTTAACGTTTCATCTACATTTTAAATGAAATTGGCGGTTTTTCTCAGTTTCAGCCTCATGGCTTTTCTTCAGTTCTTGCAGCGCACAAGCGCGCTTGTGTTAATTTTTAGCCATTCGAATTTTTCTAAATTTTATACACATTTTACCAAATTGATTATATTATGTATAACGCTTTTATTCATCTTAATAGCCGCAAATTAGCGTTTTTCTCTGTTTTATCTTTATGAATGTGCGCTCATTCTCAATTTTAGCCTCGAATTACAGCGCTCCTTCTCAAGCTTACCTGCGATTGAGCGCTTTAACCCAATGTTATCAGGGACTTTAATGATATTTCTCAGTTTCAGTCACGTATATACAGTGACCATAGAGGTCCTTCTTTTGGAAGGACGGTAATTGTTTTCCTAAAAGGTACTTCTTTCAAAACAGGGCACTTTCCTGAGAGCCTGAAGGACCTCGTGAGAAAAAATAGACAGTAACAAAATAATAATAGTCCGGGAGCCCACCGTATGAAAAATCCGTGTCATTTGATCGCGTATATGACACCTGCACAGGACGTTTTTTATGACCCAGGAGGAGATGACACTTCTGAGATCGCCAGACATGTTCTGCGGGACAGGGTCCCACACCAGAGCTATACCTCCAGACGAACACCCTTTTGGGCCTCTCCAACACCGTTTTGGATACTCCTGAAGCCAATTTCGTGTTCCGGATCTTTCGAAACCGAATATTTTGTTTTAGCTCCTCCAAATGCCATTTTCGTCTGCAAAAGCCAATTTCGTCTGCAAAAGCCAATTTCGTGTTTTGGCCCCTTCAAAAGTCAATTTAGTGTTTTGGATCCTCCGGAAGCCAATTTCGTGTTCCGGCTCTTTCAAAACCGAACTTTTTGTTTTGGCTCCTCCAAATTCCAATTTCGTGTTTTGCCTTTTTCAAACCCCAATTTTGTGTTTTGGCTCTTTCAAAAGCCAATTTTGCGTTTTGGCAACTTTGGTAATACTCTAATAATTAGAATCAGTGGCAGAATAGTGGAACTAAGATCAGTGGCCGAGGCAGTGGGTTTGAATTAGTGGCCTCACCATCCTTTCTCCTCCATCCATCCCAACATCCCCCCCCCCTCCAATATTTCTTCTTCTCATTTATAACATTTGGGTCCTTGTTTCGTCTGGGAAAAATCCGGTCACCCTACGTATACAAGCGGAGTTTCCCAAATACATTCGCGAATTTTGCGTTTTTTCATAATGGTTTTCATCGGGAAACCATGGGATGGCGCTTTCTCCAATATTAGCAGAACGATGATTATTCGCCGATTTTTTCCTCAATTTCGTAGCCGCGAATTTGCGTTTTTTTTTCTAACCCATGGTCGTAAATTAGTCGCAAATTAGTGATTTTCCTCGCTGTTTGACCATGAACTAGCGCTTTTTCGCTATTTAGCCGCGATTGCACTTTTCCATAACTCTTTGCCGCGTATACTTGCCCCAAGATTAGTACACTAGCGCGTCTTCCTAATTTTAGCCGCCTAATGTTTTGTACGATCTTTTTGGTGCAATAAATAAATAAATGAAATTCCGCTATAAATTTGGGGATTGGAGGCACGTTCACTGTTCAGTTGTTGGGGGATTCAGCTTGTGAGGGGAGCAGCCCATCAGGGGGTCTACAATGAGCTGGCGTAAAAATTCCGCCAGTTGCGGTTGTAACATTAATTGTGATAAAACGTCATTAGTTACCGCTTGCGTTATTTTTTAACGCTAGCTCATGGTTGACCCCCTGGAAAGTGGTTGGTGCAGTGGCGTGTCGTGGTATAGGGGCGCTAATTCGCGGCTAAAATGGAGGCAAACAGTACATGTTTTAAAATTTAAAATGAGCCGATTCTTGGCTTCTAAAAACTAGTAATTTGTGGCTAAAAAAGCGCTGAAATCCAAAGCTAAAAGAGGCGAAAAAAAATTGTTGATCGGGGCTAAAATATAAAAACCCCTACTAATTTTCGGATAATTTTGGGGGAAAAAAATTAAGAGAAACGCTAATTTTTTAGCTCAAATTGAGAAAAATTAGTAACTCGATGTTAAAATTGAGGAAAATGCCAATTTGTGGCGGAATTGAGATCAATCGTTAATTCAAGGGATAAAATCGATAATTTACCGTTCAAATTGAGAAAAGTGCTAATTACCTGGTTTAAAAAAATGGAGAAAAAGTGCTACTTAATTCACGGCTAAAATGTACGCAAATTTCAGTAGGTACTTGTTTAAAATTGAAAATACGCCAATGCTCAGCTTCTGCAGGCAACTCATTTGTGGCTAAACTTGAGAAAAAGCGCTAATCGATTGCTAAAAGTGGCCAAAAAAATTGTTAATGCGGGGCTAAAATGTAAAAATCCCGGTTAATTCTCGGATAACTTGGGAAAACCGCTAATTAGCGTGCTTAAAATGAAGGGAAACGCTAATTTTCAACTCAAATTAAGAAAAAGTGCTTATTCGCCGCTAATAATGAAAACAAATATCGCTAAGCAGCGAAAATTGAGAAAACGCTCTAACTCGTGGCTTCAATTTGCGTCCAATATTGAAAATACACCAATTCGAGGCTTCTGGAGGCAATTTATTAGTGACAAAAATTGTTAAAAAGCGTCAATTCATGGTTATAGGTGAAAAAACCTACTAATTCGCAGCTAAAACCACGGAAAAGCGCTAATACATTGCGCTCAACTTGAAAAGATTTTGTTAAGCAAAGCTAGATTGTAAAAAGCGCTGATGTGCGGCCTATTTCGGAAAGCTACTAATTAGCGCTGCTAAAATTAAGAAAAACACTAATTTTTTTTTTTAGCTCAAATTTGTGGCATAAAATTGAGAAAAATTGCTACTTTACTGCTAAAATTGAGAACAAGCGCTAATTCTCGTCTAAAATGGAGACAAATTTCAATTTGTGTCTAATAAAAGAAAATACGTGAATTCTCGGCTTCTAAAGGCAAATTATTTTCGGCAAAAATTCAATAAAACTGAATGCTACAGGCGAAAACCCCCGCTAATTCACAGCTAAAATTGAGGAAAAGCGCTAATACATGTAGGTCAAAGTGAAAAGAAATTGTTAACTCAGGGCTAGAATGTTAAAAAAGACAAAAAAAACGCTGATTTGCGGCTAATTTTGGCAACCCACTATAATTAGCGCGGCTAAAATTAAGAAACACTTTTTTTATAGCATTTTAGCTCAAATCAAGAAAAAGTGATAATTCGCTGCAAAAAATGGGGGAAAAACCAATTTGTGGCTTCTAAAGGCTGTTTATCTGTGGCAAAAAGGAACGCGCCAATCCATCGCTATAGGTGAAAAAACCCGCTGATTCGCGGTTACAACTGAAGAAAAGCGCTAATCGATAGTTAAAGGTGAGTAGAAATTGTTAATGTAGGGGTAAAATGTAAAAACAACAGCATTGCGGCTAATTTTGGAAAATCGCTAATTACCGCGGCTAAAATTAACAAAACCTCTAATTTTTCAACTCAAATTGAAAAAACCCGACAATTCGTGGGATAAAAACCTTACTTGGCTGCAAATTTTAGAAAAAGCGCTGATGTGCGGCTAAAATAAAAACAAATTTCAAGTTGTGTCTAAAATTCGGAAGGCAGACTTATCTGAGTGGCTCAAAATTGAGGAAACGCGCCTATTCATGGCCATAGGCGTAAAAAACCTGCTAATTCTCGTCTAAAACTGAGGATAAGCGCTAATCCATTTGCTAGAAGAGGGGGAAAAAATGTTGAAGAGTGGCTAAAATGTAAAAAGCCAGGCTTATTTGCGGCTAAATAAGAAAAACGTGTTTCAGCTCGAATTGGGTAAAGTGCTAATTCGCTGGTATAGAGCGTCGTAATGGACGCTCTCTCTATCACTCTCTCTCTCTCTCTCTCTCTCTCTCTGACTCAAAAACGCCAATTCGTGGAAAAAACGCTGCGAATTATCGAACAATGCCTTATTATTTCAATTGTTTATGGGTTTATTATTCATGGCTGTAGTCAAATCCGGCTTGAAAATACATGAAAATCGACACCCCACACCCCTATGATCCCAAATCCTTTGAAAATCCCCATTTGGACCCGCTTTTGGCCCATAAAACCCCAGGGAGTTATTTGATCAAACTGATCAGATGTTAGGACCAACTAGACCCCAAATGGAGTCTATGTGCGAAAGAACGAGTTTTTTCGAGCAATCCTAGGGCAAGATATGGCCCGGACGGCGGACGGACATTTTTTTTGTATTGCAGATTTGGATTCTACGCACTTTGAAACGTAAAACTACAAATTTTGAGGGGGGGTCAAAAAAATTTTTTTGCGATGCGATTACAAAGACTTATTATTGAGAAATAATAAGCCAAAATTGAGATAAATCGCTTATTCGTGGCTATAAAATACAGAAGAGTTTCAATTTGCGCAAATTCTTGGCTTTAAAAAACAAACGCTTATTCGCGGTTCAATTTGAGAAAAACGATGCAAGCGTGGGGGGGGGGGGTGACAGGGCTTGCTGCATCACGTCAGCGGGTCGGCACGGCGAGGCGATGCGACGGTCGGTTGGACTGGTCGGCGTCGGCTACGAACCGACCCCAAAAGTTCACTATGATGTCAGGAGGTGCGGGAAATTAGTGATTCGCGCGTTAGCAATTCCTATAATTTTTCAAACGAGTCAGTTTTTTCAGGCGACTCGCATTATCTGTAACATTCAAGCGCCCTACGACGTTGGTAGTGTGTTGACGAGTGTACTGGGTTGAAACGAAGAGGGGGGGGGGTGATTTATCTCTTTGTCCATGCCCTCAAATGGTTGAAGTCGGGAACGCGAGCGAAGAAAAGGAGGAGCGAGATGGAGTTATAATACCTTTTAAAAAAAAAACTCGTATACAATTATAGGCGCAGTTTATGACCTCCATAGAGGCGCTTAGGCTTCAAGAACTTCGCTCTACTACCCTCCCTCCCCTCCCGCAACTTCTAGAACATTATACGGAGACAGGTTCAAAGTCCCAAGTTTTGTCGCTTCTTCCATACTTCTGGTTCATCGTCTTTTCCCTCTTCATCCAACGTCTCGACGCGGTTCACATTAACAAGAAGCCATGTTTTACGACCCCGGCCCATCGTACCGCGTTCCACCAAGGACACCCGGTTTGTCTCTGTCGAAGCATGAGATCTCTGAGGGGGTGGATGGGGGGGAGGGTTACACTTTCGCCATTTTGTGTCTGGAAGCCCCGCGAGCGATTGTTGTGTATTTTTATCTCCGTCTTTTCCCGGAGGACTACACATGAAAAAAAAAAAAAAAAAAACTTCCACAAAACTGAGTATTTCTCAGTCCCTCTCTCTTGTACCCCTATTTTCCAAGTTGAAGAACTTAATTACTGTAATTTCGCGCCTTCAGCCAACCGAACTCGCCTTCTGAGTTCACCCTTTTCCACCTATACCTTCATCTCACTCGCACACTCTCTTTTAAAGCGTGGAAAAATGAGAAAATGCCTCTCCCTCCCACCGTCTCAAAATTCCTTAGTTCTCACCTACCACCGCATGTTTTTTCCCCTCATTCCTCCTCCTCCTCCTACCTATAACAATACCACAAAGTTTCACTTGTGAAGGCGGTCATCCATCCCCTCCGCCTCTCTTCGCCCCTTAGATGGGCACTTAATAGAAGCGTCCATGCTCCCATGCTTTTCCGGCGTGCCTCGTTAACTTTATTAAACTCGCGTCATCCGCGGTTTTTCTAGTAAGCGAACTCCACACCATTTTGCCAGGTCGGCGAGGTGTAACACTGTGCGTACACCCGGTAAAACAATCAGAAAATGGCCAGGGAGTTACGAATGATTTTTATTATTATTATTATTATTATTATTATTATTATTATCAGATATAAATGTCAATTGAGGCGTTTGTAATAACAATCTCCTGGCGCTCGACATTCGAATTTCTATAAATGTTATAGAATTGACGTTTCAAACTACTCGTTTTAGAGGTATTTCCGTCTCGACTTTGGAGGATATAAAGGCAATCGGGCTGGGAAACGTGACTCGATTAATCAGATTGTGAGCGAAACAATCGAAAGGTATAAATTAAATATCACCACCAACCCCCACACACTTCCCCACTACAATTTGTGACCTCGCGCTTGCGAGAAAAACAACAAAATAAAATAACAAATTGAGCGTAAATCCAAAGGTCTGGTAATGAGTAGAGTCTTTTGAGTCTTCCAGTTCTATGAGGGGGCACCTTTACTCTTTTCTTTTACATCAGAGAGTTTCTTTTCAGACGCTGGGCGCGGGGCCCGAAAAGAATCTGAGGCCGGCCCCTCTTTTGTATGCCTCAAAAAAAAAAAAAAAAAAGTTATTACAAGTAGCGTGTCCTTTCTTCCCGCCCCCCTCGCTCCTTGAATCTTTGACTCCAGGGCCCCCATCATGAATTTAAAGTGAATAGAAGTAGTGAACTTTTGAGTGGGGTCTCTCCAACACTCTCTCGCTCCCTCTCTCTCTCTCTCTATCTTTTCGAGTGAAAGAAAAGCCTCAAGGGGGGTGAGTGAGAGAGAGGGGGGGAGGTAGAAAGAACGGCCTCCTCTGAAATGCAAATAAACATCTTTTTTTTCTCCACAGCATCCCGCGCTGCGCGGGGAGTGAAGATCATTAATCTAAAAGGATATATCACGACTGGACATAGCGTCTCCAACGGTAGCGTCACACAATTCGAAAAAGAAGTCTTTTGTTACAGTTTTTTTTTAGCGATGATGGATGGTATGAGGAGGAGGGTTGGGGGAAGGTAAATGAGGCGCGTTTTGACCATTATTCTTTTTATTTTTACGATGATGACACTATCTCAAAGAGTTTGAAGCGCAAAATGTATATACGATATGGGCTAACAATAAGTTGGAATTGAATAAAAATGTAATCTACTTAAAGCGTAGGAATAACCCACTCTTATAAACATTCTGCCCCCGCCTCGGGGGAGAGGTGGGGGTATGTTATAGTGTTTGACTCCTCATTTCGTGGCATTAGGCTGAAAGGGTGGTGGGGGTATGTTATAGTGTTTGACTCCTCATTTCGTGGCATTAGGCTGAAAGGGTGGTTTTGCATAGAATAAAATTGCCGTAACACCCTTATCCCCATATCCATTCTCATCTCTTTTGGGACGACTGCCGCCCTTATTTTTATTGTTTTCTCTCCCCCCACTCCTCCCCCTCCTACCTACCACACCCAACAACCAATGTCTCTCTATCTAATTTGCTTGAGAAGCGGCTTTTAACAGATTGAATGTCTTTTCGAGAGAGTGCCACATCGCGCCCGTTTAAATAATCAAACAGTGCATGGAGAGGAGGGTTAAACCATATAGCCCTCCCTTCAAACCGCATTCACAGGTTGTTGTTGTTGTTGTTTTTTTTCTCGCACAAAGATCTGGAAAAAGCCAAGGACCAAGTAATCCTGGGGTTGGAGGGGGGATGAGCTTAACCAATTCGAGTTCGAAAAGTTACAAACCCTGCTCCCTCTATCCCACATTCCTAATTTTTTAATGACCAAACTGTTGACACCTTTCGAAAGATGATTGGGCAAAATATCGTATAATTATCCCCTTAAGATTATGATTTTTCGTTAACAAAGTGCTAATTAAGGGCGCAGACTGATGGTCCAATTAGGCACGCGATTCATATATGAAGAAGAGGCCCCATCTGACAGAGGGAACACAGAAATGACCGGGTGAGCCGTTCAGTTTTTTTTTTATACCTCATTTAAAAAAACTCGAACGATATGTTGTGGGCAGGTGTTTTAGGGTGGATTTGAATTAAAAGGAGGCACCTTATACAGAGACAAAATATTAGAACCATGAAAAATTGTAATAACTCATATTTTTATTATATTTCATGCATTAACAAGCACAATTCATTCTACAGGCTGCAGGGGATGATTTTCCTTTTCCCCTTAAATGGGCTCCCATCGAAGCCTTTTCCTCATTGGCCCATTTCATATTTTAGCCCTAAAAAAGTTTACTTTCGTTCGTAGTGATGGAGACGATACTAAACGGCTCGTGCCCCGTGATCCGAGTTGATGGGCCTGAAAAACTGGAAAGTCCTCCGTCGCATCGTCATCATTAGTCTGTCAGGCTATATCTCACGACAATAACCGAGCGCTTTGGGTAATGTCGTTATTATCCGGTTAATGACGTCACTAACCACAATTTTTGGGTATTGTCGACATCACCAGGTTATTTTCGTCAATAATCGCCTTGCATCGTTAACCGTAACATAAACGTTGTGTCAGGCAGTTGGTCTCCGTCGTCCCAGACCATGTGAATCTGGTTCTAAGTATTGAAATTGGTTTTTTTAAATTAGAAAACCCAGCAAAATTGGTTTTACGAGCCATGAAAACCCCTCAAAATAGGTTTTTTGAGAATACGTTTGGGCGAAAGTGGGGTCAATTTCGCATGCCCAACATGAAAGTGTGTGTGTGTGTGCGAATGTGCCTCACGAGAGAGGGATAATGATGAATAGTGGAATTACCAGGCAGCATTGCCAATTTTTTATCGCAAATCTGTCAAAAATTAATAGTTTTCTGACCTAATTGGCAGGAATGCGCGGTGATATTCACAATTTCACCGTTTCCTATAGGCGAAAAGTTCATTTTTGGCCTCCACGAAGGTGAACATACTCTTGATTATAGTTATTAGGACAACAATTCAATCTGGTGATCCAAAAATGGCCGGTTCGGGCTCAAAATTGCCATGTAAATTTCACGGCAAAATAAGTTGACAGCGAGCTGTTAGGCTCTGACCCAAAAAATGGCTCGAATCCGCGTATTTCACTTTTTAAACTCCACAATTTCGCGGATTTGGCGTTTGAAGAAATCAATCTCGCAAGTTTTACTCTTTTTAAATTTGGAGCCTAGCCCAAATTAGCCCAAATTTGTCGGAAAACTGGCATTCACAGAACTCAGTTTCATATAGGGTTTTGCTCGCTCAAAAAGCAAATTTCGTGGATGGGTATGTAAGAAACCAATTTCGCGTGTTTTTTTCCTTCAAAAAAGCCAAACTTCACAGATTTCACACCTTTCAAATCAAAATTCCCAGACGTTCGCTCATTTTAAAGATCAATTTCGTGGTGTACTTCCCTAAAGACAATGTCAAAGGGTTTGACCCGTTCAAAACTAATTTTGCGGGATTGGCTGGCCAAAAAAAAATAATAATAATAAAAATAATAATAACTTTGGGTTTGGCCCAATCATCCAGGCATTTGGTGGGTCTGGCTTTTTGAAAAATGAAATTTTGGCGTGCTGGCTCGTTAAAACCCAATATCGTCGGATTTGGTTACCCAAAAAATGAATATGGCAAATTTGGGCAAATCGAAAACCAATTTAGCGGCTCATCAAAACTATAAAGTTGAGTGCAGTTGACCCGTTCAAAAAGAACTTCGAGGGGTTGCTCCCTGAGATTCACTACGGGAACATGGAGGTAAAAAGGGGTGAAATCGCCGTTTTTGTCAAGATTTGGTCCCCAACGACCAGGAGATTAGAACGTGCTGGGTGCTCGTCAACAAATTAATTTTGTGCCAAAAAATGAGCTAGACGGAATAGGGGCGAAATTCGTGGTTTTTGTCAAGTTTTGCCCCCCCCCCCCCCAATGAATAGAATGTGTTGGGAGACCGTCGACGAAATAATTGTTGACGGAAGTCGAGCCCCGAGCCCTTTACATTCTCCTGATACGAAAGATTGAAAATCAACGCAATACACGGGGGAAAAACTGCCAAAATCGTCGCTTATTATAAGATTTGGTCCACAATGACCAGGAGAGTAGAATGTGCTTGGAGCTCGTCGACGTAGTAATTTTTGCTAATAAGCGAGATAGACGGTGTGGTTTAATCAAAGTCAAGCTCTTTTTCGCGTGTTAACTGAGTTGAGAGATGGGCATTTCCAGGGGTGTTCATCACTCAACTCAATTTGGGCGGCATTTGGACAAAAACAAGCGCAAAAATGTTTTTCAGTGCTGTGCTCCTAGCTCGTTATATTTTCCTGACACGTAAGATCGGATAGTGCCACTTTATTCTTCAAAAAAGGGACAACATCGTCGTTTTTGACTAGAATTTGTCCCCCCCCCCCAACGACCAGGAGAATAGAATGGGCTAGGAGCTCGCCGACGAAGTAATTTTTAACGAAAGTCGAGCTCCAGTGACACTGTATTTTCCTAATACGAAATATCGGAAATCACAGCATTGCTCTAGAAAATGGAGTGAAATCCTCGTTCTTGACAAGATTTGGTCCCGTCGGTTCCTGACGACCAGGAAAACATAATGTGCTGGGAGCCAGTCGACGGAGTAATTTTTGCCAATATGTGAGCTAGACAGTGTGGTTTAATTAATTTCGAACGTTTTCTCACGTGCTAATTGGATTGAGTGGTGGACATTTCCATGGGTGCCCGATGACACTCTCGAGAGAAATTTGGGCCCATTTCAAACTAAGGCTTCATAAAGACGTGGGAATTTTATGCACATTCAGACCAAGCCACGTGGAATTGTTTTTCCAGTGCCGAGCTCCTAGCAAATAATTTTCTCATGATACGAAAGATCAGAAATCGCCGCAATACAATTGATAAGATTTTTCCCCCGTTAACCGCGCACCTATCCTCTTTTCGTAAAAAAGCTCCGCCGAAGGTGAGCTCCCAGCACATCCTATAATCCTAATCATTCGGTCCCAAAACTTGCCAAAAACTACGATTCTCCCCATTTTTCCGAGTGTTTTGCGACATTTATTTTTAACTTTCGTATTAGGAGAGTATGATGTGCTAGGAGTTCGTCCTCGATGGGGTTTTTGCCATTATGTGGTTGCTCCTGGCCCATTCTATACTCCTAATGATTCGGGTCAAAAACGACGATTTTGCCCCTTTTTCCGTGTGTTAAACAACATTTTCCATATTCCTTATCAGGAGAATAGGATGTGCTGGGAGCTCGTCGTCGATGGAGTTTTGCCGTCAAGTGGTTAAGGCATAAAATTTCCACGTGGATATTAAGCGTTCCAAGGGGCCCGAAATTTATAGCGGACACCCCTCGAAATGTCGATCTCTTAACCCATTTAGAACGCTCAAAACGCTCTCTTCAAATTGTATAATTGCATAGATAGCCACACCTATCCACTTTTCGTAAAAAAGCTCCGCCGAAGGTGAGCTCCCAGCACATCCTATAATCCTAATCGTTCGGTCTCTAAACATGCCCAAAACGACGATTTTTCTCCTTTTTTCCGCGTGTTTTGCGAAATTGTTTGAACTTTCCAATGAGGAGAGTATGATGTGCTGGGAGTTCGTCCTCGATTGAGTTTTTGCCGTAAAGTGATTGCTCCTGATAATCATTCGGGTTCAAAACTCCTGCTCCAAGCATATTATATGTATTATCCTGATACGAAAGATTGGAAATCGCCGCATTACACTGGAAAATAAGAGTTAAAAATTTGGTGGATTTGGAATCTGAAACCTCAAATTGCATGGGTGTGGCCCTTAATTCGCGATATCGGCTCCTCCTTCAAAATCCGTTTTTTATTTTGTGGGGGAGTGGGGGGTTGGCGTCGTTGAATGTTGTATAGATACGCAATTTTGCAGGGGTTGGCTTGCTGTGGCTACGGCTAGGCGGATTCTGGAGGTAATAAGGCTGAAATCGCGGGGAAAATGCTAATCCATGGCTATGGGTGAAAAAAAAAAAAAAATCTGCTAATGCACGGCTAAAAGTGAAATAGGAAAGGCTCTAATTCGCAGCTAAAATTGAGAAAGAGCGACTGCAATTGAGAAAAAGGCTGATTTGCGCGCGGTTTCTGGATGCCCTTCAGCCCTTTTACAGCTATAGAATTTAGAAAAATACAGTAATACGCTGCTCTTAGATCAAGTCCTCTATTTAGAACGAAATTGAAGGGTACCCCTGATGGTCGTTTCACCTAGTCACCACATGAGCGCTAGTGTATTTATGAAAGTTAGGCATAACCACGAATCACGCATTTTCTCTGTTTCAGCCGCGAATTAGGCCCGCCGCAAATTGAGCCCACGCGTGGGTCACCCAAGCTCGAAAAACAGTTAAAAATGGCTAGTCTTTTAACTGTTTTTTGAGCTTGGGTGACCCACGCGTGGGCTCAATTTGCGGCGGGCCTTGGAGCTTTATTTTTTTAGAGAAATTATAGTGAGTCGTCCATGTTTGTGCCGCGAATTATTTCTCAATTTCAGGCGAGAATTATCGCTTTTACTCAATTTTAGGCGCCAATTCGTTGATTTCGTCTACTTGATCAGCGAATTATCGTTTTTCTCAATTTCAGCCGTGAGTGAGCGCCTTATCTTAATTTTAGCCGGGAATTAGCGCTTTTCCTCAATTTTATCCGCGACGACCCTGCTGAGCGATTCACTGCTGTTTTTTCTCAATTTTATAGCCTCGAATTAGCGCTTTATTTCTCAAATTATGTCCGCGATTAAACTCTTTCCTCAATTATCATACACGAATTCGTGATTTTAGTAACTTTTTTCATCAAATTTTTCGCTTATCCGGTATTTTAGCCGCGAATATTTGCGCTTTTTTTCAAACTTTTTGCCCCGTTCTTGCCCCTAGATTAGCACACTTGGGTGACTTCTCAATTTTAGCCTCTTACTAAAGGCCTAAAGAAACATAATTTGTGGTTTGCGCGTGTTCTCTATATTTCAGCAGACAAGTTGACTTCAGATACCCTGCCGTACTGGTTGCCTTAAGAATTGGTGTATTTTCCTTAATTTTAGAGGCAAATGGGCTCTTTTTCTCAATGTGATCCCTCGAATCAATCCTTTCAATTAGACTCTTTCCTCAATTATCATACACGAATTCGTGTATTTTCGTGTGAAAATTTCAGTTAGTTGTGAAAGTTAGTCACGAAGTTGCCCGGAGAAACCATGAATTGAGTATTTTTTTGGTCAAAATAGCTGAGCCTGCTGAGCGATTTATTGCTGCTTTTTCTCAATGTTTTAGCCGTTAATTAGCAATTATTGGTTAATTTTAGCCACAAAATTAGCATTTTTATCTGTTATAGCCATGAATTCGCGTTTTCCCCAATTTTAGCCGTTTGTTAGCGTTTTTCTACAATTTTTCCGCGAATGTATCCACTAATTAGCGATTTTTCGTAATGTACCCGCCAATTATCGATTTTTCCCAATTAGCAATGAGTTAGTTATTTTGTCTGTTTTAGCCGTCAATTACCACTTTCTCTCAATTTCAGCCGCGAATTGACATTTTTCCCGATTTTAGCCGCGAATTGACATTTTTCCCGATTTTAGCCGCGAATTAACACTTTTCCTGCCGTCAATTACCACTTTCTCTCAATTTCAGCCGCGAATTAACATTTTTCCCGATTTTAGCCGCGAATTAACATTTTTCCTGACTATAGCCAGGGATTAATGTTTTTTTAATATCAACCGCGAATTAGTGTTTTTTTCCTTATTTTAGCAATGAATTGAAGTTTTCCTTCATTTTGGTCGAGAATTAGTGATTTTTGTCAATTTCAGCTGTTTATTAGCGTTTTCTACACTTTATCCACTATAATTGGCGTTTTACCTTGATTGGTCCCCATATGAGCCGTTTTTCCCTATTTCAGCCATGAATTAGCGTTTTTCTCTATTATAACCGCCGATTAGCACTTCAATTAATTTTGGCCGCGTCCCAATTTTAGCCATGAATTAGTTTTTTTTGTCACAAATTTTACTCATTAATTAGCAATTTTTTCCAATTTGTCTATGGGTTAGCGTCGTATTTTCTCCATTATAGCCCCAAAGTTTTCGTGAATTTGTTTTTTCTCTACTTTAGTCGTGAATTACCCAGTTTTGTTTTTTGTTCTGTTTTGTTTTGTTTTTTTGTTTTTTCACTTTAGCCGTTTATTTGCGTTTTTCCACACTTTATCTATGAATCCGCGCTTTTACTTAGTTCTGCCACTAATAAGCTTTTTTTTTTTTTTCAATTTTAGTCGTTTATTAGTGCTTTCCAACACGTATGTATACGCAAATCAGAGCATTTTCTCAATTTCTTCGCTAATTTCAGATATTTCGTTTGTCATGAATTAATTTTTTTTCTCACAATTTTAACTTCGAATTTGCGTCTTTCTTTTTTTATCCGTGAATTAGTGTTTTTTGTACACTTTATACGCGAATTAACGCTGTTTCTTAATTTATTAGTGATTTTCCTCAATTTTAACTACAAATTGGCGTTTTTCTCCATAGCACCTCTGGCAATACCACTAGCTTGCTTGTGGATGGCAATGGGGTGTGTTGTGATTCCCCCTGGCACACCATGGGGGGGGGGGGGCTTTCATAGGTGTGGGTCGGGTATTTCTATAAGGCTCGTTTCACACATTCGCGGTTCCACGCGGTGTGGTTTCAAAGCGGTGCGAATTCACGCGGCTCGTGGGGGCGAGCGGTGGAAAGCGATAACTCTTCGGTTTATATACGCGGCAGCGGTTTGAAGAGGTTTCTCGGTTCACGCACATGCGAGACACCCACGCTGACGCGCCCGACGGAGTCTTTTTTTCTTCCAGTGTGAAAAGGCCTTAAGAGTTCTGCTGCGTCTCATTGAAACCGCGCGGGTTTCGTAGCGTCTATGACGTAATTTCGTGCTGCTGCCCCATTAATAGTAGTTTTTGCAGCAGTTGCTTTTTACAGACAGTTTTTTTTTTTTTTTTAAAGGAGTAGAGTAGGGGCGACTTGAAACTAAATTGAATTACTTGAAGTTAGATCGCATTAACCCCACGCCCCACGCTTGGAATTCCGTATACAATTTGGTCGATCGTGCGCTTGCAGCCTTGAAACCGTCAGCCTAGCGCGGGCAGCTCCAGACATCTCTGTGCTTTCGCACATACCGGTGAGGTGCAGTAGCAGCCCTACGTGTGTGCTCCACCATTTCCTATACATTTACCCGACTGATGAGTCCCTCGCATTTCGGCGGCAGTCCCCTGCAGCAGCTGTCTTCCAATCTGCATCCTTGCAGACATCGCAATTGAGTTCACGGAAATTATACCGCATCACGATAGGCGCACTAACTGTATATAGATGACGCCCTTTTGATTAAAGGGTTGATGTGACGCAGTTTAGAGCCCCCCTTCGAGAGTGTGGATTGTTGGATGTGGGGGAGTGGAGGGGAAAGGTTGAAGAAGACTAAAGAGAATAGGTTATCCCATAGCTCCGGGGGGATATTCAATTTTCAGATGGCCAATTTGAGCGCGGGTGGTTGATGCGATAGTGAGTAGAGAGCGAGAGAGAGAGAGGAATGAGTTTCCTAGGTAGCAATCAACACTTCAAAGGTATCGCATTCATTCCAATGACCCCTGGGAGCGGCAGACAATACGCCGTTCATCTTTTCCCTATGATGCCTTGTCCCCTTTTCCTATACATTGTTAAAAAAAAAAAAAAAAAGCTTGTACGAGCCCTGAGGACGTACTGGTGCGAAGCATCCACCCTCCCCACCGCTGCTTATCGTTTTCCAGCGGATATGCATATTTCATGATTTCTCCCTGGGTCGAAAAGATCCCTTTTTTATTCTCTTTGGTGCCGTCATCCTTGTTTTTAGCAGCGATAGCTATTCAAAACGTTTTTATTATGAGAAAAAAAGTCGACCTAAAGTTTTCGATCGAAAAAGATCGCTACAGCCCAATATCGTTATTAAAACGGCGTAAAATAACTACACGAGCGTCATTATACAGGTATCGCTCGAAACGTGGTTGTTTTACCGCGGAACCACACAACAGACAGACTGAAAGGGGTCGGTTGCTGGTGTGGGAAGGGGGGGGGCGGGGGAAATCATTTATTAAACTCGACTGAAACTACTTCAGAAATGTAGGCTGTACGCAATTATCGACAATGGATGGAGAGTGAGAGGAGGGCTTCGAGAACGTGTCCAGTGTACTCAATTGGCTATATTGTGCCTGTGCTCCCGCAGGTGAAGGCGTATAGGTCACCCCACTGTGCGATGCCTCCAACTGGCTTCTTTCCAATGATGATGATGATGGTGATGATGTTATACTCGTCTGATAATTTTCGGGACGCATTATTAGCTCTCCGGCAAGTGAAACCGATACGTGAGAGCTAATGAAAGGAGTCGTTATTAACATCCTGTATTATTTCGTGCGTTGGAGGGGCGTAATAATAATAAAAAAAAGGGAAGATAAAGACCATGCAAAAGACGTGAAAGTAAAACGACTTCCAGGTATATCTAAGGGTTGAAAAGATGAGAGTAGGTGGATGAGGTTTATTCATTCTGACGGAATTACTACGATGTATAGGTGGAGTGATAGAGGGAGGGTGGGTGATTGATATTCCAGCCCTTGTCGTCCGTCATACTTTCATTTTCCTGCTGCCTAGTGCCCACGTGAAAAAAAAGGGGTAGAAAAACAAAATAAAACGACCCTTTTTTTATCTCTCACCCTCCGCACGCCATTATCCCTTCCAGATTTTATAAAGGAAAGTTTAACGTTACCGAGGAGCCTCTTCTTTCACCACCCGAACGCATTTATCAACATCATATCAGCATTTCACCTATTCAGGGTGGACGGTATGGGGGGGGGGAAGGCCCTTCCAGAACCTCGCGGGTACAATGTTTGACGTATGATCTGTCTGAATTTAGCTCACTCACCGAAATTTCCCTAGGTTTTTTTTTGCTTCTTTAAAAAGAGTCTCTAAGGAAAAACTTTGGCGCTTCCAAGTTATGGGTTGTGCGCGGCGTGGGGTGGGGAGGAAGGGGGGATACATCAGCCTTTCATTTAAACCTGGTAGAGTGAATAATGATTAGAACATACCTACTACTTCTCTTGAAGAGATTTAGTGCTCAGAGCAGTGATGCGAAGACTGATGAAGACTAGGCTGGGGTGGTTGGAGGGGTCGGGAGCTTGTCTCGACTCTCAGTCTCAATGAAATCTTGTTTTCCTCTTCGGATTAATAAAGAAATACTTACCTTCTCCTTCACTTTCCCAGACTACTTTCTTCCTCTTTTTTAGCGCGCTGGCCCCTCCTTTCATTCCCGCTACTATTAGATGCCCAACTCCCCCCTCCCCCCACAACACCTCCAACCATTCCAAACCCCTTTAATTCAATTTGTCACTTTTTGTTTAGGATTTAATCTGAGACTTTTCCCTCCCGCACTTTATAAATGGCGCAGCGAGGGTTGAATTTGGTGGTGGGGAAGGGAGGGAACTATAATTCGGGAAATTTGGAATTTTGTCTAATTGGGAAAGTCTTGATTCAGAGAAATTACACCTCTGTGGGACCTTTGGGTAGGTTGGAATGGCTCCCCCCTCATAAATATTGATGAAGTCTTATAATTTTTTCAGTACAGAGTGCCGTGCAGTGGGGGGCACCCTTTATACGGATGATGCTATCGTCGGTATCAAGGGGGAGGGGAGGGGGAAGAAATAAAAAAAAAATGTCCGTCCCTTATTAAGCTTTTAATTGCCATCCCCTCAACCACTCCGACCTCTAGTGCTTACTCAAAACAATGAAGTCGTCAATTAGAACCTATTTGCTTCAATTACATTCGCTCTATAGTCAAATTACAGGTCGTTTTAAAGAGGAACAAGTTGTAATTTCGTTAAAAAAAATTATGTGTGAAACGACCGTCAAAGGGGGAGGTACAACAAATTAAAAATGAATACCCACCCAGTTCGAATTTCGTTACAGTCCAACAATTTTGGTTGTTAACAAAAGGGGAAGAGTGGGGAGGAAACTTCAGGAGTAGTTCGGGGGGTGTAACTAAAAATGCGCAGTTTCCTTTTCATCGCTTGAAGAAAGGCGTTTGTGCAATTTTGTGTGTGAAAAACTACGACCGCACTCTCCGGACCTCCCATTTGGCCCGGTCTTGAGCCGATAAAACTCCAAAAATTCAGATTGTATGACAAAGTTGGAAATTGCGTCCCATCTTGTTTTATTGGCCGCCGGAAACGATTTATTTTTCGCTTCAAAACACAAGTCGTGTTCTCAAAGTCTGATTAAAATTAGTCAAAACCGAGCGATTTTTCTAAATTGAGTTAAAAATTTCACAGAAAATTGGGTTCGTTGCGTGCTGCCATGGAAAACATTGCGAAAAATCAACAATTTTTTCTCCAAATTAAGCAAATGACAATTAAGCTCTGAAAAACTGAGTGTCCTAGCTCTCTTAATATGGACATCGCGCTGTACATAGACGTCCTAAAATTGGGGAAAACTCGCCTGCGAACAACAGCAAAATTCAAAATTGAAAAAGACCAAGCATCTTGGGGCAGGGGCGTAGCCAGCCCATGATCAAGGGGTGGGCAGCCAGCCAGGCACACGGATTCAGAGTTGGGGGGGGGGGGGCGCACGTCTTGAGAAAAAGTGCTCGTTCGCGGATGAAATCCATGAAAAGGACATTGTCCGACTAGTACTGAGCGAAAACACCCATTCACGGATAGAATTGAGAAATAGCGCTGATTTACGTTGAACTTGAGAAATAAATCTGCTCATTGTTCGCGGTTGAAATTGTGAAAACACGCCAATTTGCGGTTTCGCGATCCAAAGTCCGGGCCCAAATTAAGAAAATGCGCTAACTCACGGTTTACAGTGCTGTTTTCACGGCTAAAATTGACAAAATAAATTGCGCGTTTAGTGTAGAATTGAGAAAAATCGCTCATTTGCGGCTAAAAGTGAGGAAAAATGCTAATTCACGGCTAAAATTGAGAAATGGAGCTCATTCACGCAGGTAAAATTGAGAAAAGGCACCAGTTCGTGGTTTCTCAAACCAACATCTCGGTGAACATCGCGAAAAAGTGAAAATTGACTGTTTTTATACATTTATAGTATAGCAAGTGTGCGGGTAAAATCGAGAAAGAGGGCGACTTACGCACAAATTCTTGAAAAAGTTCTTATTTTCGGCTAAAATTAAGGCACATTGAGGAAAACACCTATTTTAAGGTTCGCGAAGCAACGTCCGGATCAAAATTAATGAAATTCGTTAACATGAGTATTGTGTGGACCTTTTCACGGCTGAAATTTGAAGGTGGGAATTGCTCAAGGCAGAATTGAGATTAAAGCACGAATTTGCAGCTAAAATTGAGGGGAAAGGAATTGGCAAAATTGTCACAGAATTTTGTTGATTATAGTGTAATTTTCGTGGCTAAAATTGAGAAATAGCGTTCATGCACAGGTTACATTGGGGAAAAACTGTTCTTTTGCGGCTGAAATTGAAAGAACGCACCTATTCGCGGTTTATAGGCGAAGCCCACTGCTGGGCGTAATTAAAAGAGTAAATCAAAAATGCGTTATTTCACGGTTTTTTGAGACCTTTATACGGCTAAAATAAAGAAAATAGGCTATAGTTCGAAGTAGAATTGAGAAAAAGCACTCAGTTTCACCTAAAATTAATGAAAAACGTCAATTTGACGCTACAAATAGTGCTCATTCACGAATTAAATGGGGGGGGGGGATTCTGTGCAACTCCTCTTGAGGAAAAACTGGATCCAACACGCCTGTGGACAGATTCACTGGCGAAAATAACAGATGAACCATTGCCTGTTTTCAGGCTTCTCACAGGATCTGGAGGTTAGAATCGCGTCAATTCACGGTCATCAGAGACTAAATTTGCACAGAAACGGCCACTATCCGTCAAAAAATAAATATCTGCTGGGAACCTGTCGTTTGTAGCCTTCTATTCTGGATTTTATGTCGAAAAATTGAAACTTCTCTCCCTCCCACCCCGGAAAGTGATACTTTTGGAGCTAAACTTTAAATTTTAGACCTTAGACAGTAAACAGAGCAGGCAGTTTCTCTCCCACCATAAGTCTGTATGCCCCAGCAGGCTAAACACGATTTGAGCTAACCCAAACACACGAAATTGCGCGTCGAACCTTGCGAAAATGGGATTTTAGTGCGAAAAATCAGCAAAATCGGTTTCCAAGTTAAGCCGACCCTCGAAATCGGTTTGTCAGCAACAAACATCCGCGAAATTTTGATTTTAGGAGAAACCGATGTGCGAAAATGTGTTGTTTTTTTAGTGAGAAAAATCCGCAAAATTGGTTTTATGGAACGAAATATAATAAATTTGTGTTTCTGATAGCCAGATCAGGGAAGATATTTTCGGAATTTTGGGGGTGGGCAGCTGCCCCACGAAATCTGCGTTTTTGATTCTAGGGGAGGGCAACTGCCCACCCCTGCCCCCCGCTGGCTACGCCCATGTCTTGGGGGTCCCTCCGGGAAAAATCAAGACGGATTTTCGATCAGACGAGACGTTGAAGTGCAGTTATCCATATGATTCTATAATAACGGTTTCCGGGCCTTTCAGGGGACAGCCCGGGCTTGGCTATTTCAAAAACCCGTATTTTGAAGCAATTTCACCCAAAGAAGGCCAAATACACAGATTAGGACAATTAAAATTAAAATTTGATAGATTCAAAGAAAAAATTCGTGGACTTGGCTCACTTAAAACGCCTTTTGGAGCTGAGCTTCTTGATTGCGTGGCTCATTGGACAGTAGCTGACGTTTTTGTTGCCAAAAATCGGGTTCCTGAGACCAAATTGCGGAGTTTGTTTCATGGAAAATCCGACCTCAGAATAATTATGTCAAGTTTTGGGTCACTTGGTTAATTTCTAGGGCTCCACTGTTGGAGCTTAGTTCCGATTTGAGCACCGGGTCACATAATCACCAAATATTTACTAATTGATGAGATTTTAAAGGTTAGTATTTATTTACTTTAAATAAAATTGAAATGGATCGCTTTGAACAAAGGTGGGCCGGTACCCATCCTTACTCCTCCCCCCTTTGACTAATCTCATGCCCGTTAATGAGACCTATTTCTAAATTCAAACAGTGAATTGATGTTTTTCCTCCATTTTAGACGCAAATGATTGCATTTATCTCAACTCTATGGTGAACCAGCCCTCTTTCTAAATTTTTGGCCCTAACCATAAACTGTGAGTTAGCGCCTTTTTTAAATTAATTATGAGTTTCAGTGGTCAGATCGGAGCTTCTAAAGTAACCACAAACCCACAACTTCCTTTCCTCTTGGCTGTTTTTTCAATGCGAATAAAAAATGTCCTCTTCTGTTTGAGCTTATTCAGCCGTCGCCGTCGTTTTTATTTTAAAGGATGCATGGTGGGGTCCATTTTCCGAATCCCCTCATCAGCATTTACGACAAACACCTCACAACTGACATCAAAGTTTGGGCTGTGTTTGCCATGAATCGGCAAGTCTTGGGGTTTTTCGACACGAGGAATCCGAAAATCTGGAAAAGCGCGGGAAACTTGTCGTTGTTGACAAGTTTTGGTCTCCAATCACCAGGTGAACAGAATGTGCTAGGAGCTTGACGACAAAGGAGTTTTCGCAGCTCCCAGCACACCATATTTATTCTGACGGAAAATTGCCGAAAGCACGAAAAAACGCTGCGAATTATCGAACAATGCCTTATTATTTCGACTGTTTATGGGTTTATTATTCACCCATGTAGTCAAATCCGGCTTGAAATTACATGAAAATCGACACCCCACACCCCTATGATCCCAAATCCTTTGAAAATCCCCATTTTGGACCCGCTTTTGGCCCATTAAACCCCAGGGAGTTATTTGATCAAACTGATCAGATGTTAGGACCAACTAGACCCCAAATGGAGTCTATGTGCGAAAGAACGAGTTTTTTCGAGCAATCCTAGGGCAAGATATGGCCCGGACGGCGGACGGACATTTTTTTTTTTTATTGCAGATTTGGATTCTACGCACTTTGAAACGTAAAACTACAAATTTTGAGGGGGGTCAAAAAAATGTTTTTGCGATACGATTACAAAGACTTATTATTGAGAAATAATAAGCCAAAAAGGAGCGAAATTCGTCGTTTTTGACAAGTTTTGGTCCTCAATGACCAAGAGAATAGAATGCTCTGACAGCTCGACGTCGGAGGGATTTTTGCAGTTCCCAGCACATTACATTCTCCTGATACAAAAGCCCGAAACTTGCCTCAATACGTGAGAAAAAAGGGGCAAAATTCTTCGTTTTAGACATGTTTTGGTCTCTAGTCACCAGGAGAACAGAACGAGCTGGGAGCTCGTCGACGGTGGAATTTTCGTAACTCCTAGCACATCATATTCTTCTGATTCAAAAGATCGAAAATCCCTTCAAAACACGACAAAAAAAGAGGCAAAATTCATCGTTTTTGACAAGTTTTGGTCCTCATTGACGAGCAGAATAGAATATGCCGGGAGCTCGTCGATGGATGATTTTCGCACCTCCCAACACTACATATGTATTCTTCCGATACGAAAGACCGAAAACCGCCTCAAAACCCGAGAAAGAATGGGTGAATTTCTGGGTTTTTTGACAAGTTTTTATTTAGATTAACTTATAATTTGAAAGAGAATGTGCTGGAAGCTCCTCGACGGGGGAATTATCGCAGCTTCTAGCGCATCATATTCACCTGATTAAAAAAACCAAAAATCGCCTCAACTCTCGAGAAAAAAGGTACAACATTCATCGTTTTTGACTAGTTTTGGACCCCAATGACCAAGAGAATAGAATGTGCTGGAAGCTCGTCGACGGGGGTATTACCACAGCTCTCAGTACTTCAAATTATTCGTATACAAAAACCGAAAATTTGCTTCAAAACTCGACAAAAAAGGGGAAGAATTCGTCGTTTTTAACAAGATTTGGTCCTAAATGACCAGGAAAATAGAATGTGCTAGGAGCTTGACTTTCGCAGTTCCTAGCACGTCATATTCGCCTGACACAAAAGACCCGAAATCGTCTCAAAACGCGAGAAAAAAGGAGCAACATTCGTCGTTTTTGTCCCCAATGATCAGGAGAATAGAATGTACTGGGAGCTCGTGGACGGGAGAATTATCGCAGCTCCCAGTATTTCAAACTACTGTTATACAAAAGACCGAAAATCGCTTTAAAATACGACAAAAAAGGGCCAACATTAATTGTTTTTGACATTTTGTGGTTCTCAAAGACTAGGAGAATAGAAAGTACTGGGAGCTCGTCGACAAGGAAATTATCGCATTATTCTCCTGATACAAAACACCGAAAATCGCTTCAAAACACGGGAACAAATGGACAATATTGATAGTAAAAAAGGACAGTTTATACTTTAAAAAAATTTACGTTTTATAGAAAACGAAAAAGATGGCACTTTATAGTGAAAAGTGACAGTTAATAGTTTCAAAAAATGGATAGCTAAATAGCATACCTTGGACATTTTATGGTGGCACCGACAAATCGTGAAGTCGGCTAGTTTGCCAGTTTCCACGGCCCAGTAAAACAGCGCGGTATCGAAATCCAAAAGCACATGTCCATCGCATTCACCCAGCTATTAGAAAATCTTGATATTCATCCCAAAAATTGCGTTTGTTCGACCAATAAACTGAACATTTTGGCGCATGCTCTGATTCCTTGGACCAAAAGTGTGCTGTTCCATCTGGAGATTTGGATTTGGCTACAGTAAATTATTTTTTAATCAAAAAATATAATTTTTAAAGGTCGATTTCATGCTCTAATTTATTGCTAACATTGAAAAGAGGCTAATTTGTGGATAAAATTAAGAAAAAGCGATAATTCTCGCTCTAAAATGAAAAAAAAACAAACAAACAAAAAACCGTCATTCGCCGTTAAAATTAAGAAAAAGCCGATTCGTTGTTTCCATGGAGGCAAATTCGTGGGTGAAATAAAGAGCTAATTCAAGGCTGTACGTATGTAGCTGAATGGCAATAGAAAAAGAGCTAAGTCATGGGTAAAAGTAAAGAAAATCGATAAAACGCGACTACAATTGAGATTAATAAGCACTAATTCGCTTCAAAAAATTGAGAAAAAACTCCAATTTGTGGCTATAATTTAGAGAAAGCGATCAGTCGTAGCTGAAATCGAGAAAAGGCGCTAATTCATGGCTAAAATTGAGAAAAAGCGTTCATTCATACCTAAAAAGGGAGAAGTCGCTCGGCTTCTGGAAGCATCTTTGTGGCATAAATTGAGAAAAGCCTTCTCCTAAGATCAAATGTATACCCCCTCCCCCTTCCCACAGGGAAAAAATGGGCTGGCAATTTAGCCTCAGGCAGAGTATAAACTGCTAGACATTCACAAGCAGAAAAATCTTAGAATTTCGCTTCTAAGTTCTCTGACGCTTTAAATGTGAATTTTAGCCTCTCACGGAAAAGCGAATGCTGGCAGTTTAACCTCTAAGAGCCGGCTATTTTGCTGTATAGGACACACTCGAATTATGCCGCGTTACCAAGGCGTCTTGGGACCATACTTTGCACAGACGCGGCTGTGACGCGTTACGAATAGGCCATTCATAGGCGTGAATAGGCCATTGCATCACTGAAGATTCCCGCAGGGCCTTTGACTCTGACAAAGCCATCCAGTTCTTATTGGTACAATAATTATTGATCCATTTAACTGGTGTGCCGTCGAACCGTCGAAATGGCTCGAAACGTCTTTTTCCAGGCTCACGATGAGTTTGAAACAGAACCTAACAGAATCTGAGGAGGTTGGATGGAAGAGAGAACTTCCCTGCGCTATTCGAATTGTTCAACCCAAAATCCAAAGGAGTTTAGAAGTTTCAGGTGCTTCCCTGTAACATAATTGCGAACATTCTCTCTGCCTTACTAGTGTTGACGCTAATCACACGCCTGTAATTACAGTGATGGTAGGATGGTGGTACAGGGGGGGGGGGACAAAATAATTTGGGGCGAGGAACGCAAAACGAAAAGAAATCGTTTTTCCATCGTAATTTACCTCAATTAAAGGGTGCAATATATTTTTCTGTTTAATTATCGATAATTTCGACCTTTTATACTTTACTGTCATGACATGACAGGAAAAATTCCGTGGTCACTTTCGGTGGGAGTGAGACAAAGAAAATCGCCTTACTCCCCCCTGCTCCCCCCACCAGACTTTTTTTGTGTGTGTCATAAATCACCTTCGAACCAACTGTTTTCGGTACTGTGATTCTACCGGAGGATAATAATTGTCCTAAACTGATAATTTTAGGTTTTTGAGGGACCTCTTTTTTTTTCTGTGAAGGCCTCACCTTTTTCAAAGTTCGTCTTTTCCCGTCCCCACAATGCGAATGAAGGCAATCTACCCATCTCACTTTGTTACACCTTTAGGAAACCGCAGCTTTATTACTGTATAGGGTGTGTGGGGTTTAGTGATTGAAAAAAGTGCGTAATTTTACGTTTTTATTTCGAAAATTCATCGTGATCACCCCCCCCCCCCAAACACACACACAGCACTACTACGTCAATATAAAGAAGAAAATTGAAAAAAAAAAAGCATAGTAAAAGGAACCTAATCAAGGGACTTGTAGAAATGTTATAGGTCGAGTAGAGAAGGAGCAGCATCGTTGTCCTGGGGGCGCGCGTCAAGTCGTAAAACGGAGCTTCTATTCCGTTTTACAGCCCTACTTTTCTGCACGTGGTCCTCCCGATCTCCTTCCCACGTTTCTCTGTTGTTTTTTATGCTTCGCTGCCCAGTGAAGAGAATTTTCTTCGTAAAAAAAAAAAAGAGTAAAAAAATGACGGATATTTCGTCCTTACGTGTGTGCTTACATATCTCTAAATGAAATGGTTTTCCTGATGGAGGGATGGGGGCGCGGTCAATAGAGGATTTTCATGGTGGTGGTGAGGATCGTGGGGAATGCCCCCACCCTCCGCACTCACAATGTATTAAGTGACTCGAAAAGCACCAGCAAACACTGATGGTCTTGATACTTCTCTTCACCGCACCAAAAACGACCGGTTTGATTGATGCTCAACCGATGACTGTGCACATCCCTCCCCCCTCACCACCCCCCTTCTCACTCGCACTCCCACACCATTAACTTACGCGGTTGACAACAGCACTCAATGCTACTTTTCGATCCACTTCTTATTCTAATTGATAGCTACTGCGAGGGTTTCACCCCCCTCCCAACCACCACCACCCTTCACCCGTTTTTAAGGCTCTCCTTTGTCATCCTTTTTCCTGAAATATTTAGACTGGAATTGCGTGGAAAGGGGGTGTGGGGAGGAGAGTGATGGGAACATTAGTCAAGTTTTTCCTCCATTTCCTGCGGGGAAGAAGAAAAATCTTTTTCTTCCAGCCATTTCATACATCTCATTTTGGTTTTTTGGTTTACAAATTAGGTATTCGAGTAATTTTGAAATTTTCGTAGCAAAACATACTCTTGTTAGCCAACTGTAACGAAGTTAATTAAACGGTTTTTAACCTCTTCATTAATTAAGACGTTAAATATTTTCACAATATCAAAGATTTTTCGATATAAATATTATGCGTTTACTTAATTCCTTCCTCTTTCCCCCTGAGCTGTGCCTCTGAGCCTGAGCTGAGGCTCTGTTAATTAAATTTTTTTATGGGATAAAAGAAATCGATATTTATACTCAAACGCTATAAAAGATCACCCTCGTATATGAAAAACCCTGAGCATACTGATGAGCTTATAAGAAGTTCCCTTGGGAGATGCAAGGGTGAGGCCGTGGATGAAAGGGAAGGACTCAGGTCACTCTTTCGGTGATGGCCTGTTGGGTATATATCCCCCTCCCCCTTCACACCGATTTCCTATCTTTTTTTGCTTATAAATAGATGGGAACCACACCGCGGTTGCGTGATAAATAAATAATACGAAGCTCGTTCGTTTTCGAAGTTTCTTGGTGGACGGGCTGCGAGCCCTCCATCGCCACACACATACTGTTTAGAGCCGCCTTCGGCCGTTGGCGTTTTATAATATAATATATAAAAGGGACAAAATAGTGTGGCCCGCAGGGCTGGGAGTGGGAGGGGATGTAGTAGAGCGTGAGACGAGAAAATAATGACTTGGGTCGCTTCAATTTAATGACTATACAAAGTAGAACTAATGGACTCGAAATCATTTGGGGTCCGCGGAGTCAATATAGCGTTGCGGGGCCCTTGTCGGCGTTATTCCGCCTGGAAGAAACGCCGCCTCTAGGCGCTATCTAATTAGCGACACAAAGTTTATTTCCACGGTTTTCTCAGTGTTATATTACAGGAGGTACCCCCTTCCTACCCACCCTCCCACCATACAACAGCCAAACCATTAGCCACTCCAACTATTTGACGGTTCTCAATAGTGGCGCCTAGTGTTAAAACATTCATCCACGCCAATCTGAGCCGGCCGCAAGAATCAACAGCACAAACAATTCTCAACCAAAGACTATGAGCGTGAGTCCGGATGCGGGGGGAGGGGGTATTTCGTTTATTATTCAACAATTTCTTCCCCCATAGACCCCCCTCAAACCAGGAACACTGATTGGATTAGAGCACTTACAAGAATCGGCCCTACACTCCTTCTCAGCCCCCCTCCCAGTGTCCATCGACCACCGCCAATTCGCATCAGTATTAAAGAAAAAATATATCTCTTCACTCTATCTCACTGCCACTCTCTGGGTTCATCCCTTTTTTCTCCATTTCCCCACCCAGGTTCATCACGGAATGCTCTCCGTTTCTTCTTTTTGATGTCGAATCTTTTCAATTAAGTAACTCGAACGTCTCCCTCGCACACACCAACCTCTCCGCCATTTTATTATTGGAGTGCGGGTGTGCGCTCAATTACTTTGATTAAAATCGATTACGCGTTGAATTTTTAAGAGTCTCGTGAATGCGGGGGCCGCGATTATATATTTCAAGGCGCCCAGCGCGGCGCTGACCAAAATTACCGCACCAGGGACTGCGAACTAAAAAAAAATACCGTCAAAATAGCTGTGAAGTCTAAAATTGTTGTGTGGAAACTCACAGCCCATGAATCCCGATTTTTGGTTGAAAAACTGTGGTAGGCAATTAACCCCCTCACCAATCACCAAACAGACTAAACGCCACAGCAAAGGGTTATTTTGCATCAGAAGCTGTTAAAATTCACTTCCCCGCTCTTCCCCCCTCCACCCATGGATCTACAACGGCCTGGAATATGTCAACGCGGTTACCAGAAACCGAATTTTGGCTCTAAAACTTCAATTTTTCCCAGAAACCGACTTCGACCGTATAGGAAATACAAAAACTGTTAAAAAGGGTAAGATTGGCATATTTTGCCGTCAATGCAAAATTTGTGAGGACCAATCAACATGAGCAACTTCACGAGCTATGCGGGTGCATCTGCGGGGCCGGATTGGCCATGGCTTCCACGCGCCCACTATTTCGCGAAAACATAGACCAGAAACTTGCAATTTTGCGAGATTCTGCAAATATTTATAACCGAAACTGGAAATTTCGCAGAATTTTGACCGAGTGGTGTAATTTCGTATAAATATTTACCGCTGGCGTTGTGCGCTGTCGGCGAGGGTCAACCCCGCGGGCACCATGTTCACTCTAAAAAATGCCCGAAACTTGCAAACGCGAAAAAGATTGCATTTTAGCGAAGATAAAAACTTGAAAATAGCGTTGTCCAGCCAAGGAATTTTCAATTTCGCGGATATTTAGATCCAAAATGAGGCAATTTTGTGACTGTTCGTCAAGAATTTGGGAGTTCTCGTGGGGCCGCTTGCCCGCAGGTTTCGCATGGTCACTTAAAAATTGCTCCCAAACATGCAGTTTCGCGCACTTAAAGACCAAAAACTGGCGATTTCCTGAATGTTTGAACTCAAAGTTTGCAGTTTAGCAGATTTTGAGTTCTAGCGGACTATTCATCAATCGTCCGATTCTATTGAAACCGCGGCTAGACTGGACTTCACATCCAATAAAGAGCAAAAACGTGCAATTTTGCTGATATTTGAACCCCAAACTTGCAATTTGCAGATTTTCATCTCCAGATGTATCAATTTCATCGTGACTTGGCTCCAATGTCACGAGCGGTTTTTTTAACCATGCAATTTGTTTATTGAATGACAAGTATAACCACGTTTACACCAACTCACGTTTTTTTATAGCCCAGTCAACCAGGTTTTGGGGTCTAAATTGGCAGTTTACTGTATGAACGATTAGCTCTTTGGTGGGATGGGGGCGAAATACTCAGTTAACGAGTGATTTTTTCCTGTTTTTGGCAATAATTGACAGTTTCTCCAGTACAACCTTTTTTTGCTGATACGAATGTTCCAAAATTGCCGCAAATTGTTTTGGTACCGAATCTACAGGAGAACAGAATGAGGCAGGAGCTTATAGCGAGGATAACAAGATAACAACGTCACGGTGGGGACCGAGCTCCCAGCACATTATATTGTCTTGATACAATAGAGAATAGACCTAAATTGCCGTGAACCACGAGGAAAAAAAGGGCCAAAATCGTTGTCTTGAACAGTTTTGTTCTCCCAATTGATTAGGTGAATAGGTTGAGCTAGGAGCTCGTTTCCGTAGGAGTTTTTGACGAGAAGTAGCTAGGTTGGGTTAACAAGCATTCATACTTTCATACTATTTCAAGTGCGTTTTTGAGCGATCTAAGTGAGCTGGGAGATCGGCTTTTTCAGACGTGATCGATATCAGGCTCGAGAGCAATTTGGTCTCACCTAGAACGCTAAATATCAACGTTGGAATTTTTTGCTCATTTAAGCAAATAACGCGTGGGCTTATACTGTACTATTAACTGCAAAAACTCCCCTGTGGACGAGCTCCGAGCAGATCCTATTCTCCTGGTACGAAAGTCCAAAAATGTCAAAAATGGCGGAGAAAAAAGGGGCAAACTCGACGATTTTGACAAGTTTTGGTACCGAATCATTGGGAGAATAGGATGAGGCAGGAACTTACAGGGAGGAGAATAACGTAAAGGTGGCAGCCGAACTCCCAGAACATTATATTCTCCTGATACAATAGAGAATAGAACTAAAATTGCAGCGAACCACGAAGAAAAAAAAAGGGGCGAAATTCGTCGTTTTTGAACAGTTTTAGTCTCCCAATTAGGAGAATAGGATGTGCTAGGAGCTCTTTTCCGTAGGAGTTTTTGACGGAAAATTGCTAGGTTTGGTCAACAGGCATTATTTTATACAATTTTAAGAGCGTTTTTGAGCGTTCTAAACGAGCTGGGAGGTAGGCTAGGCATTACTAGACTTATTCGATATAGAGCTATAGAGTCTATAGAGCGATTTGGAACGCTAAATATCGACGTTAGAATTGTATGCTAAACAGCACGTGGGGCACCCAAGGCCAAAAAATCCTCTGTGAACGAGCTCCATGCACATCCTATTCTCCTGATACGAAATTGTCCCAAATGACGGTAAAAAAAGGGGCATAATCGAAGACTTTGACAAAATTGAGTACCGAGTTATTAGGAGAATAGGGTAAGATATACTGAGGCCTGAGACGCTGAAACGCCATCGAATGCCATGCTAATGGGGAGGCCATGAAACATGCTGTTCGTACTTCGTGCCGATGGCATAACAAGGCATTCGCTGAAACTAATAAACTGACTATTTTATGCCAAAAGTGGCAAATAATTCAGTCTTATATACCCTTCTCCTGTGATTTAATTGTTTGACAATAGCCTGTTTCTTTAAGGCTATTGAAGCATAATACAAATATGAATAGATATTTTCGTGTAGTACTCACGTATTTCTTGGAGAAAATGGATGAAATGAGCAGTTTCTGGGACTGTTTTCACCCGTACCGGAACGTTCTACGGTTTAGTGGGCTCTTACTCGTTATACTGACCGCGGGTCCAATGTCCATGCACCGGTCTGACATTTCAGCCTGACCGCAGCTGATGACATCCAGTGGAAATCCAGCTGACTAGGCAGCTGCCTGGCTGCCCCGGACATTAGGGAGCTCCTGGGCTCTTCCTAAATAAATAAAGAATCAACCTACATGTGTACATAATTATTGTATATGATGTATGAGCTCGCTTACAACACTGAACTTGTCCTGTACTCTGAACTTGTCTAATCAGTGGCTCCAAAACGATTCGAATGAGGGGTAGCAGAATTCTGGAAAAAGGACCCACCTTCCTCTAGGAAAGTTCACGTGGGTGGGGGAGGGGAGCTAATCACTCTACACTGTATTGCCGGGAGGAGGAATTTATTTATAATTTACCTCTTAATCCAGTCAAATTATTATCCAAAATCAAGCTCACGTGCATGAAATCGGGTAGTAGAATGTTCGGGACAAGCAATGGGTGCGAGTGAGAGGCTAAAACAATAAGCGCGAGAGTGAAATATGGAGTACCAGCGTTAGCCACACACGTTTCTAGGTGTGGCTAATGACTTTATAGAGGCGTTTATGTGCCTTTAAAATTCGCGCCATGAAAATGTTTGAACTGACTATTTCTATCCTGATAACGGCAAAACTGTGCATTCGCGCTCCAAAAGTGGCCAAATAGACCATTCCACACACCATTTAAAATGGTCAAACTGAAAAATTATTGTCCTAAAATAACCAAAGTCCCTAAAAATGTCAATTTTTAAAGTATTTTGCTCTAAAAAACATCAAACTGTGGTCATTCGCGCCCTTTGGAAAGCGTTACGCCCCTTGAAAGTAGCTAAACTGTGACTGATCTGAGCCCAAAAAATGACCATAGTATCATATTCACGCGCTTAAAGAGGCTGCCCCGGCCGTATACTGACACGTCCTACCCTAAAAAATGACTGAACTGACAGAAAACTGACGAACATGTGACCTCGAAATAGCAAAAAGGAACCAGTCGCGCCCCAAAAACGGCCAAAATTTACCACTCGTACCATGAAAATGGCTGAACTCGTGATTAATGCTCCAACGATCACTTGTAAACTTCCGTCTTGTAAACCGTCAATTTCGTCCTATGAACTGTCAATTTTGTCCTAAAAACTATCAATTTCTTTTTTCGTCCTATTAACTGTAAATTTCGTCCTAGAAATTGTCAATTTCGATCTAAAATCTATCAATTTCCTTCTACATAATTAATGTTAATTTTTTGTTAAAAAGTCCCAATGGCCTGAAAACTGGCAATTCCAGTAAAAAAAAAAATCGAAATTGAATCTCTGGAACTCCAATATTTAGAAAAATTGTTGATTTTGCCGGGCGAAGTAAAAAAAAATTTGGAAACTTTACCCAGAAACATTATTTTTCGGCACAATTGAATTGCTTGGAGCCCCAAATACCCAATTAACTATTAAAGCACAAGAACTCACTGCTTAGCTCACCCAGCCTACAATTTCATTGACTGAGGAACTGGTCTGCGCGTGTCACTTTAGCCGATCAACCCAAAGCTTCTAAGCTTTTTTAAGCCCACCTGCAGTGGATCCGTTCCATGGTCGGGTAAAAAAGGGTGCCATTCTCAATCCGCTGCCTATAGGGGCCTCTTGTCCCCTAAATCCGACCCTGAACGAGTGCATGCCGGCAAGGGAGTTCTGAAACCTGGACTGGCACATGGTGGGCACCACAGCTTACCATATATACGTCCATGCCCGGTTATCTGTGCAGCACACGCGACAGGTCGTAAACCCCTGATGCTGCTTTAGCGACAAACCACCATCCCCAGATTGGCCCCTCCGCAAGGCTCGTGTTTTACAGTGTATAGACCGTTAAAAATCAGTGTTAGTCCCCCTTCCTCGGTCCACCTCGTCCACAAAAACATTGGCGACTAAATTAAACATGATATGATATGAAAATCCCTAAACATCCAAACGGGTGCTGGTTGCGGTATATAGAGAGATCACCTAGAACGTTGCTCAAGACTTGCCTTTCATTAAAACAACGAGAATGGCGCGGCATTCGCGACCTCCCCTCCACCCACCCCCACCCCATTTAACTCCATTTTTAACAACTTCCTTTTACAGTGAGATCGGTAGACGGGTCATGGGACGGGATGGGAAAGGAGGTCGGAAGTAAGGGAGTGGGCTACGTCTTTAGCACCGATACAACCCAACCCTTTTATATTGATCTACACCGTATCTAAGCGAAACGACTCAAGTTGTGCGACTCTTCATTTTTCTCGCTGTCTGGCAACTTTCGTGGATGGAAAAACTTGTATTTAGACGGGAGAAAAACTTTCTTTTTTTCAAGGGTTTGGAAGACGGTGGAAAATCGCCGGAAAATCTTTTTTTTTCTCCCTGCCTCTCTCATCATCTCAATACACCCCAGGTGTGTCACTCCTTTCATACCCTCTTTTCAACGCCCAAGTCCACCCCAATAGAATTACAGTGCTATGCGGTGGTAAGGGGGAGGGTGGTTATGAGGGTGGTTGGTTGACACTCCACGGTATACGCAGGCTCGGGAAAATCGTCACGCGACCAATCTCTGTGTGGCGACAAAACTCAAAGCAATACTCTACCCCTTTGCACAACGGTGAAGGGGTGGGTGGAATGGTGGAGGGATTTTCCCGTGTCTCGTCGCAAACTGTCCACGCCCTTTTCTCCTTTTTGAGACACACATTTTCGTCAGGTTTGTCATTGGCTTGAATTCTAGCAAATTGGAATTAACGTGGGACAACCCTTTTTTCTCTCTCTCTCAACCCTTTTTTGTACTACGGTTTTCAGCCCCACATCTCCCCGCACCGCTACAACGCTCACTATAGTGTGGTGAAAGGCAGTTTAACTTTATTTTACAACTCACGAAAGAAAGATTGACCACCGTCCTTTATCACGTCCTATACAAGACTTTCACTATCGGGGCGTGTCACTCCCTTTCGCCGGTATAAACTTTTCCAAAAAGGAACGGACGACGCGAGGTTTTAAGGGGAAGGGGGGAAGTGGAAAACTTTATGATATTCCTCCACCCCTTGTTTAAACCGAACCCTGCCATCAACCACACCTGAATGGATGCGGGTCGCGCACGCAAACTTCCTTCCTCATTCGCGCTTTTTAATGGGAGGGGGTGGCTAGCCCTTATTTGCCTCCATATCGCGCGTCAAGGTGATGACGGACACGGTGAAGATCAATCACTGAAATAAAACTACAGGGAGTAGTGGTGGGGCTTCATATTTTCCTGGCGGGGGGGGGGAGCATCAATTTAAAAGAAGAAACAAAAATTGTTTCCCTTTAGAAGGGACACCAGAATTGTCACGTTTTAAGAAAAATTGTGTTTTAACCCTGCCATTAAACCGTAAAGGGAGGAGACGTTTTCCCTTTAGTAAATGCTCGAAAGGGAAATTAGGGAGGACCAAAACAGTTTTTAATAGAAAAGAAAAGGAAAAAAAACGCCGGGTGTTTTATAAATAATCGTCTTCAACATTAGTAGGTAAGCTTTGGAGTTGATAGGCGTTTTACTGGGCTTTATTATGATGGGCGCGAGGGTGATGCCAAATAAGGGTTGGTTGATTCTCTGGCTCTTGAGCTTAAACGCATCGTTTTGCCTTCTCAAAATGTCATTATCATTACGAAACGAAGGGGATTGTGAAGGCGGGGAGGGGGCTCCTTTGGGACTGTTTGGAGACAATAATTTGCTTTGATAGGGCTCCAGGTATGAGGGAATTATCATACCAAGTATAAAGAAAGCCCTTTTTCCCCCTGAATGATAGCTTCTCGGCGGTTATATTTCCTATACGACCCTTATAATTAATTAAAAGTGGTAATCAATCGAAGAAAGACATCGAGAAAATAAGGGCTTAAAGGAACCACCCCACCGGCTCAATCATCCCGCCTTTTATATTCTCCCTCAACCCTAAATTTGTGATAAATGTCTATGCATTGGGGCGGCATCTCATATGAGTCCGCTTAGACACAAGGCAAATACCACCTTTTAAAACAGCTCTGATTAATTGACTCAGGAGAAGAAAAAAAAAAAATGAGGAAGAGAGGGCTTCACGAGGCGACTCCCCGCCTCATAAATAATACACCCTCCACCCAGCCCGCACCGTCCATGTCTCAAAACACATCAACCTTCTCTTCCTAATGATTTACAATTTACATATTATCGTTTTAAGAAACCTTTTCCTTAATTACGCGCCGAAAGGGACGTGAGAGACATAACCACCGAACCACAAACGTAACACACACACACAAAAAAGGACGATAAATTAAGCAAGCGGTAATATAATCATTGAACTGGACTCATGGCGTCTCCCAATGGCGACGGTTCGTTGGAAGCAACGGAGACCTTGCAAATTTGAGCTGTTAAATTGAGCTCGAAAACGGCGCAGCGCAGCGATGGTGTTGCCGGTTGATGAACAGTCGTTTTGAGGGGTTACAGAGACATTTATTTTTTTCCTATAGTACAAACCATTCTACTGAGTAATGAGGTCAGGTTTCTTCCATAATGATCGATTAGATAACGCCAGTTGTGGCCCACAGTGTCCTATTCGCGGTCAGCTATGATATACCAACTGACCTATAACGGCTAGTTTTGTCCTCATGGAGTGTACTCAAAAGCGAATTATGAGCCTAATAAGCCAATAATGAGTTCTGCAATGGAAATATCCAGTTTTGGGGCCTATAAAAAGAATGCTGGAGTGGCCATTGGTCCCTTGGCAATTAAAATTGAGAAGATGTGGAAAAAAGTTTGGAAAAATCACTAATCAATATTCGTGGGTAAAACGCGCTTATTCGTTGTTCCTCGATGCAACATCTAGACCAAAATTGTTATAAAACCGCTGATTCGCTGTACATTTTTTCCATTGGTCCATTTTTCCATTTTTCTATGAGATATTGTTACTAACGAATGAAAAAACTCGGAGTAAGTAATCAATTAAGGCATAGGTGAACCTTCCTTAAACGCGTTTGATAACAGAGTAAATTTGTTGGCTTTTGCTAATTAATCGGTTTAGTGAGGTCCAATAAGATCCCTCCCTATCACACCACACATTCATAAAATTCGGCGCTGAATTGCTTTTCGATCGCGGCGTTGGAGTTTTCTTCGTGCTTCTGGCGCCAGTTCGACTGTTGGTCATACCGTCTCGGGTAAACGTGGCGTCGTCCGAAAAAAAGAGTAAGAGGAACGGAATGCAGATTCCGCCTAATCAGTTAATTCGAATTGAGTGAACCTGAGAAACTAATTTATTTTAGAAATATCTAAAGTCACGAAACTTGATTTTTGAACAGGCAAATATCCCCAAAATTAGGGTTTAAAGGACCCAAGTCCCTGAAATTGGGTTTTATAGGTGCCCAGTCCACAAAATTGGGTTTCAAATGAGTGAAAGTCCACAAAAATGGTTTATGAAAGAGAAAAACTCACAAAAATTGGTTTTTGAAAGTGCAGAAATCACGAAATTCAGTTTTTAAAAGCGTGAAAATCCATTAAATTGGGGTAGGAAATTACCGAAATCCATGAAATTTGAGGTATTGAAGGTTCCAGATTTGAAACATTGGTTTAAAGGCGAAAATGGGGTTTGAAAAGCCGAAATCACAAAATTTGTTTTTTGCCAAGTTATTTTGTCCAACTAATCGAACCTGTGAAACCGAATTTATAAAAAACTAACCGAAATTCGTTTTTATAGGAGCCCAGTCCACAAAATTGGGTTTTGAATGAGACGAATCCGCAAAATTTTGTTTTTAAAGAACAAAAATCGGCGAATAAGGTCCGCAGAGTTAAAATGGCGAAATGTAGTTTTGTAAATTACCAAACGCGCGTGATTGTCCAAATTGTCTGTTTTTACGGTCGAATGTTCTAGTTTGTGAGGTGAATGTCAGATGCTAAGCCCCTCAGCTTAAACGTGAAAAATGTTAGGACTAGACGTTACAACTTGAGACCGAGAAGTAGGACAAAAATAGGACAATTTTGACCTCTACCCGGACACCTTAGAAATGAGCCCGGAAGTCCCCGGACACTAAAAAGTAGGACGTCTGGTCACCCTAGTTATTCTGATGGCTCAAATTGAGAAAATTCGCGCCTTTTGGGGGTAAATTCGTGGTTAAAATGGATAAAATACGCTGATTCCCAAGTTTATTTAGGTCCGTAAGCAGATAAAATTGAGAAGGCGCTCTAATGTGCCGAAGTTGGGGCCATTAGGCGGCAAAAAGTTTGGAAAAAACGCTAATATTAATGGCTAAAACTGCGAAAAAACGCTCATTTATGGTTTCTCGGTGCAACTTTCAGACCATAATTTAGAAAAAATATATCTGATTCGCTAAGTAGGCACAGAGGCAATTTAACAGGTTAAATGTAAAAAAAAGAAAGAAAAAAACCGCTAAAGTGCTGTTTCTAGGCCAAGCCTGCGGCTTAAATTAGGAAAATACGCAATAACATGAATATACAAGTAAAAAAATCACTTATTCACGGCCAAAATTGAGAAAACGCCAATCCATAGCTTCTGAAGGATATTTTGGGGCTAAAACTGAGAAAAAGTGCTAATCCATAAAAAAAAAAAATTGAAAAAAACAATTGCCAATGCGGGGCTGAAATGTAAAAAAAAATGCAAACTCACGGCTGATAATAAACAATCACTAATTTTATCGCGGCTGAAATTAAGAAAAGCTCTAAATTTCAGCTGAAATTGATAAAAAGTGCCAATCCCCTGCTAAAAATTGAGGAAATAAACCAAATTTGAGGCAAAATTCATGGGATAAAAACGCTAATAAATACGATAATATTTAGTTCAAATTGAGAAAATTGCTAATCCCCTGCAAAAATGGAGAAGAAGCGCTAATTCGCGGCTAAAATGGAGACAATTTTCAGAAGTATATTATGGGTATAAGGATGAGGAGCCGGGCCTGGCAGGCGATGCCGTGAATTGAAAAGTTTTCGAGGATTACTCTGCGAGAGAATTTTTGAATTTCGTTAGACGAGCAGCCACAAAATTGAAGTTTCAGGGCTAAATAACTACGAAATTTCAAGTTTTTGAGAATATTCAGTCAAGAAATTGTAAGATTTGGTAAATAGTCGCGGCCACGAATTTGTTATACATATAGGGCCGATATACATCGAACTGGGCCTGCGTTTCACGGATTTACAAATTCCACTCACTATCGCCCTCTATTTCCTGGATTTGGCACTTAAAGATGTCGTTTTCGTCGGTTTGGTCCAGTCATAACCAAAATTGTGCGCATTTGGCACTACTACAGGGCCCTATTTTGCGGGTTTTACTCACTCAAAAAATTAATTTCACTCTCTTAAAACGCCAATTTCGGGTGATTGACCCAATCGAACGCGGTTATAGACTCATCAATAAAGCAATTTCGTGGGTTTGGATCCTTTAAAACAGCAATTTCGTGGTTAATACTCTTTATACGTCCGAATTTCGTGGATTTGGTACTTACGGACTAACCAATTTCATGGTTTTGGATGATTCAGGAATCAATTCCGCCTTTAGCTCCTTGAAAAAGAGAAATTCCAAAGGTTTGGTTTTTCGTAAGCCAAATTCCGCTGATCTGGCACCCCAGAAGTCAATTTCACGGAGTTGGCTCATACGCAACAAAAACACACACACACACTCACACCCAGAAACAACAATATCTCGGGTTTTTGGCCCATTCGAAATGGCAATTCGGTGGGTCCCGCTTCTTGAAACGTGAAATTTCGCGGGGTTGGCTCTTTGAAAACCAATTTCGTGGAACTGCGGCCCACCTGGAAAAGCAAAAAAAAAAAAACGCAGTTGACCGTTGAAAAAGCGATTTCACGGGATCCGAGATTGGATCATTCCAATAACCAATGGGGGGTAAAGCCTTGGGAGAAACCTCTGAAGAAAGTTTTGAGGCTTAGGACACCTAAAAAACTACCATAGGTACCAAAGATTGCATGTATAGCTCAACTGGCGATGGTAAAACTCAAGGCATTTCTCCAAAATTGATGATTTCGCCCTAAAACTGGCGGGTTTAAACCAAACTGATGAAAAACTAACAATCTTACCAAAACAGACCACTCTGCATTGAAAACAGCCGATTTTACTTCAAAAAACATACGATTTCTCGCCAAAGCTACACCCCCTCCTCTTTCCTGAAGATGTCACTACAAAACTGGCGGTTTTTAACCTAAGACTTTTCTGTTTATGTTTTGCACCGATTAAACGACGATATCCCACAAAATTGGATATTTTACTCCAAAACTGACAATATCACACTGTAAATCAATTTTCTCCCAAAATGAATTATTTTTGGCCAAAAATCATGACTCTGCCTTTTGTGGCGATGTTACCTCAAAACTGTGACGATTTTATACTAAAACATACGATTTTACCCAAAATCAAATTTTACGGTTTAACCTCAGAAATGAATATTTTACCCCAAAATTTGTTATTTTACCACAAAACTGACGATACTCAAAACCTGGAGTGTTCATCTGAATATTTCTCCACAAAAACTGGCAATTTCAGCCCCAAAAACTGACTGTTTTAATTCCAAAACTTACGATTTCATCCCAAAAACTTTCCTTGACTGACGGTTTCACCCTAAAACTAGCGGTTTCGCACCCCAAAAAATATTATTCTACCTCAAAACTAGACATTTCACTTCAAAACTGGCAATATCACAGCAAAAACTGGCGTTTTCCCGTAAACATAAGATCCCGCCAAACCTAACGGCTCAGTCTTGAAAACTAACTAATTTATATTTTCAAGCCAAAACTGACGATTTCACAACATACTGGCACCTTATTCGCTAAAAACACGCGCCGGAGCTGTCCACCTATTTTGTCGAAAAACAATTATGTTCCATTCCGGCGAGGACGGGTGGATAGCGCCGTCGTCAACTTTTAGTGAATAAGGCGCCTGATGATTTTACCGTAACTAATCTCGTCAAGTTTTTCCCTCAAAAAGACAATTTTACCCTGAAACTGGAGATTTCACCTCAAAACCGGCAATTGCACCACAAAATAACTGGCGAGTTTTAACTCAAAATTTAAGTTTTTACCATAAAACTGTCAACTGCAAAACGTGCGATTTCACCTTTTAGTGGGTTTACCTCGAATCTGGCGATTTTAGCTCAAAGTGGCTATTTAATCGCGATTAACGCCCTGAGGTAAAAGTTCCGTTTCTCCTTAAACTGAGCTTAAGAACTTATACCAAAATCAAAATTTAGCATTTTGCATACAAAAACGTTTAAACCCTTAACAACGCTAAACGGACATTGCCGACCCGGCGCTTAAGCGCAAAAATGGCGATTTAAGCACAGAAATGGAGATTTTAGTAGGCTCTAAAATTGTGATTTTTTCCAAAAAACTGGCAATTTTTCCACTTATAGCAGAGGATTACAGGCTTTTTTTTCGTTGGTGTCCTGAAAAGCAAAATCTGGAGAAAAAAAATTGCGTTTTAGTTTTGTCAGATCTGCGGAAACGGTGTTATAGGGCGCAAAAACCGTGAAATTGGTCTTAGGATTATGTTGGTTTGGATTAATGCAATTCGTTTTGTGCTTTTGTTGTGCAACAAAAATCCTCGAAATTGATTTTTTTATATGTGAGCACCGACGAAACAAAATGTGGTTATCCTGAAGGTCTAGGGGTGGGCAGCTGCCCCAATAAATCTGAGTTTTCGTGTCTAGGGGAGGGCAGCTGCCTACCCACGCCCCCTTCTGGCTACGCCAATGTTTCTAAATTTCATCCGTGAATCATCGCTTTCGCACAATTTTATCTGTGAGTGAGCCATTTTTCTCAGTTTTAGCAGCAAATTACCGTTTTTCTTCATTGCAATTAGCGATTTCGTGTTTGGAAAACTTACTATCTAAAGGAATTAAGAAGACCCTTCACAAAGTTTCTCAGATATGAAGGATTTGTGCTCTTCTTTTACGTGCCCTTCTTACACGGAATCAATAAAACCTCTATCGAAATTCCGTTTCCTGGCCCATGAATAGTCTCAGCTGACGGAACTCAAACTCACCGCCGTTCTCCGGCATATAGTCCGGATCGTCAACTAAAAACCTTTGATCATTTTGGACATGTGATTGAGCTGACAAACCAAAATGACACATTTCTGCTAACAATGGAAAAAATTTAATTTCTTTTTCATGCGGCGTTTACAATTTATTAGCCTCGTGACATTGTTTTTTTTGTGTGTGAAGAGCCTTCTTTTTTGGCTCCGGTAAGTATTACATACAAACGTGACACAGACCGGTTCCCCCCTCCCAACCCATCCAACCACAGTCCCATCGCAGCATCTTCTGATCTTCCAAACCTTTAAACTCGTATATTCTCTCTCACTCTCTCTCTTTTCTTTTTTTCTTGTTTCTTAATATATTGCGGTCATGTATCATAAGGTAATTATCCTCACTTAACGACGTTATCAATTTCCAACATCGGTACAAGCTTAGCCTCTTCCTCCACCCCTCATTCTTCACAAGTCCCCCCCTCCATAACCACACCGACCATCGCCGCATTATCCTACAGGCGTATCATTTCTTTATACAAAACACTTCCACTTAGTTGTAGCACCTTGTGTATCCGCGGACTTCGCCTTAATTTTTAAGAGGGAAAGAAAAAAAAAATAATAATACAGCAAATTGGGCAGTGTCTTTTTGATTATAATGTTAATGAGCTTGTTCTCGAAGATTAATATCGCTATTATAGAATTAATAGTTCGGTGTTCGGGGAGATTTTCAGTGTTGGAGTGGTGTGGTGGGGTCTTCCTCGGGACGCGGATAACTTTTTTTTTTAAATATATATTTTCTCACGGTAGAGACAGGACTTTGTGTGACTTGAGAGGGTAAACGTTCTGACCTGGCCATTTTACTAATCGATATCTGAATAAAACGGACGTTCCACGGGTAGACATTCTTTTTCTTTTTTTTTAATTAAAAGAAAAAATGGTCGGATAAGTTTCAATCGGTCTGCGAAGCACGGACGAGCTGATTTACCACTCCCCTCGTCACTGTGTCTGATTAAGTGCTCCCTTTTTCCCTCTTCCTTTCCCTTCAATTTTTTTTTTTGTGAACGTCGCTTTTTTGATGATCTCTCTCAGTCCCCTCCACCACTCCTTAACAATTTTTTTTTCCTATTTTTTACAAAAATCTTCATCGGGCTATAATTAGCATCTAAGAGTGTCTGATCTGTCCCCCCTCCCCAATACTCCTCTCTCCTGGGCATATATTATAAGAGGCGTATATCACCACTTCCGCTCAACATGGCTGCCTTTCGAGGGATGTAAAGGTGAAAAGGGGCGTAGGGGATGGTGGCAAGGACCAAATATAGGGGGATGGAAAATTACATCTTGTCAGCTGAACGTTAAAAGCTTGCCTTTACCTTCTTTCTCCCCCCTCCCCTCCTCATACTATAGTGCTCCCATCTTCCCTCTGCGTATATATTATGCTCGCCGTAAACCGACGCTCCCCCCCCCCCTCACCTAAGTTTAAGTTGGTGATATTAAAAGACGGGGTGCTGGTGGGGGGAGTAATTAAAAAAGTTGTACTTCGTCTTAAAAGAATATATCGCGCTCAAACCATAAAATATCAAAATTTAGTTCGTTTTCTTGGCCCGTAAATTAGTTCCATACAACTTCCAGCCCCCTCTTTCCCAGGCACCCCGACAAAACCACAACCCCGACAGATACAACTTTCTTATCAAGTTCAGTTCACCTGAGAAGTTTTTCTTCAGTGAGAAAATTATACCGCCCTCCTCCCCCCATTATTTCATTTCACCTCATTTTTATCCCTCTCAGCATATACCAACACACTCAGGCACAATGTTTATGAAATCGTGCGATAAGCTCACACAGTTTGTGTTTTCTTTTGTTTTAGTTTGAACCCCCTCCAATCACCACCACCAGACAGACACAAAACGTGGAAAGGGTGCTCACATAATTTATAGCGACCCTATATAGGCCTCAGAGCCATCACCGTCACTGGATGGTGCCCTGCTGCGATACACCCCTCCTAGCGGTGCGGGGGAAAGGAGGGGGGTTTGAAGGTACATCCCGGGACACCCAATTTTTGAGATTCCGGCTTTCCTGGGTGATCCGCTAAACAGTTTGAAGCTGTTTTGGGAGGGATTTTGGCTTTCAAGCTTTACAACGTGATTTTCACTTTCACATAGGCTAAACTTCCTCTATTTCAACTGAATAGGCGTGATTTTACATACATAAAAACAATTTAGCCGGTTTGGCTCTTTCAAAATCGAAATTGTAATCGAGGTACCAGGCCTATAACGGCTCATTCTTTGACCCACTCGAAAAACCACATTTGGTGGATCCGACTCCTTCAAAAAAAGGAAATTTCGGGTGGTTGGATCATTCCGGGATTCGTTCTGCTGGATGTATTCAATAGTGAGAGTGAAAGGGCGTCCTATAAGAAAGCGCTGCAACGGTGTTGTTGACTCCAGGGACGTTCCCCACCTTTCACACCTCATTCGATACGGCCCTGCCTGATTGGCTAAAAAGTTTCGCCAATTCTAGCTACTCCTCAACAACAGAAACACCAAGTTGGAGGGCTTGCGCTTCTATCACAGATAAAAAGGGAAACTGACAGTGGAGGAGTTACACACCATTTCAGGGCCCGGGCATCAGTGAAATCGTTTGTTAAGCGGCATATTCTGTCGGAACATCGTTTGTTTAGCTAAAACATTCATTTTTTTTTTTTTTTTTTTTTTAGCACCCCGGCTCGCTCAGTTTGCCACGAACAGGGGCGCCTAAATTCAAGTAGCCAGACCCATGAGCAAAATCGTTTGTTTAACGCAGGGGTGGCCAACCCAGGGCCCGCTGAGCCTTTCACAATGGCCCGCCCGTGGCCTACAGTATGGTAAATTATCATTTTTAATGTTGGATTTTGGCGCCCCTAGGATTTTTGTCCAAATGGAAAACACTACAATTCACGCCTCCTCGTGGGCGGCTAATTCTCCGCTAAGTTCCCACGTAATCCAGACTAAAATTGAAAATAACGCTAATTTGGAGCTGAAATGAAGATAAAAGGCTAATTCACGGCTGAAATTATTGAGAAAAATAACTAATTCACGGACAGAAGTGAGAATTAGTACTAAATCACGGATATAATTAAGAAAAATACATAGCTAATTCGCGAGGTAAAACGTTACTTCACGGCTAAAATTGAGAAAAAGCTCTAAAATCACGTGTATAAAGTGTAAAAACAGTAATTCGCGTTTAAAATTGCGAAACACGACGGTAATTCAAGGATAAAAAATAGGGAAGACTCGATAATTCACCAATGGTTTTGAGGAAAAGCGCTAATTCACGCCCAAAATTACGAAAACATGAATTCTCGGCTTATTCAGAACGCAAGTTCGAGGCTCAATCTGAAAAAAAAAATGCTAATTCATGGCTAAAAGTGAAAAAAACGCAAATTCGCGGGGGGGGGGGTGCTGATTAACGGATAAAATTGGGGGAAATCGCTCTTTAGCGGTTAAAATCACGTATTCACGGCTAAAGTGCGGAGAATAATTTTTATTTTTTAAAATAAGCGTTACTTAGAGGTAAGAAGTATAATAGAAACGACAATTTTCAGCTTCTGAAGGCAAGTTCGTGACTCGCAGCTAAAGAGTAAGAAAAGTTGCTAATTCATGGATGAAATAGAGAAAAATCACTAAAATGACAAAAAATCGCTAATTCGCGGTCAAAATGGAGAAAAATTGCTGATTCATCGATAAAATTAATAAGAAGTGCTGAACTAAGGAAAACGCTAATTTGCGGATTAAATGGAGAAAACGTAAATTCTCGGCTTATGAAGGTAACTTCGTGCAAGAAAGTGGAAAAAATCGCTAATCCACGGTCAAATTTCAGAAAAAGCGTGGATAAAATTAGAAAAACTCTAATTCATTGATGAAACGTAGAAAAATTCATAATTAGAGGCTAAAATAAGGAAAAACGCTAATTTGCGGCTAAAATAAAGAAAAATTGCTAATTGGGGGGGGGGGGTTAATTTGAAAAAAATTGCTAATTCACAGAAAAGTGAGAAATCAGGAAATTCTTCACTATCGCTACGAATTGCTAATTCATCGATAAAATTGGCAAGAAGCGCTAATAAGGAAAACGCTAATTCGCGGTTAAAATGTAGAAAACGATCTTTGCGGCTTCTGAAGGCAATTTCGTGGCTGAAAGTGAACAAAATCGCTAATCAACGGCTAAATGAGGATAATGCGCTGGTTGGCGGATAAAATTAAGAAAATGCGTTAATTCGCGGCTAAAGTTGGGGAATAAAACTGTCATTGATGGCTTGCGCTAAGGAGGGTAAAATAAGGTGAAACTCTAATTGGCGACTGAAATCAAGAAAAGTGGCTGTTTTGGGGGTTAAATTGAGAACATTTGCTTTTTCACAGAAATAAAATTGAGTTGAGTAAAAGGTAAGTCGCAGTTTCTGAAAACAACTTCGTGGCTAAAATTAAAAAATACAGCGCTAATTCACAGGTAAAATTGCTTATTAGCGGCTTAAATAATTGAAAACACAAATTCATTGCAATAAAAATTGCCGATTCACGGCTAAAAATGGAGATAGCTCGCGGCTAAAATGGAGACAAATCGCTAATTCACCGCTGAAATTGAGAAGTGATGATGTGTGGAATAAACGCTAATACACGGCTCCTGGAGGCAATTTCACGGAGGCGTTGGTGAAGGATACGCCCGGGGTCGCCAAATGTTCAAGGCTGCACTGCAAAATGAGCTGCCACAGGGCAAATTTTTTGTGCAAATGGAAAACACTATTACACTGCGGTTAACTTATGTTGTTGAAGTTATTGAACAGGCCCTCAAGTGCGTTTTATTCAGAGAGTCACGGCCTTTTGTTAAGATCAAAGTGTTGTGCTCTGATCGTCACGAACACTTATTTGGGCGTCAAAATTCAAGGGGCCTGACATACACGTTGAGATGTTTGTTTAGCCTCCCGAATAGTCCTGTTCGCCAAAAACACTTATGTGTACACCTAAATTCAAGATTCGGGAGCCAAATAAAACGGAAGTTTATGGTCTTACAAACGTAAACAAAATGACGGTCCAACAGAGTATGCCACTGAATGAACGATTATTCTCATGTATGTGAATTTAGGCGCGCGCACACACGCACACGTGTTTTTTGAGGGACAGTGCGATTCGAGAGGCCTAAACAATCGAATATTTCAGTTGACCAAACAACAACAACAGTTGATAAACAAACTACGTTCTTATAGAATAATATGCGGCTAAACAAACGATTTGGCTCATGTGCCCTGCTCTTTGAACACACACCTTGTTCACACACACGTGTTCGTGACAATCAGAGCGAGTCTGAAGGCTGAACAAACGAATATTTTGACTAAAACAAACGTAAACAAAAGACGTTACGACAAATATAATGTATGATATGCCGCTAAACAAACAATTTCTCTCAAGCGTCGGGATGCGGTAAGTTAGACGGCCACACTTGTTAGGGGCAAATGTAGTGATTTGGGAGGCTAAACAAACGACGATTTTGGCTAAACAAGCGTAAAAAAAAAAACAAAACAACGACATTCTGACGGAATATACCGCTAAAGAAAAACGATCCGGCTCATGTGTCGGGTTGCGTGAAGCCGGCTAATTAGTGATTTCTCCTTTTGCAACAGCGAATTGGATTTTTTCTCAATTTTTGCTGTAAACCGCCGCTTGTTCTCAATTTTAGCCGCGAATCATTTAAATTTACAATTTCATACGTGAATTATCGATTTTAGCCGCGCGTTAGCGTTTCTCCTTATTTCTCAACTTTATCAGCAAATGACCGGTTTGTTCAGTTTCAGTTACGAATCAGCGCTTTCACTCAAATTAAGCCACAAAGTTATGCCTCCGGAAACCGCGACTTGTCATTTCCTCAATTTTAGCCAAAAAAAATGAGCGTTTTTTTCAATATCATCCCTTGAATTAACAATTTTTCTCAATATTAGCCACTTTTCTTAATTTTAGCGGTGAACTAGCGTTTTAGCCGCTGATTTGCGGATTTTCCCACATTCTACAGCTGCAGTGAATGTGCGTGGGTGTTCGAACGTGTGAGTTTTGCGTTGTTGTAATTTTTTTTTTTTTTTTTTGCTGCAAGTTAGTTCTTGTTTTCAATTTTACCCGCGAATTGGATATTTTTAGTGCATTTCATTGCAATTTACAATTTCATTCGTTAATTATCGATTTATCTCCATTTCAGGCACGCGTCATTATTTCCCCTTAATTTAGCCGCTAATTAGCGTTTATTCAATTTCAGTAAATTGCTTATTTTTCTCAATTTTAATTTTAACCGTGAATTTTAGTTTTTCACTATTCAGTATCGTATTCGCAATTTTTCACGATTTTAGACGTGAACTAGCGTTTTTCCTCATTGTAGCCGCTAATTTGCGGATTTTCCACAGTTTGCAGCTGCGAATTGGGAGTTTTTCTCAGTTTTTAGTTGTAAATCAGCTCTTGCATTCAATTTTTACCGTGAATTTGTACTTTTTAGTGCATTTTATTTAAATATACACTTTCATTGGTGAATTATCGATTTTTCGCGGGTTATCGTTTCTCCTTCATTTAGCCATTAATTAGCGTTTTTTTTCAATTTCGGCGAATTTGTTATTTATTTAAATTTTACCCGCGAATTAGCGTTTTTTAAATTTTAGATATGAATCAGCGCTTTTACTAAATTTAAGCCACGAAGTTGCCTCGGGAAACCGCGACTTGCTATGTTCTAAATTTTAGCCGCGAATGCGCGTTATTTTCAACTTCATCCGTGAATTAGCATTTTTTTTCTCAATTTTAGCCTCTAAATCAACAGTTTTTCTCGATTTTAGCCGCTATAGTTAGCGATTTTTTCAACATTGCGCAGCTACGAAATGGAGTTTTTCTCCATTTTTGCTGCAAATCAGCGCTTGTTCTTAATTTTAGCCGCAAATTGGTGCATGCTGTTTAGTGCATTTTATTTAAATTTACAATTTCATTGGTAAATTATCGATTTTTCTCCATTTTAGCCGCGCGTTTGCATTTTTTCTTCTTTTAGCGGTTTTTTAACGTCTTGTCAATTCCATCGAATTTCTTATTTTTATCAGCGATAGATAGCGGTTTGTTGCATTTTAGCCGCAAAGTAACGTTTCCACCCCGCGACTTGGCGATTTTTCTCAATTTTAGTCGTTAATTAGCCTTTATTTTAGTCCCGAACTAGCGTTTTTCCCAATTCTGGTCTTGGCGTTTCATCGAGAAACGCCGAATTAGTGTTTTTTCACTACTTTATTCACGAATATTAGCACTTTTTCGAAACTTTTAGCCACATACTTACCTCAAGAACAGCTCATGGGTGCGCGCCTTCTTAATTTTAGACCTATAGAAGCTGGGGATCAGCGTATTTTCTTTATTTTAGCCTCAAAGTTGCCTCCAGAAGGCGCGAATTTTTACTTTTCTCAATTTAGCAGTGGGATGAATCGATTATTCAGCCACAGAACAACTTGCTGAACAGAGAGCGACGCGGATGGACTGAAAATCGTCGAAAGGGGACCCAGCGTCTTCCAGCCGGATAACAACTAACCGAGACTCCTTTTTCACGAATACATACCTACAACCATGGACATAACACCCAAAAAATCCTCATTTTTCCCATTTTTAAGCTTTCCTCAGAGGCCCCATCCGAATAGGGTGGCCCGGGGCGGTATTTTGGCCCGTTTTGCGGTGACCCACGTCTTCTCACACACACATATACCCCGGCCATGCACATTGGCAAGTCACTGCTCGTGAAGCACATAGCAAACCGTCTGAAGTCTCTATGCATATTCACCCGTCAAACGGAGGAGGGCATCGTGCGAGAGCTCTTAATCTCCGGCGGCCGGAGTAATTCTTTCACTTCTGAAGATGTTGTTCTAAGGCCACTTACTCGTACCCTGTTTTTTTTTAACCAGAAAACGCGTAATTTGTAAAAATTCAGAGTAAAAAATAAAAATAAATAAAACGAGAACAAAAAAAAGAAAAAAAGAGGGTTTATTTCGTGAGCCGCGTCTCGTCTAAAAAAAAGTCGTGCACCCGCGTGTAATTGGCCACCACACAGCACCGGGCCTCTTGTCTGTTTGTAATTACAAATGTGAAACTGGTTAATTAGTAAGCGTTATCATGCCGACTTTTCAGTGCGGTGGGCAAGGGAAAAAAGGGGGATGTACATCTGTAAATCACTGATCACGCAATGTACAAAATGCATTCACCCTACCGCGGGTATTCTAAACCCTTTTTTTCCCCTCACCACCTTCTCATGACTCTCTATCAAGATTTTGTCGAGTGGCTCCCAGGAGGGTGAAACTGTAGCTACTTGAATCTTCAGTTTTCCCCTCTGTAAACTAATCATTACCGTGTACGTTCACAGCCGTTGCAAAGAGATGCAACTGGATGTTGAAAAGGATGGTGATGGTGGTCCGGGGGATGAAACTCTCACAGAAGCTAACAAAGTTGGTTGATTCTTCCATAATCATTAGTCCCCCCCCCCCACTGAAAAAACGAAATAAAAAGCATCCCCCTCCCTTGGTTGATTTTTCAGTAATTTACTTAATTCGGTCCAGCATTATGTAAATTGTTCGTGCGGCTTCTTACACTCATTTGAATACAAAGAGCGGGGCCGGGGAATTTTCTCACCGGGCGAGGAGAAAATAAAAGAAGCTGCGCATTTTTCAACTTTTAGTGCATGACAGAAAAACGTGAGTTTTTTTTTGTTTTTTTTTTAGGTTTGACGGCGGGACAAATCCATTAAACATTTTCGAACGTCACTTAAAGGGAAACTTTTCAGACACTGTGGCGGTAGTGAGAAGTGGGAAGGGTGAGAGAAAAAGTTGTTGACTCAAGTTAATATAATCTTGTTATAACCAAGAGTGGTGGTAGGGTTGAAATGATTGAGGCTTTGCGAGCTTTGGAAATGACAAGCCTGATCGTTTTCTTTCAGCCTCATTACCTTCTTTTTTTTTTCTTGCCACCACTGTGCCACCGCCAACATCCACCCCTTTCCTATCGACGGAAAAACACTTAGTTCCTCAGTTCCACCCTCCCTCCCCCCGACAACCGATAGCAACACGAGTGTTCTCTCAATTTCTTTCACTCTCTCTTTCTAATATCTGGAACGATTCAACCCCACCCAATCGTGGATTTCATTGTATAGCAGGTTGGCATTCACGGGGGAAAATTGTGTATTGCAGCGACGCGACAGGGTTCGAGTTATTCGCGGTCTCACGAATCATCGTCATCATCAAATTCGAAAGGCTGTATGGGACAACCTATCCGGGCAGAAAGGTCATATTGTCGGGTATAGTCACCCGAAAAATATCAATTTTACTTTTAAAATAGACCGTTCCGACTTTAGAAAACGCTCAATATTAAGCGTGGATGTGATTTTTTGCTTCCAAAACTGATGATGTTGCTTCTTTAGCATGCACCAAATATTTTATTCAACCCACGAAAGCGCTGCTCTGCTAAGGCTACTCTGCGCCTTAGCACCTTAGCATTGTGCTAGCGAGTAGCGCCTTAGCATTGTGCCCTAAGGAAGCACAATGTGCTTCTTAGGGCAAGTGCGTCTCTGAAAGTTTGGTAAAAGCGCTAATTTATTCGTTACAAAAACTACAAAAAAACAATAACTCACGGGTTTTCGGTGGAACTTCTTGACCAACATCATAAAAAATCGCTGATTCGAGGTGTCTAGAGTAGATAGACGCGGATCCAGGATTTGCTCGTGGGAGGGGCTTATTGCGGGAAATGGTGTGCTTCGTTCTACTAAAGACTGCTTGACAGCCATTCACTGCTATTCCCACCATAAAAACGGCTAAACCGTCTATAATATCTCCCCTATAAATGGCAAAGCTGACAATTCCCGCCTTGAAAATGACCACACTCACTATTTGCGCCCTAGAAATCCCCCCCCCCCCAAACAACCAAAATGACTTCACACCCACCCTAAAAATGGCTAAACTGCGAAAAAGCACTAAAAATCCCGTTCTTAATCGACCATTCCCGCCAAAATAGCCAAACTGGCGTTTCCCACTCTAAAAATGGCCAAACTGACTCTACGCGTTCTAATATAAATGGCTTAACTGACGATTTGCGCCCTGAAAATTCATCAACAGATCATATTCCTGCCCTGAAAACTGAAAAATCCACTATTCGCGCACCAAGAATGGCCAAACTGACCAATCGCACCTTGCAGCTTGACAGAACTAATTGTGCCCTAAAAATAACAAAACTGACGATTCACGTCCTCTAAACACTCGAATAGATGATTTCTGGCCTAAAAATGGCAAACTCTTAAATTTCCGCGCCAAAAATGGCCTAACTGAACATTCTGGCTTTACATGCTATTAGCGCCATATAAATAACAAAACTCATGTCTGAGCGACCCCAAAACTGTTTATATCCAAGCCATGAGATCGGCAAAACTGACGTTTCGCGCCTTGAAAATACCTAAATCGACGATTTCTGCCCTGAAAATGTCCAAAATGACCATTCATGCCTTTAGAACATTGCTGATTTATCTCTCTAAAAACAGCCATACTGACAATAATTGTAGCTCCAAAAGCCCTGCAAATGGCTTGACATTCTATTCGCACCATAAAAATGGCCAAGCTACTGTATGCGTCCACAAAATGGTTGAACTAACATGGTAAGAAAAAATTATTTAAACTGAATTCGTTACTCTAAAATTAACTACAATGACGGATTCGTGCACTGAAAATATCGTTTTGACTATTCAGGCCCTAGAAATAACCATGCTGACCGTTTGCGCCGTGAAAATGATCCAACTGGCTATTCGCGCCCCATAATAAGATTGGTAAAACTAACTCTATATGCGGCCTATAAATGTTTAAACTGACGATTCGCGCTTTGAAAAGCCCTAGACAGATTATTCCCGTCCAGAAAATGGCAAAATCGACCATTCGCGCGTCTAATTGCCAAACTGAGCCTCCACGCCTTTAACATGTCTAAACTGACGATTCGTGGCCTAAAATAGTAGAACTTGGTATTTACGCGATAAAAATGGCGTACTAGCATACTTTCCATCGCTGCAAATAATTCACCACGGTCTAAAAATGGCCAGACTGATCGTTTTATGCCCTATTCAGAGGCTATACAGACGGCGATTCACGCCTTCAAAGTGGCTATCTACACCCGAAAAATGTACAAACATGGCTATTCACGCCCTTGAAACCTCGCGCCTAGTCAGGCGTTTGCGTACCGCGCATGGGCCGCCCTCACTTAACTAACTAATCGACTCTTCCCCCCAACGCCGCAACCACCACCACCACCATAGCAGAGCTTAAGGTCGACTGGATAAACTGACAAATTTCGCGCTATAAAATTGGTTGGTTGGCTATTCCAACCGTAAAGCTAAACGGACCATTAGTGCCCGTGAGACCCTGACACCAAATCAAGCGCTGCCTCACATCAGGAGAGGGGTCAAGACCCCTGAGCCCCTCCATGGATCCGCGCCTGGTTAGATTTAACGGGTGAAATTTAGGGGGGGGGAACGCTAATGCGCTATTCTTGGGGCCAAGTTCGCGACAAAAAAGGAGCAATGCTAATTCACGGATAGAAATGAGAAAAGGCGCTTATTCGCGGGAAGAATTAAAAAAAATCGCTAATCCACATTAAAGAAAAGCTACATCACGGCTAAAATGAGGAAAAGCGATAAATCGAGAAAAAGCGCTAAAATTCGCATCTAAAATTTTAAAAAACCAAAACAAAACAACAACAAAACCGACATTTTAGCGTCTAAAATTAGGAAAAACACTAAATCGGGGCCAAAAAAAAAAGAAAAATCCAAATCCCTCTTTCTTTTTTTATGGCTCAAATTGAGAAGAGCCTCTAACTGATTGGATAAAAACCCTATTTCGCGTCTAAACCTCAGGGAATGAAGTAGTTTGCGGATAAAGAGCAGTTGAAAAAGCGCTCATTCGTAGATGAAATTGAGAAAATGTGCTAATTCACTGATCAAATTCGTCAAACCCGCTTCTGGTTCCAATTTTGCGACTAAAATAAAGAAAAGTTCTATAAATCGCAGCTAAAATAGAGAAAAATTGTAAACTCGCTGATCAAATAAGGGAAAATGTGCTTAATTCACTGCTCAAATTGGTCAAATCAGCTCTAATTCGGGGCTGAAAATGAGAAACTGCCAAATCGCGGCTTCTGAGGTCGAATTTGCGACCGAATTTGAGAAAAGTCGCAATATCGCGGGACGAAACACAAATCACTACTCGTGGCTCACATTGGCAAAAAAAAGTTAAATCACGGATAAAATTGGGGAAAAGCGCTAATTCACGGGTTAAATGGAGAAAAGACGGATCTTCGCGGATAAGGTACCTGTCGAATCAGACAATTTTGGGAGTTTGACCCCAAAATAAACGGAAATTTCACGACGCGATGAAAATAATTCGCGTTTTACTTTTAGAAATATCCACAATTCGACTAAAACCAGGATTATAGAATGTGCTGAGAGCTCTTCGATGGAAAAATTTGAGCAGCACCGAGCACATTATATTCTCCTGATACAAAAGACCGATATTCGTCTGAAGACACGCGTAAAAAAGGGGCTAAATTCGTCGTTTTTGACAAGTTTTCGTCCCCCAAAGACCATCAGGAGAATAGAATGTGCTGGAAGCTTGTTCACGGAGGAATTTTCGCAGCTCACAGTTGTCTCCTGATCTCCTGATACAAAATACCAAAATCGCCTCAAAACTTGAGAAAAAAGGAGCAAAATTCGTTTGGTCATTTTTGTCTCCAATGACCAGAAAAATAGAATGTGCTGGGAGCTCGTCGACGGTGGAATTTTCGCAGCTCCCGGAACAACATAATCTCCTGACATAAAAAAAACAGAATCGCGCATCAAAACACGATAATAAAAAGGCGCTCCTAGCACATTATATTTACTCCTATAACAAAAGATGGCAAATCGCCTCATTACACTTGAAAAAGAGGCAAATTCGCCTTTTTTTAAACGAAATTTGATCCCTCAATGACCAGGAAAATAGAATTCGCTAGAAGTTCGTCGACGAAATAATTTTTTACAGAAGCCAAGCCGTCAATTTACTTCTAACACTGTTCATTTCTTACTTGAAATTGACAATGTCGCCCTTTAAAGTGTCAATTTTGTCTTACAAAACTACAAATTTCGTCCCAGGAACTGATAGTTTTGGCTTGGAAACTGTCAATTTCCTCCTATTACATAACAAAAGATCCCAAACATTATTCATTATTAATAGAAATTTAGACGACCCTTGTCTTGGGACTTTTCAAGGGATTACTCCCCCCTCACCGCACCACCCTAGTCACGCCTGTGAATTCGAGGGGGTGGGGAGGCTGAAAATAAAGAATTAAACTTTATTGAAGTTAAATACTTACTCTTTTTACGGAACTCAAAACAAGTAAAAAGAGTAAGTATTTAACTTCAATAAAGTTTAATTCTTTATTTTCAGCCTCCCCACCCCCTCGAATTCACAGGCGTGACTAGGGTGGTGCGGTGAGGGGGGAGTAATCCCTTGAAAAGTCCCAAGACAAGGGTCGTCTAAATTTCAATTAATTAGTTAATTGCTGGGACATATAAAAAGAATAATAATAATGTTAAACGTGCACTGACCCGATGGGTGCGATTGAGTTCCGGGAGGGAGTTTCTCTCTGGTGGGGTTCGCTCTTAGCGTAAGCCTCTCAGGCTAGCTCAGTGGGAGAGCGCCTGGCGCGAAACTAGGAGGTCGTGGGTTCGAATCCCACCTTGGGAGCAATTTTTTCTCGGAACTCAAAACAAGTAAAAAGAGTAAGTATTTAACTTCAATAAAGTTTAATTCTTTATTTTCAGCCTCCCCACCCCCTCGAATTCACAGGCGTGACTAGGGTGGTGCGGTGAGGGGGGAGTAATCCCTGAGTTCGACGTTCAGCATCAGAATATTCGGTCGCAGACAATGGTGTATTCAAGAACCTATCACCGGAATCAGTCGAGTTATTGAAACTGACCGTCAATTTCGTCCAGGAAATGCCAACTACATTATTAAAGACTGTCAATTTCCTCATGCAAAATTGTCAATTTTGTCCTTCGAACTGTCACTTTCGTCCTTGGAACTGTCAATTTCGTCCTTGGAACAGTCAATTTCGTCCTATCAATGTCGATTTCGTCGTTCAAAACCGTCAATCCACCTCTCCCCTATGATCAACCCCTCTAAAGTGTTAACTTCGTCATTCAAGACTGTGAATTTTTTCATAATATTTGTCAACTGTCAATCTCAATTTTTAAACTGTCCATTTCACCCTTGAAACTGACAATTTCGCCCTGGAAATGTCATTTTCGTCATTCAAACCTTTCAATATCGTCCTCCAAACTGTCAATTTCATACTTTAAACCGTCGATTCCGTCCTGGAAATGTCAATTTCGTCCTCGGAACTGCCAATTTCGTCCTATCAATGTCGATTTCGTCGTTCAAAACCTCCAATCCCCCTCCCTCCTCTAACCGACCCCTCTAAAGTGTTAACTTCGTCATTCAAGACAGTAAATTTTGTCATAATATGTGTCAACTGTCAATCAGGACTTCTAAACTGTCAATTTCACCCTTGAAATTGTCGTTTCGACGTTCGAACTGTCAAACTATCAATTCTCTCCTTAATTTACTGTCAATGTTTTCTGCGGTCTGGAAAATGATTACTCCAGTGAAAAAGTTGAAATTGAGTCTCCGGAGCCCCGAAATATGGACTAAAATGCTAATAATTATAAACTCCTCAATCACGGACCATCCACCTGCCCATCAGTGAAGCGGCTGCTTACGGCACCTTGGATATAGTGTCGGTGCTACTGATGCAATTATACAATTTCAAGAGCGTTGTGGGCGTTCTTAGTGGGCTGGGATAACGGCATTTCCAGGATCGAATCTATATAGGACAGTCAGGAGAGTCGGGGACCATTTCTGCTGGTTTAGCGTTTCATGGTCAAAATTGTTTGACAATCCGGGTCGAGCAACTACATTACTGTTTCGTACTAGCATGGAGAACATTTCACCTATAGCGTGTGAAATAGTAAGTTTCTATACGGTTGAAGTAAGTTTCTACAAGGGGGTTCAGCCTTCTGAGCCCCGATTCGCGCCTGACTGTGCGTAACATAAAATCGCATCCTCCACCGCTAGTCTGTGAACTTGGTCATCAGGAAAACCCGTCAATTTCCGGTCTTCATTGCATATTTATAGTCTCCTTTATTCAAACGTGTTATAATCGGGCCCCTGGAGTGGAAACTGCGGTGAAAAATCTTTACTTTTCGCCACAACTCGATCAATGTACGTTTGTAATGAACCAGGGGGGAGAAAAAAGTTCTGATTATATCTCACAGTGGTCAGCGAATTTTCTATAAAGCCGTTTGAAAGGAGCGAGAATAATAAAAAAAAAACTGACTTGGCGGTAGATTGAGTGTTGATTTGAGGGAAGGTTAGCGGTACGGGAGTGAATAAAACGGGTGGGGGGAGGAAGAAAAAGAGGGTTGAAAAGATAAAAAAAGCTGTGCCAGCTAAGGTTGTCAAATAACAGGCGGCTGAGTAGGGAAGTTTGATTCTCCCTTTCAAAAAAGTTTCGGATTAGGATGTTAAATTAATTAAACAAGAGGAATTCAATTAAATTACGAGGAAATTTCATATTATATTCCACCCCGCTCTTACTGTATCGAACATTCCGCACATTAACATCCAGAGGATTGTTTTACCACATTTTTTTTTTAGTGCAAGCTCACTACTTAAACGGTAGTTGCGGTCGTGGATTGGAACCTTGCGGGTAACCCACTGTAGAGCATGATCTGCCGTGAAAATAATAAAAAAAAGGGGGGTAAGCGCGGAAAGGTCGAAAGGTGCATGTCTAAAGTTCGGGACTGTATACATGTATGTAGAACGGACCGAGATTGACAGGGTAGGGCAAAGAGGAGGGGGGGAGACCTGCATCATTCTGCTCATTACGTTGGAGAGAGAGAGAAAGAGCGACAAAATAGAGAAACGCGAGGACTGGCCATCAGGTAGCCCTCAGTCTCTCTCTTTTTTCCTTTTTTTTCTTGGGGCAGATTACTTATACTTCTATATAATTTACCCTCTCGAGAGCAATTTTTTTTTTTTCTTGGTTTAATCCTCCGTTACTAAACTCGGTGTGGTATATATGTGTTCTCACGGACTACTCCAGGATCGATCATTATATTGACACCGCAATTTGTGTGCGCGCGAGAATCGGGTGGTGAGGGCCCTTCCCATTTAAATACTCCCTCCCTCCCCCCCAGTGCCAATGCCATGAGATTTAATTCCACCGGGACGACGGGAGCAAGCCACGATCGGACAATTAACAAGTCCGACGAATAATCCACCATGTTCTTGTGCTCTCTTCCCCTAATCACACTCCCTTTCAATTATTAAAAAAAAAACTTTCCGACACGCGGACTTAAAAAAGGGGATGATGATGTTGAAACGGAGGGGGGGGGGGTTATACCTTTCAGGATAGACGCTCAACTTGTGAGAGGGGAAAAATAGCTGCCAACCTCAGAGGCCACCTCTCTCACTACTTATTTCTTCAAACCCGACAATCTATCGCTATTAAACTTTTTGTAACCCTCACCCCCACCCCTACCAGCCAACACCGTATTTTCCCAAAAATACATATAACTGTATGAAATGCCCAACCCACGACCTTCTCCTTTAACCCATTTAGGCAGCGTTTTTTTTGTGGACTCTACCGGCTTCCGATTCAAATCACGTTCTAATCGCCCCCGCCCCCCTTACTACATCACCATCCCACTTTCCGTAAAATTTGTTAATTTCAAATTATTATAAAACACCCCCATCGTATACCCCCCTTAACCACTCTTTTTGGTTGGTTAATTCATTTCCTGTCACCTAACAAAAAAAAAAAAAAAATTCAAGCCCAAATTAATGTAAACGTGACACATAAATGAAAACTGGGTTGATGAGGGGGGTAGGGTGGGGGTTAACTGGCAAATGGCTGTAATTTTTCATTATGTTATTATTAGAGACAAAAAAAAAAAGGAAACGTATTTTCAACCCGCACACTTTTTAATTTCTGTGAGAGGCATAAACTATTCATTTTTCAGGTGAAATAATTAGCATTAATGACAAAAGTAATATTTTATCTAGTTTTATATTAAGGAACAAATGTTGTAATTCTATTCCAATGACAGTCAATAAATTGTGTTTACCGCTGAAATTTAGGTGGGTTGGGGGGGGGGGGTATGATGATTCGTCTCGGCATTGAAAAATAGATAGAATCGAGGGGGGGATCACCTTTTCCCCCCTATCCACAACCATACATAGGCCAGACATAGAGTGTTGGTCTAAATTGTACTCAAGCGTACAATTTATTCGTCAATTTTCCGGCATTGAAAAACCGGTTGCGTTTGTGAATTGAGCATTTTCTGGGGGACTCATGAACTGATCCGAGAAAAACATATTATGCTAACAAAACTAAACATAACAAAGCTATTGACAATGCCCCAAGAAACTGATTGTGAGTTTTAGCGGCAGAAATGGTCATTTTCGGGCAGGAAACCCGCCGAATCAGGCCGCATATAGAACCTGATTTTTCCGCTATTTTGTTCCGGCATGTTCCCCTCGTTGGGTCTTTAGAGTCTATCGGAGCAAACTCGGTTCACTGAACAGTAAAATCCCGACTAAGCCGTTCAAATCAGACAGTTTACCCTCCAAAATACCCAAAAACTCAGCACAGTACAGTACTCCAAAAATTGACGTTCCCCTATACTAAATTACCGTTTTAGACGAGAACGTCCAAGTGCGTCTGATTGCCAAATTGTCTGATTTGGCAGGTACCTTATCCACGAAGAGCCGTTCTTTCTCCATTTAACCCGTGAATTATCTCTTTTCCCCAATTTTATCCGTGAACTAATACTTTTCCCCAATTTGAGCCACGAATAGTGCTGCAAAAGCGGCTTCAGAAGCCGCGATTTGGCAGTTTCTTAATTTCAGCCCCGAATTAGAATTAGAGCGGATTTGACCAATTTGAGCAGTGAGTTAACACATTTTCCCAATTTTATCCATGAATTTGCAATTTTTCTCTATTTCAGCCGCGATTTATAGCGCTTTTTCTTTATTTTAGTCGCAAAATTGGATCCAGAAGCGGATTTGATCAGTGAATTAGTACATTTTCCAATTTCATCAACGAAGGAGCGCTTTTTCATCTGCACTTTATCCGCAAACTACCACATTCCCTGAGGTTTAGACGCGAAATAGTGTTTTTTTATCCCAACAGCTAGGGGTTTTCCTCAATTTTAGCCATGGCGAAGTACCGTTTTGATCGTGAAATAGAGAACTTTCTTAATTTTTGGCCCGATTTAGTGTTTTTTCTAATTGTAGATGCTAAAATGTCGTTCTTTTCTGTTGTTTTGTTTGTTTGTTTTTTTAATTTTAGATGCGAATTAGCGTTTTTTCTCGATTATATAGCGATTTATAGCTTTTTCCACATTTTAGCCGCGATATAGCTTTTTTATAATGTGCATTAGCGATTTTATATAATTCTTCCCGCGAATTAGCGCCTTTTCTCACTTCTATCTGTGGCTTAGCTTTGCTCCTTTTTTGTCGCGAACTTGGCCCCAAGAATAGCACATTAGTGTCCCCCCCCCCTAAATTTCGCCCGTTAAATCTAGCCAGGCGTGGATCCATGGAGGGGCACAGGGGGCTTGAGCCCCGTTCTTTGGGGCAACGCTCGATTTGGTGTCAGAGTCCCACGGGCACTAATGGTCCGTTCAACCAGCTTCACGGTTGAAAAAAGCCTACCAACCAATTTTTAGCGCGAAATCTGTCAGATTATTTAGTCGACTTTAAGGTCTGCTATGGTGGGGGGGGGGAGAAGTTGATTAGTTAGTTAAGTGTAGGCAAACGCCTGACAAGGCGCGAGGTTTTAAGGGCTCGAATAGCCATGTTTGTACATTTTTCGGATGTAGATAGCCACTTTGAAGGCGTGAATCGTCGCCTCTGTGGGGCACGAAACGATCAGTTTAGCCATTTTTTGACCGTGGTGAATTATTTGTGTTGATGGAAATTATGCGAGTATGCCATTTTTAGGGCGAAAATAGCATGTCTACTATTACTTCCATGTTCCCTACGGGAATGGAAGTATGGTGCTCGTGAAATTTTAGGGCACGAATCGTCACTTTAGACATGTTAAAGGCGTAGAGGCTCAGTTTGGGCACTTGAAGCGCGAATAGTCGATTTTTCCATTTTCTGTACGGGAATAATCTGTCTAGGGCTTTTCAAAGCGCGAATCGTCTGTTTAAACAATTATAGGCCGCATATAGAGTTAGTTTTACCAATCTTATATAGGGCGTGAATAGCCAGTTTGATCATTGTCCACGGCGCAAACTGTCAGAATGGTTATTTCTGGGGCATGAATAGTCAAAGCGATATAATCAGTGTTCAGGGGGCGTGAGCCCCCTCGTATAGAAACTTACTGCTGTCGTAGAAACTTACTATTTCACACGCTAGGGCCCTAAACGCTCTCCATGCTAGTAGAAAACAGTAATGTAGCTGCCCGGCCAACCAATAATTAATAACATTGTAGTCTATATTCTGGGGCTCCGGCGGCTCAATTTCAACTTTTTCACTGAAATAATCAGGGAATAATGATAGTTTGACCAGTTCGAACATCGACACGACAATTTCAAGGGCGAAATTGACAGTTTATATGACGAAATATACCGTTCCGAACGACGAAATGACATTCATATTATGAAATCGACAGTTCCGAGGACTAAATTGACAGTTTCAAGGACGAAATTGCCATTTCCAGACGAAATCGACATTTTCAAGGACGAAAATGACAGTTTAGATGTCGAGATTGACAGCTTACCCATATGACAAAATTCACAGTCTTGAATGATGAAATTATTAACACTTTAGAGGGGGGTGTTAGGGGAGCGGGATTGACGGTTTTGAACGACGAAATCGTCAGTTCCTTGGAAAAAATTTAGGCAGTTTTGAGTGACGAAATTGACAGTTTTGAAGGACAAAAATTACATTACAGGGACGAAATTGACAGTTTCTAATTACGAAATTGACAGTCCCAAGGACGAAATTGACAGTTCCAAGGACAAAATTGACATTTTTATGAAAAAATTGGCAATTTTCATAACGAAGGGAGTCTTGGGAGTTTTTCGTAGTGAGACTGGATAACTATTTCTCTTTGACTAGAGTTCACGACGACTTTACTAAAAAGAAGCAACTCCTAATTCATTATATGGGAATAGGGGTATTCCAGAAACTATGTTTTAAAATAAGTCCTGACGAACCGAAAGAAAAATCGTATGAAGAGTTGTTGCAGACTTTGAGGAGCCACGTCGAAACATTATCGCCGAACAACACAAGTTTTCGCGACGTACTCAGTCAGCATGAAGCTGAATCCGTTACTAATTTTTTGCAGGATTTAAAAATACTAGCAAAAAGATGTAGTTTCAAGTGTGAACATTGTCTAAAATCTAAAATACACACAAAACACTCATATTAGACAACAGTTCGTTTCAAGTCTGAAAAATGTTGACATTTTAGAAATGGTTTGCAAAGCTGTGACAATTTAACCCTCGATGCGTGTACCAACATGGCAACTGCCATGGAAAATGCTCGAAATGACGCAAAAAAAGTTCAAGACGGTCAGGATAATAATCGGATTGATCTTCGTTCAGTAAAACAAGGTGACAGGTCGACTAGACAGTTAAAATCTTGTTACAGATGCGGTTCGCCGGACCATTTAGCTAATAAATGCCTTCATAAAACGTCAGTTTGCACGTTCTGCAAAAAAAAAGAGGGGCATCTGCAGAAAGTGTGTAGGCAAAAATGCAGAAAAGTGAATAAACAGCGTGCATTGACAGAAGTTTTCCAGTGTGAAAGTGAGTCATCGGATGGTGAAGGGAGTCGGCGTGTACACAACATCGCGCTTTCGGAAAGTAAGAGAAAACCTCGTAAGTGGAAAACTGCTTGCTTTCTCGACAGTATTCTCGCGCAGTTCGAATTTGATACGGGGGCAGCAGTGTCGACCATGTCCGAATCAAACTTTAAAAGTTACTTCCCTAAAAAAAATTGTTTCCGAGTGATTCCCCTTTGTTTACTTACGCGGGAGAAAGGATTACATCTCTTGGTTACGCTACTTGGTCCTTAATTTAAGGACCAAATCGCCCAAGGAAATTTGTATATTTTATTCGGGAATGTGTAGACTCAATTTTCGGAAGGGAGTGAATGAGTGAAATAAAAGCCACCTTGCCTGAAATCAAGTCCCTAGATGTCGTGTCAGATGAGCTTCACAAAACTACTGTAGAAGAACTGTACCAGGAATTTCCCAAAGTATTCGACAGTAAACTCGGAAAAATTCCCAATGTAAGAGGTAAACTTCATCTCAAACCGAACGCCAATCCAGTTTATAAACCTCCCCGTGCTGTTCCTTATGCGATTAGTCGAAAGGTTGAAGAAGCAATTGACCAATAGGAAAAAGAAGGTATCATTACTAAAGTGTCTTTTAGTGAATGGGGAACTCCAATCGTCCCAGTCGTGAAGGGCAACGGGGAAATAAGACTGTGCGCTGACAAAGGTGACTAAACTTTCTATAGGTGCCGCAGATCTTCGGCCATTACTGTCCTTCACCTATGTCACGAGCAGTCCCAACCGCCTTTGCACTGGACCCAGTACATTATTAATTGCTATCGGGCTGTGATTTTTGAGAATTTATAAACTTCAATTTCAACATTAACCTGCTCTGCTGCTCTAAGGTGAGCAATCGGGAGTAAAGGACTGCTGGTGACGTCAGTCCCCAACCCTCTCGCCTGATGGACAGGGGGAAATCTGCGGCACCTATAGAAGAGTTTAGTCACCTTGTGCGCTGACTATAAAATTACGTTAAATAAATGTCTGGAAAAGGATTCTTTCCCGATTCCCCGAACGGAAGATATTCTGGCTAATCTAGCTGACGGGAAATTTTTTTCTGTCCTCGGCATTCGCAAAGCTTATTTGCATCTCGAAATGGACGAGGAGAGCGCAAAAATGCAGACGATTAGTACGCTGAAAGGCAACTACAAAGTGAATCGTTTGATGTTCGGTGTGAAAGCGGCTCCACTCATTTGGCAGTGGGACATAAGTCAAATTTTACATGGCATACCAGGTGTGTCAGTTTTCTATGAAGACATCAAGATTCAAGCTCGAACATTTGATGAACATGTCTCCCGTCTTAAGCAGGTTCTGCGCGCCCTGTCAGCTCACAATCTTCGCGTCAATAAGAGCTAAAATGCCAATTCTTTCAAAAATCCATACAACACCTCGGTCATACCATATCTGATGCTGGCATTTCAAAATCAAGAGATAAAATTGAAGCCACCATAAATGCTCCTCACCCGAAAAATTTAAATGAGTTAAGAAGTTGACTAGGTCTCATAAATTACTACGGCCGTTTCGTGAAACATTTGGCTTCCACAGCGGCTCCACTTTATGATCTCCTAGGGAAAAGCAAGAGATTCCGGTGGTCGGAAGAATGTGAGATAGCTTTCGACAATTTAAAAGCCCAAATTACATCAGACGAAATTTTAGTTCATTATAATGACTCCTTGCCTCTTGTTCTCGCTACTGATGCGAGTCCGACTGGACTGGGAGCTGTATTATCCCATAAAATGCCGGACAACACAGAACGTCCAATCGCTTACGCGTCTAGAACGCTCAGTTCTTCGGATAAAAAACTATAGCCAAATCGAGAAAGAGGCTACTGCGATTTATTGCGCATTGCACAGATTTTAAATTTTTGTTTTGGGAAAAAGTTTGAACTGGTGACTGACCATAAGCCTCTGCTCTCTATCTTTAGTCCTCACAAAGATTTACAGTCACTGACAACGCATCGCTTGCTAAGATACGCCCTTTTCCCACAATCTTTCGATTTTGACATAAAATACTAGAAAAGTCAAGACAACTTTGAATGCTGATGCACTTTCTCGGCTACCTATAAAATGGTGAGATCAGGGACGATTTCAGCGATGACAGCAGCAAGTACGTCAAGAAGTCACGTGTGGTGGCCAGGCATTGATTCAGCAATTGAAAGAATGGTCGGGAATTGCAAGTCTTGTGTCGAAAACCAAATAAATTGTAGCAAAGCAGCAGATCATCCATGGGAACTATCGGATACACCGTGGAACGTATACACGTGGACTACGCAGGGCCATTCATAGGAAAATATTTTTTAATAGTCGTCGATTCCTTCACAAAATGGATGGAAGTAATCCCTGTTTCCACGATATCTAGCCTAAACACTTTGGAAAATCTACGCACACTCTTTTCACGGTTTGCTTTGTTGATTTAATTTTTTTCGTATTTACTTCGAGTGGTCTATCTTTCGTTTTTTGTTTTTTTTTGTTCTTTTTGAAAAAAACAATTGCATTGCATATCGAAAAAACAACTCAAAAACAACCTAGTTCGGGACTTATGAAATGAAATAGTATATTATGCACCTAGCCGCGAAAGTGAGTCTTTGCCGGGCCGAGAGGAGTTGTACGGCCGAGGCGAAGGCGAGGCCGGACACCTCGAGGACTGGCAAAGCACTTTCGCGGCGAGGTCAATATACTTTTTTTTTTGTTGAATGAAGTGAAAACTAAGGTGTAGAAAAAACCAAATCATTTTATTATCAAAATTAGAGACTAATTAATGGTCTTTTGGGGTCTGAATATAGAAGATTGGGTTATGACGTAGCTCAGGACCCTCTCGGCAGTTGTCTCCTGATTTTCACAGATGTTTAAAAACTCCTTTGGATGATTTTGTTTTTTACCTTTTTGTCATTATGAAGTGCAGTTCGGAGAATCACTGCTCGGAACGCTCCTGACGGACTCTTTCCGAACTACTTTCTCAGGCTAGCCGTAGAAACGACCGTTTTATCGCTCGTTTTCGAGCTATAAAAACGTGTTTTCGCTTCATGAAGAAAAAAAAATTTTTTTTTTTCAGTTTTATTCATTTATCCCCACCTCCGATATTTTTGGATGTTCTTCGTATTTTTCCTTCATATCTCGCCATATACTGAAAAAAATGTAACCTGTCCCACCCTTTTGCAACCATGTGTGGTTTGAGAAGGCCAAAATAACGAAATTTGGGTTTCAAATGAGCTGAATTACTTTTTTGAACGAACCAAACCTGTCCATCTGGTAAGGAACAGCTGATTTTAATAAAGCGTAAATCCCCGAAATCGGTTTTAAGGTGCCAAATCCAAGAAATTGGGTTTTAACGCGCGGATGTGAATTTGGCTTTTGAAATAGCAAAACTTCCAAAAACTGGAGTTTTTAGGAGCCAAATTCGCAAAATTTGACTTTGAAAGAGTGGACATCCACGAAACTGACGTTTATGAGAGCCGATGGCCGAAATGACGAAATTTGGTATTTGAACCAGCCAAATCCGTGAATTTATTTTTCGAAAGAGCAACATTTGGTTTTCGAAACAGCGAAATCTGTGTAACTGATTCCAGAAAGAACAAAGGCCACATAAATTGTTGTTGTTTTTTTTTTTTTTTTTTTTTTTTTTTTTTTAAATAATGAAAATGCGCGAAATTAGAATGGCTGGAAATTTAAATGGCTAAAATCCGTGAAGTTTGGTATCAAAGGGGCAAAATCGGTGACATTTGGTTGTGGAAGAGCGAAAATATGGTTGAGCGCCAAAATCACGAAATTTGTTGGGGGGGGGGGGGGAGCGCACGTCTTGAGAAAAGTGCTCGTTCGCGGACGAAATTCATGAAAAGGACATTTTGCGGCTAGTACTCAGGGAAAACACCCATTCAAGGCTAGAATTGAGAAATAGCGCTGATTCACGTTAAGTTTGAGAAATAAATCGCATTATTCGCTGTTGAAATTGAGAAAACACGCCAATTTGCGGTTTCGCGACCCAAAGTCCGGGCAGAAATTAAGAAAATGCGCTAATTCACGGCTTACAGTACTCTTTTCACAGCTAAAACTGACAGAAAATTGCTCGTTCAATGTAGAATTGAGAAAAATCGATCATTTGCGGCTAAAATTTAGGATAAACGCCAATTCACAGCTAAAATTGAGAAATAAAGCTCATTCACGCAGGAAAAATTGAGAGAAGGCACCAGTTCGTGGTTTCTCAAACCAATATCTCGGTGAACACTGCGAAAAAGTGCTAATTGACTGTTTAATTATACATGTATATAGCAAAATTGTGGGTACAGTCGAGAAAAAGCGCGACCTAGAAAAAAGTTTTCAAAAATTTCAATGTTCGCGATCAAAATTAATGAAATTCGCTAACATGCGGATTATGTGGACCTTTTCACTGCTGAAATTGCTCAAAAAATTGGTCAAGGCATAATTGAGATTAAAGCACTAATTTGCGGCTAAAATTTAGGGAAAACGAATTGGCAAAATTATTGTCACCGTTCGTTGTTGATTGGTGGAATTGTCGTGGCTAAAATTGAGAAATAGGGTTCATTCACGGGTTAAATTGAGGAGAAACTGCTCTTTTGCGGCTGAAATTGACAGAACGCACCTATTCGCGGTTTATAGGAGATGCCCAGTGCTGGCCGCAATAAATTCGTTATTTCAAGGTTTTTTGAGACCTTTTTACGGCTAAAATGAAGAAAATGGGCTAGTTCGAGGTAGAATTGAGAAAAAACACACAGTTTCAGCTAAAATTAAGGAAAAACGTCAATTCGAGGCTACAAATAGTGCTCATTCACGAGTAAAAAGAAGGGGGGGGGGATTCTGTGCAACTCCTCTTGAGGAAAAATTGCGGATCCACGCCTGTGGGCAGCTTCACTGGCGAAAATAACAGATGCATCATTGCCTTTTTGCAGGCTTATAACAGTATCTGGGGGTTGGAATCGCGTCAATTCATGGTCATCAGAGACTAAATTTGCACAGAAACTGCCACTATCCGTCAAAAAATAAATATCTGCTAGAAAACTGTCGTTTGAAGCCTTCTATTTCGGATTTTATGTCGAAAAACTGAAACTCCCCCCCCCCCCCCGAAAAGTGATACTTTTGGAGCTAAACTTTAAATTTTAGACCTGAGACGGTAAATAGAGCTGGCAGTTTCTCTCCCACCATACGTCTGTAAGGCACAGCGGTCAAAACACCCGAACACACGAAATTGGTGTCCAACCAATGTGTGATTTTAGTGCGAAAAATCAGCAAAATCGGTTTGTCAGCAACCGATGAGCGAAAATGTGTTGGTTTTTTGGTGAGAAAAATCTGCAAAATTTGTTTTATGGAGCGAAATACAATAAATTTGTGTTTCTGTTAGCCAGATCAGGGAAAATGTTTTTGGAATTTTGGGGGTGGGCAGCTGCCCCACGAAATCTGCGTTTTTGATTCTGGGGCAACTGCCCACCCCTGCCCCCCGCTGGCTACACCCATGACCCACATGCGTTTGTACGGCCCTGCTTACAGGCGCAGGAAACCATCTTGAAGAGTAGGGAGGGAGCAGGATCATTAGACATTTTTTTCGGAATGAGTCATTGCAGTGATTGGACTCATCCCAATTTCAATGGGGTCTTCTCGTTTCCCAACCATTTTTGAACCTGAAACAGATCAGGCGACGGGAGATATGAAAAATCACGAAATTATGTAGAAAATAAGGAGATTATGGACCCCACCACGGGAGTATTTTGCTATACGCATTAGGGTCCTATAAAGCAGTGGTTTTCAATCTTTTGCGGCTCGCGACCCTCTAAACTCTGCTATAATTTCTTCGCGACCCATGTGCATAATATACTATTTCGGTGTGGGGGGGGGGCATTCGGACTTTCAGTTATACACGTTACTGTGAAAGCCCAAATCCGATACCGAAAGCCCAAACTCAACGATGACTGTCACATTCACCAAAGCAGAGAAAATTATAGCTGTCGAAAGCCGGGGAAATTTGGGTTTTTAGTGGTAGATGTTATTTTTATATAATCTATTGATATACATATATATTATGGGTGTACAAGGAAATCGACTCTATTTAGATATTCATCTTATGGGCGACACTTGAACGCTGTATGGAATTTACTGGGCTTTCAATTTGTGTACACTATATGTAATTGGTCCAGCATGATCTCTCTCAGATGATCGAAAATCCGTATCGGAAGGCGTATCGAGAGCAGTGCATAAAGATTTGCTGCAAGTCTTTCAGCATGTGGCAGGCTCCACAAAAGGCGTCGCGTCGGGCCTTGCCCTTTTATTGAGATATACGCCACAAATTCTGTGATTATATCTCACGATTATACGACACATTAGTCCCTCGGACCAAATTAGACGTTCGAAAGCAGGGTACCTAGGGATTTTAGGATTGACTTTCCCGTCTTGATTGCTTTGTGCCTGAGAGCACTGTTTCACGCTCTCTCTGAAATTTGAAATGGGTGAATGAAATAATAAACATCAATGTCTGACTGATGTTTATTATCAAGCTGATCTCGTTTGAGGTCGAGTTTCCTAGGGTTAGAAGTACAGCGTACCGGAATCCCAAAAACGCGGATTGGGAGGTCTTTAAGGGGCATCTTGAACAGGAATTGTCTGAGATGGACCTTGACATTCAGTGCCAAGCCGATCTTGATAGGGCGGTGGGGGCGATCAATTCAGCGGTCCTCAGTGCGTATGAGGAAAGCTGTCCTGTTAAGGTGAAGAAGGGGAAAAGGGAAGTCCCTTGGTGGAACAATGAGCTGGAGATAGAGGTGAGGTGTGATTTCACTGTCGGTGATTTTGTCACTGTGACTACTCCGTCACTATTGGCTCCGGTGACGACCACATTGAAATCACAGTTCCGACCCTCTAACGGTGACATTCCTCTTCACTTATAATCGCTTCTTCATTCGTCATTTCTATCGCTTCACTGCGCTGGAGTCTCTTGAATTAAAATTGGAGCCGTCACCTAGCCATCCTCGCAGGTTACAACATAACACTTTACCAGTTCCTCTATCGCCCCAATGAACTCAGTAGCATTCTCCCCAAGTCTATCCCACGTCTGTTGACTTTTTTCTTGGACTTATCGTTAGTTTTGAACCTTTAGTGTTAATATATTTTTATTCACTTCGTTTTCCAAGACCTGTGCTACAGTGATCTTGCATAATTTTACGTTTTTTAAAAACACCATCCCAGGCAGGGGCGTAGCCAGCCCTTGAACAAGGGGTGGACAGAGTATGTCGGACGTTATGGAAACTAGAGACACCAACAAAAGAACTGGTAGCGCAATGAATCGTCAAATTCTTCCCCGGAAACTGAGTTTTCACAACAAAGGGTCGTAATCCATCAAAAACTAACATCTTCGTTCGGAAATTATCTGTTTTAGCCTTCTATTCCTGATTTTCTGTTCAAAAACTAACAATTCTATTCAGACTTTTTCTATTAACAGACAATTCGATTTCCCCGGAAATCGATACTTGGCATTCAAATATACAGGGTGACCAACTTTTCATCAACGTCTTTTCTGAGAGACGTAAAAATTAAACATTTTTGAACCAAACAATAACGGGTTTTAACTCAAAACTGTCGTTTTTTAACAAAAAAACTGAATATTTCACTCTAGAATAACTGAATATTTTACTTCAAAACTGACCTTTCTACGCCAAAGACGAAGTGTTTACGCCTAAACTAAAAATTTCACAGCACAACTTTTAAAATCCAAGTCTTTACCCCCAAAACTGGTGAATTCCGCCTAAAAATGGTGGGTTTAACCCAAAACGGATCAAAAACGAATGCTCTTAATTACAATTACCAGACCACTCAGTACTAAAAACTGCCAATTTTTCCTTCAATTGGCGATTTTAGACAAGAAAAGAGAAAAGAAAAAAAAAAAAAAAAAAAAAAAAAAAAAAAAAAAAAAAAAAAAAAAAAAAAACGTACAATTCAATGGAAGATGCTACTTACCACAAAACTTGCGATTTTAACCTAAAACTAAACTTTACTGTTCCATTTCAAAAATGAATATTTTACACCCGAAACGACTATTTCCCCTCAAAATTAGATAATTTACTCCAAAACTGACAATGTCACAATTTAACTTAAGTTTTCCCCAAAACGGGTGATTTTAGGCCATTCATCCTTGAAAACAGGCGATTTCACTAAAAAAAAAAATTTAAAAAAATGACAAATTCATCGCAAACGGGACTATATACTAATACGCTTTGCCTCATAACTGATGACGTTCATACAAAACTGGTCATTTACCCCAAAACTGACTGTTTTAATTCCAAAACTTACGATTTCATCCCAAAAACGTTCGTAAACTGACGATTTTACCCTGAAACTTGCGGTTCCACCCAAAAAATATCACTTTACTTCAAAACTGAATATTTTACTTCAAAATTGACATTTTACTTTGTTGGGCACAGCTTTTCAGAGCACATAGAGTCAATTTTGACGATTTCTAGGCTTGAATAGCTATGATTGCCATTTTTAGGGCGCATAAAGTCGGTTTTTCTAGTTATAGGAGCGAATAGTAAGTCCCAAGTCAAGGCGAGAACAGCCAAGTTGGCCATTTTCGGCGCTCCAAATGGTCTATTTTGCCATTTTCAGGGCAGGAGTCATTTGTGCAGAAATTTTTAGAGCTCGATTTGTCAGGTAATCCATTTCTAGAGCTCGTAAAGTAAATTCGGCAATTTCTAGGTTTCAAAAATAGGTATTTTAGCTATTTTAAAGACACGAATCTTCAGTTTTGCCATTTTCAGGGCTCAAATACCTAGTCCATCAAGCCAAGGCCATGTTTGACCATTCGATTTTGCCATTTTCAGGGAAGGAATAATCTCGTTAGGCATTTCCAGGGCACGTGAAGTCATTTTGGCCGTTTTCAGGGCTTGATTAGTCTGTCAAGCCAAAAGCACGCATTATGGTCATATTTGGCTCAAGAATGGCCAGTCTGATCAATTTTAGCGCACGAGTGGTCGATTTAGCTACTTTCGAGGGGTAATCATGATATCTTTTTAGGCATTTTCGGAAGTTCACCAGTCGCCGCCAATTTTTATGGCGCGTGAAGTCCAGTTTTAGCCATTTTCAAAACGCGAATCGACAGTTTTGTATTTTTGGGCGTGAGTTTAGTTACTTTAGCCGTTTTTATAGTGCGAATTACTAGTTTTAACTATTTTTAGGCAGTGAAAAGGCTGTCAAACCAGTTTTAGTAGAGCGAACCCCACTATTTTTCTAGCACCTCTCTTGAGCAAATACTGAATCCGCGTCTGTCTGCGAAAATGGTATTCTATGACGCAAAAACGGCGAATTTGGTCTTTGAATTATGTCACCCTTGCGATATCCGCTTTGTGAGCGACAAAACCCGTTGAAATTTTTTTTTTTTTATTAGTGAAATCCATTAAGTTATTTTTTTAGTGAGCGCCGACGAAACACAATGTGATTATCCTGAAAGATTTGTACTTTCAGAATGCATCTAGGGGTGGGCAACTGCCCCACTGAATCTGAATTTTTTAGTCTAGGGGAGGGCAGCTGCCTAGCGCTGCCCCCCTTTGGCTACGCCTATGTTCCTAGGTAAATTCGTGCATTGCAGTTTTTGATCCATGACTCACCTCCATGTTTGCATTTGAGGCTGTGGGTTCGCCGTTCATAGGAGTTTTCCACGGATAAAGTTAGAAAAAGAATTATATATTTTTTTATAACTGATGCAAACAAAATTGATTTGCGAAATCGTCTCTCATTTGCCCTATTAATAGGCTTTGATGGGTCTGGGAATGAAATTCACACAGATTCCGGCGAGTCGGTAACATTAGGCATTTGCTCAAACGAGCTCCTACAGGGGGCCTGTCCTGTAAGATTTCAGGGTTCCTAGGAATATCCTTTTCCAACCGTCCGCCCCAAATTAAATCACATGTTGATGGGGAGGATGGGCGGAAACAAACAGTGATAGTGACATTAAAAAGTTTTAGAACAGGCCCTCAGTAGTCACTTAAGTGACAAAATCACTGGTTTTTGTCACAGTGACTGCACAGTCACCGGAGCTAGTTGTCACTGTGACCAACAAAAGCTGTCACGTCACACCTGTAGCTGGAGATGCTCAGAAGAGAAACGAGGAGGCTTTACAATAGGGCCAGATCACGTGGGGAGTGGGAGGCTTATAGACACTCCCTCACGGAGTGTAACAAGGCCCTTAGGAAAGCAAAGCGCGCCACGTGGAGGACCTTCTGTGAGGGGATGGAGAATGTGTCCGTTATGGGCAGACTGCAGAGGGTCCAGTCCAAAGAGAGCCCGGGCCAAATTGGTCTAATAAAAAAGGCAGATGGGGCGTATACCGAGAGCGCTAAAGAGACCCTGGAGGTCCTCCTGCGTAAGTCATTTCCCTGATTCTAGGGATGCAGGGGCCTCAGATGTTCAGGGCGAAGTGGTGGCTGACTGCCAGCCAGCAAATAATGCAATATGGAGCGCATCGGGGAAATTGTTTACGCCCGCGAAAATTAAATGGGCTATCGGTTCATTTAAGCCCTATAAATACCCTGGGCCGGACGGGATATTCCCGGTCATGCTACAGCGTGGCCTGGAGCCACGCCTCAGAAGGATATTTAGGGCGAGTCATGCATTATCGAATATTGGTACCGAAGGCATGGAGGGAGGTCAGGGTCGTGTTCATTCCTAAGTCGGGAGCAAACTCCTCGGCCCAGGCAAAGGCGTACCGACCCATAAGCCTCACGTCCTTCCTCCTTAAAACAATGGAAAAGCATGCAAGAAACTGTAGCCGTAGGAGCCTACGTTGTCTGTCTTCCCTCGTTGAGGTGCGTTAGAAACGAACCGGTTTCGGCTGCCCGCCATCTTCAGCGTCTGTAAGTCCAACTGAAACTGTGTGGTACTGGTGTCACCCCCCTGTATTTATACCTCCCGTCGTAAGCCCTCCCTTTCACTTTCCCCCACTGTCACCCCTGATGTGTATGTTTACAATGAAAAAGTCCGTTATTTTCTGTCTTTTTTCAGGCTGTCTTAGGATGTTACGGGGCGTTAGTTATTATGATCCCGGCGGGTCGAGAAAAAGTGAAAGTTGACCGCGGGTGTTTACGTTATGATCCCGTAGTGAAATGTGGACTGTATTGTTATGATCCCGGGCAGCGGGTCGACAGATAACGCGTGAACGGTTTTAATCGCTGTCTTCTCTCCGCCTGTTCAGTTTATATCATGACGTGGGTGACTGAGTGGGTCAAAAGTGCTGGCTTAAAAGGGGGTGACGTAATCTTAAGAAGAAATTCAAGCAGTGAATTCAAGTTTATTTTAAATTGAAGTCTATTGCAGATGATGCGACCCACCGACCGCGTCCTCTGGTGCTGAAAGGTCAGCGTTGGGTGGATAAATGGATTCGCCGCCAACAAGAAGATCCGGACGTGTCCATGTACAAACTTTGCAAAGTGCTTTCGTTTAAATTGCGACCCACTAATATCATATAAGTTCTTTATGTAAAAATGTTCTGACGAGGTGGCTCTTGCCACTGATAATGGGGGACAACGTGAGCAACCTCCTCGTGGTGTCCCCTGGGTGACGCGAATCGCTCACATTTTTGGAATAATTATGTATATGAATATACTATGGGGAGCATATCGTCAATTTCGTAGGGGAGCATTTCGAAGACTGGGATCATATCGACGTCTTTCCTAGGGGATCATAACGTAAGTGTTTTTGGGGGCTGGGATCATAACGTCGAACTCCCATGTTACGTGAGGTGGTTGCGTCGGATGTATTTGTTTTTTGGCCCCAGGTGAAATGTTTTGGGTCGCCTTTCTTTTTATTGGATAAACCTCCTCTAGAGGAGCAAAGATAGTGTCAGAAGTGGTGTTGAGCTGTTCGTTGATGATGCTTCCCTCGAACGTTTTTTGTTTGTAAATTTCCATGTTCTCCAGTATGTTTAGTCTTCGTCCTTTCTGTCTTGCGTGTATAAGTTTCATGGATTGTGTTATGTTTTGGGGTTGGTGTTTATGTGTACGAAGGTGATTAGCAAAGTTTGAGTCGATCTTGTGTTTGTTATATGATGCTATGTGTTCCCTGTATCGTTGTCTCAACTTCCTTCCGGTTTGCCCAATGTAAACCTCGTCGCATGAACATGTTAACTTATATACCCCATTTTGATCATATATGTCGGTTTTTTCGGCTTTTGCTCGTGTCGCGTTCCTTATCGTATTGTCAGTCCTCAATGCTACGTTCAAACCTTTCTTGGTAAAAAAGTTGGTAAGCCGGTATGTTTCCCTTCCGGTGAAGGTAAATGATGTCCATTTCTTCACATCACTACTGTCAGGTCTTTTTCTCTGTAGTTTCTGTTTCTGTTTGAGTAACTTGTCAATTGTTCTTGTCTCGTATCCGTTATTTACCGCTATTTGGTAAATTAGGTTAAGTTCGTTTCTGTAGTTTGTCTCTGACATGGGGATACTGTTAAGTCGGTGTATCAAACTTCGGAAGGCCGACAGTTTGTGCTGGATGGGATGGGAGGAGGAGTTATGGATTACCACATCTGACGCAGTGTTTTTCCGGAAAATGTTAAACGATAAGGTTCCTGAAGGGCTATTTCGGGTTATGTTGATATCTAAATAATTAATTGACTGATCAACCTCTTCCTCGACCGTAAACTTAATATTTTTGTGTACACCGTTTAAGAAATCCAATACTCGGTTGACGTCATGTTTTGGCATTATACACAATATATCGTCCACATAGCGAGCATAAAAGGTGACGCCATGATCCTCACGCAGCCTCTGTGTGAATGCCTCTTCCACAAATGCCAACCGTTGTGCCAAAACATGACGTGAGCAAAGTTACCCCCAGAAGGCGCGATTTTTCTTAATTTGAGCCTTCAGAATTAGCACTTTTGAGGGCTAAATCAATTTTTTTCTCTCTCTCTTCACACGTTTTGCTGATCATCCTCTGAATGGACCGATGGACTCAAAATTGATGAAAAGACCCAATACCGATGTCGAACCGCATTCTAAAACTCCTTTTTACGTACCCACATTCATGAGCGTAGAACCTGAAAAACCACATTTTTCCATCTTTACTAACTTTTCAGGGGCCCTTCCACCTCTGATTGAAGCCCGGGGCGGTCCGCCCCCCCCCCAACTACCCCACCATCGTACGCTACTGGCTCCCAGCACATTCTATTCTCCTAATCACTGGGAGACCAGAACTGTTCAAAAACCGGCGAATTTCGTCGTCCAGTCGTGGGTTTCGACAATTTTCGGTCTACCGTATCAGGAGAATATAATGCGGCGGAGGAAGTTCGACCCCACCGGAGGCCGACAAACATGTTTTGCGCCTTTTGACGGGTTCATTTGCAGATATTTTCGTCCTTTCTGATTTTGAAATTAAATGGAAACATTAATTTTTGATGAATAAATTTATTATTATTATTATTATTATTTTTATTTTTTTTCAAGTTTGCCGAAGATCCTTTCTTCTAAACATAAAATTGTATATAATTATTCCAGTTTTTATGTTACACACATACTTATTTAAATTTATTAACAAACTTTGTTTTTTTTTGTTTTTTTTTTCTTGATATAAGACAATCAAAAGTTCTATACATGAGTATTTTGAAGGTACGACCAAGTGCTTTCGGGAGGGGCTTTGCACAAAAAAATTACGTTTTTTATTTTTATTTTATTTATAATATTTAAAGAAACACGAATTACAATATATTTTTTCTTCTAATTTAGCCACGAGAGATCAATATAAAGTAGGTTTATTGTTATTGTGTTCAACGGGTTTTCCACCGAATAAGAAAATTGTTTTAACACCAAGACGGGAAGGGGAGAAGGGGGAGGATTGCAAATAGTTATAATTTATAAGCTTTTGGGAGGGCAGGAGAAGGAATTGTTTTGATTATAAGTCGTTTTTTTGATTTTATTACTTTTTTTAACCCAAATAATATTTTAAAACAATATCACAATAGTCAACTAGCTCTTTACAAAAAAAAATTACAAAATAATACATTGCTGAGACAAAAAATACTTTACATAAAAGTGTTCGGGGGGGAGGGGGGCATTTATGTACACTTAACATGGGTTTTTTGTATTTATTTACACAGTAGGTACTTGAAGGAGAGTGAAAATGAGCATTATAAGGGAGACTAAAACCTATAAGTACACAATTTTTTTTTTTTACAACATAAAAAAGTACGCGCTAATCGTATACAATGAGGATTTCGCGGGGTGGGGAGGGGGCATCTATAAAACACTCGGAAAGCATCACTAATACATTCGATATCGATTTTTTAGAAACAAATTGCCGGAGTTAGTGATGATGTAGGGGAAGGGGGGGTCTCACATTTTGATTATTGCACCGGAAGGGGGAGGGCAGACTGTGGTCTTTAAGCACAGTCCAGGGAAAAGAGTCAGGCGAAATGAGGAACTAAAAAGGCCGTGGATCACGAGGGGGGACGAGGGTGAGCCGTGTCGTCTTCGGAGTGAGCGTTGCGACGTTTGACCGAGACAAAGACAAGGGGGCAGTCGGCGTGAGTGCAACGGTGACAGTCGGCCAGGTGATTCGACTCGATGTGTTCACGGAGTCGTTGAGGGGATTCAAAGTTGACGGTGGATGATGCGGAGGACGAGGAGGATGATGAGGATGGGGAGCAATAGCGGCAGACGAGACGGCCGTCGGAGTCGACGCGAGCGTCATCGTCGTCGTCGGCGAGTACAAGATGTGGTGAAGTGTGACCCGCCGACTGGGGTGAGTGAGAGCCGACGGAGGAAGAGTTGCGGCCGACGCCACCACCACCGCCGTTTTCAAGCGGTGGTCCACCACCACCGCCGCCGCCGAGGTGCGGAAAACCGCGGAACGAGGTGAGACCCAGTGGGTAGGGGAAGAGTGGGTGTCCAGGGACGAGACGGTCGCCGTTCAAAAGATTGGCCGTGGGAAGGTGAGTGTCGGCGTATAGGCGAGCCAGAAATTCGGGGTGAAGCGAATGAGGAGTGAGATGCGATTCGAGGAATAGACTCGCCGCAGCTTTGTCAGTCAGACTCGTCGACAGCAGCTTCCTGTGAAGATTTAAATTCGCGCTGTGCCTATCGCGACTGCGCTTCGAAGGAAACGCCGCATTACACCCATCAACCGTACACTTGTGCATCAGTTTCAAGTGCACGTTCTGATAATGAGTTTTAACGCTGAAATGATTTTGAAAAACCTTTCCACAAGCCGTACACATTCTAGGGTTATCCTTGTCAATTGGAACCTCCATAGCGGCGACAAAGGCACCATCTTGAAAGTGACCGTAGACTTCTGCGTCAGAGTCACCACCGTTCGACGAAGCGGATGATGCGTTCGACCGGGCCGGACTGGGTGGATCTCCTGGTCGATAGGACTCCGAGCCGAAATGACCTTGTGAGAGACTTTCCAAGTGCCGGAGGGCGTTTGAAGTGTCGACGACGTTGTCCTCGGTTTTAATTTTTGTAGTTTTGGCCTCCTCTGGAGAACTCTCGCGTTTTACACTGAGATTTGTAGCCTCGTCATTGTTGAGGTGAACTCTCAAATCATTCGGCTCTTTATCAGCGTCCGCATCATCTTTGGTATATTTTTCGACAGGTTCCTTCTTCATTGTAATTGTGTTATTGTTTTCAACTTCTTCCTCGATCGCCTTCACCGACAAGTCCTGCCCCTTGTCCACCAATTCGGGCCTTTTCTCCGGCGTTCGCCTCTGATACACGTCGGTACACGAGTCGTCGTCACTCATACCTTCATGCGAGGCAGCACTCGCCGACACTGCACACCTCGTCGGATTCTGATTTTTCCTCTTCCTCGACGATTTAGTGACCAGATTTTCCGGCCCACTCTCCTCTTTCACGCTCTGCGAGTCGACAACGCTCAACGAGTCCTCGTTTGAGTCTTCAACGTTACTCATCACACCGTCGTCATCCTCCGACTCGGACATTTTCTGATAGCGTCCCATTTTTGACGCCGGCCCACCGTCGGATTTTTCGCCATTCTGACTCACCATATCCTCGTCACCCTCGATAACAATGCCATCCTCGTCGTCGTCATACATGACAAAATCATCCGCCTGGTCGGACGACTCATTCCCTGAAATTGACTTCCGACTGTCGCGTCTCGGTGTCGACAAGTCGAGACTTTGTTTCAGGTCGAGCGCGGCGGCATGGTGTCGCAGTTCGGGCGGCGGTGGTGTCAGCAGGGGAAACGGTCCAAATGACAGTGGGCTCAAACCAGCCAGAGGGGGCATCAAAAGTGGGTGATTCTGAGAGCTGCGACCGTCGTGCGGCGATATTTTACGCCTTAAATGAGGCGAATGAAGTTTAGGGTTGGGGTTGGCACTGTGTCGATTGCGCGAGCGACGCGAGCTGAACATCATGTTGCACCCTTCGACGGTGCATTTGTGCATTTCACGAAGGTGGACGGCTGAGTAGTGAATTTTAAGGGCGCCCTTGTCGCAGAATGTTTTGAGGCAGACGTTGCACTGAACTCGTTTTTTCCCCGTCGCTGGGTTGATGAGCTGAGTGCCGAGGTTGGCGGGCAGGCCGGACGACCCCCAGTGTCGTTTGACCGGTGTGACACTTTTCCGATGGTGACCGAGGCGTTGTTTGACGAAACCGGGTGAGTCGCGGGAGAGGTTGAGAGCGCTCTGTGAATTTTCCTCATCGTCTTCGTCATCATCGGAGCCGAACTCGGAGGAGGCGGCTGTGGTGGAGCCGTGATAGAAATCGCTCGACGGTGACTTGTGACCGAGCATTGATGATGGGGCTGGTGGAGGGGGTGGGAGGCAAACAGGGGACGAGTTGACACTGTTTGAAATGGACAAATTTTGCGGTACCGACGCGTTGTCCTCAGAAGCTCGCCGCCTTTCAGGGAGGGTGATTTTTCTAAAATCAAACGGCCTCATATTTTGAAGTTTGTTCAAAGGTGACGAAGCCGAAGACGTGGGCGGTGACGAGGGTGTTGACGTGGGCGTACAAGTGAGACCCGTCGGTGGCAACCTAAAGCCGAGCCTATGCTGAGGCGAGAGTGGCGCCTGTTGCTGCTGCGGAAGCGGCGGCGGCGGTAGTGTTTGTGACTGTGGTTGTTGACCTCGCGAAGCAACTGGTGACGGCGGTGGAGGCTGAACTGATGATTGCGAGACGGGGGGAGGAGGCGCCAGCGATTTGGGCGTCGACGGATGGTGATGGCCACCGCTGCCGCCACGACGCTCCTGGTCTCGAGCGTCTAAAAGTCGTTTGATGTCGGCTTCGGCCGCTCGAGGCAGTCCACCGCTGAGGCCGTGCATCAACAGTTGTTGAGTGATGGCCCGAGTTTCTCCGAAACGAAGGAACTGCTGCAGTACAAGGGGCTCCTCCTCAGGGCTGCATATGTTCCACCGGTCGAGAACGGCACCGTGCGGCTCCTGCAACAGCAAAACACAAATACGTTTTTGTGATGTGTGTGTGTGGTTTCCTGCCTTTAAAAGAATGACTTTCAACCGTTTTTCTTAATTAAACTTTTAAAAACAAAAAACCAAGGGCATGACGGGAGGGAAACTACGAGGTCCGGATCGAGAATTTTCATCAATTTGAACGTTCAAATTCACCCAAAAACATAGGAAGAAAGTGCGAAAGAATCTTAACGATTTTCATCGTCATTTTCACCTAGTTTTTCACTCTCGAATCCCTACCACCAACACTTTGCGCCCCATCATAAACATTTCAGTAAACTTCACATATTTTGGGTTTTGCTAATCGAAACGCTTTACATGTTACAAATCGTGACAAAGTGCGCGTAGAAACCAAAGCAAAGTTACGAAAAATTTCAAGAGTTTTCAAGGCAAATCAAGAAATTAAGTAACGACCGAACGGTGAGGGGGTGAGGGGTCATCGAACTCGGCTTGTGTTCCGCCTTGGAGTTGGTCGTTTTTCCGACAACATATTTGGAGAAAATGTTCAACGAAATAAAGCGAGTCACTGTACATAAGACTGTACATAAAGTTGTACATAAATCCACAAGTATACCAAGTTTTTACAAACACGATAGAAAAACATTTTAACATAAATGAAATGCACTAAAAGGTAATTTTAGCATAAACCTGCAAATATTAAAACGGAGGAAAATCGATCAGCCCTGTCACAAAAATAATAATTAGCGAGAGGGAGGGGGACGATATTAATACGAAGATTATTCAGTCGTCCTTGTGAGGCTGCAATCACTTGCGCTATTCCGACAATCGAGACAACAAAAACAAAAAAAAAAACGATAAATGCGCTATTTTTAAAGAAAATATTAGACAGTCACACGACACTGATCCAAGGACATCTCCCTCGACCTCCCTTCCTCCAAACACAACCCATTTTTGAGGCGAAATTCACGATACTAAAAAGACTAAAAAAAAAATGTTAATTCAAGCGTGTACATACCATCAACAGAGGAAGTGTGTGATTGTAAAAATAGCTGAGATGCTGGCTAGCCATGTAAATGAAATGTCGTCGTCGTTGTTGTTGGAGAAGGGGGAAAACCCCCGAGGAAAACTCTTCCGAGGAAGTCCCGACCGTTTGGGGGAGGGGGTGGGGGTGAATATTAAACTCCTCTATCTGACGAGTTCAACGAGGTACTACACTTAGTGGGACTCGATGACCTTTCGCCTTTTAATGACCAGTACAAGAATTTTTTTCTTCAAATAGACAGAGACAGAGCTAATACAAAAAAAAACTGCCCGGGGATCAGCCACCTCGTGAAAGAAGAAGCTTCGGGGGCTGTGACTGTGTGACTGAAGAGTCAGGAAAGAAGAAGGTTGAAGAGAAGACCTCCTCGACCCTCTTCTTCGTCATCTACTTTTCAGACATTCCGAACCACAGGCGAGAGAGAGAGAGTGATAGGTAGACGGGAGTGTAAAAAGGAGAGAGGTCAGAGCGCCGGCGGCTCCCGGGCCCCCTATTGGACACTTGGCGACCCCCACTTTTAAAAACTCCCACCCAACTGAACAGTGTCGTCCTCCTATGAGCTGTAAGGATAGGAGGACGAAAGACTGTGAAAAATAAGAGGGATAAAAGGTGGGCTGGGGACTTTTTTTTTGCTTCTTTTTTCTTTTACTTTACACCCCACCCCACCCATCACAACCCGAACATAATATTTTGACAAAAACAATTTCAAAGTTTGCAAGGTCCAAATCAGCGCACCCTAACGAGTTGACATCACTGGGTCGATTTCAATTTTAATACGCTCAAAAATCTATAAAAATGTAGCCACAGCCAGGCCTGTACTAAAAATAAAGTAGATGTCAATTTCAAGAAACTTGCGAAGTCACAAGACACGATTTCGCCTAATTTTTATAATGCCCAAACTTTATCTAACGAATTTATTTAGTTACGAAGGAGACCGTATAGTACATAGCGTAGCGAAGTGAGGGGGGAGGCCCTTTCCCTCGATGGGTGGGTTAAAGTGGTATTGATCGGCGGCGAAAGGGCTCACTCCGCTTCACTCGAAAATCCTCCTCGCCACACCACCGTGTCGTTATTTTCTCTCTCACACTGTCTCTCTCTCTCTTTTTGGCACACTCCTTTAAAACTATCCCTGATGTACGTGAATTCCACACCCCCCTCACCATCCCTCCACCGGAGTGATGGGAAAGATTTTTTTTGTGGTCAAGCGAAAATGATGTTTTGTCAGTCGAATAAGGGGAAGCTCTATGGGCAACCCAAAATGTTAAGGATGAGGTGGACGGCTCGGGTGGGTGGGGTGGGGTGGGGTTCAGAAACAGAAAATTGTTTTTGAGACAAGCGCCTCAGGGCCTCTTTCGTTTTTGGGTGTGTGAGTGTGATGCTTGAACCAAGGGGGATGATAATGATAACAAGAGGAAAAAGTCGAGGACTATTCAACCCGCGCACTCACACACACCCACAGGATAAAACTTTTACCCCTTTCGCATCGCACGTAGCATGGGGAGCTGATACAATTAAGCTTTTCCTCTCAATGCCCCCACCCCACCCCGATAACAACAGTCACCGTACGCCATTAGATAACTGCGTTTACTCATTCCCCTCCATTCCTTTCCTTCCACTTCATCTTCAACCTTCTGGGCATACGTGACACAAACTCGAAAAAGCGGTTATTTCGTTAAAATGTTTCCGCATCCAAGAATCTCAAACAGAAGGGAACATCGTTGTTTTGAAGGGAAATTGTTGGCCGATGATTTTAGGGGAAGGTGTGGGGAGGGGGGAGTGCTTCAGGGCACTTCACATTTTTTTTTTTAATTTGTCAGACGTGAGGGAAAGAACTTTGACCAATTATTTTCATAGTAAGCACTTATTACCCTTATAACCATCTTCAGGAGGGAGCAATTAAAACTATAAAAAAAATAATAAAAAAAAAGAAAAATAATCCCACAATTAACCTGTCACCCTTACCGACAAAACGGTTACTCAGGTACCTCTCGGAAGGGAATCGTACCCTTGTCAAAAGAAGAGAAATGTCAGTATGCCTCCCCAAACTCATATTTGTCAAACACGAAACCTATAACTTGTCTAAAGAAAACCATCCGCAATTTCTATATAACTTCCTTAATTTATTAAACGATTACTTCGGGCGGTTATTGGTCCCCCCTCCAATCCAAGCTCAAAAAAACCACAAAATGATGGAATGAGCTTCTCTTAATTCGTTTGGAATTTTTGACTGAAAATTATGGAATGGGCCGCCGATGACTGCAGGTTTGCCACGTCTCAACAACACAGGCATTAAATAAAGAAAAAAAGTCTTATTTTTGTATAGAACAAAGGGATCGTGAGGCGACCCCCCCCCCTCCTCCACCTCGACGATACTCATCCCGTCGCTATTCTTCAGAGGACTGTGCGCGGTGATAATCGTGGGCTCCTAAAGGCTCTAAAGCTTCCGATTTTTTTTTTTTTTTTTTATTTAATCTGTGAACTCAAAGCACGCCTCCTTTTTTTGTGCCTCATACATTATAACAATAGCGCAGTCGAGGGAGGGTGACGCGGTGGGGAGAGGGGTTATCCCCATTTGGGATCCGCGGAGGATTAGCAAGCACTAAGGGGTTTCACGACAGGAAGACGAATTTCATACGGTTCACCCCCATGGAGTGCTCATTAGACCATCTCCCAATCAATTTTGACAGCTGGGGTACGTTTACCGGGCGTCCAAAAATTCCTGTCCAAAGTCCAGAGCATTGAAGCCCGAGGAAGTGCTTTAACACACGACGCGGTCAGGCCATATTGGTCGGACGAGAAAATCAACCGAAACCTGCAACACAGCGAACCTTTAGGGGTGCTGGCGCCTCCGTTATAAGTGATGCATTTTGACCGGAATATACTCTATTCGGCGATTTACCCTTCTCCGAGAAAAATGGCACTTAAAACCTCTAAATCACAATTCACAGCTCACCAAATTTTGGCAAAAATGTGGACCCATTCCAAAATTGGACAGAACAGAACATGTCGGGCTTACACGACACGGGAAAACACTGTCGAAAAAAAACTGCGAAGAAACTCCAAAAACTGAGTAAAATCACAAAAAATTGTGGGGTAAAAAACCACCAAAAACCCCGAAAAAACACCAAGAACTGTGAAAAACAGGAAAATCTGTGAAAAAACATCATAAGCTGTGCGGGAACCGTGAAAATTCGTCAAAATCTGTTGAAAATTTGAAAAACACCCAAAAACTGTGGATGCTGTAAAACAAAAACAAAAAAAGTGGGATACCCTGAAAAAGAAGTAAAAGGACAACAACGTGTGGAAAAACGCCAATAGCTGTGGAAATAAGGCCAAACACTTGAGTAACCGTAGAAAGTCAAAAACTGTTAAAAATCGTATCGATACGTGATTCCAGTGATTCCGGGCACTTCGCTCAAGTCTTTTGTCAAGCCTTCGAACATCGACCAAAATCAAGAACCAACGCAGAACAAAGTGGACCGATCATTTTTGGCTATACTTTTAGGGGCTCACTCAGACTGAGACTGTTGACCGGGACCGACTGCATTTGTCTGTTGTGCTTGGCCTTGAAGTGGGGTGGGGAGGGGCTGTTACAAACTTCGTCCGGTGCAAATTTGAAGCACTTTGAAAATATTACCGATACCTACATTCTACATTATAAATTTACATAATCGCCGGAAAATTTAAAGTTAAAAGAAATTGGCGTATTTCGAGGGGGTTTTTCGACATTTTCTATATATATCAATTTTTTGGCATACTGCCCGTAATTCCGAGGATTCTTTTATTTGCCACGGTTCACACTCAACCGTTCCCCGCGCGGATCGGGAGTAGCCAGAGTGAGAGAGGGGGGGGGGGTAGTTGTCCTACCCTAGAGTCGAAATCGTTGATTTAGTGGGGCAGCTGCCCACCTCTATATGTAGTTACCATCAGAACTTACAAATCCTTCAGGGTCGCCATACGTTTTATTTCGTTGACGCTCATTAAAAGATCATTTTTCGGATATCGCTCACTAAAAAAAAATGATTTCGTGGATTTTTGCGCCATAAATAGTATATTGTACCCTAGGAGGTAAAGTGGGTGTTTCCAAGACGAGAGGAGATGTGGCAGTCGGGCGGCCGCGGACGCCCGACTGCCTCTCCTCGAGGCTTGGAAACCACTTTACCTCCGTGGCGTACACACTAATTTTATCCTACACGTAGAAATTAAAATAGTGGAGCTATAAATTAATTTTATGGCCACGCTAGAGGTTATTTTTGGCTCCTTCAATATAATGGTAGAAGGTGGTGCCTCCTTCAATACATGCCTTCATCCTTCCTATGATGGATAAGAATTAAAACAGTTGTTATTCGAAAGCCGAAATGGAACAAAATAAGTCTGGAGAGGATTTTCTGTGACTTTGAAGAATTGTTTACGTCGGGAAAATCAAAGAAAAAATACAATCTGCATTAATGTAGTTATGGTCTGGTGCGGAACAATACAAGTTAATAAGTTAAGAAGAGCTTCTTCCTTCTCATCTCACCAAATGGTCTGTGTACACATGATAGGCCCGAATCCCGCGAAACAGCGCTATATCGTGAATCGGTCAATTCGGAAACCATGAACTGTCCGACAAAGAAATTTTACCTCCGGTAAACTGTCCGAAAATGAAATTCTACTACGGTCAGACAATGACGTACATTGTCGATTGTTTTCCGGCTTCAAAGTCAAGCATTACCATCGTGTAGGATAAAAAATACATTTTCGCAGATCTGACTCAACTAAAAGACAAACTCGGATTCAGCTTTGTAAAAATCTTATTTTACGACTTTTTCGCGCCAAAAATTTTTTTGCACGCGTCACCGAACAATTAATTTCACAGGATTGGTACTATACAAAACCCGATTTCACGCATTTTGCCCTCCATTTTCGTCCGTTTGGCTCACTTAAAACCATTTGCTCTAATTTCACCACCACTGAGCTTTGTTTCTGGAAGATCGTGAGATTTTGTGGCTGAAAATCAATGTTGTGGGGGTGGCCTGATTCAACCACCGATTTTGATGACTTCTCATATACGAAATAAACCATTTCCGCAGGTCTAACTCACTGAAAAACCAATTTTGGCGGATTACGCTTCTGCCGAATCTAAAATCACCAGCGTAGTGTTAATATTACCAGTTTTATGAAAAAATCACTATTTCGATGCTTACTAAAATCACCATTTTTGTGCCAAAATCACCTTTTTTGTGCTAAAATAGCCAGTTTTTATCTAAAACATTAGTTTTGAGGTAAAACCATCACTAAGTTTATTTTGAGCATGAAATCGCCAGTTTTGTCGTGAAAACTTCTGTTTTCTGATAGCAGATTTTAGGGCCTCAGCATACGGGGCCACTTTGAAGCGCCACCGAGTGGTGCCACTAAGCGATATTGCCAGTTTTGGAGGATTTCATCTCGAAAAGTGACGATTTTACTTCAATATTAAAGATTTCACGCCAAAGCTGGCAAGTTAGTCAAAACTTAACTAACGGTGATTTTCCCCTTAAAATTTTGACATTTTTTCCCCTCAAAGTGAAAATGTTACCCCAAAGCTGGTGGTTTTACCACAAAAAAGAAGTTTTTCAACCCAAAATTCATGAACAAAGTTTTCTATTCTAAAACACAATTACCAGAAAAATGAAGTGTTCACTACGAAACTGACGATTTCACCCTTAAAATGAATTTAGTGGTTTTACCTTAAAACTGGCGTCAGAGTTTTCATGACACAGTCGTCAGTTTCGTCGTAAAATTATCCGTTTTGGTGAAAACGTATGGTGTGAAATTTTCAATTTTGGAGTAAAATATCAAATTTTGGAGTGGTACCGCAAGTTTTAGGGTTAAATCGTTAGTTAAGGGGCAACACGTGAATTTTGGGAATGAAATCGTTAGTTTTGGCGTTAAAAACGAGTTTTTAGGTGGCGTTGCCAGTTTTGTAGTGAAATCCTACGAATAACACTTTCGGGTTTGGTGTAAAATCGTTAGTTTCAGAGTGAAATATCCAATTTTCTGGTTTAAAAAAGTCGGGTTTTGAGGTTAAATATCTTGTATTGGAGTAAAATATTCATTTATGAGTTGAATCCGTAAAAGGTTTTGGTGCAACACGTCGTCTTGTTTGGGATCAAATCGTCAGTATTGTGGTAAAATGGTCAGTTTTGGCGTACTCCTCCCTTTTTGGGGAAAACGTCAGTTAAGGTGTGAAATTGTCAGTTTTGAAGTAAAAATGCCCAGTTTGGGGGTAAAATCATCATTTCGGTGGTGAAATTTTCAGTTTTGGAGTGAAACCGACAGTTTTCGTCACTACAAAACTGGCGATTTTATACCCTAAAAGTGAAGTTTTATCTAATAGTGTTCACCTTTTGACTATAATTTTGCAACGAGGCAATTCATTTCCACCCGTCTTCTCCGATTCAGAGAGGACGGGTGGAAATTAAATGCCCGAGAGCAGAACGGGGAACTCGCACATTTTTCAAAAGTTGGTGTTTCTTAAAGAGGGCTCTTCCACAAGCCTATTGTCCACATTAAACTTTGAAATCAATCAAGGATTCGCTTTTTTAGCGATTTTTAAAAATTTTGAGTGGGGGTTCGATTACGTCAAAACTTGTTTATTGAAATGGATGATGCGGGGAAGAGGGGATTAGACGCGTTTACTGGAGAGAAATTTTTCATGTTATTTGTAAACAAACAATTTTAGAGTTCCCTCAAATGCTTGACAAGTAAGGACTAACGTAATTTCCTCTCGCACCATCCATCCCCTCCTGAAGAACTTTGAACCTTTTTTATCTTATATACTTATTATTAAAAATATTAAAACGCACCAATCGGGTTGCAACTTCCGTTGTTATCCTTCAGTTCACGGGTCAAATCACAGGTATGTTTTTCTTCCCAATCTGAGATTCATGCAAGTTCCCCATTTTGTGCAAATGGGAAACTGTATTTAATCATCTGTTTGGGAATAACACGTCAGCTTTGACAAAAATCGTTTGTTTTTTTGTTAAGTCGCCACTTTAGGGATCGTAGTATTCCAGGCATAGTCGTCATTTTTGGCGTAAAATGGTCAGTTTGGGTCCAAACCACTAAGTTTTAGGGTAAAATCGTCAGTTTTCGTGTAATATGTAAGTTTTGGATGTGTAAAATCGTGAAATGAAAACTCCAGTTTTGGGGTAACACTTCGGCATTTTGCGTAAAATTGTCTGTTTTGGAATAACATTTTTCAGTTTCAGAGTAAATCTTCAGTTTTGGGTTAAAAAACAAAATGTCTCTCAGGCAAGACGTTGAAAATTCCGACTCCCCGTATTGGAGGGCTTCAATATTTCTGGGGAAAACATTGTCAGTTTTTTTTTTTTTTGACAGAAAATCCTGAATGGAAGGCTAGGACGACAGTTTCCCGGCGAAAATGTTATTTTTTGACGGATTCTAACCAATTTTTGTGAAATTTAGTTTCAGGGAAACAATTTGACGATTTAAAGCGCCAATATCCAAGTTGATAAACTACCCCTTGTCTTGCTCGTGCATGGGGTCTTAGGTGCATCTGACATCTTCTTTCCACCCCTCGACCAAGGGCTGGCTACGCCCCTGCCGCTATATGATGGGAGTTTTCGGTCCACTATGGATGGCCGAAACTTCATGGCTAAGCGTGAAACGCATTTATTTTAGGCAATTATAACACGCACTGGCAGCCCTTTTTGGCGCGATTCAACCGGGACAGGCCACCATTCTCGATATTGAGCACGGCCTATACAGGGTGTAACGGGAAAATGGGGCATAATTGAAATGGGTGATTCTACATCACATGTGGGTCAAAAATGATGATGATTTTCTCGGAAACGGTCAATAATCGGACCATGGTCCATATAGTCATTTTTGACCTACATGTGATGTAGAATCACCCATTTCAATTATGGCCCGTTTTCCCGTTACACCCTGTATAAAGGACCCGTAAATCACGAAACGCACGGAACGCTTTGATCAAAATTGCCCTAAAAATCGTCCTCTGGACGAGAACCCCTGGACGATTTAGGGAGAAACTGCTAAAATTAAAAATTTGACGAAACTGCTTATTTCATAAGGTACCTCGACGCCGATTTTCTATCAGGACGAGCTGCTGCTAGTGATCAGCAATTGATGCCTCCGTTTTTGGCACGTTTCCAGGCGTCACACGGAAGCTAGTTTAAAACCCATATTTCGCAAATGTGGCTGCTGAAAAAACACCAATTCTCGCGGATTTGGCTCTGAATTAAATTGATTCCACGAGGTTGTCTCTTCTAAAAACAAATTTCGCGGTATTTATAAGCCACTAAAAATCCAATTTTGCGTGATTTTGTTTTCAAACATTCAATATCGATAGGTTTTGTCAATAAAATCGGAGAATTTCTGAAATTGAGATGGTTTAAACACTAAAATATAAATTTCGCGGGTTTTTCTCGTTGAAGAAAACCGACAATTTCTCGTGTCTAGCTCTTTAAAAAGTCAATTATCGCGGATTTTTGGTAACTCAAAATCGATTTGGGTGTTTAGTCGCTTAAAAAACGAATACCACGGGATTGGCATAACTCTTCAAGAAACAAAATTCGCGGTGCTGACTCACTACAAAAGTAACCAATTTGAAATTAGCAGGTTTCGCACTTTAAAAAAAAATCTATTTGGCGGATTGAAAGCACTAGAAAATCCATTTTGCGGGGTTTGATCCTTGAAAAACGGACTTCGAGTGTTTAGGTCTTTTAAACGTTGAATTAATTTTAGCGGGAGTAACACGAAAATCAAATTGCAGGGGCCCGCCGGGCTTCCTGCTCTTTCGAAAAACAATTCCCTCGAAAGAGCTTTCTGGCACTGAATTTCGCGCTATGCAAGAGTCGTCCTTGCACAATCTTATGCTGAGTTCTACCCCCGGCCTTTGCAACCCATCAAAACTGCAAGTCTCCTGCCGTTTTTTGAGCCTATTTAGAGCGTTTTAAGACAACAAAGCGTTTATATGAGGGGGCCAAAGGGCAAACGCGCCTCAATTTTTTCATTAATTTTTTTCGTTGTCTTTGTCACGGTCAAGGTTTTATATATAAGATCGTCACAGAGAAACTGGGGTATAACCACTCGTCTCGACTCAGATAGTCTTGACCCCTAACTGCGTCAATATAATTTACGTAATTGCAAAAAATCAGGCGACAGGAACAAGGATACGATGTTTATACAACAATTCAATGTATTATATCGAACTCAAATATTAAATTGTTCATTAAAGAGGGAGGAGGACGTGAAATGTATTGAATAAAATGTCTTAGCCCCTCCCCGCCCCATTTTATGCCAGGGAAAAAAGCTTTCTACCTGATTGAATCTAGAGAAAAAGGCATGAGCGTGGCTGGGGGGGGGGGTAGAGGAAATGAGTTTGAAGATTCTCCGAGATTGACGACGATGGGATGCGGGGGTGGGGGAAGGGTGAAAGGTTTTGCTGTAGTTCTGGAGCTTTTTAATGAACGCTCTACAAGCCCCCCTCCACCACCCACCCCCTTCTTCATACTCTGTTTTTATTCAAAGAAACTTAAAAGCGAAAATACCGAGGGCTTTTGAATTGGTGGGGACCGGGGGGGCGGGAGTTTGTCTGGATGTATTTTCAAGGTATTGGAGAGAAAAGTCTGTTGATTGAAGAAGCTTGCGGGTCAGGTGAATGAGTGATGATGAGGGGTGCACGGGGGGAGGTTTGAAAGAGAAAAGAAAGTTATAAAGGCGTAAAGACTTCGACCCCCCCCCCCAACTACCCCACGTCAACCTACGCTCAGGAACCATCATACGGTCGACTGCCAGTCATTTGGAGTGGCTTCTCCCTCCCTCCCTCCCTCCATCCCACCCCCCCTGCCACAATCCCTTCAACAACTGAGCATCTAAAAGTCTCTTTTGAACCATGAGACGAAGGGGTTCCAGCAAAGTTGTACAAGTTTTATTATTGTTTTCTCTTTATCTCTCTCTCTCTCACTCAGGAAAAACCAAAAACTCTTGGGTTTTGGTGATGGGTTGGCTGAGGGCTCCTTTTCTGTCTATAGGGCTCAACTTTCTGAAAAACTAGAGTTCCGTGGAAAAGGTCTATTCACGGTGTATAAGGCTCTAATTAATTAAGTCTTTCAAGAACCATTTCATTGAATAATTATTGCTCTTTTAATTAAGAAACTGATAATTAAACATTTTTTTTACTATTTATTTATCAGACAACTTTTTTGAAGTGAAAAAATTTTGCTAACTTCAAATGAAAAGAACAAAAAAAAAAGTTGTTCTTATCATTGCAGGGAGCGAACGGCTCTATTATTTACATATTAATAGCGAGGCGCATTAACATTTCGAAGAGAGAGCATAACTACAGACCCATGAAGGTATGGAGAAGAAGAAAAACGTTTTTGTCTGTGTCGGCCTATCATTAAGAGCCCCGTGTGGCATTAAGGTCCCTGGTAGGTATGTTTCTTCTTCTTTTTTTTTCCTTATACCAAAACCCAAACAACAACTGTGATCAAAATGTTCCGTTTAAGGTGCTGTACAATTAACCATTTACCAGATGACAATCAACCCTGGGGTGGTGGTGGTGACGGTGATGGAGGGGGGAGGGTTCTAGTGAGTTTAAAAACAGAGAAAAGACGATTCTTGGACGGGGTGAGAAAGGGGGGAGTTTCGAAATTGGTCAATTTCCTGTGAGATTACGAGGTGACTATCAATAACCCTCAGCGGGGTTGAAGTACCATTAGGTCGTTGATGAATGACGGAGAGAGGGGTGGGTATCGTGAAAAGACCTAAAAATGACTGAGGAAGGGTGGATTTCCTACAAAAGGATGAAGGTAGGACGGGGAAGGGAATTTGCTGCCATTAAAGCGTTGTTATAACTTGAGAAAAGGACAAACGACTTGAAATGTGTCCCCTTTACCCCACCACTGTAGATAGGTTCTAACACGCACTTCGGGGTAGTTCTCTCCCCCCCCCCCATATTATTAATTTTCATTTAAAACCAAGGAGTCAACATCAAGGAGTCCCATTTGTCTGGGATTCAAAAAAGGAAGAAGGACATCAATTTCTAGAACAATGACTTGAAAAATCAGTTTTATAGTCCTGCAGAGCATTGTTCAGTCTATTTATAGGGCTCGTCCCCAATTACCTTAATGATTGTGATGAGTAGAGTGCGGAGGGTGAATTAAACACAGCAAAACTAACACCGCGGGAATTAACTGATTGAGCGAGGAATAAGGGCGTCACTAACGCGGTTAACTCGCGTATATATTTCAACGAGTCCTCCTCGCTCCCTCTGAGTAAATAAACCACCCCGGTCCCCCCCCCCGCGACGCAGATTACAACTGAAATTACAGCTTCATCGGAACGATGGGATATACACATCGATGATAGGGAAGGAGGGAGAAGGGGAGGCAATGACGAACGGATGTTGGAGGGATTGAGATGTCACGGACGCCGCTAAAAGGAATACGGCGTGATGGAGGGGGGTGTGGGGGCAGCAAATGTATTCTTTGTATACAAAAATGACGTTGCAATAATATCATTTTTTGAGTGGCGGCGCATCCTGAAATAAACGTTGGCGCCCCTCCCCCTTCCCTCGCCCGAGCAGCTAAAAACGTTGAGCCACCCTCTGTCTCTTTTAATGACAAGACTCTTGTTTGCATTATGAATCACCTGGAAATTAGACATGGCGATGAGAGAGATGAGATCGCCCCCTACCCTATATCACTATAGCTTTCATCCCCTAATCTTACGATTTACCGATTCTTCCCGTGGGATATGCATGGAGGGGGATTGCCTCCTCACTATTCTTATGCGTAATTTTGGAGGAAAAAAAAAATGAAATTCGCAACCAAAAAACACATACCTGAAGAATATAACCCCGAGCGTAGTCCTCCTGAGTCCAACCAAAACCGCGCAACACCTGGACGACTTCGTCCCTCTGTAAAACGCTGAACAGCCGGTCTAAAAGGATTTTCAATCGAATCGGCAGTGCCTGACAACCGTACAGAACAAGGCTCGCTATATCGAAGGCGACATTCAACTGCACAGGTTCGACGGCGTTCTGTCCACCGAGCATGTGGCGAAATCCGAGTTTGTCGAGGGCTGCGAACAAAAAAAAAAAAAAACAACGTTAAAACAAAGCATCACACAATTGACACAAAGGTGGGGGGAGGGATGCAGGGAATGAAGACAGAGAAGTGTTTTTTGTGTGCTTTTTTTGAAGCGTGACGGGTTGACAGCAGCCGCTGCAAAGTGCAACTTCCCTATTATACAATAAAAACGTGACATGAGTCAGACACCCCGACCGCGTATTTTGACGTGGCAAACGGCTCTGTTTGAAGGACGGGACCGACGTTTATTTTTTAAATTGAAGGACGACCCGACTAAAATTTTTTTGTAATATGCTTTTTCCATATTGGGAGGGTTGCCGCGATAATTAAGGAAGTCACAGAGCCTCTCACTCACTCGTCTAAAATCCAAGATGGATCGATATTTTAGGGGTAGTTTAACTCCGCTTCTTTGGTAGTTGAAAAGTTGGCGGTGGGTGAGGGGGGGGGAGATCCTTGTTTTCGAGTGAATGAATTAGAATAGCGGGACAGCAAAGGGGTGAATTCAACCCCCCGCACCGTACCCCGACCCTGTGTATAAGAGAGACAGGACGTTGTCAGGGAGTCATGGGAGGACGTTACAGGAGGTCATCCTTTTTGACAAGGGGAGCTTTAATAATTATAACGCGATGGTTGTCACTCAAACGCTGCTTGTCACATGGAGAGAAAAGGAGTGGCCTTTCTAACGTCAAGCCGTAAACTTTCGGACGGGGAACTGAAATGAGGCTGAAAGTAAGTGGCGTGGGGGGAGGGGGTTAGACCAGGACACCCAATCTCATTACCATGCCACCACGGCCCGCCCGCCCGTCCGTCTCTCTTGAAACTCTCATCATCTCCATCCCTGGAAGCTGTCTCTCTCTTAAAATCACTCCTTCCCCCCATGCCCCCTCCTACAACATTAACTTATTGGTTATCATGCCCAACAGTCTTGCCCACTATCATCCTGTTACCCTAAATTGACTGTACAACGTTGCTACGTTCCTGGGGTGGACGTGGCAGGGGGTGGAAAGGGGGTTTAAATTAGAAATCCCTTCGCGGTGTCCAATTTTCCAACCTTCCCCACCCGCCTTCCATCAGTACCTTCAACGTAACAAACCACACCATAAACTATGTCCGCCTCTGAACTTTGCCATCAGGGACACAGTAGTTGCGGGGGGGGGGACTTCTAGAGCGAAAAAGCGGATGACGAGGACGACCTCTCGGACACTTCTGGACTATTTTGCATGCCGGGTCTCAGTTAGACGTCAACGGCTCTGGAATAAAACCGCTGATACCGCAATTTTCACTGTGATCATCAGCGCACTCACCCCAATTTCCAGAGAAAAAACGATACTTTTCATTACAAATTCTAACCCCCATCGCGCTCTGCTAAGTCAGTCTGTTACGGACTTTTAGCCCTCCCTCCTCCTCTTCATCCCACCCCATCACCACAAATCAGCAACAGTAACTTCCCTCGTCTGATTCCGCGTTCGAGTGTAAATGAAAGGTTTTTCAAACATTCGTTGTATTTTTTTTATTTTAAATAACAGCTCTTCTACCATCCCCACCCCCTCGTCCACCATTCAGTCAACTTCTCTCGCGCCACCTATCACAATTTTAAAAAGCCTCCGGTAAAAGTTTTAATAAAACTGAGGGAAAAGTCAGCAACAAATAATTTCACGTTTTGACTTATTCGGCTTCAAGCTCTATCTATACAGCCAACTGTAAAGGCAAATTGACGTTTCATAGAGGCCCAATTCTCTAACGCTCCAAAATAATCCCTCGATTTTGACAACAACACGTAGTCAAAATAGGGCCACGGAACGGATTTCATCGCGGAAACGTTATAATTTGCATCCTTGGGATATGTGTGTGTGTGTGGGGTGGGGGGCGTCCACCAATAACCAAAAAGACAGTAGTGGGGGGTGAGGAAAACGAGGGTGGAAGGCTTTGGACGGCCCCCGAGGCCCCACTGTGTCATCCGCGGCTGTTCCACTTCACGACAGTAAATCCAAAAATCGAGACTCAAATTTTCTGCGGTTCTCTCTGAACAGTTCGTTTTAGACGCGTTTTACAGGCGCCCACTAATTCCTCTCAAACTGGTGGCCGACCCCTTGGAAGCCCTTGAGTCCATACCATAATGTGGTTAGACCATACAGTGGTTAGACCATATTGTGGTAAGACCAGGGGGGTGATTCTGTAACTCGCAAAATTTACGTGTCGTAACAGGGAAGGAGGGGGTGAAGATGTATCCCGTTGCCTTGGTTTTTCCTCGCATTTGTCAAGAATTTATTATTTTTTCTTCGAGACCACACAATCTAGCGTGAAAATTCCACAGTTTAATTCACTAGGCATCGTAAAAACCATGGTAACGAGGTACCTCTCCTCGCCCTTCTTCCAATTTACGACACGTAAATTTTGCAAGTTACAGAATCACCCCCCATATTGTGGTAAGACCATATTGCTCTCATAAGGCTCTTGCGGCACCTGGAGGAGGAAGGTCCAACACCATTCTGCTACGTAGACGACCTGGCCATACTCGTCGAGGCTCACACCCCAATGACAGCCTGCCAAGAGGCCGTTAGAGCAACCACTCTTGTTACAGAATGCCCGTCTACAAATCAATGTATACCGAAAAATAAGATCCTCATCTTCCGAGGGCCTCCTCCTTGCTCAACCGCGGCTTCAGACTTTTCGACTCCTCAAGAATTTTCACCCCGTTCAGCCCCATAGTCAAATATCTCGGCGTGTGGCTCTCCCCAACGTTACAAGCCGGTCCACACTTGAACGGGTTACGCACAAAGCTGCAGCGAATTGCGCAGAAACTTCGCGGAATTGCTGGCCACCAGTGGGGGGGGGGGCGGTCGCCGCAGCCGCCTTTTGTACTACGACAGCATTTTCTGGCCCATCGTTAGTTACGGTGCTGCTCTCTGTTGGCGCAACCCCTCCAACCGCGATCGCCAGCGGGTCAGAACCCTACAGCGGGAATTCCTTTTAAGCCTACGCCCCACGTACGCTACTACACACACATCGCACTTAGCCTTAAAAATGCTCTGCGGCACAATGCCGGTCGACCTGGCATTAGACGGCGTCGTATTGAAACATTACATAGCTACGTCGGACGACCTAATGTCATATTTCGGGAGTGGCCGTCTGAATACAGCCAACGGGCGGGACTGCTCCGAACCCGGCCTTGCACGGTCACAATTGGAAAGGGTCACATTAATGACCTAACCCATTAGTCCGAGGGACAAGACACAAACCTTTATTTACTGCGATCCATGAACTACGTCTGGATCAAATTAAAACACTTTGAAAAAATGAACCCATAAAATCGCTCACTTAACCTCCCGCTATGACGACTTTGGCTGTAATTTCAAAGGGGTTCTCGACGCATACGGTATAATCCGAAAATCGAAACGAATTTTCGATCAGACCAGCCGTTTTCCCCCTTATTCCGGCGTTTTTTGGTCGTTTGCGCATATTTTCCGGGGGCCACACGTAATATTACTGCGAAAAGGCAAACACGCAAAGAGCAGCGCTCCCAAGTTGCGACGGACCTCATCGCGAACCACTGTGGTGACGCTCATCTTTCGGTCACTTTGAAAAGGAGTAGCAAAGAAAGGAAAAACTCAGTGAGTGCGTCAAGTGAAATGTGTTGTGCCGCATTCACTGAGCACGAACAAAGAAAATGGCCCAAAACAATGTTATCGCAGACGGAAAATGATTGATAAATAGACGAAAATAACAAAGTCCATCGCGGAAACGCGTTAATTTCATAGTATACCAGAGGTGGTCTCCCGTTACTTTATTGAATTTAAAAAGTCAATATTATTGGCTTGAAACTGGAATGGAATTTTAAAAAAACAATGCAATTGTAAGGGGAGGGGGTGAATAATTTTTCATTGGACGCACACCATGAATGTGGACTGTGCTGCATGCCTCGTTTTTTGTCTTCTCCCTCCGAAAAAACTCGATCACCCCCTTCCACCACCCACCCCATTCCAACCATGGACGAGTTATCGGGAATTATAATGGCATAAATGGACGTGACGATAGGTTTAGAGCGAGGGAGGCCCTTTGTTTTCGTTATACCGATAATCACTTTTTGACTGAAAATTGGGTCCCATCGTTATTTGCCTCCGCACTATATATCGCGGGGCCAAATCACCGGACATTTCCGGAGTTTCGTTATGGGTGGAATGGTGTGGGCATGGGGGGAGGGATATAAACGAGCATTAGCAGTACCTAAGGGCTTACACTCCCTCCCCTGTCATTACCCATTTTGAATCACTCTACTTCCCTCCCTTCATCCTTTCCTCTTGTACTAAAGCCCATGGTGGCAGAGGGCTTTTAGTCGTTTGGACCGCTTCCCCCTCTATGAGCACACCATGCATAAGGCCTGAAAATGACCAGATCCTAATTGAAGCTTTCCACAGTCAGGTTCCCCCCCCCCCCATTCACACACACACACACACATACCCTCTCAAATGCTGTAAATTTCCCAGTGTGACCCATACAGTGGGTGACCGGTCGCCCGTGTATAGGAGAAAGATAGACAGAGTCGGAAGGGGGGGGGGCGATTCAAATTGCGAGCTATACCACTATATACCATTCCTCACCTAAAATTGATCGGCTTTTACTTCCCGAGCTAAAATGTCCCCCCTCCCACACTTTTACCCTCACACCATTAAAATCCCCTTACAACGCTGTCAACAACACTTTCTGGGTCATAAACACAAATCACGAACTCCAACCCCCGCAAACCATCAGTCGATTCCGCTTTATAAGTAAAAATCTGTGGTTTCTTTGAGCCAAGAGAAATAATATGGTAATTGGAGGAGTTTCTCGGCTGCCACCGAACCGTCACAAAAACAGGAAGGAGTAGGAGAGGTGCGGGTCTGTGGCGATCCATAAAATTAGGGAGTTCTCGCGGGGGAGGAGGAGGGGGACGATTTTCTTTTTCCTACGAAAATATAATTTCGTCTAATCTATGGATCTTGAGGAGAGGCGGAAAAAAGACCAGTTCACCCCTTCCCTCTCACCGCCACACCAGTCACTCCGAGGATGAGGCAATTACTTGTTTTGTACTTGGTGGGCTGTGGAATCAGGACGTTAGACTCATTACATGCAAATAAGTAGTTGAGAGGACGAATAAAAACATGGAAGGAGAGTTGTTAAGGAAGATGTCATTGACGATAAAAATTAAAATGACCTGTGAAATTTAAGTAGTGCGAGGAGGGGGGTGTGGGTGGAACCGCGGGGGTAGTGGTTAAGATTGTAAGACAATAGAAGTCTTGTCCCTTTCAACATTTTGAGACTGATTTACACCGGATTTGTGGCCCATGTTTTTTCCCTGGAAATCCAACAACGTTTTGAATAATTACAGTGCCTCTGACGAGACATGCGGGGGCTCTCATGAAAGGGCGACGCCCGCTTCAAATCTCTTCTGGCCTGTATATTGAGACCAAGTGTTATCGCGTAGAAATATACTCCCACCGCGGTGTCATAATGCTTCGTGATTGGGTGCAGAACAACCCAAGGGTAGGTTGTCACACAACTTTTGTGGTTGAAAAAAAGGAGGGGACAAAATATATGAAAAAAAAAAGAGGACAGTGCGACGGCTGTATCCTGACAAGGGAGGGCTTGCTGCCTCCGGAGGTTGCGCAATGTCAACCTTTTTTGTATAAAGAGAGAGAAAGAGGAGTGTCAACCCCACTCGACAACACAACGTTGGGTGGGTCGAAGGGGACGACGAATGGACGAAAGGGGTCCCGAATTCGCAGACGGAGGGAGGAGGTCTGTTTTCCGAATGGGTTGGATTGGAGACACAATTTCAAACAAGGGAGGAGGTCCTTTTACTGTATTTTAACGCCCGCCCACGTTGGCTTGCGGTCGCTTTATTAAGGGAGGGTTGACAAAGTGCGACACTCCCTCTTCCATTTTCTTTCTCATTCAACAAAGAACGTCCAATGACACAGCGTCGTTTTGTCAACGCTGGGGCACGATGGGGACAGAATACAATAAGAGGACGCTTAAAATGGTGAGGACTAACGACGGAATTAGGGGAGGGGGGATACAATAGACACAAAACAGACAGCAAACGTAGAAAAAAAAATGAAAAAGGATCTCTTTGGAGGCATCTGGACGCCCTGAAGCTGGGACAGATGTTATGAAGGGTTTTCCATCCGACAAAAGCCCCACCGCTCCTCCTCTGCCACTTGTCCCTTCACAATCCTCTGTTGTACATTGTCAGCGGTGCCTTCCCGTGACAGACATGGGAGAGAGGAAATGGACTCTTTTTAACCCACTTTTTTTCCTCCTCCCATAACACAGAAGATTCCTCTTTTATCCTGATCCAATGATACGTGAATACTGCACCAGCATCCAGTATCTTTTGAGGACGTCGGTATGAGCTCGGTGGTGAAGGGGAGGGTTTAATAGAGTGGCACAACAAAAGGATTTCTTTTTCCCTCTTAATATCCTTGTACCTATACCTGAAAAAAACCTTAAAAATCAAACAGAGCCGAACGTTGACATGAGAAAAACAGTCCTTGTGAACATATGGAATGGAGGTTTTCCGAGGGATTTAATTCCAAGACCTCTACCGCCATTTTAAAAGTTCAACCGGGCAGAAATACGAGCTCAAATGTCCTTCTTTTGAACAAAAATCTCAAAATCATCGTCAACCCAACCAGAATATAAAAATGCGAGGGTGCTCCCTATGGGGTTTGCTAATAACGTTGAATCCTATACTCTTATCCCCTTTGCTCCGCACGGAACTGCATACAACAACAATTCCTGCCCCTAAGGTTGCTTTTAATCAGAAACCGTATATCTTTTCTCCTTCCTCATGCCACCCATCACCCCCCCCCACCCAGCCCATGACACGACCCATCATTCTTATTGCGCGTCTACACTGTACCTAGGCATTATATCTTAGAAATCGATCGCTCACTTCTCTCCGCACCCTCCCTGGTCTGTGCTATACGGTAAAGCCACGTGCTTTCTCCTCTTCCATCCTCGCGCGCCGGCATATTATAGCAAATTCATATAAAAACCCCCCACCGCCACCACCAGCAGCAACACGGATGCGTCATCTTCAAACAGCACCCCCACCACCACCACTTTCGAAATATTATATAAGATCAACCCGGTTTTATCGAACAGGTGTTCTCACGTCACCTACCCCCCTTACTGTAATAAAATTCGTCACAATACAAAATGGCTGAAGTATACGCGAAAAAAAGAAAAGAATGGCTATAGCGCGGTGCCTGTAACACAAAAAGGGTTGTGGGGACGTTGAAAACGTTTTCTTTCTCTCATGAGAAAAGGGTTGGGTACGTCTGACGGGTTGGGAGCACACCCTGGGCCCCTATAGTGGGCGCGACTCTACTGTCCCTATTGATGTCAACCCTTTCTATCGGGGTCGTTACTATGGCGGAGTTTATACCCTAAAAACGTAATATTGGCACAAAAGAGCATATACGCGCAAAATGAGTTATATTTGTAGCCCCGAATTTGAAGGCCTTCAACGTGTCGACTATATCGGGGGGGGGGGGTCGAGATTCCAGAGCGAGGGAAGGGCTACATTCAACGTTCCTATACGAACCCTAGTCGTAAACCAGTCGGACCCTAACAATTCGAAATCTGGGACTGTTTATTCCGTATTTTGACCTCGTATTGCCCAAATTTTTGGATGAGACGGGGATACAATATAAATAAAATAAAAATTGGGGGGTTTTAGGGCCGTATTCATAGACGTCACTCAAGCTGAGTATATTATTTACTTAAGTGGCTTCAAATCGGTCGTTCTAATAATTGAGACATCTGTTTTGAATCGAAATAAGTAAATACTCAACTCAAGTGACGACTATGAATACGGGCCTTAGGGTGCGTTTATCAATGCACTTATTCTACAGCTATACATACAGACAGACAAAGCGGGGATAAGTCTGGTTGCTATGGGCCTTTTTGTAAACAGTAATGCAGTTATCTGAGGTATTGCTATTCCATGAGAAATCCGGTGATTGATAAACCCACCCTTAGTGTCATGGAAAACAACAACCAAATATAATTTCGTGCCGATTGTCCAAAAAAACATTTAATGACTGAAATGGTAGTCAAAATCAAAGTCAAATAGCGAGTTTACAGAGGCTGTAGGTCAGAAAATTTACGTTTACCTTTCTGAATCCGATCGATTGATCAAAAATGGCGATTTGTTCACCCCCCCCCACCACTTATTCAGGCCAGCGCTAGGCGGGATTTTAGTCTCGGGTATCACGTTGCCAGCGGAAGTGGCGAGAAAATCGTTGAATCACCAAAATAATGCAACCATGCCTCAAAACTTTTAATTCTACACCACAAAACTGACTGCACGACTGGCGATCTTTCGCAAACATCCTCCACTCCACTGACATCAAGAGCACGAAACAAACTAGTAAAACTGTCGACTCAGCACGAAAATTGGATTTTCCAGAGCAAACGAAGGACGTGCGAATGGACACCACGTCCATTTTTAGAGCGTGAACTGCTAGTCTGGCATTTAGTGGGACGTAAATAGCCGCAGTTTGGCTCATTTGAGGGCACGAAATCGTCAGTTTAGCCAATTTGAAGGTGCGATTGGTCGTTTTTGGAGCAAGAATGGTCGCGTTTGTCATTATTTACTTCCATGTTCCCTCAGGGTGTGAAAGTATGGCGTTCGTGAAAAAAATCGAGTCCGAGATGACTTCATAATTTATTCGTGGTGCACAACCTCAGAAAGGTTGAAAAAAGTGGTTTTCGGCATGCCGTCGGACAGTCACTCGCTTTTTATTCTCGAAGTGAAAACCTGGTAATTTCTTAGTATAAGAAGCACAAATCTGGCCTTTATTTGAAAAAAAAATCATTCATCGGACAATTGTTCTGCCCAAACCGAATTGTTGTTTTCAGTAATAACTTCAAAACAATTAGGTTTTAGAATGTTTTAAATATATTTCTCGGATTGATCGTAGAATTTTCTTGCAAAATGACTGCAATGTTGCCGAAAGAATGTATTTTTATGTGTGGCCAAAATCGTCGTTTTTATCAGTAGCACAAAATAACGGTCGAAATTGCGAAAAAAGGAGATATGGATATTAAGCGTTCCAAAAGGGCGCAAATCGAAAAAAAAACTACTCCGGAGGTGAGCTCCCAGCACATCGTAAAACATGTCAAAAAAGACGATTTTGCCCCTTTTTCCGAGTGTTTTGCGACATTTTTTGAACTTTTGTATCAGGAGAGTAGGAAGTGCTGGGAGCTCTTAACGAAATTGCAAATTTAGTCCGGACATTTACGAAATCACCACTTTATGGTCTTTATGTGAGCGAAACTGCAGGTTTTGGGGCTTTTTTCAGATGACCATGCGCAACCTGGGCAAGCCGTCCCCGAGAGCTGCCGCAAAGTCTAGGCGAATAGTTACAAAATTTCATAATTTTGAATCTAAATATAAGCAAAATTGCAAGTTTCTAGTCTTTATTTTCGTGAAATTGCAAGATTCTTGTCTTTTTACCGCGAAATTTAACCCGACATCTCACAAAGCCTGGTAAGTATTGCTACAAAATTACACTACTCAGTCAAAATGTTGCGAAATTTCCAGTTTTGGGTTTAAATATTTGCAGAATTGCTTTTTTTTTCTCCCAAAATTGGAAGTTTTTGGTCTATATCAATTTTCTTTATAAATAGCAATTTTCTTGGTGTATTTTTTTTAGTGGGCTTGGACGCCCAGGGCAATCCGTTGCCGGCTTGCGCGAGTTTCAGGTCTTTATTTTCGCGAAATTACAAGTTTCGGGGCTTCTTTTTAGTAACCGCGGTCTGACCGGCTACGACAGCGCCCAAAGTCTTGCAAAAAGGTTGGAGCTAAATATCGGCGAAATGGGAAGTTTACTGGCTGAATATTCGTGAAACTGCAAATTTCAGTACTTTACTTACGCTAAATCGCAAGTTTCTGGACTTGATTTTCGTGAAATTGCAAGATTCGGGTCTAAATATTCGCGAAATTGATAGTTTCTCTTTTTTCTACCGAAATTGCAAGTTTCTGGTCTACCTTCTCGCGAAATAGCAATTTTCTTGGACTCCCCCTCCCGCCCAAAACTTATGATTACTGCAAAATTACATCATTCGGAGCTAAATATCAGTTGAATTCGACCGTTTCGAGACTAGTTTATTTCAACAACTGCGGCTAATTTGGCCTCGAAACTAGAGATTTCTTGCCACAGTCCAGTTATTCCTCGAGTTGATTGGTCGCACTGAATGTTTCGCTAGCATAACTTCAGCTATACTTAGAGAAATTAAGCATTGTACTTAAGAAATGAGGAATTGAAACGAGAAACTTGATATTTTGTTTCCAGAATCACACCCGGTCCTTCAGCTTTCAAAGCTTATGACACACGGATGTGGGATTGAGGCAAAATGGGTGGATTGTGTTTCTTCGCAGAATACATCATGCAATGGTTGGAAGAGAGGCCGCACTATCCTTAGCATCACCCCCCGTGATTCCTGACAAAAAACGGTCGTTTTTTGAAAAATTGTTTATAAAAGAGAAAAATCAGTAAAATCTAAAATTTTGGGACGCGGAATTCGCGAAATTTCGTTCATCACCTACAATTGAATTTTTCGAGAGTTGAGCCAGCGAATTTGAATTTATGAGGGAGCCAGTGCCTCAAAATTGATTTTGTTAAAGGGGCAGACCCGTTAAAATTTTGATTTTCTGAACAGAAAAACTGTAAAACTTGCTTTTTAAGACGCCGAATTGCGAAATTTCGTCCCTAAAAAAGTCAACTTTCTCGAAATCAAGTTTAAAAATAATAATAATAATAATAATAAGAGGCAAACCCGTGAAATACGATTTTAAAAGCCTCAAATACACAAAACTTCATTCTTGAAAGAGCCAACCATATCCGGAATTGAATTTTTAAAGAGTCAAACCCCGAGAAGTCATGCACGTTTGCAAAATTGCCCCGTTGCACCCCCTCCTGCTATTCCAACTGCCATTCTAACTGCTCATCTTCACTCTCCACCCCCCCCCCCCACCATAACCAGACAACCAATCTGTACTGACGTACCTTTAGGTTTGGTTCTGATTATAGTCAGTTTGTGGGACGATTCCCGCAGGGAATAATAATATAAAACAATTAAAAATAACAGGTATTCAACAAGATGAGCCCCTAAATTCGTTTCGGTCCACGGGTCCATACACAAAGAAAGAAAAAACACAACGGGAGAAGCCCGCGATACCTCCACAGTGCCCGCTTTTGAAAAATGTCAACTTCAAAAAAAAGGGGGGAGACAGTGGGGTGATTTATCAGAGCCCCATGCGGAGCCACCCACCCCACACCATCGAGGGATCATCACCAAAAGTCTTACCTGCGACGGTGTGACTCTTTTGTATATTATATCATAAACCTTTTTCTCCGCTGCCGTCAACTTATTAATCTTGAACCCTACCCCTCCTCCCACCCTAAACTTTTTTTCTTGCTCCAAAAAAAAGGGCGCCTCATTCTTTAATTACCCCACCGAAAAAGGGACGGTGCTCTTTTGTCCCAAAAGGTATAAAGAAACACTGAAGGGGGTTTCCCGTGACCAATGAATTCGCCAACTTTGAGGGTAATGTCTTTGGAAATACACAAAAGAGGGGGTGCTGGATGTGGTTGTGTTTCAGATTTTTAATGATCTTATTCTTAAACGCGGCGAAGTAAACAAAAAAAATGGACGGTGGGGAAAGGTTACACCTTTTACGAAAAAAAAGTCCTTTAATAGCCTTATCGTGGTGAGGAGAGGGGGGGTGTTTTTTTTTCTCTCTCGTGTTTTCGTTAGCGCCTCCCTTTCCCATTGTCCATATCATTAGGTGTTTTTCCATTTACAAATCATTAGCGCGGTTCGGTTTCCTTTCTGGGGTGTGTTGGTTGCTCGTGGTATAGTGGGGTGGGGACGGGGGGGATATGTGGGTTGGAATCTCAGAAAGCGACATTAAAACTTTGATGACCGTATCCAATCGTCGGACTTTTTTCGGACGATTCTTTTAACCCCCTCCCTTCGTCCCCACAACACAATAGTCCCTGACAACGCTCTCCTTCCAGGAAACACCATATATAGGAATTGGACTGCTGGTCATTTCGCAACATTTACTTTTGTACGGCACGTATAATAGTGGGAGGGGGAGGTCGTTACGCGTTCCCGGGGTCTGCCATCAGGCATACAATTTTAGAATTTTTCGGCCGAAGATCGATACAGTGAGTTTACTTCCCCCATCGTATTAATTAAGGTCGTTAAGTTTCTTGCTTTTAATTATTATTTAGACAGCAAAATGATTTAACCTCCGACTTGAAAAAAAAATTGTTTATTATTCAGATCAGTTTGAAGGGGTTGACTTGAGTGTAGAGTGTGGGGGGGGGGGGAGTGAACGGATAAGAGAGCCCTAACAAGGGGCGATTGTCAGTATATAAAGGGGGGATAACTAAAAAATGACCTCTTCTTCCTAATTAAAGCCATGGTAATATATTGGGGTTAATAATACAAAATGGCGTTTCAAGAGCAGATGTATTGGTTTGTCTACCATGGTGGTGGTGGAGGTGGCAGAGGGGGGCAGATGTGGTCGCACCCATAGTGACGCTATATGGTCGCTCTTGGGGAGGCCAAGCAGATGTATGTGTCCAGCTTTACACATATAAAAACATTTTCGTGAAATACTTTTGAAATGTTTTACTATTAATTTCGGTCTATATTATTTAATTTTACTATTAATTTCGGTCTATATTATTTAATTGATAGCCTGAAAAAATGACATAAATGCCACTTTGAAACCAATAAAAAGTGGCAGATGCGTAATACGAAAATAGAAAGTCGACACCTTTGTAAAAGAATTGGGGGGAATGGAAAGGGTTGGAATTTTTTGTTTAAAAAAAAAAAAAAAAATGAGGAGGTAGGGGGGGGGGGTAGGAATGATTGTAGGTGCTCCAAAAGGTCTCGAACTTATAATCAGGCCGTATGGAGATCTTGATAAAAGTCTCAGGGTGTTTTGTAGCCACCTTGTAGATCCGACTTGGATAAAAGCGTACTAGTGGTAATAACATAGGTCCGGTCACAAAACTCTTTTATTTTTTGGAGGGTGATGGTGAGAAAGAAGTGGGCGTCGGGGAAGGGGGGTGTAATCTTTATCTCTCCCCAATCACTCTCTACCCCTGGTAACAATGATCATGACAACGCAATGGTGAAAATTTCGGTTTTGTGCGAAGGAAGTCACGGGTAAAGGCGGGGTCCTTATACACAGCGGAAGAGAGAATACTTGAAAAAATTGACGTCTAGATCCCCCGCCTTCATATTCATACACTCGAAAAAAAAAAATATCGAGATCTGTGTATTCCATTAAAGCGTGGAAATGATAATTGTCTCTGCACGCTCGGCCCCAACCGTATAGCACCCAATAATTTTGTATGCTTTTTTTCCTTCCTTCCTTTTCCCCGCCACACAACCCACGCTAATACCCCAAGTCCTTCCTTTTTCACACTTTCTATCTAAAATTAAGTCCTGATGGCTTCTCCGCTACACCCCTCACCACCACCCGAGAAAAACGCTCTGGTCAGCAGATTTTTTCCCCTCAACGGAACGGATGTAGAAACATTCACAAACAAGGTTTTCTTCCTGTTTTTCCGCGACCTCAAAAATCTCTCAGTGAGTGGATGGTGAAGTGGAGGTCCTTTAAAAATGTATTCCGTTTGCGCGTGGGTTTTTCTTTTACACACAAAAAAGGAAAACACAACACAAAAAACTAAATTTTTGGGAAAACAAAGTCGTAAAAAGGCACGCCAAGTGGGAAGGGGGGCACCGGAAGAATAACTGACATTTTCTATGAAATTGACAACACGGCCAACAAACAACACCCCGGAAAAGTGTGACTACTAGCTGCTCATGCTCAAACGTACACATTGCCGATATTGTGAAGGACCTGTCGGTTAAATAGGGCGCGTCTGCCCTTCACCCTGTATTGGTTACCGAGAACAGGGCTAAATGTTATTTCAAATTCGGCACTGACAGACCATCCTCGAGTGTTCTTTTTTGTGAGGCACCTACAAGGGGTTTAAAAAAAATAGGGTCGAAGGCGATTCCTGTGTGTAACATGCCATAGGGGAGGGCTTTGATTAATTAACGAAAAAGGGCCCCTTTTTCGCGTGTGTTTGAGAATTGAATCTCAGGGTTTGGTCGCCCTTGCCCTTTTCCACCCTTACTCTGCTTTTTTTTCTTTTTCTTTTTTTTTTTTTAATTATCAGTGGCGCTCAGGCTGACCCCCGCTTCACTATACGGTTTGTTCGTTATATAGCTTTAGTATACCGCCTTTAGAGCGGGGTGATTACATTTTTAATGTTTATAAATCTGAGGACGAGAAAGGGGAAAATGGGAGGGCACTTTTTTCTTTTCCCTATATACCGGTGATATAGGTTGACTGTGGGGAGGGGTGGGGGTGTTCACAGTCCGCACACACACGCTCTTTTCGAGAGCCCACCGGGCTTCCTTCCCGAAATAATAATATGTAGAGAACAATTTCTCTCTCTCATCCCATCCCCCTTGGAAAAGTTTGTATATCTCGGTTTTACCTAAAAAAAACAACACAAAACCTCCACTTTTTTTTTAAGGGGTCCTGAGGAAGACGAGGGTGAACCTCACGGGGCTCGTTCAAACTTTCATAACAAGCCTTTCCCGAAAAAAAAAAAAAAAAATCCCTTCCCATAAAATAAACACATCTCTTCCAACGTCGCACGCCCGAATATAATGCGCAGGGGTCACCCCCTCACTTCTCAAACATTTGTAGAGTTCCACCCCCACATCACTGCTCGAATTTTCAACGAACCTTTTAATTACCCACCAGAATTATTTAATGAGAGAGGTGAGAGGGAAGATGGGTCGATTTTTGAAGATTACACGCTTCGAATACCACATACAGTCACAATCAAATAAATTAAGTGAAACTAAGGGAGTGATGGTAGTACTTGGTACAGTGCAAAAAAAGTGAAAATAGCCCAACGTTCAGGAGGAGGGGGTGGGCACGTTAACCGATTTTTGCAACCGCATGGACCATAATACTTGTCAAACATTGTCAGATTGTGCGAATTGTGGTGGATGATCACAATACTGAAAATTGAAATTTAACGTCTTAGTTGACGCAGTTGGGGAGTACCACTGTGGAGGACCTGTGTCTATCGGAGCCCGGGGCGGAAATCTCCATGAAGCCCCCCCAAGTTGAGTTTTCCCCCCCACTTTAGCAGCAAATTAGCAACTTTTTTTTTGGGAACTTGTTTGAATGTCCGATTTGGGAGAAAAGTATAACGGTGAATTGGCACATGGAGAGAAGGATATCAACGGTAGTTGCAGCCCGATTGGTGCATTTCGTGATTTTTAAGTAAATTTCAAAGTTCTTCAAGAGGGGATAGATGGTACGAGGGGAAATTACGTCAATCCCTAACTTTGAAGCATGTGATTAGGGCTCTCTAACAAGAAAAACCTACAAATAACAAGAAAAATTGTCCCCCTGAAAATATGTCTTACCCCCCTCTTCATCACACCAACCATTTCATTAAATAGGCTTTAATGTTATCAAATCCCCACTCAAGATTTTTAAAAATTCGCTCTAAAAAAATCCTTGATTGATTTCAATGTTTAATGTGAGAAATAGCATTGTGGAAGAGCCCTCTTCAATAGTGCTTGAAAAATGTGCAAGTTCCCCATTATTACTGGTCTCAATTTAAGCTGAAAATCAGCGTTTTTCTCATGAGCCACAAAATTAGCGTGTTTTTCCAAATTGCCGCAAATCGCATTTTTTGTTCACCATGAGCTATGAACTATCGATTTTTGTCAGCTGCGAATCAGCGGTTCTTATTTGTTTTTTTGTTGTTTTTTTTTTAAACCTATAACCATGAATTGGCGCTTTTTCTCGATTTTAACCTCAAAGTTACCGCCGTCAGAAGCCGTGAATTGGCGTTTTTAAATTGTTGATGCAAATTGAAATGTTTCACAATTTTAGCCGGGAATTAGTGAAACGCACAGCGTAGTAGCGTTTCTAACGCGTGAATTAGCGAATTTTCTCAATTTTACACACGTACTAGAGTTTTCCGCAATTCTAGCTGCAAATTGGCGATTTTTCAATTTTTAGTATTGAATTTAGTATTGAATTTTTAGTATTGAAGCGGTTTTCTCAATTTAAGCTGAAAATTAGCCTCTCTCCTAATTTTAGCCAGGTTAAAAATGGATTTTTTCAATATCCGCGACAAATTAACATTTGTTTCCATTTTAGCACCACATTAGCAATTGATTTAATTTTAGCAATAGATTAGCGCTTCTTCTCAGTTCTAGCCGCGAACCAGCGGTGGTTTTTATAGCCATGAATTTGCCGTTTTTCTCAATTTTAGCCACAAAGTTGTCTTCAGAAGGCGCGAAGGCGAGCATTTAGGTTAACAATTTTACCGCACTTTTTCCGCGAATTGGTGATTTTCTTTTTTTCTTTTTCTTAATTTTAGCAGCGCAGTAGCGCTTCTACCCTGTGTATTCGCGAGTTTTCTCAATTTTAGCCGCGAATTGGTGTTTACCGCCATTCGAGCCGCAGAATATCAATGTTTAGCCGCGAATTAGCACTTTTATCAATTTGAGCTAAAAAATAAGAGTTTTGCTTAATTTAGGCCGCACTAATTATTGATTTTTTTTTTTCCTGGGAGCAATTTTTTCTCGGAACTCAAAACAAGTAAAAAATGGTAAGTATTTAGCTTCAATAAAGTTTAATTCTTTATTTTCAGCCTCCCCACTCCCTCGAATTCACTGCAGGGTGACTAGGGTGGTGCGGTGAGGGGGGAGTAATCCCTTGAAAAGTCCTAAGACAAGGGTCGTCTAATTTGCAATTAATTATTGATTTCTTCTATTTTAGCCGCGGTGTTTTTTATACTTCATCTCCGCAATAGCAATTAGCGTTGCTTTTGTCAATATTGGTAGCGTGTTTTCTCAACATTTAGCAGCGGGCTGGGCCCAAAAACAACACATTTGCGTTGATTTCTACATTTTAGCCGTAGAATGGCCTCCATATTACGTATACCGCAAATCAGCTATTTTTTCACAATTTTGGTCTGGAAGAGACCACGAATCAGCGCTTTCTCGCAGTTATAGCCACGAATATTAGCGCTTTTTCCAAAGTTTTTGCCGCGTTAGCAAGTTACACATTGACGATCAGCACAGTAGTGCGCTTAAGGAACAAAAGAAACAGGGGAAGGTGCATTTCTTCTATTTTAGGCGCGAATTTTTTCCAAAATTTGAGACTCCAGAAGCGCTCTCGGGGGCTCAATCGAATATTCAGCCCACACTCTTTGCTGATATCATTTGCAACGTTGGGAGAGACTGAAATTCGTAGAAAGGAGCCAAATCGCTGCCCTACGGTCCAACCTTTTCATATAGGTACCTACATCCATGAATAAAGAACCTAAAAATCCTCATTTTTCCGTATTCAAGCTTTAAAGAGGCCCTGTCTGACCCGTAGCGGTCCGTTCCCCTTCGCCACTACCTCGGTGCGCTACTGGGGAGTGCCTCCCTAAATGCAAATTTCAAATTTTTGTGACAAAAAAGTCGTTTTCTGGGAGCTAAACTGCGAGATTTGGACCACAAAATTTACTTCCTGGCGAAAATATCTGAATTCACAGCCTTGCTTTTCAGCTTTTCAGTTTTCTGCCCTCTGACACATCCGTTTTCTCTCTGAAAATCCAAAACTCTTTCGCTAAACTTTCAGATCGCTATATACCTGAGCTCCGCAAGTTTCAAACACAAATTAACGGTTTTCTGTGATTCTGTGGTGATGGTTTGTCAGTTTCTGTGCTTAACTCTCCCCCAAAGTATGTTTTTTGAGGTCAAATTTACCGGCTTTTGGACCAAACAAGTTACCGGGGCAAGTGAGTACAGGGAGGGGGACAATTCAAATTCCCTGGCCAAACTGAATTTTTAGTCAGATGAGCAATTTGTTCAGTTTTGCTAGCTCAAATTAACCTTTTTCGAGCAGTACAATTGGCGATTCGTCCGTTAAATTCCCCAAGTCTCCCAAAAAAACTGATCGCGGTTACAATTGCGTTATCATCTCCTTCTCACGTGTGCGGGGTTAACCACGATCCGACTGGCACTTCCATGGAAGGTGCACAAACCACTTGATATGGCGGTGCATTCTCCGCCGATAAATTTCTCGGGGTTTATGCCCAGCTTGGGATCTTCCAAACCGCTTCTTTGTTTTCACGGCCACGTCTTCGATTCAAGAGACGTTTGGAGTTGTTTTTTGGGAACCCTCAGGGCGCGTTATAGTAGCTCAAACAGCGAAATGTATATAAGTTTGTTGAACGATATTTATTATGACTTCCCCAATCCAATTGAACTGTACTTGTTACGAGTTTTTTTTGTTCTTTTTTGACAAAGGACACAAGGTGGACGACACAGAAAAATGCAACGCGTTGGTAACTCATACAAATCAATATTTTGTCCCCCCCCCCACCCCACGTCTAACTTGATTTAACAATCCGAGACTCTCAGCGCCTGTACACGGGTCATTAATTATGCAGTCCTCCGCAGGTTTTTCACCGCATGATTAATTGGGTTATAAGAGTCATAGGGAGAGACATTTTCAGTGGTGCTTGTCGCCAAGACAAAAACCGCAGAATATAAAACGAAACGAACAAACAAACGTGTCCCTCGATAATCTTCCCACGCTTTTCCCACCGAGTTGAGAGCATTGGGTGCGACCATTGTCAACGATATTAATAAAAACGATTGTGAGTTATTCTTTTTTTTTTGTTGGAATGCAGTAACCTTGATGGCTGCTCCCTATATTTATTTTAGAGTGATTGGAACCGTTTGATGACGTTCAGTGGGCGGGGGGAGGGGGTCGAGTGAGACGGTGTTGAAAATCATTATGCATAAAGTACATTCCCCCCCCTCGTGTATGTATGGAAGATTTCAGCCCCGGGGCCTTTAAAAAGAACGAGGAGAGAGACAAAAAAAAAAATTAAAAAAGATTTGGGAAGTGATTACTATCTCGCTTACTCTCTCTCTGTCTCTCTCTCTCTTGTGTTACACTCATCGAGGAACAAACGTGATACAAGGAGGTGGACTCCTCTCTCCATCGGACCCGTAAAAGGGGGGCACACAAGTGTAGAGGCTTGTCACTGCGCCCCCGCCCAAGGCCATCGTCTTGTCAACCTATAATCACACGCCCATATAAGAAATATGCTATAGCTGATCGTGTTTCTGGTGAGGAGTTGAGACTATTAAAAAAAAAAAAAAAAAAAAAAAAAAAAAAAAACGATAAAAAGAAAAAAAGGTTTTTGGTCCCTTGGGCTAAAATGTTGGCTGGACCCATAATAGATCCCTGAGCCACACCTTTTTGGCATAAGAAGATGAGAAAAATGAAAATAAAAAGAGAGAGACAGATACCTCTCTTTGATAGCGTCCTTGAGTTTGATATAAAGAGAGAGAAAGAAGAAAAAAAAGAGTGACATTATTATTTTTTGTCCATTGGAAGAGGAAAAAAAAAAAAAAAATCTTTTTAAAATCCCAATCAACTTCTTTTAAAATGCCGTCACCGTGTCACGTCTCGATGTAATCGGCGTGTAATCAGTATAATCGAAGCACCTTGTTGAACGCATCTAAGCTCATTATCTGGACGAGGAACAAATAATGAGAGTCGTCCCAAAGTCCCCCTGCCCCACCCCGCCTTCAACAACACCCTTTAACTGTCCTTGACAACAATTCATAGCTTACATAATGAAGATATAACGAAGTCAAATCACCCTTTTTTTGGAGGGGGCCCATCGATTTGATTCAAAAATCAACAATTCTATTTACGACGCACATAGTGGAAGGGGAGTTGTGCGGGGATTAAAATTTTTACGAACTCAAAAGCGTGGGAAAGACTTAAAAGACGATCCTTTTTGGAAGCTCTTTCGCCTGTAGTTTAAATTATCAGTTTTAAAAATGTTCAGGGGGCAATTTAAAGCAATTAAAGATACGAGCTTTTTTTCTCGTGCTATGGTAAGCCTTTGTAAATCAATTGAAATGACCTCCCTCACACCCCCCAAACCATACCAGTCACAAACTACTGAGCCGTATAAAATACGGGCTTTCATGTTCCTGGAACTAACCCCCTTTTTAACGAGAGAAATTGTCAAACGGCGGCGTGAGAACTGGCCGCGAAACGCCGGAATTTTTATTTATAGGCACGCGAGCCCCCCTACGAAGAGGTCATCCGCAAATCATCCCCGAGGGACGAAAAAAAAACAAAAAATGGAAGGATTTGTGGGAATTCCCTCCTTCCCGAGTCTCGCCAATCCTTCCGCATTTTTGTGTGAACGCGTGTAATGGTGTTGTGACCCGTTGCTCCACAGCGGGTGGGGGTGGATCTGGATCAAGCACTAAAACCAGTGCTGGGGGGAGGGGTCTAGATGATCTATGCCCTGCAAAGCCTACTATCCATCGAACCACTGGCAAATGCTGCACAAAAATTGGTCCCAAATTCCCGAAAGAAGATATATAAATACCTGTGGGTTTTACTTTCAGGTATTTACGGGACTGAAGGCACTTGAAAGCCGAAAATCAACAAGGCGGCTATCACAGTCGCTTATTAAAACTTGCTTTACTTTCAACGTAAAGTTGGCACTCTTCGCGGAGTTTCCCGCTTGACGGCAACGGCTGAACGGCCTTGTTCAGCCAGGGCTCTTTCCTAGCTTTGGCGCTTCCCCTTTCCATCACAACTGTCCCGTAGCGACGGCCACCTAGTCTCGAGACAGTAAGGAATAGATGACTACGTACCGCCGTATAGGCTGTGGCAACCGCAATTGAAACGGTGGTCCTATAGCCACCATTGCCAAGTCCTATTGTACAGTTCTCCACAAGCAGAAAGTTTCGAAAAACAATCTGTAATTTAACCCAAAACCTAAAATTCCACGAGTTTCCGTCAACCATTGCGCCAGTTAGGACCTGCCCCAATCCAGAAACGGCATCACTGGAGAAACCCTTAAGGAAGTGAGCGATTTTGAGAATCGTAAGGAAAGGGCACCTAAGGAGGCTCCTAGAGGGGAGAGGGGAAGTTGCGTTTCGCTCTCCTATAGTTGGTTTCGTCCGATTTTCTCAACTCCAGAGCGGACCAACGACATCCGACCCTTCTTGGACTTTAGGGATTGTCAGGTGCCATCAGGGGATGTCAGGGTTGCCATCCATGAGAGAAAACTAGTATCCCCTAAGCTCAAGATCAAAGCTACCAAAAACGCCGGAATCACAGGGCGAAAACCCCTTCAACGGCTAGCCTGATAGAAAAATCCGTTCAAATTTAGTTTCCTCACGCCACCGGTACGCGGTTTCGCGAAAAATGAGCGTTTCGCGAAAAAATGTTCAATTTATCACTAAACAGCAGTTCAGTCATCTCATTTTGGCGACAGACCCTCACAGCGCCGGCAATTGAAAGGGGTGACCCCGATGGACCGCTCTCCTTTTATTGTAGCGGATGTGCCTCTGTCTGTGATCTCGAAATGACCCTGCGGGCTGCCATAAACCGTAAAATGCCAATCGTGAACAATTTTAATGGTTTTCCAAGTGTAAAACCACAGATTTTATCCAGTTTTCATGTGCGTAGGCACAGACGCTTTTACCGAGTGCGTGATGAAGGGGGGGCGGAGACCTTGTTAATCAAAAAGGTCGAACTCATCAAATTATGAAAACCTTTCACGATCACGCGGTCATTTCAATCAACCGAACGTCCCCCCTTTTCCCCCCGATCGATAAATCGTTATTAATCGTTAAAATTGCCTTTTGTTTCAGACTTTTCGAACTCATACAACAAAAAACACTCGAATGATGCTAAGAATCGCGTACGTTTTTTCGTCGTTACGATGGTAATCAGTCACGTTATGAAGGGATTTGTTGATGGACTGTATTAATCGGCGGGGGGGGGGGGGTAATTACGGTGCTTCATGTGAACACATCAGACCAGATAAGAGCTCGAGGCAGAGAGATAGAATTGAGTAACTTGAGGATTGAAAAGGGAAGATACCGTCACTCGAATTCCCAGAAAATTATGAAGCTACCCCCACCCCCACAATTCTCGAAGCAGACACAAAAATGCAAACAAAGTAAACTTTTTATTGTTAAGAAGCTTTTAACAGGTTTCCTACCTTCATTCCTATACAACCGTGATTGAAAGAACAAAGACCGCAAAGTCTATGAGAACATAGCGGGTCTCTAAGAAAACTGATGGAGATCGCCGGAAGGCGGGGGGGGGGGGTCTTGTTTGACGATATAAAAAAAACGCTTCTTCTTATCCTCCGCGGCGTTCTTAACTCGTGCGTGACAAAAGCACCACAAACACGTTCGAGTGTTTAATTTTTTGTCAAAGTGGACATTGATGCAGATAACCAGCGCGTTTGGTCCGCGCTCGCCCTTTAATCTACTTAAACCGGTTCCTAAACGTTTTTTCCCCCTCCGTGGCACTCATGGGGTGGGGATGGGCGCGGTGATCAGGGGAAGGGGGGGGGGAATTTGACGATAATGCCTTTGGTATGGGCTCGTTACAAAACTTCAATCCTCTTTATTTTAACCCCTCAAAAACTCTTCATGTGTCATTTAGATTTCCCCAACGTTTCACTGTATACCCCGGAGGTGAAATATATATCGTTTGAACCCTTAATTTGCGAAAAAATGGTGAGTGGTGGGGGGAGGATCTTATTAACTGATGTAATGGATTTTGACACCGAAAAGGGAAGCCCCACCCCCCTTTTCTACTACACCGTCTTTGTTACCCAGCCGCAGACACATTTTGTCAATCCATTTCTCAACCCTCCCACCCCCTCTTCACAACAACCCCACCGCTACGCAACAAAGTTCCCCAAGTTTAAAATTGAATTTCCTAAACTGCTATACCCCGCTTCGTCAACTTCCGAGAACGTTTGTCATATTAAGCGGAAGTATGAGAGGGGTGGTCGGGGACCCTTTGAAAGCAACGTTGTGAATTATGCAGCGCTGGTAGCAGTGGTGGTGGGACTGGGCGGGGGATGAGGAAGCTTTCTTTTGATGCCACGTATCCGAAACACACACACGCACACACAAAATTGCTGCACCAAACGCGACTCCATCCCACGCGTATGAAATACACTTCCTTGTTCTTTTATCCATTTTTCTTGTCTCGGAGGAGAAAAAAATGAATGTGAAATTTGAAATTACCAGGAAACACAACGGGGCGGGGGTGTTAAATGCGTGAATATAATGAAAAGTCCCACGTCCCCGTGGAAAAACTTCCATTTTTATTAGTAATCGATCTAACAGGAAAATACGCTCGTCCCCCCCCCCGCCCTCTACCACGCGTTTTTTTTTTTTTTTTATCACAAAACTGACAATGTGACTGCATGCGTCCAGAAAGTGCTCAATGAAGCGTGGGGTCTCTCGCGGTGACAAGGAGATTTTCATGGGCGAGTGACTCCGCAACAGGATCATATTGGAAAGAAGGAGGACGACGGTATTACCAGAGATTCCAGTGTTTTTTTTTTTTTTTTATCATCCTATCGCGGACTTCAGTGAACTCTCCAAGAGGTCCAGTGGCCCTATAGTTGGAGAGGGGGTGCAAGGGTATGGGTAAAGCAGTAAAAAAAAAAAACGAAGGAGACGATATAGCTTGAGAGCTTTTAGGACCGTGTAACAACGTTATACCATCAAACAATGAGAACACTCCCGTTGTTACGGTCATTACTCGCGCGGGAAGAGATGTTAAAAAGAGAGTCGGACCTCGCGGGGTCCGAAAGAGCGGCAGCATCTCTTTTACAACACCTTTCTTCTTGTTTTTTTCTATATGCGCCTGGACTTCAGCACTACAGGGACCAGCAAAACGTGGAGAAAATCGAAGAACTTAATTGGATCAGCAAATATAACAAGGAAGGGCGGGAGGCCTTTTTGATTTATCTATAATTGAAGTTTTGAAACAAGGCTGTTGTATAACTTCTTAGTTGTCATAGGAAGAAAGAGTTATGTGTCGTCCCTCTGGGGTCAAGCTCCCTTTTCACGTCTTTACGGTCCAGTCTCACTCCTCCCCCACCAATAAAGTTATTAACCCTCGAACGTTTCGTCTTAATCTTTTTCTATGCTTAAAGAAACTCTTCAGCTTTCACCTTTTGTTAATTAAAGAAATTAATTGACTCTAAAGTTTCTTTTTTCTCGTTGAATTAAGTCGTATTAAGCGTCCATAAAAAAATAGGTACCCTTTAGTCCCTCTAAAAACAAATTTACTGAACTGCTTCTTCTCTCCTCAAGTAAAGCACCCCCTCCATCCACCAACAACCAAACAGGTATAATTTAATGAACCCCACAAGTGACATAAACATTCTCTAAAAAAGCGATACCGTCCATCAAAAAAAGTAACCTCACCGCGGGATCCGTCACGGTTTCCATCCCTTTTTCTCTTCCACGGGGCGCGACTTCAATGTTGAAATATATCTACGACACCGAAAAAGACCGTGTAAATGTCTTAACGGTGCGGTGTGGGCTGGCGGAGGGGGAGAGGCTGAACAATTATACGCCGCCGCTCGTCGGAAATTCATTCTGACGAGTGTGGGCGAGGAGGGAGGGGTGCGTAATATTAAAAAAATAGTAAACAAAATGTCCTTACTGCCTTCGTTTCACCAAGGGAATTATTAACTAAATAAGCCCTGAGAGAAGTCGCGCAGATTCGTCACCCACCTCCACAATTGTTTTAATTGTTTCCTCATCAGCGCATGAATAAATGAGTGAATCGCGACGTCTGAGGAAAGCTTAAGTCGATTCAGGGGGGGGGGAGAGACGGAATGCCTTTCTTTTCCTCAATTACACGCTTCGTATTTACATTCTAATTAACCCTTCCCCCACTATTCCATAAAGAAAAGTAGTGTGGAGGGGGCATAGAAACTGAAGTGGATCGTTGTAAGTACCAGAGAGAAGACTTCCTTATAACTAATAATAAGGGAAAATGAGATGGTGGGGGGGGGAGCCTTGATTTCAACTCGAATATCAGAAAATAACAACAACAGAAATGGTAGATTTCCTCCGCCTTTACGGCAAAGCTCCCGTTAACTGAGTATAAGCCGTAAAACGTAATTATAAGAAATCGGAAAAGCTCCCCCCTCCTCTCAACAGTTAAGAATTAAACAACCGACATAACGTCCCACAACCCTCTTTTCAATCACATTTTGAAGGGTGCGGCTCCCCCACATTTTTTTTTCTTATACCAAAAACATCGTCATCCTTATATAGGATCCAGAGTGCCTTATATCGGAGGTAATTTGTCCTCGACTTTTTTGTGGAGGCGGAAGAGTTGTCAAGGGGAAAGGTTTGGGGGGGGGGACATTCAACAAGTGTTTGAATGTCACCCTATTGCAGCTTGGTAGAAGAAAAAAAAAAACAACCTCAAGAGCCATTTACCTTGTTTCATTTTCTCAACGGGATAACGACGACGCTTGCCAACAAAAGCCCGAAGGGTGACGTGATGAGAGAGGAAAAGGTTAAATGATGGTGGGGAGGGGTGAAACGTGCCCCCCAAAAAACCCCTCGCTACTGTCATCTCTGAGTGACTTTCGACATTTTGTAGGGTATCAGAACAGACAAATCGTGTTTTTTTTTTTGTTTGGTTTTTGGTTGAATTTTGGTTCCCATTGGCGAGGCAAAGAGAAAGTGCAGATGGGAGAGTCGGAAAAATCAGCAAAACCCGACAACAACGCGAAACGTTCATTTTTAGGCACTTTCCAAGGTGGGATTCCTATGAAGCGTCAGACGTGGGACATTGGGAGTGGTTCTTACAACACACGTCAGACGCCAGAGTCTACACGTGTTATTTATTCTCGCCATTGCTGTTAAATATTATGACGAGCGTCTGGTTCAGAGTAAAAACCCTCGTTTCCATGGGAAACCCACTTATTCCATTGCAGAGCAGAGCACCCCAAGACTTCTCTATAGCGGTAATATTTGCTCCCCCGAAACCACCAATTTTAACACCGAAACAAAAAGTTTCCCAAAATTTTGACCCAAGCCAAAGTAATTCACTTTTAAAGCAGCTAAACACGCGAAATTTATATTTTCATCAAGCGAAATTGGATTTTTTAGTGAATTAAATCCCGCGAAAAGGTTTCTTTCAGTGACTCAACCCCGCGAAATTGGAGTTATCCGTGGGGGCTTGACCCCACGTAACTGGTTTTTTGAACAACCCAAACTGCAAAATTGGTTTTTGGGCCAAGAAGTGGCCCGCTGGAGCCCGTGGTCTAAAAGTGATAAATTATCATTTTTATGGTTGGATTTTGGCGTCCCTCGGATTTTTGTGCAATGGAAAACGCCACAATTCGCGCTTCCTGCGTAGGCGGCTAAAATTGAGAAGGTGCGCACTCGTGTACGGTTCTTGGGGCAAGTAAGCGGATGAGCTAATGCAAAGTGCCAGACCAAAATTTAAAATAACCCTGACTTGGGGCTGAAATTAAGATAGATGCCTAATTCACGGCTGAAATTATTGTGAAAGTTCTCTGATTCGCGGAGAGAAGTGAGAAAAAGTGCTAAATCACGGATAAAAATAAGAAAGTACATAGCTAATTCGCGAGGTGAAACGTTACTTCACGGCTAAAATTGAGAAAAAGCTCTAAAATTGCGGATAAAATGTGAAAAAAAAACTAATTCGCGCTTAAAATTACGAAACACGAGCTAGTTCATCACGGGTAAAATATGTAATGAAAAATAGATAATTCACCAATGGTTTGACAAAAAACGCTAATTCGTGCCCAAAATTACGAAAACATGAATTCTCGGCTTATTCAGAACGCAAGTTCGTGGATCAATCTGAAAAAAGTGCTAAAACATTGCTAAAAGCGAAAAAACCGCTAGTTCGCGGGGAAAATTAAGAAAAAGTGCTAATTCATGCGATAAAATTGGGGAAAATCACTCTTTAGCGGCTAAAATCATGAATTCACGGCTAAAGTGATTAAAATCGCTAATTCCCATAAAATGGGGGAAAATCGCTAATACACCGACGAAATTGAGAAGAAGCGCTGACCTGTGGGGAAAAAACGTTAAAGTATGGAGAAATCGCCCATTTGCGGCTTCTGAAGGTAACTTCGTGGCTGAAAGTGAACAAAATCGCTAATGCACAATAAATGAGAAAAATGCGCTAATTCGCGGGTAAAATTCAGAAAAAGCGTTAATTCGCAGCGAAAATTTGGAAAAAAACTGTTATTTTTACGGCTCGCTGTAGGAGGGTAAAATTAAGGTAAAACGCTAATTCACGTCTAAATAAGGGGCCACGACCAAATAAGGTTGGCCGGGTCTGCTCTACATACGCATGTCTATTTATGAGCATAAATGGCTATTTATGAGTTTAAATTGAGAACATTCGCTGATTCACATAAATAAATTGGGTAGATAAATGGCAAGTCGCGGTTTCCGGGGGCAACTTCGTGGCTAAAATTGGAAAATAAAGCTCTAATTCACGGGTAAAATCGCTCATTAGCGGCGCAAATCATCGGGAAAAACACAAATTCATTGCCAGAAAAATCCCTAATTCGTGGCTGAAATGGAGATAAATCGCTAATTCACGGCTAAAATGGAGACACATCGCTAATTCACCGATGAAATTGAGTAGCAAAGTGATGAAGTGTGGGAAAAAACGCTAATTTGCGGCCCCTGAAGCTAACTTATCGGTGGGACGTTAGAAAAAGATTCGCCCGGGGGCCCCAAATATGTCCAAGGCCGGCATTGCAATGAGCTGCCCCAGGGCACATTTTCGTGCAAATGGAAAACGGAATTTTATTATATTTTGGTTAACTAGTGATGTTGAAGTGCGTTTTTTTCAGAGCGCCACGGCCTTTTTGCTAAGAACAAATCGTTGTGGTTGGAGGGGGGGATGTGGATGGGTGGCCCGCCTGAGTTTTTACAACCAGTAGGTTTATGGGCCACGACCAAATAAGGTTGGCCGGCTCTGCTCTACATACATACGCATGTCTTGGCGCATGCACAAGGACGAAGCAAAACGTTCAGTTATATAGCCAGTTCGTGAGGCAACGGCCCAGGACCACCTGTGCGTATGTCAGTGGCCCTAAAACCACACCCAGGCTCAAATCAAAACACTTTGAAAACATTGCCCTAAAATCGCCCACGTAACCCATCGGTGATTATAGACAAAATTGTGAAAATTAAAAATTGTACGTAGCCACGCATCTTGGGGGTTTTGCGAAGTGTGGAATCCGAAAATTAAAAGAGCTTTTCAATCAGAAGTGTCGTTGAAAGGTTTCTCCTCAACAATTCCGACAGTTTTGGTCCCGTTTTCAGAGGGCCACACGAATTTTTCCGCCGTGAACACTTGCCGCACAATTGACAGCCGTCAAGTTCAAGGAAGAGCCGCGCGACGCAGGCGAGCCTTACACTGGACCGCGCCGTAGTGTAGAGAAATTGGCGAAAACCAACGACAACGAGAAAGGGGCGGTGCGTTTTGCCAGCGACCGGCTGCGTTTGTCAGTTCGGCTCAAGGGACTCGTGAACCACAAACTGCGTTCGAAACACTTCGCAATCGAATCACTTTGCGCGTTCATTGTCTTACACATTGTTCTAACTAAATTGTTGGTTAGAACAACGTGCTATTTTTTAAGACAGTCGTACGAGATTTGCTCAAAAATCTTCATTTATAGGCAAGTTCGATGACCCTCAATACGGTCTTACGGTGCATAAATGTAAACCGTGGACCTATTGACGCGAAATCAATGAAGAAGAAGAGGACGAAGAATAAAAAAAAAGGACCTTTTTCCCCGCTCGCCTAATGACCTTGAAAGTTGTCTTCCCTCCAAGGCGAACCACAACTAACGTACTATTTTCGATGTCCACGTTTTTCCAACATCCTGGACAAGTTAATTATTATTTTTCTCGCGTTATACACAGAAAAGAAACTCTCATTTCCTCGTAAATGTTCCCCTTATAAATCTTGGAAGTCGCGACGTCAGGATGGGTCATTTAAAGGGATCGGTGATGTGATATGAGGTGCGGTGAAGGTGTATATCTAAGGATTTCAACGTGTCAAGTATATAAGACGGGGGAGGATATGGTCGACACGGAAAAATGTGTTGGGTTATTAGAGGCGAAGGGAAAAACTGACAACGTCTATGAGACGAGGGATATCATTGTCATTCTTAGAGCACGGGAGGGCCCCTCCGGTGATCAGACACACACGGGGGAAAAAAATTCAATTCCCACAGAGTCATGGCGTATGGAAGGGAAAAATGTGACTAATCGAAGTGGATTTTTTGTGGCTTTCTTATTCTTTACGTTCGCCCTGGAAAAGTACTCGAGAATCACATCAAACATATGTCATGAAGAAAAGGGGGGGGGGACTGAAACGATAAAAAAAAATGGTCGCAATTTGGGCAGGTAAATGAGAACCAGTCGTGTTGGGTGAGGGAGGTCGTACAAAAATAATCTTTTCATTGTGCTCTTCACTTTGTTTATTCAACTGTTCCCGTTAAAGATGAAGAGTCTATTTTTTAAAAAAGGAACATTTTTATCCTTTTCACTCTCTCTCGCTCTCCTCTGTCTAAAAAACGTCCCGGGCTACTTCAACTTTTGTAGCTTTCACGGGGCCCTTAACTTATAAATTCACGGTTTAAACGAGTTAACGCAGTTAGGCATGTTTTTAAAAGGCTTGCACTGTTGACCGGGTACTCTTCAAATAATAAAAAAAAGTTGAAATTTTAGTAAAGGGGAATTCACCCCCCCCCCCTTTATAATACGGCAGTGCCAACTTGACGAGCAGAATCATTGAAGATCCCCTAACAACCATCATCCTCATGCGTATATGCTGCACAGTCACGAGAGTTTAAACTTTGGTCTCGCTCCTCTCAAAACTCAAGAGAGAAAAGCCGTGGTATAATTATTATTGTGAACGAAGTAGTGATGACTGGTGTGGTGGGGAAAGGAGAGGAGAGAGTTATAATTTGCTCGAATGCCGAAGGAGGAAGGTCCGATTTTCCAGCTGATGGATCATAAGGATTTCCTCTCCTTCCGCATCCTTCAGCACAGTCCTGGCATCGCCCAGCGCCCTCCCTTCCTCTCCCCTTGTTGGTCTTGATGGTTGGGTGAGGGGCTGAGATCACCCACAAGGTATCTGAATATGACATTTAACTCTCTTAAAGCGACTGTTTAAAACGCAAAAGGGTTATTTTCAAACCTCAGTGAGTAATGTGAATTTATTTAGTGGGCCAAAAGAGAAGTGAGATCACCGAAGCTTGAGACGACGGTGAAAGGACGGTGAGGGGGAGGCTACTCTTGTAATGCCTATTTTGCCTTGAACTCTTCAAAGCGATCAGAAGAGGATTGGATTGGAGGGGGGGGGCTTAGTTTCTCTGGCTGGAATTAAATGTTTTCGTTGTAAATCGAGAGCTTAAAATTCGGGGCGGTATACACTTTTCACGTCAAAACTCAATTTCTTTCGGGTAAACCAAACTTTGACAATAATGAAATTCAGCGCCCACACTTAAAATCCACACGCCGGGCCCAAACTCAATTCTTCTCACAGGCTGTCACCGTCGTATTATAAATAGCGCCCTGTACGTTTATTTTCATTTTTTTTTTTCGTAAGAGGAGTTCTACACCTCCCGCAGTTCTGTCAACAGCATTATTTCACGCCGCGCTCCTTCAGAAATTATTCCACGGCGGCGCCGTTGGGGGTCGGGTTCCGCGAAGACGCGTTCTTTTGGACCCGACCTTTGACCTTAGAAAAGGGCAGTTTATTTATTTATTTAATTTTTGACGAGAGGAGGAGGGGGAGGGTTGGCAAAAAATGGCGCGTTCCGTCCGTGTAATCTCATTTAAAACGCTTCTCCAACACGTCGCAGCGAGAAAAAAGTGTCTCGCTTATTAGAAGCCATGCCTGTGACACTTCATTAATAATTATAATTAATTCTCCTTCGAGAGTGACATTACGTTGTAATTAACTCCCCCATTGTGCTTCCCTCCTAAGATAATTAACCGTATAGAAATAAAAGCCGCATAGAACTACCTGGGGAGCTTTGTATGAAAAGCCACTGTGGTGATGTTCGTCTCCGTCCCTGGCGCAGGGCTTTTGTCTAAAACTATTGAAACCACCGCCACCGCCTTCTCTCATTTGTGACCAACGCATTTGACAAAAAAAAAAGTTTTCATTTTATGTTCCCTAACAACAATCCGGATCAACGAGAATGACTCGGCATTATAGCCCCCCCCCCCCAACCAACATCCACCTCAACATGGGCCCCAGGACTCTTTTCAATTTCCTTAATGATGTCACCTCGACAAAAATTCTTCTACAATAACACCGCGCCAACAAACACCTTCAATGTCATCACAATTGCAGTTCGTATTGCGCTCGACCGTGTGTGTTTGTCGTGGGGGATAAAAAAAAGAAGGTGAAAGGATGAACCGTGCCGTGAGGGGGGAGGGGGTGTGCGGAGGGACGTGAAAATAGTTTTACAATTACGTAATTACTGTCACTCACAAAGAATTATCAACAAGAAACGACGGGGCGACCAGCGGGTTACCTTCCCACGATATTTCCTTTTCAAAACGGGCGCTACCCCGCCCCACCCAGCCATCACCCAACCCATCATTGAGAGAAAATTAATTTTCATTGAATAAATAAGCGCGACACGCTCTTGAAGAGAGAGAGAGAGAGAGAAAGAGAGAGAGAGAGAGAGAGTGAGAGAGAAAACCTCGAGCCATTCAACACAGGCGCGAAAAACTGAATAAAACATGTTTTTATTTTACTTTATTAAGGCGAAATACTAATAAAATAAGGATATAGAAGGACGTCTAAGGCCTCAAGACAACTACTTTCGCGCAGGGACGGGAGTAAAGAAATAAAGTAAGCGTAATTGGAGTCGCTTGCAACTATACTTTTTATACGTTTTTAATCGCCTGGGAAATGCAATTTAGAAAAATGTCGATAAGTGGCTTGAGATACGCAAACTCTGTTGAAATAGCTATATTGTTGCACTTTTTTGCGAGATATTGTTTAGAATGTTGCTTGAAGCGAAGTACGACGGGAAAATGAGCGGAGAATGAATGGACAGGGGGGGTAAGTAGGATTGCACGGATCGGACGGGGGGGGGGTGCCGGCTGATTCAAGAGTCACCTTTTTCCCTTTTATGGTTTTGGTTACGCCAATGGTTAGGATTTGCAGATTTCACCCATTCCAACACCAATTTCGCGGATTTGGCTCTTGAATCAATTTTGCGGGGTTGGCACATTCAATACCAAAATTTTGTCGATTTGGCGCAGGGAACCAATTTCACGGGTTTTGCTTAGTCACAAAACAATTAAGCATTGACTCCCTAATAAATAGCAAATTTCGCGAATTTAAAAATCCAATTTCATTTTCACGGGTTGATCAATCACACCGGTTAGGGTCCTTCAAAACAGAAATTTCGCAGTTTGAAATGTTTCCAAGTCCAAATTTCGCGGGAATGAACCCTATAGAACCTAAATTTGAGGTTTTGATTAATTAATTCAAGAATCCATTTTATCTTTGGCTCCTTAAACCGTCTTTTTCTGGATTTCACACCCACAAAATCGAACGTTCCAGAGCATATAGGCTCACCCTACAAAGAAATTTGGTGTGTCACTGGCTCAGTATCAAAAAACAGAATTTTGCAGGGTTGACGTCGCGGTTTGTGTCGCGTCATTGGACTTCTTGGCATATAAAACAGTTGCCGTCCGTTTCACCCCGGTCTAGTGAACGTTTTTGCCTCAGAAAATTATTATTCACCCCTCCCCCCTTCCTGTGGTCTTGTCACTGAGAATTTCACGCCAAAAACTCACAGTTTTACGATTGTTCTGCGGAAACGCACATGGTAACTCCGCTCATAGGCGGGTAATGGCATTGAATAATAAAAAAAAACATACGACTCGTGTTATACTAAATCAGAGTTTCTATTATCGCGATCCTTTTAAGGTTTTTTTTTGCTGTGTGAATGGCAAATGAGGGGGGGGGGTGAGATCAGATTACAAGCCCGTCAGTGACGTACGTCGAGATTCTCCTCAATGCCGACAGAACATGGGGCGACAATTCGATTTTTTTTTAAACGACCGAGACTCTCCGCGATAACCTTCCACACGTCCCCCCTCAAACCAAACAGATTTTAATCTGATCGGACAATGTTTTCCCCCGTTTCAAAATTTCAAAAAAAAAATCGCGCAAAATATAAATTAAAATTTGCAACTTACTGGGAGACACAAGTGCTTTAAACGCCTGTCAGTCAAAAGATTACTCACCTGCGAAAACAATAGAGAAAATATCATTATAAAGGATGCCTTGAAAAAGATACAAAATAAAATGCAATTATTTGTTACAACTGTCTCTACTCCGCCGTCTTCATACATTTCAAGAGAGACATTTTTCCGGTTGAGCCGAGTTACTGACCCTCATTTTCATTTGGATTGGGAGGGGGGAAGCGACAACTCTACCACGTATGGAATGATTCGGATGGTGTGAAGATGTTGTTGCAGGGAGGGGGGGAAGCAATTCGTTCCGATTAAAATCCTTTATCGCTGCCTCTTTCACTTCACTATTTCCATTCAACAACAATAGACTACTCAATTAACCACTCGTGTTGATGTTACGGAGTCTAGTGTAGACTTGGAGGGGGAGGGGGCATTTAAGAGTCGCTTGAAGTTGACTGTGTTCAGAACAAAAATGTAATGGTCTAAACTGTTTTGTGTTAGGTGGTGGGGTGAAAGCGTTTAACTGGCCATCACATTATACACCACTCCAACCCTCTCACCCATATGTTATACCTGGCGGAGACCATTTCATAATATTTTGTCCCTCTCTCCGAACAAAATCCCTAATGGCACCTCATTCCCCCTCTCCCCACCATCCTATCCACACGATCTTCGACACCACACTCCTTGAAAAGACCTAAAATTACAGGGTTTTAAACTCCTCTGACGAGCCTTTTACTTATGGACAATACCCGTGTGTGAGTGTGTGCGTCTTTCGACAAAAAATAGACGATGGCCGGGTAATTTCTTGACACTCTTCGGATGAGAAGAAAAAGACCTTCAAAGCGTTCCCCCTCCCCCCTGAACACGCTGATCACACCGTGGGAGATCGTCCAAATCTACTGTGATGGGGGGGGGGGTCCATAGAGTTTTTAAAAAGAGCGATAATGAGCTCACGCGTTTATCTCGATTTGAAGAGGACGAGGGAAACAGTTTTTGTCCGTTTAAAGACAAAAACAAATTAAAGTGAGAGAGTAGGATAACGAAGTGTGGGGGTATTAATCCTTCTACAAAGCCTTCCCTACAGGACAAAGGATTTTTGAAATGGCTCGTTTTAGAACGCTTCGTTCCATCCGCAAAAATTAAGTTTTAGAAGGGACCTGTTTCAAATGACGCTTACACGGTTCTTATGTGTTTCAAAACAAATAATTATTAAAATTGAATCGTGCCGTGGTGCGGTTGGCGTGGTTGGGGTGGGAGGGAAGATGAATAAACCTGGCGCCCTATATTTCAATTGTCACTCGGCCGACAGGCATCGAAGTTTCTCGCGACGGGACGTTAATGATTTAGACGTTACAACAAACCTTATAAGCTCGTAGAAAATTAATTTCCAGTGTTTTTATTTCCTGCCGCCACCGTACCCCCCCCCTTACCACCACCACAAACTCCTTCCACTCGGAAGGCGATGAGATTTAAGCGGCGCCCCGCAGGGGGGTTCCCATAGGTCCCGGGTTCTATGTATAAATATTGGAACTCATCCTCCTATCGCCTATAACTTCTCCCCCCCCCCCACCCGTTTTACAATTCCCTATGGTCATACTTATAAACATCATTTTTATTTTTAAAAAAGACGATGAAGCCCCCGGCCTTTTTTGTGTCCTTATAGCCGATGTCATACAAAGAATAAGCCCCATATTTCACCCCCCCCCCCATCAATGGCTCGGTGGTAACTCCAGTAATTTTTCTTAAGAGGCTCACACTGCGACTGGGAGTGCGGGAAGCTTCTTTTCCAGCATAGATCATCCTCTGTTTAAAGCCGTTTACCACGTCGGAGTAAAAAAAAAGAAAAACAATTAATTTTTGTGAAAAAAAGACCGTCAGTTGAAGCCCCTCGGTTCAAGCATTTTGTTTGTGTATTAATGTGAGTAATAACCGTGACCAATTTTGCCTCCATAGCGACACTGATATAGGGAGTTGTGTCTGGGATACGGTAGACGCACTAAAATAGGATTAAAACTGAAAAATGTGGAAAACTGTACGTCATTGGAATGAGGCGTTGCTGTTACAAAAGTTGAACAACTGCGACCCAGCCACCGCACATAAAGCCCTCTTTTGCTGCGCGGCACAACCCTTTTCAAAAAGTACCAAACAATGCTATAAACAATTGCTAAAAACGACGTCAGAAAAGAGACAAAAGCCCCCCCCCCCAACTCCCTTGCCTACAATGTATAGCCCAACTCGACTTTTCAACTTTTGAAGCCACTCACTCTCTCCGTTATATACGAATAAGAGAGAATCAAGTGGAAAAGTAAATAAAATACCTTGAAGCTCTTTTATACAAGCGGTGTAAAGGACCCTTTTTTGGAGTCCTTCCACCGCCCCACTTCCCCATTACATTCTCACCAACCGATTTAATATTTGATATCGAGCACACGCAGGTTTTTTGAATGACATATAGGCGGTATGGGGGGAGGGGAGTTTGGATACCTCTCTCTCTCATTTAAACTTCACCATGGCTCTTGTTTTACCCACTTTACCCCCCCCCCCCAACCATATCCCAATTCCCTCTTATCATCATCAACGACATTTTAATTAGTTTTCTATACATGAAGGGGGTCAGTCCTTCAAATGGGGCCGGACCCTTCTCGAGCCGAATGTCAAAAGCATTCGATTTGTTGGAAAAACATGGTGGTGACGCGAGGAGGAGGAGGTCTAACAATGATTTCCTATTAATTCACGTTCTTTTGTTTGTTTCAAAGATCTTCACTGAAAGATAAGAAACTTTATACGAGTCAGTCGTCTTCTTCTTCATGTAAATGACCACCTTTTTCTATCATCTTTTCCGCAACAAAGGAGAGCTCGCACCACGGAACGGTTGTAATTAGCGGGGTGTAAATTTAAAAATTCAAATTTTTGCAATTAAAAACTTCCACACCATTTGATCAGGGTCACTTTGTCGCCATTGTGTGTGATTTCGGTCTGAAACAATCGATCGTGTGAACATTTCAATCCGGTCTTAATATACCTTTAAAAAAAAAAAAACAATTATTTGCACGCGCCACCAAAAACAACGCAATCATTCTAAAGCTCCGACGATCGTGACTTTTGAATCTTTTGCCTTCTTTTTCCCTTCGCAGTGTCATTTACACATAACCCCCCACAACCACTGCACTCTCCATCTTAGGAGGAGTCATCCCACCGAACAGTAACATTTTACTTCTATTGTTCTGGTCACCTTCGCTTTGCTTAGTCATTGAAAGTATCATTTGTCACAGGAGAATTCACTTCTAGAACCCCCTCCCCGTCCCCTCCTACTTATTCCCCCCTGCAGGGGACACTAACCCCTCAAAAACCCCAATCGTGCCATCATCCTACACGCGTTACGTCTACTCTTCAAGAGAGAGAGAGAGAGAGAGAGAGAGAGAGAGAAATCTTTTTCTCGAAAATCTATTCGGAAATTCTTCCCCGCACCATCGAATAGTCTAGTATGAGGGGGTTAAGGTCGATGGGAAGGGGGGTCATTACTTGCAATGACTCCACAGTCGCAGACAGCTTTCATTAAAATTCGATCTACCAAACTCTTCGAAAGAGTAGCAGTGTAGAGCCACTGCACTACAGTCGCTGCCATCCGTCCCCGTCCGAAGAAGTCATTCCTCATTGGTTGTTCCCCCCTTTTTTTTTAGACAATCTTTTCTTTTTTCATATCGTTCGACCTCGACAGAATGCGGGAATGATATGGTTGGGGAGGAAAATGGAACGGGGGGGGGGACGAACTCATGGGTTTTGTGAAAAAGTAGAGAAGGAGGGGTGTCATCAATAAAAATCAAAGCTCTTTTGAACAGTTTGATGGGAGGGGGGGTCTTTTAAGTAAAAGACCTCTAAAAGAGATGAATGTCAAGAGGGAGATCTTTTGAAATCATTAGTTAGCACTTATCGGCGATGCAAGACGTCATGGAATCGCACTAACCGCACATTGTCAACGCCCAAAATCAAACAAAGTCACACAGGGCCAGTTCTAAACCTACACCAGCAGGCTGGCACTTCTTCGCGTATACGGTACGCACTGTCCACGCGCGGCTATTTCTGGAGGCTCCTTTAATTCGCGGTTTAAATTGACAAAAAGAGCTTAACAGTGACTTGGGCTATTTAAATCAACTAGAAACGAGAGAATTGACCTACTCGCTTAAAACTGGAATCATCCACCAAGACTTACGCCGAGAAACTCCCCCTAAAATTCGACGAAACCACGTACTCAGGACCCTGACAGACGATGCCACTTAAATGGCGCCACCCGAGTGTCCCGACCCGGGTGTCACGACCCGGGTTGGCGCGACTTCAAGGGGAAATATGAGACATCCCAACCAAGTCACGCCACTCGGTGGAATCCAATGTGGTCACAGCACTTTTAAAAGAGACAGTTTGGTGGGGTTTAGTCACAGAAAAACCTAATTTCGAGGTTTCATCGTTAGAAAAATCAATTACAAGGGTTATTGGTGGCCTCTTCAAAAAACCTATTTCGCGGTGTTCTACACACTGAAAACCCCAAATTGGCGGGGTTTATTAATTTTATTGAAAACCCCAATTTCGCGGGTTTGGTTGCTGAAAAACCTTTCGCTGGGATTAGTATCCGAAAAACCAAAATTCGCAAGAATTAACGAAAAAACGTGAAATAACGAATTTTACGTAATTAGCTCTTCAAAAAGTGAATTTCGCGGGATTGGGCAGCGAAAAAAAACAATTTTGAGGGTTTGGCTCTCTTCACTCAGTCAATTTAACGGGGTTGAGCAATTGAAAACCCCTATTTCACGGGGTTTATTCGCTGAAAAACGCTTTTTCAAATAGGTGAAACAGTCGAAAAAAAACGAAATTGGCGTGATTAGCTATGTAAAAAGAAAATTTCGTGGATTTTTTTTGGCCATCGAAAATCAATTTTGTCAGTTTTTAAACCTTCAAGGAACCAATTTCGAGGGTCTGGCTCTTTAAAAACTCAAGAAGGAAGGACCCCCGCCTTATGGCGAGGGAGGGGGAGATCGTCAACAAACTGATCTCATTGTCAGATGAAGCCAATCGCAAGCCTTTTTTCATGAAGCGGCGGTGGCAACGCGATACACTACATCATCATCATCCTACGTTCATTACTCAGCAGTTGAGCATTATACCCACCACCACCCTCTCGGGGGGGGGGGGGTGGAGGCGCAAAGAAACATACAAAATTTCTTCAAGACTTTTGCATAATCATTTCCCCAGGGTTAATCGTTTTTCTCTCCTCCCTTTTCAAAAAATTAATCAGTTTCCAACCCTTTTTGATTAAAACTAAGGACACCGAGGCCCTTTTTTGAAAATGGTTTAAAAAGGCCGGAGGACGACCATTTATATGATAATGGTCGAAGAGTGGGGGGTGTTGCGGGGTGAGGAAGGTCTCGGGGGTGCACTCTGGGAGTCTCATAAAAGGGTTAAAAGCTCTATGCGGAGGAAAAGAGGAAGAAGTATTTAAAGCGTTAGACTTTGGACTTAATTAAGACAAATAGGATGCTTCCAGGGCTTGACTCTTGAGAGAAGCGAAGAGAGTGAGAGAGCGTTATAGGAGAATAAGATTTAGGGTGAGCGGGTGGGCGGGGTGGGTGGAGGGTATCACTCCCCTATCCTTGTTATGATCCATAAATTCAATACTTTAGGCGAAGAAAGACCGTGCTATACCGGTTGGAAATGTAGTGGGGGGGGGGGCGAGAAAAAGGGTTGAAAGAAGGCCCCATTGGGGATAATGTTCACTTGTTCATTGTGCTTCATTGAATCCTATCCACTTTCTTTGTTCCCCAAGCTTAGGAATTCCCTTTCGGACTATCTTATTATTCAACCCCTTCCTCCGCGTTTTTTTTTTTCTCTCAACTCTTTCTCTCTCATTTTTGGTACATATTTCGCCAAAAATGTTGATAGGGGGGGGGGTGGATAGGATGGCAGGACTTCCTCAAGCTTTAACAATAAAGTTCTCTCCCCTGACTAAGGAAATTAAAACCCTTTCTCGCATCTCATTCTCCGAAGAAGAGTGCTCAACAGTTTTTTTTTTTTGTTCAAGAAAATTCAACACGGTGTGGGAGTTGTGAATTATTTAAAGCGTTAAAAACGCCAAAAAAAATAAATGTTTATAGTTGGAGAAATCAAAACAAGGAGAATTTTCTAAGAATCACACCAATAGTCATTGACACGTTCAGGTGTAATTCCACTTGTTCACGCGTGTCTCATTAAAAAACCTCGTATTTCTCGAATAATTGACTATATAACCCCTCCCCCCCTCCAATGGGATGATTTGGGGAGGGGGCAATCGGTACGCACATCCCAATTTGTTTGGGTTTTCCACCCTTTCTCTCTCACTCTCTCCAGACTTTTAAGTTATAAATCGCGTGAGACTCGACTGTTTTCGACATTATATGTTAATTAAGTCATTAAAAACAAACTTCACCCCAGAAAAGTATATATTTGTGTGTCAATTATTTCCAATCCTCGGGCAACATTAGTATTCCAAGGATGGGATAGAAATACATTGTGGGATAAAAGAAGATTTTTTTTTTGTTCTCCCTGGGACGAGACAAACTAAAGTAGCTGCAACCCACAGGATTTACAACTCAATTACAAACTTCCATAACAACAGCTCTCTTTATACAATAGAGAACGTTATAACTCAGCTTGTGTTCTATAGTGTGGAGGTTGCAAGCGGGGTCTGTGCTTGAATTCAGGGTAAAAAGCTGCTGTTTTTGAGTAAATCACACACCCCTCTTTGTTGTGAAAAAAAGGAAAATAAACCATTGTTTAGTGTAAACAAAGTGAAAATAAGTAGAATTAGGTAAAAATATAAATAAAGCTCCTCCCATTTAAGAAAGGTATTCACACAACACGGGGATGAGTGTATGGCGGGGGAGGGGGAGTGGTAAGAGCTATGAGGGCAGCTGCGAAGGTTATAATTTTCCTTTAGTGAACCCATAGAACACAGCAATAGACATCTCGAGGGGCAGATGTATCTACCTGAAGAAAAAGAGGATGAGGAACACGCAACTGGCGTGTTCATATCGTTTAATTTTCTTCAGGGAAAAAAGTTATTTAAATTGATTTTGTTTTACCTTCTCCCGACTCTCTCGGAAGCTGCGATTGAAACATGTATTGTCCGTTCAGATTACGATACACGAAAAATATCATCATTTCGATCACAAAAGCACAGAATTTTTGAGAATTAGTATAGTGGAAGCCATTGGCGTATTCAAGCAGGAGGTATATGTGTAGAAGGCAAACAGGCTGTTGGAATTATAAGCGAATCACTGCGTTCTCTGCGAGTTTGGTCATTTGGCGGATACAATTTTTTAAATTCGCAATTTTAGCTGTTCCACGGATAAAATGTCGAAAGCGCGTGGTTAGTTTTCAATTCGTTCAGTTAATTCTTGAATGAGCCAAAACCGCGAGATGGGGTTCTGTTGGTGTCAAATTATTGAAATGAGCACTTCGAATTAAACCCGTGAAATCAAATTTTTGAATGACTGTGTCAGCCCCAGGAAATCGAGTTTAGTGAGTTAATCATGCAAAACTGACTTTTTGGATGAGCCAGACCCACAAAATTTGTTTCCATGATTGCCAAAGCCCTCTAGCTTTAAATGGGCCAAACCCACAAAAATGATTTCACGCGCAATGAGCATGGGTGGCGAAGATTGGGCTGGGAGGGGATTGTATGTAGCACCCCCCCCCCCCCGAAAACTCAAACTTCCATGTCTACCGTCCCATGAAAAGGACGGCCGTGGTCATCATTCGAGCACATTAATCGTCACCGCTTTTAAGAATAAGCTAAATATTAGTTGCACCAAAAAATGGCAAAAACTGACGATTTTCGACTAAATTTCCTATTTACGAACTAAAAATAGCGAAACTGGCGATTGCGCCCTATAAATTGCTATAGACGTATACGATTAGGACGCCATGAAAATACCTGAAAAGTTCATGATTCCCGCCCTAAAAATGGCTAAATCGACTATTCGCGAACCAAACGTGGTCTTGGCTTGTCGGATACTTATTATAGCGTCTTGAAAACAACTAAATTGGCTCTACTCACTCTAAAAATAGCTAAAATGACTATTTCTGCCCTGAAAATGGCAAAATCGCGCCGAGAATGGCCAACACTGAGCATTCACGCCATGGCTTCGCGCCCTATAAATTGCAAAACTGACTCGATACACTCTAAAAATAGCTAAACTGACGATTCGCGCCATTGTATGTAGAAAATGGCTGAACTCAGTTCGTTCCCTGCAATTGCCTAAAATAATTGAATCCTGGGGCCGAATATTCGCTGTCTGGGGCCGAAGTCCATCAAGCACGCTCAAGTTTCGTACCGAGAGATCCTTCAAGAACCGAATTTATTGGACTTAACTCTTTAAAATATCAATTTCGGGGGTTAGGCTTAACCGATAAGTCAATTTCGTGATTTTGTCTTCTTCGTCAAAAGACAATTTCGCGAGGTTTCCCAAATGCAATTTCGCGGGATCTTTTCCAGGAATCGGCCCTTTAAAGCGTCAATTTGGCAGAGTTCTCTTGTTTTAAAGTCATTTCTCGGGTTTGGTCCACTTTAGCAACCAAATTTTATGGATTTGGTTATTTCAAATGGTAATTTCGTGTATTTGCCTCCAATACGCCAATTTCAAATTCACATGTTTGGATCTTTTAAGACCGATTTTTACAGATCTGGCGCCTTCAAAGCCAATTTCACTGATTTTTATAGTTAAGAAAATCCAATTTTGTGTGGTTGAATCATTCAAAAACCAAATTATTCTGATTTTAGCTTTGTAAAATCCCAAATTTCCCGGATTTTTTCTCCATTAAAAAATAATATTTTCTGGGCTTGGGCATTTCAAAACACCAATTTAATTGGTTTAGCAGAAGTGCCTCAAAATTGTAAAAAGTAAGCCGAGTGTAACTCCTAAACAATTATTAGGGGTATTCATGCTCGGAAGTTTAACATTATGTTATCGACGTAAACCCTGTTATTTCGTATTTTTTGTGTTCAGTTTCTCCGTTTCTATGGCCTTACCCATCTGTTCGGAATTTAGCAAATAACAAATACAAGGTTTAAAATTCTTTATGAATACCCCTATTTTGTATTTTTTTTTATTCCAAGCCTACCCTACCTACCCCCTAAAAACGGACCTGGCCGCGCCGCGCCGCCCCACCAGGTTCTGTGTGGTGTGACCACAGCGCGAAAGGTTGGCCAGCATTTGCGCCCGCGAAAGGCTTGCCGGCATTTGCGCCCGCGAAAGACCTGCCAGCATTAGCGCCCGCGAAGGTGGCTGAACCTGAGAAAGACATCAAAGGAGTCATGGATCAACGCAAATTAGAGGCTCTCAATTCCCACTACACGCTTGAGCAGGAGACGGAATCATGCATAAATCTGTAGCCGTAGGAGCCTACATTGTCTGTCTTCCCTCGTTGAGGTTCGTCAAAAACGGACCGGTTTCGGCTGCTCGCCATCTTCAGCATTTGGTTTCCCAACTTAGGAACCCAAAACTTCCCAAGTTGGGAACCCAAACTTCCCAACTTGGGAACCCAAAACTTCCCAAGTTCCCAACTTGGGAAACCAAATGCTGCAGATGGCGAGCAGCCGAAACCGGTCCGTTTTTGACGAACCTCAACCAGGGAAGACAGACGATGTAGGCTCCTACGGCTACAGATTTATGCATGATTTAACCACTAACCCTCGTAGTTTAAGCGACTCTACTAACAATTTAAAAAGGAGACGGAATTTTGAGTCCACGAGGAGCATAATAAAGAGGACCTCGTAAGTATAGTCACCCACTCCCTGACTTTATCGACACAAAGAGATAGTTATGTAGTTGTATATTACCCTCATTGAGAATCAAAATGAAGTGGCATTGCCCTAAAGGACTTGTGCGATGATGGTGAGGGGAGGGGATTTAACACAGAAAAATTGATCAGTCTGTTTAAACGAATGTGCAAGGGGGAACGAATTCGTGTGAAATACCGTTAAAAGATATAGATATGGTAGGGGGGGGGGCTAAGAGAAAGAATTTTCTCGAGGTTTTCCCCCATCCCTTTCTCCTGTACATAATAAAAGGGCGCGGCACACACATACACACCCGTGCATAATTCATGTATGAGGCGGTTACCGCGACACATCAATCTTAGAGATTGCGCTTGTCCCTTGAGACCCTTTCCCCAGCATCACTCAACTTTTCTTTCTTGGAAGAGAGCGAAAAATTCTTTTTCTTTTCCTGTGCCATCCCCCCCACCTCTCTTCCTATTAACATTTAATACTCCCATTGTCCGCCTTTTTCACCGAGATATCGCCCTTACTCCCTTTTCCTCCCTTCAAACGTGTCCATCTCTCCTAATATTTATCAAAAAGCTGAGCACCTTCTTAATTTTTCATGAGGCACGAGGTGGAGGCTTCTCCGCAATTCCAAAATCACAATTCTCCAAGCTTCTTCTATAACTAACAGGAAAAAGGAGGTAGCTTACAAAGGAATTTTCATGTTGACAAAAACCTTTGTCAATGTCACAAAGCCTCCCACAACTAAGTTAACATGAGTGCCTGTTGTTTCAGGCCTGGTCACTCATCCTGATATCAGGGCGTTTGTGATGGGGGGAGGGGTAGAAACGTCATATTCGAAGGCAAAAAAGTCGGGTCACATCCCAAGAAAAAAAAAAAAAAAGAACACTAATAAGAGGTTGAAAAGATGACAAGTCCCCCCCTTCACCTTCTTCCGTGCCGCCGTTACCACTTTTCTTCAGCTCACGGTCACCCTCTCATCAAGGCATATACCCCCTATTATATTACGTCGGCTCAAGATGAAAGAAGGTGACAGTGAGAATCATCACCAAGGCTACTTTTGATTAGAAGCTCGGAGTAGTGGTGAAGAGAGAGAGGAAAAAACTAGTTTGCTGTCCTCCGCGTACAACATTAACGAGACCCCATTGATGACTTGATGGCGCATAATAAAAGTTTATAGAGAGAGGACAACTAATGAAATGATACAGCTTTGGGCCGCGACAGACGATGATCAAGGGGTATGTGGGACGGGGAATGGTGACGGGAAGAACATTAAAAACTAGTCTCTAGATGCCCCCCCCCCCACACCCCTATAGTTATATTATTTCTTGGAAGAAGTCTTTAAATTAGTTTAAAAGATGACTCTTAGGGGAGGGAAGACCACTTTGAAATTCGCGCTTATTATTTTTTCTTCCAGTGCAGTAAATATGCCATAAAACAGGGTATTATGTCACCGGCATCTTTTAAATAGCGAGTGGTTTTTCAATTAAAGAAAAAAAAAAGTGCGTTCCCGCAGACATAAAAACCGCTGATTAGGGAGACACAATTCCTTCAAAAAGACAATTACATGCAAATAAGAGAGTCCGGTGATGAGCCGAGAAGATAACAATAAATGTTAGCTCCCCCCTCGCGCTGCAGTAGAAACGCTTCCCGCGGAGACTTGTTAAATGAGGATGCTACGCCTTTAATTAGACGAAGTATAAACCCCGGAATACTTTATTATTTATGAGCTGGTGTTCCCTGATTTTTTTTTTTCGACAAGTCAACCTTGCTCTTGAAGACAACCGGATAGCGAAATAAAAGTTTAAAAGTTTTTTTTTTCAGTGAATAATCGATTCTAATTTATCAAAGCAAACAAATAGCGTAAAAGATGAAAGTGAGTTTACATTATGAATTTAAAACAGAAAAGGCGGATCGATTGCCAGGGCAATTAAGGCTCCGAGAAGGTACAACCTTGTGTGGATGATCTTGAAGGTCCGCCTTTTAAAATATCAACCTGTCCGCTCTACCATCACATGCGGACCTCATCCAGATCGTCCCCCCTCCCTCCCCGCCCACCCGTCCATCTTATTCAACTCGTCATTCTCTCGAATCCATCACGTGTATGTCCCTATTTCAATCTTAACAACCTTCTCGAGAATATTCTCTCCGTCTTATTTCACCTCATAAAAACGCGGCGGTGCCTGCCTGTCCAACGAGCTCACGATTTCCTTCACGGTCGTTCTCCGAATCCCGTTGACAAGACCCAAATTTTGTCCCTGGAAACGTGTAATTAACTTTCAAAAAAAATCTGGGGGGGGGGACCCTAATAAATGACACGACCGACTAAATTGAGGCCGAATTATATTATGACATTAAGTCGAAAAATTCCTTTTAAAGGCCACCCTAAAAATAAAAAAAGGGTTACTCCGTGAAGTTTGTCCAAGCCATAAAAAAAAGCTTCAGATAATTGCCGTTGATATTGTTATACGATGGGGCAATAAATAATTACGCTGTCGTCGCGCACCCCCTTTTTTCCCAATCCAAAGGCCCCTCCTTGGTCCTCACGACCGCGGAACAGTAAAAACAAAAACGTGTTATGACACGGGGGTACCAGAGGCACAAAGTTATGGCGGCGGACTCGATAAATTGTGAAGAAGTGACACATAATATGAAGAAGAGCGGGACTGCTGGGTTAAGGGGTGGCAGGGAGGGGTTGTAGGGTGCGGGTATCTGAAAGCCATTTGGACTTATGATTTATACCGTCTTTATGCTTCTCCTCTTTGCTTTTTTTTTTCTTCTTCCTTATAATACTCCGAAGTAGAGGAGTTGATTCATGTCGTACACGCCCACTTTATAATTACCAGGTTTCGGGGTAACCCTCCCCTCACCCCTCGAAAAACTTCATCATCCACCGATCCTATTTTCCGTCCGCGCACGAAAAACGCGCTGTGGCGGTCAGTCTCGCTCCGTTTTTTCCCTCTCAATCTCTCTCACTCTTAAGGAGCCACCTTCCTCCCCTCATCATGGAGATGGAACTGCGAGGCAACCAAAAGAACGAGAAAAAAGTAATTAATTTTTTCTTCTTTCGGAGGCGCATCTTTTTTTATACACAAGCGCTCCCCCCCCCCCCCAAACCAACAAACCACCGCTCCTTTTTTAAGTGTCAGCCAGCTGTCGTTGTAGTCGAAAAAAACTATAATTTCGTAATTATACAAAAAAGGAGGACGGGTGAATTTGTGAAGGGGGGTGGGCAGTGGTACGGTAAGGGGTGCCTTTCGATTTTAAAAAGTCACACGTTAGATTGCTTGTTAAAAAGAAGTAGATTAGTGTGGGCGGAGCCCAGGGGCTGTGGAATCGATATTGTATCAGGGACGACACGATTTGAATTAACCAATTTATTAGAATGCCTATGTAGACCGTGAGAATTGTTGGAAGATTCTTTAAAAAACAGAATTCGGAAGTGCAAAATCGCCCCACCCAACACACGGTTTCTCTCAATTTCGTCACCCGCTGAACAGTCAAAGTTGAGATTTGTTAATTTTTAGCACCGGAATGACCCAAGTCATGGTTTTACAGACTCTGATCCACAAAACCGCCTAACTCGCACCTCCCCCCGCCCATTTAATCCACAGATCAGATAAAAATTGTGAAAATTTGAGATCTAACTCTACAGTAAAGTGTAACCACAAAATGGTCGAAACACAGCCCGGTCTAACCACAAAAACATGGTGAGGTGTGAAACCTCTACTTATTCATAATTTTACTCGAATTTCTTATCAGCGAGATATTCACGACTCTAAATCATTAAGCTTTACAGTAAATGACCGCGATTGTTGCAGAAGCTGCAACGAATCTGAGCTCCCCCCCTCCCACCAACTCTTTTTTTGAGTTTTATCGACTGCATGGGGGGAGAGTATAATTTTCTTCATCACAATGAATTTCCTGAGCTAATTTTCCTTTTGATACTTCACTATCTGATAGCTTCCTTAAAAAGTTCATTTTTTTTTTATTTTCCTTTTTAATAAACCCTTCCCTACCTTTTGGGCTTAATTTCTCACCCTTTCCTACCTATCGATTACACTTTTTTTTTTTTTGGAAATCATCTTCCCGGTTGAAAGTTTCCATTTTCCGAAGGCTTCCCCTTAATCTTAGTTAAAGAGAGAAAACAATAACTTCCACTCCCCTTCATTCTCCGGTACCGTTTTTACTTTCAATCCCACTCCCCCCCCCCCCAAGTCCAACCGCTAGCTGAAAAGTTAGATTGTCGGTCGGTGGATTGTGTTGGGGAACCGGGGGCCCAAAACCCATTGTTACACCTTACGTATATTTCATAATTATACCTTGGTCCCCCCTCCACCCCACCATCATCACAGCCACTACCCAATCAACCCCTTCCTATCCAACAATCCAGCTCCCGCCACCGTTTCCTTTCTTAACCCTTTTTGGACCCCCCCCCCCCGGTGTTGTATATCAAAAAAGGAAAAATTAGCAAAGTCTAAAATTTCTCCCAAAGGCTTTAATTACTTGTCTTGCATAAGAAAAAGAAGAACCATAGCGCTGGTGAGGGGTGGAGGCTGATGGGAGTGAGTTTTCCTCTTCCATATCTCTCCCCCCACCCCTCACACACAGCTTTATGCTCCCCCATCCCGCCGCCACTGAAAACCTTTATTATCGTAACAATTAATGGTGAAGCCCTCCTCCCGCCAATTATACGACCCTTTTGCGATATCCAACCCCTTCCTCCCGCACTACTCTTTTTGGCTTCCTCTAGCCCTTAGTCCTTAAAAAAAAAAAAAAAAAGAGTTCTAAAAACTTTCAAGGTTCAATAATTATACCTATTATGTCGTTTACTTCGAGTATCCCCCCCCCAACATACTTCTCATTGCTGGGGGGGGGGGGGTACTACACATAATTGGAACAGATGCTCTCAACTCCCCCCCCCCCCATTAGCACTGTGACTTTTATTGCCTCCTGACCACCACCACAGTGCTAATTATTGTAGAACTATGAAAAATAACAAGAAAAAAATGTGTTTTAATATCCCTGGAATAATAAGGTATAGGAGGCATAGGTATAGCGATTCCGAGCGATTCCTATGTTTCTTTTCTCAAAATGGATCATATTAATGGCAATAAGAAGAAGTTCTCAGAAGCGTGAGACTTTTCCCAGTTTTCCTAGACCGGAAGAACGGCTGGAGGGGTGGTAATGTAGCGGGGGAACTAGGTCTCTCCTTCGTGTTAATTAGAAGACAATAGAAGGACCCAATTTTCATCCAGATTGTGTGATTAAGAAGAAAAAAAAAACAGGTGAAAGAGTTTCAGTCCTTGCATTATTTTTTTTTTTCACAGTTAGCCTTGACGTACTACTCTCCCAGGTGAGAGGATTGTGTTCACTAAGTTGACAAACTCTTGCAAAGCCCGACGACCGACTCCGCGGGGACACTTTATGACCCGGATGCTTTGAAGAAGCGTCCTTGATGAAACATTCTCAAACGGGCGTCATTTTTGTATTTTTTTCGCTCACAACACGTTCCAATAATGAGCACATTTCAAGTTTTTTTTTTTTTTTTTTTTTTTTTTTTTTTTTTTTCTTTGACGGGCGTTGCCTGCAAGGGACTGACTAATCGAATGTAATTGGGAACGATTTGATGATGATGAAGGGAGGGTGGTAATCTACAGGGAATTATCACTTCGGATTAACGACCGTGAGCTTATTTTCGAAATTAAATAAAAAATATTATTCAAGTCGAGCCCCGAAGCGAAGAGTGTGACGTCATAATTTCGTAATAAAATAACTTCTGACGTTATTCAGTAAAAACCAGTCATTTTTCCGGTAAGAAACTTTTTTTAGTGGTTGACTAGGGGAAAAGGGTATATAGAAGTGAAAAGTTCAAGGGTGAAGGGACTTAAATTCTTTTTCGGTGGTGTTTGGGGGGGGGGGAAGGAAAATGCAAACAAGGAAAGGGGTGAGATAGGGCGAACGCAGGAGCGTTGTCGCTCCTGCCTTGCCTATACTATAGCGGTAGAAGTGGAGTAAGCAGATTGTTAACAGCCAGTGTCAATGTTAGCTCAACAACAGACTTAACCCATCATTATTCAGACATGGCCGGGGAAGATTTGTTTACCTGAGAGAAAAGGGCAAACATTGTGTAGGATGATGATGTTAGTCGGTTGAAGGAAGTAAGCACGTGATGTCAGGGGGAAGGTTGGGGGGAGGGTAAAAGCGGGTTCATCCTTTCACCCACCGTATGACTTTGGAGGCAATAACTACCGCACTTTGCTTTCTCATTCAATCAACTCGTTATCATTTAATATTTCCAGTTTAGCCATCTGCAGCATCGTTCTTTCAATATTTAAATTGTGAAAAAAGTTGCTTTTTTTCCTATTCTCTTGCTGTATTTCCGCATCAGAAATATTCCTCTTGTTGACGAGGCCCCAGCGCGATCACCTTACCGCGTACCGCTATAAGGTACGCCCCATTGCAATCGACGGGAGTATAATACGAGGAAAGGCATTGGTGACGCCGCCACTCATTATGTTTCCATCTCATAATTCAAAAGGGTTAAATTAAAACGTTAAATCCCGGGAATACGCTTTTTTGCTCACTTTGTTCTCGGATTTATACATCAGGCGAGGGGACCATGACATCGTTCGTCAGATTGGCACGATGATGGGTTGGAAGAGGGGGGGAGGGATCAAAAGTCCTAGGGTGAGGCTTCCAAATTATTCACAGGCGTATATGTTCCACTTCACGCTATACCCATCGCTTTTTTTTCAACTCAAAAAATATTGCTCATATGCAAAAATGACATGGTAATTCCCTCGGCATTCCTATACAGGGAAAGAAAAAACCTTTGACAGGGTCGTTTTGATGGATAGGGAGGGGGTTGAATGCACATCCCTTCGGTATAGCGTCCTTCCGCATATTAATCCGCCAGGAAATTGCACAATACTGGACGAGAGAGAGGTTTAAAAAAAAACGTTTCCGATTGCACATTTCGTCCGTAAACCGTCCCATTTTATTAATTCTCACAACCCCATCATTTCATCCCCCCAAATCAACAATTTTTGTACCGCTCTCACGAGATTAGCCCGAGGGAGATAGCCCCCTCACCACCCTCCTACCCCACGTTTGAGCCACGTCTTCGTATCATCGATTGGCTTCTTTTTTCATTCGGACACATATCACAATTATTATTATTCATGGCTTTGAGGAAGAAAAAAAAAGAAGAAGAGTTGAATAATGTAAGTCGAGCGCTGAAGGGGGCCCGCGGACCTTCATTATACTTGCATATATGACAAAAAAAACCCACGCCTCTTGGCACTCCGCCTCCCCTCCCACTTGTAGCGCTACAAAAAACCAATTTAAAACAAAAAAAAACATTCGATTCCTTCCATATTTTTTTTTGTTTTATCACCTGAGGGAGTTTACCCCTCTATTCAAACGCATTCAAAGAGTCTGAATTTTTATACGCTGGTCACGATATTCTTGTCATTTGAGAGTAACAACTATTCACTGCCCCAAAACCGGACCACTTTGGTGGGATCGCATTCGACTATGCTCATAAGTCCGTTTATTTTCGGCCACTTCGAGGAGACATGGAGGGGGGGCGGGCGCATTTTTCGTCAGAACCTGATGAATTTTTCAAACTTAGCATTTTCTAAGGGACTCATACGTATACAGGGTCCAGCTGAAATCGACGCAAATTAAAAAACATTGTCCTTGCCGGGAGTGGGCGGTTTTGCCGAAAACGGCCAACATTTAAAATTGGACGTATACCTATTTGCCAAATCGGATGAAACTATTCCGGAGGACTAGGAGGATTTTTTTTATCCTATACGGCTACTGGAAGGAGTTCCCTCTGTGATTCCTGCGTTTTTGGCCGGACTTGCCCGGATTGGATGGGAATGGGTCATTGCGGCAGCCCCAAGCTTTTACACAACTCTGGACATATTGCCATCACGGACGTTTCGCTACAAAAATGACAGAATGTCAATTTTATCCGAAGAAACTGACACAGTTGCGAGGATACTATAACAATAGCTCCGTTCGTTTATCAGTACCGGACTACTCCGAGCAGTACGAGATTTTGTAACCTCGCGGGTTATCATGATGTGGAATAACCGGGAAAAAATGATAAAAGGTTAGTAACTTTCAGGGCTGTTAGTGCAGCTCCGGACGACAAACGTACAGAGCTAATATTACCCCTGAAAGTCTATTCAACCAGAAAATTAGAATTTCAACGCCAGGGATCTTTTTGGATTGACTAAAAACCCCTCAAAAACTGCGAACTTAGCTGTACAACTGACGATTTTCCATTCATACCGTTAAACTTTTGTTTATCAGTTCGTTAAAACTGTTGTTTCTTAGGCCCAGTTTCACCAAAAAACTTGAACGCGATTGAAGTTGATCGCGTTTAGTTGGCATGGAGACCCATGTGTTTTCTAATAAATGTTTTTCCATTTGATCTCGATTATTTGTTAACCTGCATTTAATAAGTTGGTGAAACTGGGCCTTAGTCAAACAAACAATTGGTGAAATTGAACAAAAACTTGAAACTCGGAGCTCAAAAATTCACTCAGCTTGGATTGGCTTACGCAAGTGTCCATGGATGTTGCTACCAACGCCTTATTGGGGAACTCTGTTCCATCCACCGTATTCGCAGCACCAAAATCACCTAATTTTTGGTTTATAAAAACGTTTTTTGAAATTCTTTTCTCGCCATAAAAGGAAAACAAAATCTGACCAATCGCAATATACTGGAAGGGATACTCTCAAAAGATTAGTGTGCGGTCTAAGATCTTCCTTTCCCCTATAACCCTATAACACTGTGCCTCTAAAGTGCCTAGTTTGACTGTAAGATGAAGACGAACCCTGCAAATCGGACATGGGGTGGCTACGCGACGCTATGTAGTACGGGGGGTAAAAGGGTAGAAATGGACATGGCTAGTTTACGCCCGTCTCCCCTTTAGGGCCCTTTAGAGGGTTTCACCCATCGGGAGCGTCCCCCCCCCCACCAATGGTTCATTTTTATTAGACCCGCCGGGTTGAACGCGGGGGAGAAGAATAAGAAGCCTTCTTCCTTCCGAAAGTGAATGATATGCAGCAGTCTCGCCCGAAGGCCCCCCTCCCCCTTCGTGGCTCAACGATCACCATCCTCAAAGGAAAATGAATTGCCACCAACCCCATCTTATTTTCAACCATAGAAAATTACATTATTCATATAAACGGTCAAGAAACCTCCACTCCCTCCTCCCCCACAGTCCCACCAGACAAAACTGCTATCTCAACTGTCCCGGATACCCAACCTCATTGGTTGGTGGGAGGCTGAAAGAATCGTGAGGCTCGAGTGTGACATGAAATTGAAAGAAAATTGTAGAGAAAAAGAATAATGGGAGCATTGGATAAAAAGGTAACAATTAATTCTGTGGGTGCAAACACGATTTTACACCGTTAAAAGTAATTAAGTCTCTTCCTCCCCCCCCTTTCATCAGAAATGTGAAACACCGCCGAACATCAAGCGTGAAAGGCACATTTAAGTCGAAAAAAAAAAGTTAATTTCACTCACCGTGGGGAACCCATCCATGTGAACAGGACTCACAGTACCTAATGTGTATCTTGCCAGGAGTGAAACACTCGCAAGAACAGCCAGGTACCGTACACCGAATGCTCTGGAAGAAAAAAGAACAAGAGAAAATTAGTTGTTTTTTTTTTTTTAATTCCACAACTCAAAATCACACTTTTTTTTTACATTTCAATCAACAACCCCCTCTTCCTCCAACAATTTTAAACTGTAGAAGAGTTTATAGCACCCCCGGGCAGGAACTGTGCAACCAGCTCGCGTCCCTTACGAAGACACCAAAAAAAGATAGTTTGGAAGTCTTGAAATGACCACATCTTCGTGTGTTTATAACTCAAAGGCGAAGGTTTTAAATATTTTATGGCCTTGAGTTTCTCCTTATAGACAAAAAAAAAGAAAAAAAAAATATTCAGGAGAGGATCATACTGAAGGAGCGGCCCTACAGTAAAACCGAACAATTAATAGTTGGCGTTGTGTAAACAGTGTAGTGAAAGGATGGGGTGGAGTGGGGAGGGGTGGAAGCTTCAGTTAAATTGATGACAACCGTTTAAAAGTCGACGGTGCGACCTCTGTGGCATTTTAATTGTTACAAAATCCATACAGTCCCGATCCATTTTTAAAGATAAAAATCAAAAAAACTATAACTCCCCCATCGAACAAAAGGTAAATCAATTATTCAATTGTTTGGTTTGTGATGACAGAGGTCCCAAAAAACGTAGAAGAAAAGGGCAGATGTTTATTACCCATCAGACAAACTATAACCACACCTGGAGAAAGGTAGATGGAGGGGGGAGCGAGAGAGGCCGACAATTATTGATGAATTTAAAGCCTATGGGCCGTATGTCAAAGGGTGGCACGAAATGCGCATCACATGGGTCGTGGGGGTACAAGCGCTTTCGAACGATATAGACACGCACAAAGGGGTACTACTCCTCCCCTTTTCATTGGCTGATAATGAGAGTGGGGAAGGGAAGGGGCCATTTCGTATTAACTCAAATTGATTAATGTTGGGAGGAAATGTAAACGAGGGTGATGTGATTTTACCCTTCATAGGCTTAAGCGATGCGTCGAAGTTGCAAAGCGACCTTTTGGGACAATTTCTGTATAAAAGCATTGGCCGCAAGCTGGGGGCCGAAACCTCAAGCCTCAAATATCGTGAATTTGGTTTGTGGGGGGGGGGGGACAAGAGCTCAGCAATCGTTCCTGTCCAGCCCCTTCAACCCAACGCAATAAACACTGATCTCATTCGAAAGACACCAACAAAAAAAACTTGATTTTCAACTTCGATAAAGGAATTTGCAAGAACTGATTTTTTGTCGTTGTTAAATACGCGATGGCGATTCCAACATGGCAGTGTTTGAGAGGCTTCGGAATCCCACTTGGGGATTGTACTCACTTCTTCATTCGGAAACACCATAATTTAAGATTGGACAAGATTATTGACTATTTCTCGTTTGTAGTCTCTCCCATGGAAGTCGTGATTATAAAACCTTTTATGGGGGCGAAGCAATCTCTCTTTTAAGATCCTTTTTTGATGAAGAAATATGAAAGAGAGATATAGGCAGAGAAAAATAAAAGAACTAAGAGGATAGGTGATGGGGGGTCAAGCTTTTTTTATATAGTCTCTAAATATTCTAAAAATGAATGAAACAGTAGTGCGATCAATGGTTGAGGGAGGGAACAGGGGTGTTGCAGATTCTCTCGTTTTGATTTTCAATCTATCCGTGCCATACAGTTAATTGAAGGAAAAGATGGTGGGATGGGGGGGGGGGCTCAAATGAAATATGTGTTGCTAAAGGGAAGGTGATATGTCATAATTTCTCAAGGAGAGCGGACCTTATTTCTCTATAATAAAGGGCGAGGGGACCCTCAAGCGGAGACTCTATCTTCTTCTTCACTCCTCCCACCCCACCACAAGAGGCAAGGTTGCTATATAACATTGACAAAGGCGTATGTCAACACAGATTACACGATCAATCATCCTTAAAGGATCCTTCTTTCCAGTTAATAACTCCAGTTGGTGGTGGTTGGAGGGGGACAGTAAGAGAGCTTGTAAGGGCGAGGGTTGTTACGAAGGGAGCTTTGGAGGGGTAGCAATTTTAACAGGGGGGGGGGGACAGGAGTGTTTCTAATTTGAGATAAAGTGAATTTCAAATGGAACACAGACGCACAGTTGGTGGGGTGGAACCACGACATTCAAATGAATGAGAAGGTCTGAGGGGGGGGGGAGGGCACGTAATTTTTCGATCTCACGTCGCTCAGAATCCTTTCCCCGCCACCTCAGTGATGACCCAATCGAAATAGAAAAAAAAAATCTCAAAACCATATAAAGCAGTGGGTCCAAAAGGGTTAATGGTGATGGGGGCATCGCGCATTGCGCTACGTTGAGTTGAAGACAAAGATAAAAAGGGTGCCAAAGGGAAAAAGGTGGGAGGGAGGGGGAAGAACTCTTAATGCCTAATGGCATTCGCTTCCAAGGTTAGCTGTCCGAGAAGAAGTTCGAGCATTTCCTTATTCGAAAGTTAATGTCCCATCACCACCAGGGAGGAGTTTGTATTACTCCTTCTCAAGAGCCCCCTCCCCGCCATCATTACAATCACACAGTCTACAGAGAAGCTTCGAACGCTTGGAATATACGAGGAAGTTTTACTGCCGTCTTTCGAGGGCGATTGGCGCTATTTGTGGCGATCTTCAGAATAATAACTATTTTCAAATAGTCTTATTTTCGTAATAAAAAGAGGCACAATTTCTGATTAAAACCTTCCAACACATAGGCCCGCTTTAGTGCCATTTTGAGCCTTGTCCATTGCGTCATTACCCTGACTCGACCCAACCCTAGCCTCACGCAGGCACACGTGAGACAGCCGTCGTAGTTTGATTTCACCAAATAAACCTTTTTAGTGGACCAAATCCAATTGTAATTTAGGCGTGCCAATCCCTTGCTATTGAATTTGAATGGGCCAAATTGCTCTTTAAAATGAGTCAACACCTTGCACATTATGATATTAAAAGTGTGCAATCAGTTGATTTTTTTATAAGGAGCTAACCCCACGAAATAGGTCAGAAATTGGTTTCTGCGTGACGTGCCAGATATGGAAAATTTGGGTTTTGAAAGAGCCAAACCGGCCAAATGGTTTGTTGGGCCATTTTACGGCTCGAGTTCTAAAAATTCAGGACTTTCGCCTGCTCTGGCGACATAATTGAAAGAAGTTGGGCTGTTCCGTACGTTGTGTTATTTGATTGGTCCGTTTGATATAGTAAATTCTGGAAATATTCCAAGTTTTGAGGTGGTTTTAACAGTTTCTAGGAGACTGGACCTAACTTCTGACGCTAAACCGCAAGTGTTTGGCCAAATTACACGCAGTTGGTGAGGATGTCGTTTTTGCGGCAAAACTCTTCAGTCTCAACTCACTTTCTCCGGGTTAAGGGAGCAAGATGAATGTAGGGCAAATCAGAGGACAGACGAGCATTATATGCAATAGTCTCAAATAGGTTTAAAGTAAAAAGCTGCCATACCCCCTGTGACCTCCATCTACCACCACCCGTTTCACGTGTCGTTCTGTCTTATGCGATTAGGTGGTAAGGGACAGAAGGGGAAGCGAATGTTAGACAGGATCGCGTGCACTAAGGTAATTTTCGATTCATTTTGAAATTCTCCCTTTAAATGGTTGAATGGTGACCTGGGGGGGGGGGGAGGAGAAATGCGCGGGCTCCACCTCACAGTTCTACCATACTTTCGAAGTTAACAAAATGTCAAAACCACTTATAATACCGCGAAGAGCATCCCCGCGAACTCACCTCTCACCTCACACATTTTACTGCTTATGGGTGGCTGGTGGGGTGGGGGACTGATGGTGTGTGCGGTGTTTTCGTCTCTCGAAAATGTCAGACCGGGGCATTGCCTTTTCTCTCTCTCTCCTTTTTTTGAGAGTTCCTTTTTTCACAATGCAGAGAGTAAAATAAGGTTTGTAGCAGGTGATACGGTGCCGGTGGAATGGGGGGAGGGTATATTACGCTTTTCGAAAGCGGTGACATATTAAAATGAGTCTCTTGAGGGGGGTCGTTTAGCGGCTATGGGAGCTTATCCTATTAAAACTCCTCTTCTTCAAGGAGTGGATAAAGAATGGTCGCTGGCAGAATGATAAAGAGGGGGAGGGGTTCAACGGGGGTTGAAATGATTTATTCGTCCGAGAACCTTATCGCACACACCCTCCCCTCCAACCCTTTTCAATTGGCTCTAGAGACCTTCGTCGCCTCACTCCCCCCCCCCTCTTCAACGGCTAATATTTTTTCCGGAAAAAGACGTCTATTAAAAGACCTACCCTACGCCACTTCCACATGCTGTTTTTTTTTTTTTTTTTTTTTTTTTTTTTTTGTCTTAAAGTGTTTACCGTTGGTTAGTTAAAATTTCAAGAGCTACCCAGCTTTCGACTAGTTTTATTTCATAGAACGGAAATAAATTGGCGGGTGACAAGAGGTCGAAGTTCTGTCGACATAATGAGCCCATTAAATTACTTTAAAACGAATCGTATAAGCATTTTTAAAAAAACTACAAGAATGGCATAAACTCCGGAGGCTATAAACTCACCGAGTTTTATGACCTTTTGAAAAGTTAAACGAAAAGAAAAAAAATACGATCGTTAAGACATATTCCCTTTGCGAGAACATCAATTATTATTATATTTTTGTTGTCCGAAGGATTGTTGTATGTATGGCTTGAGTAGGGGGTATGGCTGGGTAGGGGGGTACATTAAGGGAGAACTCATGAAAATTTTTCGGGATGATTAAGCGTAGCAAGTGAAGGCTACCTGAGCAAACCGTGGGTGGGTGGTGGATTTACATATTAAAAAGGTTTTTCGCCTCGGGGATCTTAATAATTATGGCGTGGGTCTTTTGAAGCTGCCGTTCTTCTTCATCATCTTTTTTTTGTACTCCTTCGGGGTCGTTTAAGAGAGAGCTTATTTTGTGTCACCCGAGGTGTCTTTTGTACCGTTTCATTTTCGGGCCTTGAAATGTCAACCGTATAGAGAGGGCCTTTTTACTATACTATAGGGAGTGAGAGAGAGGCGCGCGCTCCGAGGGCCCCCAAAACGCCATGATTCGACACTTTCGCCTGTCACGGATCGGAACTACCGCTTCAGAGTGAGAAGGGAGTGAGAGAGAAAAAGGCGACGGTTGTCCAATCCTACTATTTACCTCCCCAACACCCCTCACCATACACCGTCCCGACAATTTTTTTTTTTACACGAGTCATCCCTTCACCTGCACTGGCTCACAACCTTGACTTGCAGATTCCTCCCTATGTAACGCCTTTTCAAACTAGTTCAACAGTCATTTTCTCGAGAGTCTAACACTTCTTCGACTTTTTTTATATTTTTTTAATTAGCTATCCTCCAAACATCAACCGTGTGATGAATAGACTGCCCCCTGTCGCTACGTAAATGACTTCTTCCATTATCAAACCCAGGAGGCTGCCGTCTTCGGGTGTCTCCCTTCTTTTTTTTTTTTTAGGTTTTTAGTTTTGAGACAATGCGGTAACGAGCCTTGTGATCCTCTAATGTCGTCCTCTCGATATGAGACAAAGATAAATTGGGGGGGGGGAGGGTCAAAAGGCTCCTCATCTAAACCCTCTCCTGATGGACTTCTATTCAACTTCTTGTTGATTGAACTTTTTTTTCTGCTCCCTTCCCTTGAAAGACAATAATCAATTTTTTCACGCATACGGAGGGGGGGGGGATCTCAGGGTTCTTATAGATAGAACAAAAAACAAATGTTGGCGGTTGCATAACGGCCATTTCAAATCAAAATTTGGTGCGTGAACGTCCTAAGTAAGTGACCAGCAGGAGGCCCCAAAAACTGAAAAGCGGCCTGCTTAGTGCTCGTGGTTAGACCATATTTTTTTCCATCAGACGAGTCTTTGCAGAGTTTCCCCTCGTAAGTGATAAGTAGTTAAGCCCAAAATTGGGGTTCTGGAAAGGAGTGGCAATATGGGAATGATCAACCTCGAAGAGGAGAAAAACAGCCAATACCACTCACCGCAGCACGCCATCGTCCCTCCATTACACTCAAAAATCGGCAAATTTAGCCCTAGAATCGGTTATATTCGACCGAAAAACTTGTAGAACATAAACTTTATTGAACAATACGGGCCCATTCCCTGTGCACCTCATCAGTATTATCGCTTCAGCTCAAACACCCTGGCCTGTTTGGCCTTAGAGGTGAAGCGATAACGCTGATGAGGTGCACCGGGAATGGACCCGAAATGCAGTCATTAAAAAACACCACGGCTGTATTGTTCAATAAAGTTTATGGCTTAAAGTTGAAACAATAGCCAAAAATTTGGAAAAATTCTGAGATATGAAAAACCACTGGTGCGATTTCGATCTTTAGAAAAAAAAAACGCAATGGGTCCTTCAGGAGGCAATTACGCTGATTTTGGCTCCTTAAAAACAAATCGTAGTAGATTTCATGGGGTTGGCTCTGCCCCACTAAACGGTATATTATGGTTTTTAAGCTCTCAAAAAACCCTGATTTCGAGGTTTATCGGGCATCCAAAACCCTAAAAATTTTGCAGCCCTTGGCCCTCCAAAACACCAATTTTACGGGTTTGGCTCCTATGCAAAATCCAATCGCTCGACTCGATTAAAACCAAAATATCGCGGGCTTGACTGTTTCAAAAACCAAATTTCACAGTTTTGGCACCATTTTCAAACCCCCCAATTCGTGGATTTACACCGAACGACGTCGTTTTCGGAGACTTACTAACATTTTTAGTGCGGCCATACGCATTTACCCGCAGACGGGCCCTAATCGACACTACGACAGCCGCACGTACTTTGAATATTTGGCCCTAGAAACGAGAATATTCGACAAAAAAACAGAAAATTTTAGCTCATGAATCAAATTTCAGAAATTGTGCTCAACCAAAGCCAAATTTCACAATTTTGTCAACTACAACAACAAATTTTAGTTGGTTCTTTCAAAAGTCAATTTCACGGACTTGGTTCAATCAAAAACCAAATTTAGCGAATTTGGCTCTGACAAAAACCACTTTTGCGGATTGGACTCGTTCAAAAGCCAACTTTCACGATTTTGGGTCTTTCAACCCTTAATTTCACGGGTTTGAATCTTATGAAAGCCAGACTCGGCTAAATGGAACGAGAAGCCACGAATATGTGTATGCAAGACAAGTGTCGTCTGCGTTGAAGTTGGCCGCGCCCAATTGTTCTTGACTATAGCAAAAGGACCCAACGTGACCAAACAAACGATTGGGACCGATTTCGTTAAATCTTTTGGTTTGCGTTGAACTGTATAGCATCACCGCAAGGGACCCAAGGTTCTAGAGTCAATCGTCCTTGTCTAACGAACACGACTTACGGACTCAGTCACTACCGTCACGCCCCTGACGTAAGACGACTCGTCATCCCCCCCGCTCCTGTAGCTACAGCACCCGTGCATACAGCTTCGGTCAACAATTGGTGGGCGGGGGGCGGGGGATGACCTAAATTTGAAACGCGATCTTTTTCCGCCAATTTTCGATCTCACAGGACCCAACGGTCGGAACACAATAAAAGACCACGTTCGTGAAAAGAGCCGTGGAGGATCAACGGAGTTCTAAAGCAGATAAGACAGAGCCATCCGTGGGTATAGTGCCTTGTACCGTGGGCAGGCAGTAGAAGTGAGGGGGAGTGTGACGTCCTTAAAGGGGGGAAAACTGGAGCGAAAATACTAATTCCACGCTTAACAACGCCTGTTATTGTTATAATTACTTTTTTTTTTTGCTGCGACTGCCCCGCAAATCATTCCCTCCCACCCAAACAATAATTAATACCGGGGCATTATATAATTACACGGTGTTAATACGATGTGCGCGAGCAGTGGTGGGCCCCATTATATCCGCTGCACAGTCCATCTACCGTAGGTACCGTAAGGGTACCCCCTGCTGGAAAGTCGTAAACGCGGAAAGAAAAAAAAAAGTAAAACGATCTCTCGCTCATCAAGAGAGTCTTCGTTCCAAAAAGGCATACCTGGGAGAATAAAACCTTGGACTAATTCGAATATCTTGCTCGGTAAGCTGACAAAAAAAAATACACATTTTATAGACAGGTAATTATAATTTGGAAGTGTTGAACCACTGGAAAACAGGGAGGGGGGTTTTTTAAAAGAATTATTTCCGCATTCTCCAATTCACCGGTGTGAGAAAACCATCTATACACGCGTCTGGGACCTCACTTTAATTCACGATGGCAATCTGCGGTCGTAAAACTTTTTTCTTCTTCTTCTCGAGATTGAAAATAGAGAACCACTTTTGGTTGTTCGAAGGTGTTGATTCGAATTCGACACCACCAACCACTTCAACCTAATACGAAGCGAAGCGCGGTCGCGGGATTTAAAGAGATGCCCCCTTCCCCCTCCGCTAGCCCCATCACCAACGAATCTTTCCGGCCGCAATATTAGCGTGATACACGCCATCAACCTCGTATAGAGGAGGAGGACTCTTGGAAACTCCATTTAAAATACAATGTATGCAAAAGGAAAAGGATTGCTATCTTCTATGGGATTGTAAGTGTGTTGGTGCTTCGAGGGGACTCCGTGACCCTTCGAAATTGCCTCCGCTGAGAGTGCGGTAAAGGTATGTGCATATTAAATAAGAAATGTGAAAAGGAATGAGTGAGAGGGGGCCCGAGGCGGGCTGGCTACCAAATTGTTCTGCGGCTGCGGTAAAATGAATACCCCTCCCCACCTCTGAGACGGGGTGTTAAAATTACTTCAATGTTTTAAACAAATTTCAAAAAGCGGAGGAAAGGGAAGGTTCAAATTATTTAAAAGAAGACAAAAAAAAAGAGAGAAGGACAGTTGTTGTTGGAGCGCTTCAAGGCTTGTCACGTCTTGTCCTAATAGCCCGAACCACGCCTCCGTCAAAGCACAATCTCAGAAAACAGGCACCCGGACATTACAACGAAAACTTCGACTTCCAAGCTTTATTCAAATTCAAGAGGATAATCATAGTAATAACCTTTCTGAGAAAGAGGAAATATTCAACAACAAAAATCAACTTCTCCACTGAAAAATGTCGCTAAAATCACAAACAAAAACAACAGTTACGACTTTAAATCGCTTCAGCTTCTTCGGGAGGACAAGAAAACAAGCCTAGACAGACCTGTCTGCACCGTGCAGCCACGACGCGGTGAACAATGGTGGAGAGGGAAGGGGGAAAGGCTGTGTAATCATACTGTGTGCTGAAGATTGGAAACCTTGTCCCTCAGGGGGATGACACGGATCTCTCTCGCCGTACGTGACACAGTGTCTGTCAAGGAGAGGGGGCGGGGGAGATATGTCCTCCAAAAGGCCTCTTCTGGCCTTTTTTCCTTGGACTTCCTTAGATTATCTCTAATAATATGTCATTACTCTTTACTCCTTGTACCGTCGCTATTTCAAGCTGCGACACCCTTTTTTTGTTGTTGTTGTTTATTCGGAGAAAAAATTGGTTCCTCCACCCCCTTGGTTTACCATTGCCACTCAATCACCTCGACACATGTTTTCTTCATCCCGGAGACTGCACTTTATAACTCCCTCGCTTCAATAATAAGAAACATCATTTTGTTGACACCTTTTGGGCCAAAATTGCTTTTTTCCGTTTCAATCATCTCGAGAAAGAAAAAAAAAAACACCTAAGTGACACGAAAATTTTTGTTCCGACAATGTCCCTCACGGCGGAGATCGAGTTTTGTAAAGTCATTCAAACAACCTTGCCTTAAATCCGATGGACGTTGGTGAAGGGAGAGGGAAGGGGCCCCGGGAGAGGAGCCCCAACACGCTCAGGGGGAATTCCAGAGGGCAACATGACACACAAGACACATCTCGGGGGCCGTCAAGTGTGAAAGCGACGGCGGTGCGGGGAGAGTTGATTGGCAGTTGACATTGGAACTTGGGTACCACGGTGTGGCGGGGGGAAGGGGGAAAAATTAACATGTTCTTCACTCTTATGGAAATGACGGAAAGGAGTGAGAAGGTCACCAATAGAGTGACAGTGTACATGAGACCGAACTTGATGCTTGGAACAGGTTGATTAATTGTTTTTATTTTGAACTAAAAAGAAACAGCTACAGGTACAGCCTCACAGTTTATCATTCGTGAGGCGGTTGAATGACATTTGACGCCCGAAGCCAGGGGTGGGATGAATTTGCCAAAAACACAAAAGTAACGTGGACTTCCGCTTCATTTCCCTCAGATTGATGAACTTTTTTAAACAACGTCAATATGACGCGAGCTTTTTTCTATGCCGCCAGCTGTACATCAAGAACATAATTTTGACCCTCAAAAATGCTTAACCCTCTTCCTAAAGTAAACAACTGTCATCATCAACCCTCATTTTGAGTACTAAGCAACTTTCCAAAGGGTCAGACAGAGCTTGGTGCACCGGGGAGGGGAGCTGTTTATGGGGGTGAGTTTTCTCTTAATCCCGGCTATACACGAGATTTCAAGAGCTACGCATCAGTACCGAACTCACAACCCTTACACTCCCCCTGTTATGAGTTCAAAGTTCTGGGGGAGTTATGCTCAAGCTAAAATAACACCAAAATGCAAATATAGTAACGTCTGGAAAACGAAAAAAACTGTTGTTTAGGAGAAAGAAGAGGAGGGGGGAAGCGCACGAAGGAAAGAACCCTTCGAGGCATGTTTGGTCATGGTCCCTTGGATCTTCAGTTTCATTAATTTACTCCTACTCGTCCAACTCTCCCACCACGCACCGAAGCGATTTGACAAAAAAAAAAATTTCCAGCTGTCATTTCTGTAAAAAGAAAGAAAGCCCCTCACTCTTGAGATCTCTCTCCTCCTTGGGACAATGGAGGCGCCAATGAGAGTGGAGTTTTGACTTGTCAAAGTTGGGCCCCATGATGGAGGGGGGAAGGGAGTAAAAAATGAAGAGAGGAGACCTCACTTTAGTCCGAACCTATTGGAATCGAACTTTTTTTTTATTATAAAACATTGAGCTCTCCACCCCCTGCACACAGTCGTGTTTGTCTAACCACTTGATATAAAAGTACAAGAGTCGAGTGTTAGTCGACCCAACGAGGGGCATTGTCTCTCTCTCGCTCTTCTGTGGAGGCCACTTCACTCCGAGAAATTGTAGTAAATGAAAAGCAAAAGGGGGGAAGGGGTTGTACAAGAGGAGACAGACTAATCAATTTTTGTCAGACGCTTACAAATACACTTTTCAAGGAGTCAACGCTTACAGTTTATGTGACTTCGAGGCCTGCGGCGGCGGCGGGTGGTTGTGTAGGAGGAATAATCTGACTTTTCCACACGCTCCTTCCATTAATTAACCTCTTTCTAAAGATCCTTCATGTCGATAAAGTCCTGGTATAACACTACCTAAAAAGAGGATTAATCAACAATGTAAAGACGGTGGTACCTGTCACCACCTTTCGCTAACAACCCTTTCATTTTTTTTATCCTTCGACAAAAAGACCGCCACCCTATCAACCCTTTCATTAACGCGTCGATTTTGTTTTATAATTGGCCGTTAGTGTCCCATAACGTCGGAAAAAAACTATTACAAGGTTGAGGGGGGGATGAACTAACACGTTGTTTAATAAAAATATAAGTACATAAGATTAGGTCGGAAGTGTGGGAGCCCAACAATTTGATGTCGAGAAATGAAAGATCACTCCCACTACTAAAAAAAATTTTTTTCGTGACCGCGGTTTCAGCTTAACGCCATCTTCAAACTATAGACAATCCAACAAGAAATTCGACAAACAGTCAAAAAATTAAAAATTGAAATTTATAGGCGGTCAACAACTTAAAAATCCAAAACACGTTGTTTTGGATGGATTCAATCGATCCCTTTGGAGTCCCTTTTCGCGGAGAAAGGCTGGAAATAAACATAGTCCTACAAATTGCGTATTTTGCACAGAAATTCATCATTTTCGCTCGTACATCGAAAGTTGCTAATTTAGCACAAGAAACTTACTAGTAACTGAACTAATGGGAGGAGGGATTTCCCCTAAGGTGAACCATACTGTGCAGGTCATGGCTGCTACGTGTTCCAGCCGGGTGTTGGATTGTTGTGTGTGGTGGCGAGGGGAGGGGATAACTGTCGCTTAAAATGAAGCGAATGAAGTCCAATGAGGTATACGGTATACGCCACTGGAAGAAACGTCTAACTCTTCGAGAAAATCCTATGGCCTAAAGGCCGCTTTGCGGGCCGTTGCCTATCCCCAAATGCAGTCTTTCTTTCAAACTCGAGGGGTAACGGCTATATGGTTCCTCAGACTGTAACGTTGCTTTCTCTCAGGAGCCAGTCCCTGAGATTTCACTTAGGAGAGGGTGGCAGTCACGAAAGCACCACGAAAGTTAAACCAGGTGCCCCCCTCCCATCGGCGATTCCTCCCCAAGTTTTTGAGCCAACTACCAGCCAATCAATATCCAAAAAATCAACAGTTTTTCAGGTCTAATCGGTCTGTTGTCATATTCCAGGGATAAGAAATAAGCAAAATTTCAAGATCAAAATCAAGTTTCTTCAAAAAAGGTGGCGAAATAAATTTACAACGTGCAATTTTCCCGATACTATCAGGGTCTCCATTAGGCTTCAAAATCGGGAGATTTAGCCCCGCGCAATGGATAATATTCGATCAATAAACTTGGAAAACCCATTCCCGCAAATTTCAATCTTCCAAAACCCATATTTTGCGATTTGTACATTTTCAAACCCTTCGCGGATGTTTGACTTTTTCAACACGCAATTTTGCGGGTGCGGCTCCATCAAAAGGCCACTACACGGATTTGAGTATTTCGAAAACCAAATTTCGGTATATGGGCTCCTTCGTGAAAAAAAAAAAAAAAAAAAAAAAATCGCGTGCTTTCACTGTTTCAAAGCATAATTCAAAAGTCAATTTCGCGATTTAGGCACTTTTAAAATCCGATTTCACTAATTTTGGCCTCTTAAAAACTTTTCGCGGGTCCAGCACTTTCGGAAAACAAATTCCAGATTTCCACTCCTTCAAAACCAAATTTCGCTGATTTTCGTGCCCTTAAAAACAAGATTTCATGGGTTTGGCTCTTTTTAAACTCAATGTTTCAATTTTTACCTAATTCAAACACCCAATTTCACGGTGTTTAAATCATTATAAAATCACTTTGGCAGCCTTTGGTCTTTCAAAAAGTACAATTTCATGGATTTGGCTCCTACAGAAGCTATTTTGGCGAATTTGGTTCTTTCAAACCCAGATTTCACCGATTTTCGAAATCGATCAAATTTCACTAGTTCAAAGTCCTATATTGCGACTTGGATTTTTGCACAATTTCGTAGGGTTGGCTCTTACAAAAGTGCCTAATGCAGTTTTTAGCTCTTTAAAAATCAATTTTCTCGCATTTTCTATCCTTCAAAACTCACTTGCGCAGCCTTGGGTCCATCGAGAACCCAATTTCACGGGTTTGGTTCGTACAGAAGCCATTTTCACGGATCTGGTTCTTCCAAACCCCTTGATTTCACGGATGTTCGCTCTATCGAAACTTTATTTCACGGATTTTGACTTGAACAAAACCTGATGTCGCGGGATTGGGCTGGGCGCAGTCCCCTGGGGTTCGCTGAGGATGGGAGATGTTGGGACTCAAATTGGAAAAAAATGCTCTATTAAATTCCCACTTTACAACCTCTGGACGATTTTTGTGAAAAGTGCAATGGAGTTTCGATACAAACAAGTTGTGATACAAACAATTTCAGTGGTCGCACGCATTTTCCCGCGGGCCGCAACATCCCTGAAGCCCGCAAGGACGAGCCACGAAGGGCCCTGTCACTCTACTGATGGGGGAGCAGCACTGGAGTCGAAAAAATCGGCTGAAACCAACGACATCTCGAAAGGCCTGGATAAGGAAGGGCCGTTGACGGACCCTTTTAGAGTTGCACTATACAGGGTGTTCATGAATTACCTGGACAGAAGAAAACCAGTTATGGGGCGCATCATTTGCCATCGAAATTACTATTTGGAGTTTTTGGAAATTCCGCCTTGTTTCCGAGATATCACACATTTTATGATTTTTTCACGAATTCCCTTTTTTCCCACTTAAATGCTTGCCATACGCTCATAAAGTGGTATTAGCCCAAAACTAATCAGCTCATTGGAAAGAGCACAAAATTTCCTATAAAATGTGTCCACTTTCGGGTGAAAATTATTTCCGTACCATTCGTGAGAGCAGCCGATTTCCTAAGGAAACTGGCGACTCACCTCTTCGCCATTGGGAAGAAAGAATTTGAAATCAAAGGAAAAACTATGTTATTTTGTAAGCTTTCCAATGATGTACAAAGATTCATAGTTACTGTATTTTTCCGTTGAGATATGAGCAATAAACTTGAAAAATCCAGCCAGGAATCGTGAAATTCATGCATTTCTTCGACAATACTTTATTACACAAGGAGACTTATTTTCTTCTTTTATTTCATTTGTGACTCAATTATTCATCTTTCATCTTCTTAGTCAATAATTTAAGTTTCTCTCCCCTCCGAAAGAGACCCCCACCACCACTCATATGAGTGCCTACGTAATTATTCTGGGGGAGGGGGGGAAGAGTTCACGAATCGAGCTTAAATTATTAATTAAGAAGATAAAAGATAAATAATTCATTCAAAAAAATAAATAAAATAAGAAAACAATAAGGTTTGAGGAGCCGTACTAGGCTCTCCTGAGTCCTCCGGGCCCCAAACGGGTATGGTGTATGAGCCGAGAGGCTTTTGGCATCTTCGGAGTCGGGAGACCGTCCCAGCCCTCAAAAAAACAAAAAAAAACAAAAAAAAAAAACAAAAAAAAAACACTTACTTATATTTCAACGGAAAAATGCTGTAAGTGTAAACTTTTACACATCGTTGGAAAGCTTACAAAATAAGAAAGTTTTTCCACTGATTTCAAATTTTTTTCTTCCCTATGGCGAAGAGGTGAAAATCGCGTCGGAAAAATGTATGGAAATGTGAGTCTCCAGTTTCTTTGGTAAATCGGCTGCTCTCACGTGTGGTACGAAGGTAATTTTCACCCAAAAGTGAACACATTTTAAAGGAAATTTTGTGCTCTTTCCAATGAGCTGATTAGTTGTAGGCTAGTACCATTTTATGAGGGTATGACACTCATCTATTCATTTCACGGCAACCCCCTCCCCCTTCATGACTCAGATGGCTGTCCCCAAGGCTCTATTTGAATCGGGATTTTTGGCGTTTTCACAGGCTTTGGTGAATGCTGAACAATGTAACTGCAACAATTGCAATGCGAAGAAAAGCGAAGCTTCTTCCCCGCGATAAATGAAACCCTTCGCGGTATACACATGCACATGACGAATTTGGCATTGAAACATACGTTTTTCCGTGATAGCTGCACGTTAGATAAGGGGGAGAAGTTACGCCCATGCACTTAAAATATTAGTCAGAGTAAAGAAAAACGCACCGTGGGAAAACGAATTAGAAAAAAAAAAAAAAAAATGTATATAGCCGGTCTCTTTAAAAACTCTTCGCATAAAGTTTACGTCCTTGAATTCCTCCGGGAGACCCGACCTTGCCTCCTTCAATAAAATAATGGAAAGAGAAACGAGCGCGGAAACAAAATGTTCGCACGACGCGGCGCGATTACGTTGTATGTACACCAAGGGGGGAAATGCGGCCGGGGTACCGAAAAGGGGGGCACTGCCTTGGGTTGGGAGAGTGTACGGTGCACTCGTTTCCAAAGGGTGTGGCGCAAAGAAGTTGACATTTTACTCTCAAAGCTTGACAAAACTGTCACGAATTCAACAATCATTCGATGTGGGTAAGTGGATTGCGGGGGAAGAGTGGTGGTGTGAGAAGGGGGGGGGCTCAGAGATTTGAAAAAGATAAAAGGAAAAAAAACTCGGTGAGACCAGGCCTTGACAACCCACTCCATAGGGAGTAAAATATGCAAATTGTCGTCATAAGCTCCAAAGTATGAGCGGACGGGGGGAAGAGAGTATATCTTTGGCTTTTCACTGTTTAAAAATCGCTTTTTTCTCCTATGCCTGTGTGTGTCTTTTTTTCTACATCTTCCGCCTTCTTTTTTCGGGCTGCAACGAATGCAAAAGACGGAGACAAATCGTCTGTCGTCATGGGAAACATGTTTTTGCCTTCCCGTCAAAACTGAAAACCTGTGCATTTTTTTCCTCCCCCCCCCCTCTATTCATGGGCAAACCGGATGAAACAGTGTGAGGGGGCTCTGGAGGGAGGGGCATAGATGAATGAGGGCACTGAACTAAACAAAAAAAGGTGACAATATGGCCCCGGTTCTCAGGTAAGCAGCAGCCGTCAACCAACCAACCAACTGTGCATTTTGTCACACACTGGGTGACTGTGGGATTGGGGTGACAAAACAAAATGGAAGTCTGACCTTAAAATAGCGGTGGGTATACTTCAAGCCTTTGAATTATTGTATTGGCATTTAATCATGAAAATATTATCCAGGGTCCCGAAGAAATAACGATCGTTCCGCTGACCAAGCCCCCATTAAAACACTTCTCATTAAAATGTCATTATTATTATTATTATTATTATTTTAACAGCTAACCATTAATGCAAATTTTGTGTTCATTCAATGCCTTCAACAATGATAAGGCTATTTCAAGGAGCGGAAGAACACAAAAGACAGTCCCCCACAGTAATTTTCTCGCGATATTTTAATTTTCTTATTAATCTCGTTTCAACATTAATATGTGAACGAGGAGAAAAATATCTTGGCAAGTTGGCACGCTCCTTTTTCCCACGCTCTTGACTCTCGGAATCAAAAGGTGTACGGTATTAAAATAAGCGCTTACATCACGTTTAGATGTCACTTTTAAAAAGCCGGCGGCGGCGTAGGGGGCACGCGGAGAACTCTCTTTTCCCCGGACATTATTAATTTCACGATAATATCAAACTCCACCGCATATGCATAATAATTTAAATCGACCCTTTAATATACCCTTGACTTAATAAATTGGTAATTCACGCTTTTACCATTTTATCATTTACGGAAATTAATTTAATATTCATTACACGTTTCTATTGTCGATGTCTGGTGCAATTTAGCAGACATCGCAGTATTTTTATGATTTAAAACGCGTGATTCATACTCACCTACCCTGCCCCATCGACTAAAATGTTTACATGCTTTCGCAACGACAAGCTGCGTTCCCTAGAAATCAGACCCGAGAAAAATCAAAACATAATGCCAGAAGCTCCGCGCCCTAAGAGATGTTCATTATCGGACAATTGCTTCCTACCAAGCAATTCTCATAAACAACGCCAACCCGTTGAATGTCGGGAGAGTCAAAAAGGCGTTTTTTTCCTTCAAAAAAATAATGAAAGCACGTAGGTTTTGTGTACTAGCAGAGAAGTTTTTAAACTTCGTGGTCCTCCCGTACTACGAGACTCGCCGCTGAGGAACTTTGATGAGAGGGACAGGGAGTGAAGCAATCCAACTATCACACACACACACACGCCCATACACAACTCGAACGCTCCCGGTAAAAAACTTGGCAGCGGTGTCGCAAAGTGTGTTTTAAACGGCAAAAAAAAAGACAACACTCCTCTTCGCCCTCCAAAGACAGAAATTCCTTGGGAAATGAGAAGCGAAGGAGGCAGATTACGCACGTATTGAATGACACGGAGAAAGTTTTTCAAAAAAAAGGACCCAAGCTACCGGGTATATAATCGGTAATTTTAAGGCAATGTACTACGGGAAGGTGACGAGGACGTGGGGGGACGGAGGCCTGTAATCTTGGGGGATTGCGGAGTTCAAAAAAACGCCGACTTATATACTACGGAGTCTCTTTTGATTCGAGAAAGAGATGAAAACCCTGATTTTTCGAACAATGATGGCAATAGTTTATCCGGGGGGGGGGGTGAAGAGGAGGGTAAGGGGTGATGAGCTGATCCGCTAGGTGAAATGCTTCTGTGTGATGAGATGGAGGGTATGAAGAGTATTGACATTGAAAAGAGATAGAAACACAAATTGGATGATCTAGAAGGGAGGGGGTGGGGACGGAATTAAAACAAAAGAAGAAGAGACGGGGATGCTGAGTTTGAATGTGTAATCCTCGGTGGTGAATACGATTTGAATTCATTATACATTAAGGCATGAGAGTGTGTGTTTAAAGCGTACATTTCGCAAGAACGGTTCTATATGCCTTTTTTCCCTTCCATCAGGCACTTTCGAAATGACTTTCAACACAAAATACAAAAAAGACCATGCGACAAACACAGTGGGTTTATCGAAATCACTAGAAACCTCCAAATGTATCACAGAGGGCATTAAATCCGACATTTAGAACCACCAAAACAAAGCTTTTGGAGGGCATCGAAGTTTGGAATAAAAAATCCATCTAAAATAATGCCAAGTTATCATCGGAAATGAAATGCTGGCGTTGGCTGCGACCAGCTCGCCACACGAGCACCCGCACTCACGCACTGCAGCGCTTCCTCGGCTTCACCAATGCGTGGGCCCGCTTCCCCGGTTCAGCAGCGGACCTCGCTCGCCCGCCGGGATCATTTCTATCGGCACGTAGGACGACGATGAACCCGGAACCGGACCGTACTTGATAGTCGTCGCATCTATATACATTTCGCAACAAGTGAGATAGGTCACCGTAATACAATTCCAACACTGAAACCAGCAAAACTCCCCAACGTGCCCCGGATACGAGGGGCGGATAACCTGCAGGTCGGAACTGTCACTGCACGCGTTGGGTCACTTTCAGACGTCCAAAACCGACCGGCATCAATCAGCTAGGACATGAAACTACGCAAACCTGGCCAGCTGTTCGGCAGAATATTGTGATGAGTGTAATTGTGTGGACAATATTGGATGGAAGGTCCGTGGGTCGGGAGACTTATTCCAAGCGTATTACGCCCAAGACCATCCCCGCGCCACCACAATTCGTACACACCTTCTAATTAATTTACTTTTATTCCCGTCGGAGGCTATTTAGATGTAATCTTTGATTTCCTCCCTCTCATTTCCCTCTGCTGTAAAGTGTTTTGTTCTGTCAACTTAAAAACTTGGTTAAAAAAAAAACAAAAAAAAACGACAACAACGGAACGACAATGGGTGGTGGATAAGTCAAGGGTGTAAAAGGTGTAAAGTCGTACGTACACAGTTTTGTTCCGTGGTGGTGTTAAGAGTGACTGTGGATGACGGGAGGGCGGGGAGTTTGCGTGATTGACACCACTTATAAGGTCCCGTGTCGCGCCCTGGTACCCGCGCCACCGCCACGCCTTTTAATAAAAATAATCGTCTATTGTCACGGAGAAAAAAACAAAGCGGGTGTGGGGCACGTTAAGATTTGATTGAAAAAAAAAAGACAAAATTCGCCGTTTCCGACTGTAATTTTATAAAGGGACGAATGAGTGGTGGGAGACCTCTTCATAATTGAAAGATAAATGAATTCAAACCTCCCCCCGCCCCCTCAATCCGTGCAAACCCGCTTCTACGTCTCCCCCCTAATTCCAAAATAATCCGAATTTATACGCGTGGACGAGTTTCCCCATACATGTGGGGTATGCTGGGGGAGTTCTCTCTCGTTGGTCAAATACCATCGAGGATGGGCATAACTCCAAAATCATGTCATATATGCAATGAATTCAAACTCGAATGAATTTACATGGTTCGGGCTTCATACTTGGGGCGCCATAGCGCCCTCCTCTGTAAGCCACTACTTGTAAATGATCGTTCAAACAAGTTTTTTTTTTTTTTTGTCTATAAACAGTCGATTTATAAATGTGGTGTAATTTTTTGTTCGTGAACCTTCGGTTCTCTCCTCTGAAAGAAATGTTTACCCGTTCGAATGAATAAGCCTTGCCAACTCCATGTCAACCCCTCCTCTTTCTTCCCCCTCCGCAATGTAATTAATCTGAAGTTTCTAATGAGAGCTTAAAATATGGGAAGGAGATGATTTTAAATGAGTGGAGAAATGCTGGGGGATGGGGGGCAACACGAGCAACCATCGTGACCCGTGTAAATAATAATAATAATAAGAAGAAAGGGGTTCGCGGGAGAGTTTTGGTCGCGTCCCCTTCCCATCACCGCTAACGGAGCCCTTGAGTGCCGTATGTTAATACCGCCCAAAACGGTGGTATCCATCAAGGAAAAAATGAAGAAGAGGACTACGCTGGTGGAAGAAAAAAAGATGAAGAAGAAGGTCTTTCTAATTGGAGCCGCTCGTCTGATTGGACCTCGGGGAGAAATGGGAGCCGATTTCTTTCTGTCAATCTTTTAACAACAAGTCTCTCCTCTCGTCGGGACAGGATGAGTCTCTTGAAAAAAAAAAAAAAAAAAAAAAAAAAAAAAAAACCTATGGCCGCTCATCGTTCTCTGTCTTTGACTCTTTTGACTTTCTTGCTTTCAAAAAAAAAAAAAAAGTCTCGCTAAGACAAGAATGCAAATAGCTTTTGCGTCCTTCAGCTCTTAATAAGCTTTTGAGCTCGACTTTAATTCCGTGGAAAATTGTTGAAATATTTTGTAATTAATCATAATTTTAAGTACCCCCCTCCTTACCACTTCTAATTAATTAGGAATCCTTTTTTTCACATAACAAAAAAAGCTTGGACTCCCCCCTCCCCGTTCAACATTTCTCATACGCCGCAAACTTGTCTTTACCCCCCTAATAATTCACCCTTAAAGCACTGTGGGGAGTTTTGAAAACGGTTAATGAGCGCCAAGAGTTCTTGAAGAACTTCTCCCCCGAAGAAGGTACTTTAAGGGTGAAGGTTGGCGCTGATCTTTTTTAATACGAGTCGTCCCTTCTATACGCCTTCATCGCCCCGCCACCCGTTGCCGAACCGAATAAGGGCAAACAGAAATATAAAGAGGCACAAAAAGCTATGGGTTTCGAACTCGCTAATTAAAGTTTTTTTTTTAAGTTAACTGCCTGTCGCTCCGCCCAGTCTGCTCTTTGGAAAAGGAATCATAATTTACTGGAAGGGAGGGAAGCTTTTAATTTGAAAGAAAAAAAAAAACGAGGACAGGAGAAAAAAAATCAAGGAATGACATATAAGGACAGCTCCCAAGAAACTATAAATTAAAAGAATGACCGTACGAATAAAAACTCGTTAATATACCCTCCTCCTATCCACCACCCTGCAATAAGGGCAATTTTTTGGTTTTTGAAACCAAAGTGAGTCATCGTCCTCGTGCGGGAGGGCAGTTTATTAAAATTATCGAAGGGTATCCCTTGAATTTATGAAATATAGAGGGACGGATTCCCTTTTAATCCTCGGCGATGATGGCAGAAGCGGAATGAAGAGATTGACGGCAAAATGGGTGGTTCGTTGGGGAGGTGAGGGTGGGGGGTGTAAAGTAATAAGCCGTTGGACGAGGACGATGCGGAGGAGAGTTCCCCGAAAAGGCTTGTGAAGTGGAGAAACCGGACAAAAGCGCCCCGGACTTGTAGGGGCTTTTAATGGACTAATGCATGCGTGCATCTATTATTGAGCTTGTCATCTCTTTCTTTTTTTTTCAGGGTGTATAAGTGAGGGGATCAGACGACAGTGAGGAGAGGAGGGATAAGGACGGCCCAATCACAGCCAACGGAGAGAGCGGTAGCCATCTTTAAGGGTGAATTTAAGGGATGTTGATTAGATGGGGGTGTGGGAACACTAAACCCTTTCTGTACAGGGCGAAAAAGGCTTCAAATCCCTTTCTAGTAGCCCCTCTTTCTGAAATATTTATAAAAACAAGGAGACCCTTGTATTCTACTCTACACGGACCTTTTTATAAAAAGCACGTTCAATGTCAAAAGTTGAGCGAGTCAAGGCTTTTTTTCAAAAGCGGATTGAAGTGCGATTATTGTGAAGTAATGTCAAAACGGTCACGACCCAAAACAAACCCGCAAAGTGTGTTCCGTCTATGAAGGCGGTACCCTACACACTGCACGATAGATGACGATATTACTAGAAGGAAAAAAAAACCTTTCAATATTCATGACCCTCGCAGCTGGTTGGGAATTTTGCAGCAATCGAAAAAAAAATTAAAGAAATGATACAAACGTCTTTCAAGGCTAAAATCGACATTCAAATCTCCCCGGGACCGGCTCGCCTTTCTAAAAAAAAAAAAAAAAAAAAACTTCGTCAATCGCGGTTTTTACGTCAGTGTGAGTGTTTGTCCACTGGATGGCTCCGTGAGGAGGGGGGGGGGCAAGCACAAATAGGTTTATTGTTTTTGAGTTGGAATAACTTATCGAAACTTCTAGGAAATGTTACAGCAACGAAGTCAACATGAAAATACCCACCACGTCATAGCGGTTCACACTTAAAATCGAAGAATTTCTCTGGGCTAAAATTCCAAGAATTTCTGTGGAATGGAACCCCAGGTCCTGGCTATAACTAAAGATCCGTGCGGGAACGCGTAAAATTTAGTTTTGAGAAAGAGCCAAACACCCAGCAATCTTTTTTTGGGTGAGTCAGGTCACACCAAAATTTGTTTCTGGAAGTGGCGAATCACAGATAATTTATTCATAAAGATCCGAACCTACGAAATTTGTTTTTTGGAGATCCAACCCTGCGACATTGGTTTTTTGAGGATCCGAACCCATCACGAAATGGCGTTTTTGAATGTATCAACATCGCGAAATTATTTTTTTTACGAGCCATCCCAACGAAATTACTTCTTGAAACAGAAAAATCCGCAAAATTTGGTTTTTTGTAAGAGTCAAACCCACAAAGTTGCTTTTTTGAATTGTTCAATTTCGCGAAAATCGTTTTTTTTTTTTTTAACCAACCCACAAACCTACTTCTTAAAATAGCCAAACCCGCGCAATTTTATTTTCGAGGATCTTAACCCGCACAATTTGTTTTTTGATGATCCAGACCAGAAAATTGCGTTTTTTGAGGGTCAAAACCTTCGCATTTTTATAAAGAGGCCAACCAGGGAAACTGTTCTTTGTTTATGTTTAAACCCAGCAAAATTAGTTCTTGTAAGCACCAAAATCACGAAATTTTGCTTTTGAAGAAATTAGCTCATTTTGTAGGACCATAACCAGCAAAATTACCACCGATTTTACCACCTCGACTTGAGGTTTGGCTTAAAGCTAAGTAGTACTTGAAGAAAAAAATGCATTGCATTTAAGGTTCGGCTTTGAGTCAAACCGCTGTGGTGAAATCCGCCAAAACGATTTTTAGTTAAGTTATAGCCATCAACATGACCACGACAGGGCAGTGACAATGAGTATTATGAGCGTGGGGGGTGGAAGATAATCGAGATCGATGTCGAAAAGGGGTGCCTCCTGCTGTGACAGAAACTGGGAATGTCTTCCTAAAAAAAACAAAAAAAAAAAACTCGCTAATCAGCACGGAGATGTGTGAATTTGATTCCAGAATCTGTCGATCTTAGTTTTTCATTTAACCGACTATCCGACAGTAAAGAGGCATGCCAGCCCTTCAGGATGTTTTCACCGTGCCATGCCAGATTCAGCTCCCCCCCCCCCTCATCTACATGTCGTAACAGTGACCATCTCAAGAACTTTTGAATCTTTATAAGGGTCCTGTCGATTCAGAAAGGTTGCTTCGTCATGTTAAAGGTGTCGCTGATGACTATCTCATCCCCCCCCCCCCGAGTACTATCTCCTTCGAACTACGCCCCTTCTTTTTTCTCCTATTTTTTTCCTCCTCCTTTAAAACCGAAAGAGGGATAAAATTGTGACCTTTTATATTGAACCGCCTGATTGAAAAGTTGATTAACGCGGTTTGCGGTCAAGCTCTCACACGGAAAAAAAGAACCCCACCCCACCAATATAGAAACCCTCTCCCTTTACACCGAGACACGTAACCAATCTTCTCCTCTCTCTGGAAACCGGCCGCTACCGAGAAGATATTGTTGACGGAAGGGGGGGGGGGATAAAGATGAAAAACTATGGATGAAGAAAGGGTTTTTTTAAAGGGAACGAAGGGGTGGGGAAGGTGTATTCCGCGCTAAATAACAACTTTGAAGAGGTCTGTTTCTTTCCTTCTTCCTTCGGTCGATATGGTGGGCGGCCCTCTCCACCGTAGGATTACACCAATTTGATCCCCTCCCCCCTCACTCATTCTCATCCAAACCCGTGACTCCCAGGGACCCATAGGGGTTAGCTACTTGCAACATCGTGACTCGCTTTTAGCTATTAAAAGAGGTTTTTTGTTGTTGTTTAAAAACTTTGAGACTCTCTCTTAAGCAGCAGCGGCCGCGCTTGAGAAATTTCAACCCATTAAAATATATAAATCGAAAGAGGGTATTTAAATGGGTAAGGTAGAGGGTTGAGGAAGAGAGAAGTGACTTGACCTCCCCCCCTCTCACGTCTTTTTTCGTCTCTCGCCTATATAAACGGGGCTATACGGGTGAGAAACGTGATTACTTGGAATTTGCGGTAATGATATGTGGAGGTGGAGGTGGAATAGTTTACCGGTCGACTTTTTCGCTCAAATAAAGCGGGAGCACTCAGAAGAAAGCCGGGAACTTCTGTTCTGGCTCTTTCTTTCTCATTACATAGGAAAGCGCGCATTTCTATTTAAACTTGTGCGAAAACGGGCGGAATCCTCTACACACCTCTCTCCTCACTCATTCATCTCAATCAACGACGTCTAACAAAAAAAAACCGTTACACGCTCATTAACCGTAATTATCTCACGAGATATAACCACTCGTCCTCGCCTTACACACCGCTTATCTTGTCACAATTAAAAACATTATCGTCCGTTTTTTTTTCTCCAGATATTAATAAAAAGAGAAACGGACTCGTGCGAAAGAAAAGTGTGGGAGGGCACCCACGGTGTGTGCATGCAGAACGTCACCCAGAAAGAATGGTCAGAGCCCCCACCCCCTCTGCAACAGCTGTTGAGGAAAACTTTTTTGTACAAATTGAGGATGGCTCTTCTACCAAAAACATCAGACCTACTTCGTACCTTAAAGAACAATAATTGGTGTTAGTAGTGGGGGGGGGGGGGGTAAACTCGCTTAACTTCAGTTGATTTACAAAGTTTAACTAGTAGTAAGAACGTAAATGGTTAGGGTACTCACCGTGCAGACTGTGGGTGCTGGAAGCGTGTCTTGAGTCGGCGCAGCGGCCGCCCTGGCGTCCGGACGCATAAACCATGATGCGACCGATGCCCACTGTAAAAAAAAAAGAGAAAAACTACATTGAAATATACCTTGTTTGCGGTATCACGACACGTGTTCCCCTTCACTCCCTTACACCCAGAGAAGATCAATAGCCATTTATAGTGGCTTCTAATGTCAACCGAGAATAGAACACGAAAGCTCTATAAAAACCCTCAGCTTTCAAAAGAAAAACTTTTTTTTATGATGCAATCTACTGTAAGGGTATGTGTGGATGGGACGGGGAGGAACGCTCGTGTGAGTGCGTTTTTCATATGAGGATGTCATATAATAAGAAAAGATCCACTTCAAAAGCCTATGAGTGATGGAGGGGAGGGGGGTTAAACCTTTCTTCTCCCCGCGACCACTCACCCACCCGACCCATTGTTTTTATCGATTTGAAGCGCATTTTTCCCTCCCGACAGTAATAAAAACGTTTTTCAAGCTTTCGAACGAGAGCTGTCGCATATGCCGCGACCTTTTCTCTTTTTCTCTCTTCGCGTTCTCTTCATCCCACAGGATTGTTTTTTCAATAGTTTTCCCAGCTAAAAAACCTCTAAACTTCCCCCGACACCCCTCAACGCCCACTCGAAGGTATTCAAATTAAACGGTTGACCATCATTACTTCACCTTCTTTACTGATTGTTTAGACAACCACCCGCTACCATTTTCTTATTTCGGTCCTTTTTTTCCTGTAAATATTTACATTTTCAAAAAAATGTGATGGGCAAGGACGGAGAGGATCGCGGATCAGCTTCTGCTTTTCTTTCTCTTACCCCTCCCCTTCCACCGTAAACAAGCGAGTATATCACAGCGGCCTCTCGCTGATCTTGGCAAATAAGTTCCGGAGCCCTCCCCCCTCATCATCTACATTGCCCCGCGCGAAGAAGATAAAAAAGCTCCCACCAGCCTTCTAAACGAAACCCAGATTTCTTATTTTGAGACCCGCAGTGTCTTTATGTGACGTTCGAGAAGGGCATATGGGGGCCAAGATAAATAAACTGTCCCAACCCCACTACCCCATACCCTTCACCACCGATTCATTCTCATTTGATGCTATCTTTAAAAGATCCAGCCTATTTAGCGGTTTTTACATCACAAAAAAATATTAATATTACTCGGGAACAACACTTGTCACAGTTAAAAATCAGCTGCCGACCGCAAAAGGTTAATCGCACAAAAAGCCTTTATTTTTTAAATGGAAGAGGAAGCGCCTCATGCCATATGGCAAAGGTAAGGGTCCAATTTTTTAAGAAATGAAAGGCAGGAGAGGTAGTTTATGCCAGTCAATTCTCTCATCAACCGCGCGCATCTGTGCCCTTTAATGGGTAGGCACGGGGGGGGAGGGTGAAGGGATTGAAAAGTTAACAAGTTCTATAACATTTTTTTTAGAATAAAAAGCCTTGAAAGACCGAGATCCAGGACTTCCACTCCTCCTCTGGTGACATTCCTGAAAAGGTGGTCTGTTATTATTTAAATTACCCCCCGATTAGAGCACGCTGTGGTCCCGTAAGAGAACCTTTTTTTTTTTTTTAAAAAAAACTCGCTCAGTAATGATTTTCAAACAATTAAGGGCGTCTTCATTTGCTCTGTATGCACGATGAGAACGACGGGGAGGAGAAGGAGGAGATGAAAGCTTTGTCGAAGTTTTGTCCAGTCGTAAAAAAAATAAGTTTTTTTAGGGCCGTAAAAACAGGAAGGGCTGAAAAGACATTTAATGTAAGTCCCCCTCCCCCCACCTTTTTAACATCCACCAAAAGAAGGAGGAAAGAACGTGTGGTGTTCCTTGGGTGTTAGAGAGTCCCTTTTAACGGACATTTGAAACCCTTGTTAAATAAGGTTGTAAACCGCTGTAGAGGAACTTCAAAAGTGACCAAGAAGAACAAGAAGATGAGAATAAACCTAAATGGATTCTCCTGCCAAAGATGCGAGAGGGGGGGACCAGAACGACGAGGAGGGGGGGAGATGGTTTGAAGGTGAAATAAGACAGAAGTTCTCTTGACTAGCTACTAATTCCCACAACATACACCCTCCCCCACCCACACCCAATTTCGAGTTTTGATGGGAATAAACACACACAACAACAGCACCGTCCAGGAATAGACGGACGAGAGAGGGAATTTCGTTTCAAGGAGGAGAGGAGAGTGATGTCTGTTTATGCCGGTCAAGACGTCACCCCCCCCCCCGCTATTTTTTAGGATTGCCCAAGATTTTTCAAGTGTTTTCAAAATAAACGCGCCTAAGGGATGGGGGAATTGGGGGAGGGGTGAAGGAAAGGGCGAAAAAAAAGAAAGATATCAAGACTCCTTATCCGTTGTTGGTGTCTGTCTTGTATAAAAAAGCCAGGTTTTCCTCCGCTTCCAGCAGTAGCAAGCAAGTGGAAGCCCCTAAAATGGCTAATCACTTTTGTGCGCCGCCCCTTCCTTACCATACCAAAAAACAAGACGTTGGCCAGTCTTCTCTGTTCTGTTCAAAATCTTAATTCGGCTACAACAGAGTGGGACAATGTTTGGATAGAAACAGGAGGGATCACCCACACAGACAGAGTCCCCCCCCCCCAATTAAGAATGGGGGTTAAATCAGTTGAGTGAGATTTCGGTGGGGGGGGGGGGTAATGAAATCATCAAGACGCGAGGAATAGAAATGATGACACCCGGGAGGGGGTTCTTCATAATGTGGGCGCGATTGCTCCAATTAATGGCTACTGGTTCCCTCCCCGCTTCTTCTTTATCTATACACCAGCAATAATATCAAGCTTTGTTCTACCACACAGTTGCGTGCGACTTAACGATATCTCATGCACCTTTTTTTTCTGAAGCAAGAAAATTATCCACTTTGAAAACATAATTTGACTGTAAGGCTAACATCTATTTTAAAGGCGAGTTATTAAAAATTTCCTGTTCAAGCAAACGAGAAGGGGACATTTAAAAAAACAACAAACAACAAATGACAATTCTTGGTAGGCGTGAGGCCATCGGCCGCACCTTGAAACTTTGACCACGTGACGAAGAGAAAATTCACATTAAAGCCGCTCTATAGCCATCGTCTGAGCTGTGTGCACCCACAATCACACCTGGACAATTGCAACACCCTTACCCGGCTATCCCAACCCCACCCCCCTTGTTGAATCTAAATGATCCTTTCTTGGGGCGCTGAAATTCGAGCACCACAGCGAGTGTGACGTTTTCGTCTATTACGGTTTAGAGAGGGTGGGGGGAGCTTCAAGCACCAGCACAAAAAGGACACGTTTCCCTCTAACCCATCATCCCGAAAATTTCTGGCCTGGCAAGTCGCTCATTCTTTTCCCTTTAAAATATTTTACATCGGAAAAAATCGGATCAATCCCACATTTTTTTTTCCTCTCCCTTCACACATGACACACAATAGTTAACCACGCCGAGCTTTCTTTCCTTCCTCCACCCGGCATATTTTGTCATATGAGACATAATATATCGAGAGGCGAGCAGAGGGGGAAATCCATGAATAACCTACATGATCGCTCTGCTGTACAGAAAATGGAGGAAGGGAAAGAAACATCCCCAACTCACCATTGAAGAACCTCTTCCAATCCGTTCAACCCTGAAGCCATGAAACGTTAAAAAAGGGTTAAAAAAAGAAGAAGGAGAAAGGGGGGATTTTCTCCGTTGTCACTAGAATAAACAATTCTCTTTCGGTGCTGCATAAATTTTCAAGAGGAGTGCCGAATGGAAGGGAACCTCGAAGCTTGAAACAATATAAACTTTTATACCCACAACAAGTTTGAAAACGCTTGGTTTTTCATACTAAGTAAAATTATGAATGAATTAATTTTTGGCGGCGCTTTCCAATAAAAACACAAATTTAAGTTGAAAAAACCAGGCCAGGCGAGGCTCTACATATAAGATAATGACCTTAAGAATCCTTAAAATCAAGTGTGCCTGATGGGGGGGGGAGGGCTGAATTGTCTGGAGCCACAAGAGATTCTTTCAGAGGTTGAAAACCCAGAACGATATAGATGGATGAGGGATAGAATAGATGGGTACCGGGAAGGGATTGTTCGGCCGATAAATCGGGTTCAGTTGATTCGTGGCCGATTGACCTCATCCATGAACATCTCAGACTACAGCCAGAAATTACCATACTGAGGCCAACTCGAAAGGCCCTCCACCCCCCTCCACACACACACTCAGCTTGAAGTCCGTTTCTAGATCCGCGCTCCACTTAAAAAGAAGAAACCGATCTAAGATTACTTTTCTCAAGACAAAATGAAGGGAACAATAAATTAATTTGTTCAACTATGTGGCATGGTAATTTCAATTACAGATGTGCACAAACGCTTAATGACCTGTTCGAGGGAGTGATGAGAGTTGATGGAGAGGAGGGGGGACTTAATAACAGCAACCGCAACCTTAAAACTTAACTTTTTAAGTACTCTCATTTTTCACTTTTGCTAACTATACACACAAGGTAGAGAGTCGATGAATTGAGTCCCCCCCGAAGGACCCCACTCATTTTTTTTCTCTTCCTCACCACACTCGATAGTTCTCTGTCGAGGAGCGGTCATTTTCGAACGTTGTAATTTTCTAAAATACCTCAATTTCGACATACACACATGGTGCTTGAGTTGACACGAGGCCGAATGTCCCATGATTAGTAGGGCGGACTAGGGGGACTCTCTCTGGGGGCATGATACAGTGTTATTAAGTAAGGCGAAACCCGTGAAAAGACCACGAAAAAAAAAACAAAAAAAAAACAAGGCGAGGCTGCTAGGCATCGCGAAGCTCACGACAGACCCCCCCCCCCCTCACTTCATCAATCAGGGCAATCCCACACTCAGGACATACACATTTGCGCCTTCCTTTAGTTTTATTTTTTAAAACGATTTGACTCACTTTTTACTTCTTTCAAATTATTCCTTAAAATGACCCGTTTTCCTCTTTTTTGAGAGAGAGAAATACTTTTTTGAAAGTCGGAAAAAAAGAACAGATGACGGTCGCGTTGGAAAGTAGAACAGTGATCGATTGGAGAGGAGGGGTAGAGAGGTTCTCCACAGATGACACGGATCAAAAGTAATTGATTTTGACTCACGGAATTATGCGGTACACAAAAGGAGAGAGAGAGAGAGAGTGAGTGAGAACCACATGGTGACAAAGCGGCCTCTAATTCTTCGCTCCTCCCCAGCCGAAATGATTGTTTTTCAAAGCTTTTCTGTTGGGTTCCATTTTAAAGGAATCGATCTTTTATAAATAAATGACAACATTTAAGCTTTTGCTGGGCTTGAGCTCTCTAATTATCGGTATTTGGCCTCGAAGACCTTGCGTGATGGGCCACACGTCCTTATTTTTTTTTTTTTACAAAGAAATTCGTAAAAGGGGGGCATTTAATAATTTGCTAAAATATCAATGTGCTCAAATGAAGGGTTGGGGTGGGCGGGGGGAGAAACATTTATCTCGTTCAAGTTATTCAAAAAAAAAAAGAAAAAGAAAGTTACCCGCACGGGTGAAAAATGCGGCAAAAGGAGAAGCGATCACCCCAAACGATATAATTACACCTCGTAGTAAAACAGCCTCCGGGGGATTCTCCAGAGAATAACGGAGAGGATACTCTCGCGGGTGTTTTGTTTCAAACAACAATGTGGCCACATGCTTCTGGGATTGAGGGGTCGGGGCTTGGGGGGTTGAGAACAAAGACGTTGTAAGAAGTTGGATGTTTAAAAGAAATTTTAAAAAATATCACCGTTTTTGTTCGGAAGCGAAGAAAAGAATTACAACCACCCACTCCTTCATAAAGCTTTTTTTATATAATATAATGTCAATCACCAAATTCAGGTGTTTTGGAACCTTTTACAATTTTAAATGTTTCATCTGTTACCACCGCCCCCAGTCACCTTCACACACAAGGACTTGTAAGAAAAAAAAGTTATCGTTAAAAGGCGAATTATTTGTAAGGACCCCCTCGGGGTCGGTTAAGGTTGACACATCACGCGAGCTCTGTTTTCTTCATGACACTGACACTAAACACAAAGTCCAACAACCGTCTCATGCCCGCAGGCAATTACAGTTAAACGGTCGTCTGGTCGTCTCATCGGTATTGTAACGCATACAGTTTTGTACATATATCTATAAAAATAAACTTGAGAAGGAAGTATTGGTGTGTGATAAAATTGACCTTGAAAAAAAGCGAGTTTTCGAGCCGGCTAATTTAACTCGGTTAAAACCGATATAATATTACACGATTATCTTTCTTGATTGATTTCTCATTCTCTCGTTTTACCATTCATTGCAAATTTTTCCCACTAAATGTCAAATCGTGAGATCTAACTCCGTCAATTGATAACAGAATCCTCCCTCCACCATCACCATCAACATTTCCTTGTTAATATAAAGGCAAGACTCGATAGATTAGGACTTTTCGTATAGTACTTCAAACAATGACCGGTCAAAACAACCACCCCCACCCGCCATCACTAAAGGGTATAATTATTGAAAGGCTCCATTTGAGGCCAGGTTGGAGGTTAAACCATTCAGCAAATATAAAAATCTTTTATAGGGGATGACGTTCTTTGATTATTGGGTGTGATATGGACGGCTAATTAGTATCCCTATTTTTGGCCAATCTTTTCGAATAGGCATTCCGGCAATTTTGAAAGACTTGTAGCATGATGATGTTGGAGAGGGGGAGCTCCCTGGAGGGGTGGTTGTCAATTCCACCGGGGGAGGACAATTCCACCGATGCTACGATTCCACCGATTATTTCATGATGTCAATTCCACCGGGGCATGTACAGGTAGAAAGAAAACGGCTTGTTTATTCCACCGATGCAATATAAATAATATATATTTTCTACTAAAAATGAGAAGTGTCGTCAAAGGGAGGTACATTAAAAAGTGCAACAAAAATGGAAAAAAGGAAATTCAACGTTTTTCAATTTGGTAATGGAAGGATACTCGATCAACGAATATCAACTATGTCCTCTTCTGTGTAACACTGATGGCGGTGGTCAACACTTTTTGATGTAATCACTTCATTATTTCGACCGAGGGTTTTCAAAAAACACGAACATTTTTTATCGATGCACCGCCACTTGATTTCCCCCGTTGCCAACTCGTACTGACGGTAAAACTTGTAACTTTCGAACACTACCATTGGTTTGCCCCGTTCACTAGTTAGATTTGTTACGTTCGACATTGTCGCTATCGATTACAACTAAGAACTAAAGGTTCAACTAAGAACTAAAGAGGATCGCCAACGAACAATGGACCGGTGGAATAAACATCGCCTAAGTAAACACGCGCCGGGGGCATCGGTGGAATACGTAGGTCATTAGTCACTACCTGTGACGCTTCGGTGGAATAGACTGCTGCCCCCCTGGAGAATGGTCCAGCACCAGCTCAAGGGTCGTCCCAATTTTCGGGCTGATGATATAGCCTCGACCGAATAGTCGCGAACGCAGACCATGCGAAGGTCTGGAGTCTGCCGCAGTTTGGAGCAATGACCCTCGTAAAAAGAAGCTCCTCAATTTAATTTTTTTGTTCAAAATTAACAAAAGTCTGCTCCAAAATCGTCATTGGGTGGCTGCGGGTGCCGTTAAATGCAATCACAGAAAGTCTTGATCAATTTTTTCAATAACAAAATCGATTTATCTATGGTTAAGCTCACAGATGTGTTAAGTGCAGTTTTGGCTGAAAATGTGTTAAGTGCATATTCTGAGCCTCCATTATGGTTTTCTTCAAGGGGAAAGGTGTTCTAAGCGAAAAGTCGTCTTCTGAAAGCTCAAGAGGCAGATGGAATGTGTGGTACGATGGCGAAAGGATCTGCAGATTTTGGCCTAAACATATCTGAATATGAACAATCGCGTCCATTCCTTCCTAATCCAATAGCACGTGACCTCGGACAATTTGAAATCCAGGAGGACAGATTAATTTTGGTCAATTCAAAATCTAAAAAATTCAATGTGCATTTCTGTAAAGTTTTTATTTTAGCACTTAACACATCTGTGAGCTTAACCATCGATATGGCAATCAACATCATTGCAAAACACAGCTTTCAACGACCATTATTAATGCTATATCTCTCAAAGACCCAATTATTAAACTTAGAGTAAAAAAAGCTAATTTGGCAGATTTCGCTCCTTTACAAATGATTGCTTACAATCCTATCATTCGAATACTCAACTCGAATTTTTGGTTTTCATGCGCAAGAAGTAATTCACAGCTTTGGTTCAAAACAATCAAATGTCAGTCCTGGGGACTGTCCAGAGTTTGACAGTCCTAAAAACCATTTTCGCGGGGTTGGTTCATTCAGAAGTCCAATATCACGAGTTTGGCTATCTCAAGACCCAACTACGTGAAGCGGGGGGTCACATTCTAAGAAGAAATTTGGGGGGCGTGGCACTTACAAAACCCTGATTTCAGGCATTGCTTGTAAAAGTTAAGCGGTATGACTCGATTAAAATTTCGCGAATTTCATACTTGGAAAAATCAAGTTACGCAAGTTTGGCTCTTTGGAAACCAAATTTCACGGATTTCGCTCGCAGAAAAACAAATTTTACGAGTTTAAATCCTTCATGAACCAAACTCGGGACTGACTCCCCTCAAGACACCCTGTGACGTGGGAGGGAGAGAAGGAAATCTCATTCAAAAAAGCCTTTGGTGGTTTCGGTCATACAAAAAACAAATTTCTCGAGTTTAGTTCATTCAAAAACAAAGTTTCGCAGGGTGGGACTCTTTCAAAAACGGAATTCGCGGCTTGGACTCTATATACAAAATTACAACTTCGCGTTTTCGGTTCCATCAAAAACTACAACTTCGCTTTTTCGGCTCTACGAAAATGCTAATTTCGCGTAATTGGCTATCTCAAAACCAAAGTTCACGATTCTGGCTCCACAAATCCTAATTACACGGGGTTGGGTCTTTCAAAACCCAAATTTAATGATTTCGGGATTTCATAAACAGAATTTACTCTGTCCAACTTCGTTTCAGAGGTTTGGGCCCGCATTTATGAACGTTCATTGAAGCTTTTTTGAGTCAAGGAACCATTGAGAACGGTTTTTATCACACAATGAAAACATTGCTGTTCTAACGAATTTCAAGGGTTTCTTAACGTCAATGAACGTACATAAATACGGGCATTAGTCTAAATCTAAAAACTAAATTTGGCTAGTTCAAAAATCAAATAGACGGATTGGGTTCCTTTTAAAACATGCATGCATTTCGATATTTCATTATTAGCAGGTTCTCGCCCATTCAAGACCAAATATCACTGATTATCGATGATTGAGAAACACATTTTTGTGTGGATTTGGCTCGTTAATTAAAAACAGATTTCACTCATTTTCTCTCTTTCGGAGCCTAAATTGCACTATCCCTGCCCTTTTACAACCCAAATTAAGGTGAGGTTGACTCTTCCTTGAGTAGTTAATAAGTACACGGCGATATTTCACCCACTGCACCACCTGACCATGCAGATCCTTTCCTTACACTGAAAAATAAAAAAATTCGGGCTCAGAACCGAGAATGTTCGACCCAAAACCTGGAAAAATTTGCTCAGGATCTAATACAAAAGTGAATTTCACGGATTTAGCTCTTTCAACCCCCAATTTCACTCCTAAAAAATTCAATTTCTCGAGTTTTTGTGATTCAAAAGCCTATTTCTCGGGTCTAGCTCTACAAACCCCCAATTTCGTGGATTTTGTTCTTTCAAGACGGTTTAATTTTGTCAGGCACCCCATGAATTTGCAAGCAAACGTCGGCCGCGCAATCAATTGAGATAATTGGCCAAAACCAGCAACGTCACGAAAAGTTCGCTTTAGCCCCCTTTAAAGAGGACGAGGAGTCCCCCCTTCAACTGCTTGTTGGATTCACCGTGTCGAACGGCTTTCTGAGCCAAAAACAACAGAATACATAGGCGTTGCTCGTTTATTTTACTATTCCTTATACGTTTTTATTATGATGAGTAAACCAACAGACAGAGAGAGAGAGTGATGGTCGCTGAATCAATACAGGAGGCGCCCTGCCTCGCGGATTGACAGCTGCATCAATCCTTCCCTTCGAAAAAAAAAGCGCCCCTTAAACGACGTGACTTCCCTTTGATGAATGGATCATCTATTGAAGCTTTTACTGAAATTGAGTCAGGGTGTGAGAGGGGGGGTCCATGATGGTTGATGGGGAAGAGAGAGGGTGTTGTTCATCAGGTTTCCGTGACGGAACCTGGGGTATATCGGACGTTATACATTTATTGTCCATTTGTGGGAAACGCCTATTTTTCTCTCCTTCCCCTTTCTATTCCTCTGTGGGTTTTTAATTTAATACATTTTAGCAACAAATCATTTTTTGAAATAATGAAAAATAAAAATATAGGTTTTCGAAAGGAAAAAAAAAGGGGGGCCTTTTCATTTAAAAGGTTCCATATCCGTTTTAAAAGGTGAAAGAATAGGGGTCTAAGGGGGTGGATAATGAAGGGGTTGGTAAAGTCTTTGGGACAAGTCGATGTGAGGAGCATTATTGATGAGAACCAAACGATCAAGTCCATCACTTCTCCCTATCGTTCCTTTTTGCTCCTCCTGCACACATAACCATCCCCCCAAAAAAATATATCCTTTAACTTTGAAAATGAGGTTGTCGGTGTGTGAGAAGGGAGTGGGGGGAAAGGTCTGTTTTCGTCCCGCGATGGATGGCCGCAACCCGCATATTCACTTCAACTCTTGGAATCCGTTGGAATGGAAAATATACGGGCTGAAACGGGAAGATATGGTGGAGAAGGGGTTAACCCATTAAACAATTTGCTTTCCGAGAGCCGCAAAAGCTTCTTCCTTTCCTCCCCTCTCAAGCGCTCACTATGGTCAACTCGGGCGAGGATAAATCTAAAAGGACTAACACACAATCATATTATCCTTTTCCCGGGCGAACCATCTCCGAGGGAAAGGAGGCTTCATCATTCCCAGGGAGAGAGAGAGAGACATAATCATCTTATATTCGGGGAGAAATAACAACGTTATATCGAGCTCGGACAATCAGTCATAAAATGGGTGGCGTGGCGGGGTGGTCATGAGAGTGAGAGGGTGGGATAATCGGGAACTAGCAATTATATAAGGTGGTTTTAATATCTTTAGCCCTCCCTCCGCCCTACAAAATCTCCGTTCACCGAAAACGGGCTACTGGACCAGATAACGACGTCTGCTCTCAAAAATAAATTGGACATCTGTGGTTTTATGTTCGTATAACGTAATTGAAACGTGATTTCCTATTATTGCGAACCTTGAAATCACTCGGACGAGAAAACTGTCCACACATCTCTTCCTACAGCATAATACACATCAACTCCTCATCAAAACGATCTCGTACTGTGTTATTACGTCGGCGAGTGATTGAAGCGTAATTCTCTGTTTCCGCGACAATCAACAACCATAAACACACCCTTTCCTGAGACAACCAGATAGCGCTTAATTTTTCTTTCATTCTCTTTGAAAACAAAAAAAAAGCAACATATCCGTGAAAGATGGACACTCACGGTTCATCCTCCCTCGTCCTCTTTACAAAAAAATGTGGGTGCCCTCTGGCTCGTGGAAAGGCTTACCCCATTATTACCCTTCCGCACCGAGGTCCGCGAAGACGAGAAGAAGAGAGAGAGAGTGAGTGAGGGAGAGATCCTTCCCGCAGCCTACATGACTCAGATCATAAAAACAGATTGTATTGATTTACCTCGAGAGGGCCCCGGTCGAATAGGAGGAGGAGGAGGACAATAGACTATTTCGCCGTTGCCCAGAGATATGACACAGAAACTAATTGTTAGCATTCCTTCCAACCCCTTCTTCCACCGCGAAAAAGAAGAGATCCTCGAGACTCGCCCCCCCCCCTTCACCACAGCTCATCACCGGGCTATCTCCTTTAGAGCTCACTATCCGTCTCCTACCTTTTATAATTACAGGCCGCTCTTCATGGGGGCTATTTTGAATGATCTGAGTCGTTAGCTTCGTACTTGGGACGCTGTGTTTTAATCTTTTTTTTACCTTCTTCTTCGTCTTGTTTTCTAGAAACGTCGACCTTGAAAACTTATAAAGGGAAAACGAGTCTTTATGGTTCGTCGTCACCCGTGAGCACCTTTTTTTTCTGTAATAATTACAATAATTCCTACCAATCTTCTATAGCTCTCTCAATATACACCGAAGAGTTTTGTTTGGACACCACAGTCAGGGGGTTGAAAATGAATGAAAGAAATTAAATTTTCATTCAAAGTACAACACCCCGGGTATCCTAAACAACAAACTAAGGTGATATGAAGTGTCAGTATAAGATGAGGGGAAGGGCTCACTCTGGTGTAAATGAAAAACAATGGAGACCTGTACAAATATGTCACTTAAATCAACAAGTCTTTTTTTAGCTACTTAAAAACAAAAAACGAACGAGAAAAAAAAGAAATAAAGGATGTGTCTTTTTTAACACACACGCCCCAACGATAAAAGAGGGGTGTTTTTCAGTCGTGATGTGTGTTGGGGGGGGGGGGAAGAAGAATGACGGCGATTTCTCTGGAAAGATAGCGGCGATGGTGGTTTTTGTACAAAATGAGAGGAACGTGGGGGAGGAAATAAGACAGAGAGAAAAAGAGGAAAAAAAGGGGATGAAACCTGACGGGTTGGAAAAATCGATCTTTTGTTTGGCCTGGAATATAAGGGCTTTTGTGGGCCATCGGGACAAACTTTATAGGCTTTGTTGGAAATGAAGGGAGGAGTCGTGGGAAATGAGAATGGAGGGAGGGGCGAGGGGGAGAGTGTCATGGAGTGATCAATATTCGCGGTATTTTAAGGTGATAGTCCTATACGCGCGGTGTGGGGAGAATATAGCCTTATAGCACACACATACTACTGAGATTGGGGATTTTTTCTGATGCAGAAATAATCAATTGCGTTGATTACCCAAGCCGGGAATAATCAGGAAAGGATTGTGTAAACCACCAAATTGATCGTTGAAACTGGGAAGTCAGTTGCGCATAGTCAGTGGCGTGACTACTCGCGGGACTGTTCAGACTGGAAGCGCTTAGCCTACAGTGAGCCTAGCCTACAGCGAGGACTGATGTATCGGCTCACTGTTGTAGGCTGTATTGGCGCTGTCTGAACAGGGCCTTCAATGGTACTTGGGATAGACTACCAAGAAATTCAAGAGAGGTGAAAAAAAAAAACACATAAGAGCCAAGACCAAACTCGGAAGACCCAGCACGGATCCACAAATCTCTCTAATCCCCAGGGCCCCAGAACGTGAAACTAGGCAACCTATGTCAGAACTGAATTTACGTAAATGAGCAGAAACGGCAGAGCAACATCGCGGGCTCCTTCACGGTCCTTATCCTTTTTATGCACGACCCTTACACATCAAATTTGTAACCCCCCCCCCCCCTAAGGTGACCCACACACATCCCCACGCCAGAGTTGCCAAATCTACAGTTTTACTGTGTTGGTCTTCTGGTCTACAGTTTTTTGAGAGCTTCCAAAGTTTTTTCGTTTTTCGTTTCAGTTTTATCGGAGCATAGGTTTTATGATGGAATACCGTATGCTCTCACCCAGGCGCAGGTGTATGCGGGGGTCCACTTCCACAACTTATACTCAACTATGCTGTGCGTGCGAATTAATTTCTTGCCGCGAACTAGCGGCGTAAAGACTGTGCTTGCTCATTCAAAAAGCCAATTTCGCAGAATTGACTTCCTGAAAAGCAAATTCAGCGAAGTTAATTTATTCAGAAAAGTAATTTCATGGATTTTCGTCCATCAAATAAGCGATTCCAATTCATTGAAAGTCCGAATTTCGCGGATTTGAATACGAACCGTCAAATGACCCACCCAAAATTGATTTTTTTTTTTCTTTAACTTTTAGCCACGGAATAGCCCAATCCACGGTTTCAGAAATCTGAACCCCACAGAAGACCAACCTAACAATTATTTAATATTGTATCCACTAAACAAAAAAAAAAATTTTTTTTAATTTCTAGAATCGAGACGTCAAAACGCACAGTTTCAAACTTTACCCGAGGAGCAGCGCATGTCGCGGTTATTCACGTTTTCATGTACGGAACCGCCAAAATATTTACGAGTTTTAGCCATGATAAACTGCAAAAATCGCCGGATTTCTCGGTGTTATTAGCGGAACAGCCGGAATTTTAGTCACGTAACAGCCAAATCAACCAAATCAATGTGGGGGGGGGGGGTTTCCCCCACATTTACTACCAGAACAGCCGAACTCACGGTTTTTCTCAATTTTACCCGAAGGGGTATAGAGTCACTCGATTTCTTGTGCGGATCAACCGAAATTTGGATTATTGGTGGAAGGGGGAGAATTCAGCCGCGAAATGGTCAAATTAACAGTTTTCCTCCCGCCCACAGAACAGCCGAGCTCAACGGTTTTTCTCAAAAAGGCGGATATTTTGTGATGATATACTAATTTCATTTGGGATACCGGCCGGAAAATTCTAAACCTGCGGTTTCTCTCAATTTTGTCGTCAGAGCATGGCAATATCACGACTTTCAAATAATTCGGGTCACACGATGGCCCGACACACGTTTTCTCTGAATTTCATTTCGCTGAACGGGTAAAACAGAAATTTCCTGGAGTTTCCGCCACAAAATGGCAAATCTTGCGGATTTTTTCTACCGAGCATAACCAGAACTCCTACTTCTGCTATTGGCTCATTTCAAAGAGAAATTTCACAGGTTTGCCCCTTTCAAAGCCCTTTGTGGATTATTGACACTCCGAGAACAGAACCCGCAACCTCCCGGATCTCACACCCTCCCCCTCGGAAAGAAAATTTCGCTGTCTCGACTCCTAAAAATCCACTTTCGCGGAGTTGACACATGAGAAAAAGTAAATTTTCACCGATTTGGGACCTTAAAAAATGCTAATCTACGGGTTGAGCTCTTACGAATTCTTAACTTCGTGCATTTAACGTTAAAGAATCCGATTTCGATGTTGTGCGAATACATAATTCAAGAACTAACTTCAGCTTTTTGGCTCCTGGGGGAAAAAAAAAGTTCGAGGGTTGTTTCTTTCAAAACCCCAATTTCGTAGATTTTGCACGTCTGCAACGAATTTCACACCTTTCAACCCCTTTCAAAACCCAGCTCTATTGCTCCTATTTCAGAGCAATTTCACGATTCTGAGACACGTCTCTAGTCCTTTTCTACGATCAAATCCTCCATTTGGAGGCTTCATAAAGTTCATAGTCACACCCGAAGGGAATATTCACAGTGGTCCCCCATTCTACGACCTAATAGTGACATCTAACGGTGAAAATTGCAAATTTTTTCGCTCAATGATCAGCGGAAATCACCCGAAAAACATTTACATAGTTTCGTATAACTGAATATTTAGCTCTTGACATGAGGCTAAATACGAAGGCTCAATTTTTTAGCGGCTTTCTTCTCAGTTTTCAGAGACTCAATCGAATGAAACGTTAAAGTCTGGTAGTATAATGAATTATGACCGTTTTTGAGCAGAACAAGCAATGTTATAGAAAAGATGTGATTGCGTATGCAACACTCAAAATTTGTAACTTGATTCTTGGAGTGGGAAGAAGGATTCTCTGGACAAATATGTCTGTCTCCCTTTTCCAACTTCAAAATAGCGTCGCGATACGGAGATAAGGAGTGGGGCAAACGACGGGAATATCAGGACCATCAGCCGAAAGTTGCAGAACAGGCCTAAAGGAATCTTGATAAAACCATCAGGCGTAGCTAAGGAGGGGAGGGTCTCTATTGTCTTTTGCCCCCCGAGAACATTTGGACAATTGTGGAGCCAACAGTCTAATACACATCACATTTGTAACGCGACAGACTGAAAAATCGCGCTCCTACGCACGATAGACGGTGAGGCCATTTTTTCGCCCATTAATCACAATTTGAAACAAACGCCACGCTAAAAAAAACATTATTAGTTGCCATCGTTATAACGTCATTGCACTCATACAAAACAGGGACACGAATTCTGAACATTTTATATAATTAGACCCAGAGAATACTGTAAACTATTGTTTATATTATTTTTATTTCGATGACCGTGAATTTAGCGAGAAAAAAAAATTGGATCGCAACGTTCTTGGGCTTATCTTACCGGTGGGGGGGGGGGGGTAATGTGAATCCGGCGCATTTTTTTTCTATACGATTTTATCGAGGTCGATGTCTAAGAACCACAAATGTCAATATTCAGATAATTAAAAGGCAATATAATATTTCTGGCACGATTTTAGTGTGTGTGTGCGCGACTGTTCTATGAATGGTACCCGCGTTCACCAGAGTGCGACACTGAACGCATTCAGAGTGTATGACACATTATTCATAGTTTTTCCATGCATTCCTCGATGGCTCAGTTTTATCGTGGAATTAATTAGCGGAGCGGACTTAATTTCCTCTTTCCCCTTCGTGCTGTCATCTTATAGGAGCGTGTGATTAAAATTCCTAACTTGTGAAATCCTTTCCTACTCTCGCGCTAATGGACCCATAAAAAAGAGGGCAATCTCGTAAATTTTTTGACACCTAATTTTGGAGCAATCAAAAGGCTACAAAAACGCTATTAAAAAAATGACGGTGGTGGGGCAGGAGGATCAAAATCTCCCTAGTAAAAAACTCACGTTCAATTGCCGAACTGGATGCTCGAGAGCTTCATGCGGCCAAAATTTTTCCAGGCTAGCTGCCGCCGCCACCGAGTTCCACGGAGGCGGTTTATTAAACTCTTGATGATGCTGCTGTTGCTGATGATGATGAGCAGCCGCCCTTCTGTGGTGACTCTCGTCGCGAGACCGGACGTAAGACGACACTACGTTGTTCTGCATCAGTAGCATCGGAGTTTGCTGATTCCTGTCTTTTTTTTCTTATCTTACGTTTCGTTTTAATCGTGATTGTTTTCGTCTCGACTGTCGAAAATTATTTTTCTTCACATGTCACCGTCGACGTACACAAACACAAACTCACTGTTCAATTGCTTTTATGGGTTGCACGTGCATCACCGCCAACTCTAACGATTAAACTAACGAAGTCGATCGAACACCGGAAAGCGTTGAAAACAATATCGGCCTCGAAGGACCACGAGATGTGCCAAGGTGAAACCGTCTAGTAGGGGCTTATGAAATTGTGAAAGAGGGGGGTGGGTGGATGCCACCAACGGATAGGTAGAAGAATTAAAGGAAGCTTTGTCACCCCCCTTGACCAGTATGTATCACTGTAAGCATGACCCCCTGTCTCACTCCCACACTAATTAGGGAACTCGGTACCCGGAAAATTGAATGCGAAAATGTCGGAATAAATTATCGCGTAAAACGCCGCGGAATTTATTTATTTATTAATTTTTTTGAACGCAAAACCCGACGTTCGTCTCTCCCGTAAGGCTTCGGAATAAAGCCCAGGGAGTGAAAAGCTCAAAAACGCGCGCGGTTCACACAGAAAAGGGGGTATACATAAAAGGAAAGAGGAGTACACGAATAGAGGAAGCCTCAAAGAGGGAGAAGGGGTTGTATTAAGGATGAGGAGGGGGGTCAACCCCACCACCACCGTCAAGAGAAAACCTTTTTTACCACCCAAAAGACAACCCAACTCCAGGGGACTTACCACCTCCATGATGAGGGCCGAGTTGTTCGATGATTGGTCGACTGTGGCAAGCATGCGCCCCGTTGGCGTGGCCCCACTTCCAGACCTCGCTGCCGGGCTCCAACGGCCTTCCCCTGCAACACGACACAAATGATTATTAGAAAAACAAAGTAAACAATAAAAAATCGAAGAGAAGAGGGGGTATGAATATATCGTACATAATTATAAAAAAAACACTATCACTCATAGGTGGGCCATAGCCAAGCTTATAAAAGAGAAGGTTACCGTTGAGAGCGGAATGACACGAGAGCAGTGAAGGACCCAAAGGACTCGAGTGGGAAAGGACATTCGTGAGGGTGACAGTGGGAGGGAGGCGGATACATTTTCGTGTATTTCTAAGCGCAAAAGGAGGAAAAAAATGGCCAGCTCTTTGCTTGCCGTTTGGTCCTCCTACATGTACAGGCGACAACAGTGAGTTGCTTTTCTGCCCATCCCCCCTGCTGCAACAGTAAAACCTTATAATTAAAAGCGAATTTACGCTTAATGAGTTATTTAGAAATGGTAATAAATGCGAGGCAAATAAAAGGGCATATACAAAGCGGTTTACGACAAGGATTCGCACTATTCAGTATGCACTTATGCAGTTTGCCAAATGGACATACTTTAACCTCCTTAAAATTTCCAAAAGGAGAGGTGATTCAGCCCCACAACCTGACAGTTCTGCGGCGAAATTAACACATTCAATTTGGAGTAGAAAAATACCTGTATTACCGCGAAACTGCTCAAACAAATACACGATTTCAAACCTCTATTCTTTTTAACACTTTGGAATATTTGGCACATTCTACAGCGTGAAGCCTCGTAAATGCCTATTTTCACCGCGATATTAAGCAATGCAAAATATTTTTCTTGCTATCTTGTACCCGGCAAGGCCACTTTTCCTGACTAAATAACGGCTAGACCATTAAACTGTAACGTGTAAAATGAAAATGAAATGAAAAATGTGAAATGACCTTATAAAAAGACTCTTTACCAGGGAAACTATAAGTTCGCCCCACCCTACCACCTCACACAGGGCTCCCAAGGTCCTAAAAATGTCGAAGTGGCCCGTAAAACTGAGTGCTGAAATGCAATTCTGTGACCCCAAGTGCAATATTTTAAGGACTGGAAAACTTGACAACTGAAATTTGCACCCATGTTTGACCTCTTTGGCATGGAATTTGGCTCCTGAATCAAGAAAATTCTACCAATGAACTGGACATTTTGGCTGAATCAAAACTCGAAATAGCAAATCGAACCGACCTCGGGCATTCGTGTTCTATAGGGATTCTGAAACGTGAAAAAATGCAACACGACCCATATTTTCCCCCATCAGGGCGAGACCATTAGAACATTTTTTAAATGAAATGCACAAAAACACTTATAAAAACCAAATTTCACTATTTTTGATTTTTCAAAACCAAATTTCGCGAACTCTTTCAAAATATAATTTCACAGGGTTAGCTCCTTCGGGAGCAAATTACGCGAATTTGGATTCCTCAATAACAAATTTAGGCTCTTACATGAAACAATTTCACGTATTTTCACAATTTCGAATCACAATTTCAAAGAGTTGGGGTTCTTAACCCTATAACTAGGGGTTAGGGGGAAAGGCAATTTCACGATTTTTCATCTTTTTGCGGCCTTTGGACGCTTCAAATACCTTATTCTGAAAGGTTTGTACCATACTAAAGCCAATTTCGCTGATAGATTCTTTCAAAACAAAATTTTGGTGATTTTGGCTCCTTTCAGAATTTGGCGAATTTTGTTCCTTCTTACCCCGATTCAACTCATGTTCAGTATAGGTGACTCAATGTCGTGTGCCTTCGTTATATCAAAACCTAATTTCATGGGTTCGGCTCTTTCAAAGCCAATTTAGCGATTATAAGACAATTTCAAAACCACCTTCGCGGCATTGGATCCTTCTAAAATGCAATTTCGTGGATTTTGCTCCTATTCAACCCAAATTAGCCTGTTTTTACTCAATCAGAACCCAATTTCACGGATTTTCACTCGAACAAAAGCCAATGGTGCGGACTAGGCATCTTCAAAAACCCAATGTCACGATGTGGATTTCCTTCTGACGCCGTGCGAATTTCCCGTCAGTACGGCGGCCGCACAGTCGATCATCTCAATTTGTCACGGTCTGGTGGACTCATAAAGGGTGTCCGGCGCAAATAGTAACACTTCCAAAAAAAACGAACTAAAACGCTTACATTTTTGGCCACCTGGAGAATAGGTAACGACTCCTTAGGTGCATGGGTCCACGCCTGGACCACCCGTATTTGTCAGTTGATCATGGCCTGAAGGACCCACAACCGTGTTCGGCTCAAATGCGAACACTACAAGGAAATTGACCACAAAAAAAAGAAAGAAAAAAAAAAAAAAAGAAAGAAAAGAAAAAAACAAAAATCTTACCATGAGCGCTCGCCGTGGCTAATGGCTGAATTTTGAAAAACTTACGAAAACGCTAATCCTGGGTTTCTCGGCACGCGGAGTCCGAAAATCGAAAAGTTTATCCATCGGAAGAGCCTGCGTATTGGGTTCTCCTTGTGACTCCGGCGTTTTTGGCCGCTTTGCCACAAAATTTTCATGGACCGCACGAATTTCCCCAAGAAACGACCATCGAGTAATCGATAAAACTGAATTCCAAGTGAATGCCACAGCGCACGAGGACCTCGCGCTGGATTCACTAAAACCTCCACAAGCGAACGGCCACTGAGCATTCGCACACTTTTAGCCAGTTGAAGGGCCTGCACTTGCTCCAACTATAACTGCCCTTTAAATGCATGCGCTTTAGTAGAGAACAGGCTCGCTATACCCTCGCTACAACCCCCTCCTCCCATCGGTGTGGCACGAGCCGTCAACTTTGGGAAAACAACCCTAAATATTGGAGAAGGTGCCCAAACAAGTCGATATGGTTTGGGAAGTGATTTTCTAATTAAATTCTGGCAAAGCCGACCTCGACTACAAATGGTAGGGGGGCATGGCCACTGCAATCCGGATCTGATTTCGAGCTCTAAAACTGTGTTTTGCTTTCGGCACGAACTATCCAGCTATGTAACAGGCAAATGACTAATGCGATATAGCGAGGGGTTCGTCGAGGGTGCCTGTTGAAGCTTTCCAGACATCATGAGGAAAAAGCGGCTATATTTAATGTATCGATTTATTAATAAGTTTTCGAGTGTAAATGGACAAAAAATAATACCGTTATCATTCGGGATGCAGTTACATAAGAATCTTCGGGTTTAAACGTGGGGGGGGGGGATGAGCGAGGCAGCATGACCCTCACGAGATGCGATAGCGATCGATTAATTTATAATAAAACCGAACAAAAAAAATGAACTCATTAAAAAATAACACGACCCAGTTATTTCTATAACATATTATAAAAACCGGGACTATGGTTCAATATGAAGACAATTAAGAAAAAAAAAAACAAATTGTTTGGTCTCAGCGATACGGGATGGTTAAAGATTTGTCTTTGAAAAGGCGACAGCCACTCACAATGACGAGCAAGTTGACTACCTTTTTTGAGTTGCGCTGGGCAGGGGGGGTATGAACCTGCGCGGAGAAAGATGTCACTCGACTCTTACCTACCTACCCGGACTAAGCCAAACCTCCTAAAAGAGGAGAAGAGGTTGACACCGAATGACACCACACCCCCTTTTTCCACACTGACAGTGGAACCAATTGTGTCAGAAGGCCTTCCTGTGAGAAGTGGCATGACACGTATTTTTTTTTTTTGTTTGGAATAAAACTAGCAATTAAAATGCATGTAAAAAGATTAACCCTGCGGGCTGCTTCCACGAAGTTTGACAGGTGAATTCCAGTTCAAAAAAAGATGTGTCTACTGTGTCCCTCAGGGCTTATTACTACGGCTGTGTGTCATTTTTCAGCTCGAATGAATTATCCCTCGAGGGAAGCAACAAATTTGAATTTCAAAGTTGTGGAAAAGCTATAAAAAAAAAGAAGTTATTTTTGACGGGACTCTGTACAGGCAAGACTCAATTGCACTAACAACACCTGCTCCGCTTTTTTTTATTTTAGAAACTCATTCATTGAAGTGCAGAACAAAGGCTAATTACTTTTTTTTCCTCGTCCAGTTTCACAACAAAAACAAAAGAGGGTCGCAAAGATAACGAAAAAAATGACACTTGTTAAAAAAAGAAAGGTGAGGGTGGAGGTCCTATTGTAATTTTCAATAATTTTTCGTGAAGTCTTTCTCTCTTGATCCAGATCTTGACTTCACACACTTCAATCTATAAAAGCCAGTGCGGTTGGAGGAGAGGGAGGGAGAGGATCTTCTCTCACGTCATTAGTGCACCGCTAATTTTACATGTTACCCAGGCTAACAAACATAACTGTAAAAATAGAGATAGATATCGAGCACGCGATTACTCAAGCGAGCTTCCTCTCTCTTCGGTATAAAAAGAAACGAAAAAAATTTGCATTTTTCTCAATTCTTTTCTTTCCCGGAGGACTGTCTTCTCCCCCACCCCATCCCATCATAAGATGACCGGAAGGCGTTAAGAGGAAGAAAGAGGGTGGGGGAACTGGGAAGTTTCTTGACGTTTATACCCCTCTCAATGGGTTAGGTCTCAAAATTGATTTAATTACACACACGGCGTTGGTTTATAGGGAGACCCCAAAAGTATTTTTTTAAGGACCCTCAAGGACAATTTCTGGTTGAAAGCTGAGCCCACACCATAATCAAGAGTCACACAAACAGTTTTAGAGGTAATTATCTAGAGAAAAAAGTAATAAACCGGTTTGTATTTGAATTAGGTTTAACGCGTTTTAAGAGGAAAGGATATGAGGGGCGGGGGGGGGCTTCTTTGTTTTAAAGGGGGGGAAAGTTCATGTCAATGCTCAAGGGCTATCGCAGTAAAAAGGCCGAGTGCATTAAAAAACGCGGAAAAAGTGTTGCTTGTCAAAAGGGGGCGTGGTTACTCGGGTGGTGTATACGCGTACAAGGAATTCAAGCAATGAGAAGTCTAGGATTTATAGATTCTCATGACCACAAATTGTGCTATGGTGTTATTCACAAAAGAGAATTGTGGATAAGAGCAAGGCTAATTTCGCGATTTCTCGTCGATGTGTGTACCCCCGCCAACCCTCTCACCGTCTAGTCCAGCCGATCGCCTCACACGCGTGCATACCCGGCTCCGTGCCCTCTTAACACAACCCTTCCTTTCTATTTTTTTTTTTTTTTTTTTTTTTTTTTTTTCTTTCTTGACGTGTGAGGGGTGAGTCAAAGGGTTAAGGACACATTTTTTATTGTAAAATGGCACGTAAGTACCCGTAATTAAATTTTGCAATTACATCAGCGTTACAAAAACAAATTTGTTACCTATTGCCATTTCCTGAATGACAGCATCCGGTATCCTTCGGGAATATCGCGAAAAAAAATTAAAAACGCGGTCACAAATTTTCGATTAAAAAAAAAAAAACGAAATTTCAATGTCGGCGAGACAGGATAACAAGAAATATCTCTTCTTAATCCCTCAAGGCAAGGGGACACAACAACACGAACAGAGAGTTGCAGGTTGACTGTCACAAACAGGGGAGACGAGTCCCCTACTCAACACTCGGCGAGGAGAGAACGAGAACGCCAAAAGGGAGTCGTATAAGGATGGACGAGGGGAAACGTCAGTGGCGGTGGCGGAGGGTAATCTCCTCCACCCTTCTTCTTTCTCCCACAACTTTTTTTTTTATCTTCTTCGTCTTCTTCATCATCTTCTTCTTCTCAATGACACACACGCGGTTTTTAAATGCTGCCGGTTCACGGGGGTCTTCAGTTTCCAGGTGATGTTGCTCTTCAAGAGCGAGGTCGTTTCACTCAAGAGAGTGGTGTCAGAGTGAGAAAAAACGGGTGACCAGATTTTCCTCTTTTTTAAAAAAAGGAGGTCGGAGTTTCAAATTTCAACGGCTTTAGTCACTTGGAGGTGATACGACGCGGTACCTTCGGACTATAACGCTATATCCCCTCCCCTCCAACACAAATAAAGGCCCCAAAAAGGCGGTGTTTTACAAAGGATTCCAAAGTTATCCAGACTTTGACGTTTTCAGAGACCACAACACCGGTGAAGTCCCTGAGTGCCAAATTTCGCTGCTGTGGCTCTTCAAAAGCCCCATTTCACGCATTCTGCTATTTAAAAATAATAACAATTTCGCGTATTTGACTCAAATTAAAGTCAATCAAAATTGGCAGCCCAGGATGAATTCGGACCTGGCTAGTCCTTAGCCAATTTGGCGGATTTCGCTTACTTAAAAAAATTTACGGGCTCGGGTCATTCACAAACCCAACATTGTTGCTTTGACTCCTAATTAAGCCAATTTCCCTCCACTCTTACTACTCTTAAAAATCCAGGAGGTTTTTTAGCCTTAGAACAGTAGAACGTACTGATTATTTCTTGAACAAACGCTTACTCCGTCTCTCTCGTGCGAGCTTGTACCGCCTCGTGAAATGCACCCGTGTATACCGACTTTGGGTCGGATCAGTGCAGAAACCATTCGGAATTGGGCTGGGACTGCAAAATTCGACTGACTGGTCTGCAAAGGTATAGAAGCTTCCGGAATACGAATAACTGATGAGCTACGTATAAGTGAGAGGGGAGAAAATCGTCTATCTTTAGGCGAAACAAATGGATTCGAAGCCTTAGTCGACCACCTCAGTGCCGCAATGAGTGCCTGGAGGCAATTCCACGCTTCGCGATGAAACTTTTGCGCTTTTATAATTTGAATCGTGTCTGTTGAGTAATGGCGGAAGTCATGTTTTTTGAAAGAGCCATACTAACAACGTGTATTTGCAAACCCGAAATATTGGTTATTCTTAAAGCGAAACCCGTGAAATTTATAGTAATTTACATAAAATTCTGTTCAGAGGCCCATTCACGATCAACCTGGTCGTCAACTTAGTTTACATCATTGCGTGTTGACCACAAATTTTACTGTCTGTGGGGAAGTTGGCGGTTGAAATTTTGGAACGACTTCCCCACAGACTGTCAACTTGGTTGTCCACACGTAATGTTGTAAACAAAGTTGGCAACCCAGGTTGATCGTGTATGGGCCCCTTTTTATAATAGAGCAGTTCATTTCCACTCGTCCTCCCTTAAAACATATGTTAATGGAGAAGACGGGTGGAAATTAATTGCTCTGGAGCAGAATTTTTACGTAAATAGAAAAACTCTATGAAATTTTTAAATAAGTCTGCCTCCTCCCCCCGCCACCGTTAGTTTAGTTTTTGAAGCGAAATTTCATGTTTGAAGCAACCAAACAACCGAAATTTGGTTTTTGGAAGGGCGAACGCCAGAAATTAGGGTTTTGAATTACGATAAAGGCCCACGATGATAAGTTGAGAACACCGACTCCACCAAATTTGATTTTCTGGAAAACAAATCCGTGAAATTTGGGTTTTCCGAGAGGCAAACACGTGAAATTTGAATTTTAACAGACTCATACTGCGAATGTATGTTTTTAAAACAAGTAATGCAGGGAAATTGGTTTACGTGTACGAGCCAAACCCCCGAAACTGGGCATATGAATGATAAAACCCACGGAAATAGGGTTGTTGAAAGCGCCGTAACGTGTTCGAAATTGTTTTCAAGAGAGCCAACCCACGAAATTTTGATTTTAAAACGCGCCAAACTACGAAATTTGACTTTTGCAAGAGCCAAGCATGCGAAGTAATTGCTTTAATAAGAGCAAAAGCCGTAAGATTGGGTTTTTTAACAAAGATGGTGTTTTGATTAAGACCCCCTCCCCCACCACTCTGATGTAGGCTTTTCAGTGAGTTATATCCGCGAAATTAGGGTTTCAAACGAGATAAGCCTGCGAAATTTGGTTTTTCATTGAATCAAATTCGCGAAATGTGGACTTGCTAGTGTCATACCGCGGGTCTTTTGAAAAGACAAACCCACGAAATTTCTTTTTCTGACGATGAGATCCAAACATGCGGAATTTGTACTTTGAATGATTGGACCCTACGAAATGACTTGTAAAGCCAAGAAATCCACCAAATTGGGCTATAAAAGTATTTGTGAATTGTCAGCGGCTCGTCACATTGAAAATCCGATTCGATGTTCAGATCCTCTGAGCCGAGAGAAACCCCCGTGATACGCAGTTCACCACTTTGTTCAATTTTTGACCAGCTAGTGAGCAATTTTTAGGGTCAATATTTCGAAGTATTTCGATTTGAGCCGGACTTGGTTTATGAATTCCTAGTTACAACTCTTGAATCCACATACGCAGGCTGCAACTGCCTAACCGTACGCAAGGGGCCATCAGTGCCCCTTAAAATGTATGGCTAAAAGTGAAGTGTCTCGCGTTTTAGTCGTAGTTATTCGCGTTGATTTTATTTATTTTCTGCCCCAAAGCGGCCTATACCGCATTGCATTCAGATCAAGGTTCTTTTTCAAGGACTTCCGAGGATGTACGTGGCGGCTCCACTTCGCCCGTGTGCTGGAATTTGTGATCGTTCGGAAAACGTGTCCAAGCAGTCTCTAATGGGGTGTGCTGATGGTGAATTCACCATGATTCACAGATTCTTGGAATTGGCGTCGTGGCCGTGTTGGTATACAGTATACGGTTACGGGATCACCCTGCGTGGCCCACCCCTCTTAAAAGTAACTCTAGCGCCGCGGCTGTCACCGATCACAATTTTGAAGCTTTTCAAAGTCTTAAAACTGGAAGAATTCTTCAATGGATCCGCAAGTTTCCTATTATCGCAGTTCAGTTCAAGAAAACAACCGAAAAGTACCTATGCCACGTGTTATATCGTGACACCCCCGCACGTTATAATACACCTCAAGAAAAAAGTTGAAAGAGTCAAAAGTTGTGTTTGGGTAAAAAGCGGAGAAATTCATTATATCGGTGTAAACGTGCTGGGTAAACTGATTGTGTATTATTCATCAATGCCGTTTAAATCACGTTATAGTAATTGTTAAACACCTTTTCTTTTTTTTATTCCCAGAATCTCTTTAGCAGGTGGTTTTTATTATGATTTAACGTCTTTTTTTCGTGGTCACGAGCTCAATGTTGGAGGTGATTGTCTTCATAGTTGAAGGGGTGGGGGGAGCTAGATACGAGTCTACAGGTGAATAGCAAGCGGAATGTCCTGCAATGGGGTTACCGCGTTATTTTTTTTAATATTCCCGGAATGTTTACTTTTTTTCTTTTTTTCGTTAAAAAAAAAATCGTTCACTTTGTTCTCACGCCACGTTTAAGATTGAATTCGCGGGATCATTGGTGCATGTGATGTGTTATCCCTTCCCCCCTCAACACGTCCCCAAATCACTCAAGCCCGCGTTGTTTTTCCCTTTTCCACTGGCCAAGCGAATAAGTCTTGGGACATTGGGCTCTTCTTTTCTCCTTTTTCCACAAAAAAAAAAGTGAAGGATGCGTTATTGATTGATGGCCTACAAAAGGTTTGCTCCCCCCCCCCCCCAGGATTCATGAGAGGAACACTGGTTAGAGGGCCCGGGGGTAAAGTATGAGAATTATAGAGAAAGAAGGGAAATGGTAATGGATCGGAAAATAAGTAGCCCCTCCCCTCCTGCCGCTCATCGTTGCAGAGTTTTATCGGTGAAAAGACTCCAGCATTCTGCAGTTGCTATAAGTCAGTCATTGTCCTCGGACAAGAGGAAATGGAAATTTTAAATTGAAAAAATTGTTTGATGGCATCCGCTATCTAGGAGAATGACTTTATAGAGCGCTTAGAATGGCCACGTGAGAAATTTTAAAAAATTAGGTACGCAACGCTAAGCCATAAATCAATGTTGTCAAGTTAGTTGCTACTTAAATCAATGCACATAATTAATTATTTATATTTTTTCCTAGTTCTGTTAACAATTAGGTACACACGCATTTTTAAATAATTCTTCTCAGCAAGATATTCACCTATTCCACGGACACGGTTGCTTTTCGCCTGCTCGCCCTTCACCATTAAACAACTATCCCCCAGTCAAATAGAAGAGAGTTAATTTAAAAACATCTCGAGGTTTTTACCTTTCGAGGCGTAAAGGTCCTCCTTAGTTTTTTCTATGCGTATTCCCTCACTTCTTGGGACCCGTGCTAGTGTGACCGTGTCCATCCCCCCCCCCCCCACAGATCAACGCAACAGGGTGTATTCAACTCTTGGCCGGACAGCAGCAACAGGGTCTTCTAGGTGGAACGATCCATTCCAATTTTTTATAATGTAAGCGGTTTAATTGTTAGATGTCACGCCGTCTTGGGCACAATGGGCTCCCCCCTAGAGAGTGTGTGAGAGAGAGAGATGAAAGTGTGCCACGGACCGTGCCTTACTTCCTTGCAGTCATCTCTTGGCACCTTCCGACCCCCTGCCCCCCCAACCCGCCATAGGGCTCTTATCCTTGCCATCTCGTTCGTCACAATCCCAACTTGTTACTGTTATGCGAAACATCGAAAAACATCATTCCACGGGAGAGGGGAAGAGAACGGGAAGCAAAAAAAAGAAACATTTTTATGCTTCCTTGAGCCTCCACATTTTTCCTTTTTTTCTTACCCCGTGCTGTTCACTACCCTGGCAATATGGAAAGATGTCACACTTATCTGTGAAATACCAAGCTAGGGAAATTAAGACGTGAGAATTCAAAATCTTTTGAGTTCTTAGAGTGTCGATGATGTAGCCCCCCCCCCTACAACCCCGCGCCAAACACCATCACAAAATCATTACACTCAAGATTGACGTCGAAGAATAAAGAATCACATCAGTTAACAGTGAAAATGGAAATACCCCCACCCATCCCACAACAACACCAAAAATAATCTACGTCATCGTCAAATCGCAGAAAAAGTGCCGTTTTGTCGTCATTTAAGAAAAATAGTGTCAGGAAATCACACAGTTATTGGTAATGAACGATTCATCGTAAGCTCCCACCGTGAGACAGGGGAAAGTTCCCCTTTTCGTGCAGAGATTTTCAACATCCTGGACCCCACAAGTCACATTAATTCCACTGATATGCGAATGCGCCCCTGAACACCCTTCACCCCACCCACACAACCAGCACCGAGAACCCCTGTACCGCGGGTGGCGGACCTCGAATATCGAGCGTCCTCCTATTGGCATGCTAGGGGCTCGAAGACGGACACCCTCAGTACATCATTAGGCCAAAATATACGGCGAAAGGGCAACAGACGTCAGCGTTCACAACCCGGAGTAGTACCTTCGTTGCCACATTCTGCTGACAAGTTAAATGGCTCGGATTCGGACACCCAAAACTGATTCTAGCGCACGAGGAAAAGGCTGAAATAAGTACACCCTCACCCCTCCAACCCAGGCGTTTCGGACCCCGAATGGCTTCGCTGTCCCCGCCTATTGACAAGAGGCATGGATTCGGACACCAAATACCGTCTCTTGTAGACGAGTACAGGGGTTCAAACGTCAGCATTTAACGCCAAATAAAACGCTAGAGAAAAAAACAAGGAAGCACTTCATTATACAGTCGATGTCTTTCTTTTTTATCCACCGATTGAAAATGAAAATCATTTATTCATGAAAGAACTCAGTTCATAGTTTTTCAGTCTTTTCGCGTGGGATAGTCCCTCCGTCACAACTAACATTCCATCACCAAACATTGAGCGAGTGGGGGGGGGGGCTTTGAATAGTTCAAGTTGACGTTTCCCTGCAGTCATGTTTGAATTGTCATTAAAACAGTCTATATAACCTCGAACCAATTATTATAATTTTTTATTTTTTTAAGAGCCCTTAGAGGCGCCAGCCCACCTCCCGCGGAGTGGAATGACCTTCTTAGCCAAAAAAGTATGAAGTGAGTGAGATGAAGAGTGTGACAGAAAGGATAAAACGCCAAAGAGGTTGATGACGGATATAAAGCAATTATCTTTTAAGAGCTTTAATTAAAGGCGCAAGTTTTGCTTTAGAGGGTCATTTTACGCCACGATTTTTTTTGTTTAATGTCCCTCGACAAAAAAAACCAAGCCCCGCCTCCTACCAATTAAAGAAGGCTGTACTTTCTTTTTTCTATCGGTTGTCGAAAACTTAATTTTTTTTTCATGTTGAACTCATTAAAATCTTTGAAAACCAGAAACCTCATTCGCTCCACCCGGGGGAATGAAGAAATGGACGACACCTCATTGACACGTTCCGCCCCTCCCCCCTTCGCATCACTCACCTTCCTAACTTCCCAAAGTTCGCATTTTAATGAATTTCGAAAAGCGAAAATTAGCCCAGACTTGTCTGCGGCTGTAGGAGAGTCTGCTCTCATCAACTGTAAACGAGGAGGTGTCGGTCGGGATGAGTGGGGGGGGGGGTTTAAAGAAGGGGGCTGGGTGACTGTGACAGTTATGAATGCCGCACTGCATCACTATGCAAAACAAACTGTAAAAGCAGTTTTAAACTCGAAGCCAAAAAAGGGGTTGATGGATAGCCTTTTGGGACCTCAACGCACTTTTAATTAAATCTTGTAATTGTTTCAAATCTTTTAAACTCTGTCTCTGTCTCCCTCGCTTTCTCTTGTTTTCCCTTCGGTTGTTTTTAAACGCTTCCCCCCTTTCAAAAGCTCTTCTTTTTTTCTAGTCAGTCTTCCTTCCTTTTTCAACCCTTCCATCTCAAACATCACACAACAAAGGGATTTCTGCCGTTTTAATATCAAGCAAGACGTCTTTACGCGGTGCTGAGAAAAAAGCTGCTCATCGGTGAGACATTAGAACCAAAGTAGGAATTTTAGGGGCGAGTTTTTAAAGACGCAGTCTTAATTGTTTTTCAGGAGTTAAAGTTGAAATGGGCAGGGGGAGGGAACGCGAAAAGACGAGCGTTTGGACGTGTGAAATTGGCCGGTAAATTGAACTCGAGGGTGGTTTCTGTCTATCAGGGGCTTAGCAGCAAGAGACATTCTACACACACACACACACGCTCGCGCGCAAAATTAGAGATATGGCGTGTGCGTGTTAGTGCGCTAAAAGGGAATTCATGCGGAGATCTTTTCTCCCTCAATAAACCCCCTTCCCCCTCCGACACATCCCTTCACCACGCTCGTATCAAGAGCTTGTCACTCCTTTTCCAAACGAAAAGACGGTTAAGCGGTGCTTGTGGCAAGGTGGGGGGGGATGTAGACGACCCCCTGAAGGCATCCCAAGATATTTCCCTTCTCTCTCCATTCGAAGGCGCATCACTGTTTCAAGCCTAAAGGACAGCTCGCTAATTAGTTGAAGGTGCCCCAAGAAGACCAAAACCTATACAGTTGACTGACAGAGACTTACCCCTTCATGCACGAAAGGCCAAAGGTTTTGTTTAAAAAAGTTGCGCGGTTGGAGCTTAATTTATTCAAATCACAATTTTTTGAAAGAAAGACAGTGAAAAAAAACGAGGACCTTTCCCCGTTTTTTAATCAATGCTTTGGGGATCTTTTTTAAAAAGTAAACTTTCTTCTCTTTGGAAGCTTTTAAATGAAATGCACACAGGGTATTTAATAATACAAATTTTCTAATTATTGGCGAAGCCCGGAGGGGGTTGTGGTGAAGGGGCGGGGAGGAAATAAGAATTTGTCAGTAGTACTATCAAAGGGAAATAGCTTTGACTTGTTGGATAAGTGAAAAATTCCTTTGGTCCGCTTTTGAAAATGCTAGGGGGTGAGAGAGAGACAGAGAGAGTTTTAAACGAGGAAAAGGCCTCCCCTTGAAATGTTCTTGATCCCCCCTCCTAGTGTCGCCCAATGCTCTTTTCACTCACGACAAATTAGCCATCAAACGTAAAGTAAACATTCCCTACCCCCCCCCTCAACTCACACACACTAAATCATTCATAATATTTGCCCCTCTGTAATTGTCCCGTTTTGATGGTCTGGCCCTTTCTTATGCCATGACTTACATCAGAGGGATTAATCGAACCGTCTCTCTATCCTCGATTCAATTTAGTTTCTCGCAAAAGGTGAAAAAAAATCTTGACTTCAACGTTTTTCTTCGTAGACCTTCCCCGCTCCTACATCACCACATATCAAAATGGATGAAGTTGGGAATAAATTATACAGCAGAAATGACGTGCAGGAAAGCGCTCATTCCCTCGGTCGTGATTAATGAATAATATCACTTTTTTAAAAGACGTGTACCCACGCGAAGAATGTACAAAACACACGGGGAAGGGGACGAGGAAAGCAACAGAGGTATAGTTGAGGGAAGTGAAAATCCTAGGTAAACAAACCTTGAAAATGTTGCCTTTGGTTAGTTTTTCAAACAGGAAATGAATCGACAACAATGTGGCGGAATAAAAACAAATCAGATTAAACTGTGAAATTTAGAATAAATGGCTCAGCGAAACTCACCCCCCTGTCATTGCTAGCCCGTTTGGCCACCGTTCAATCAAGGCATGAACTCAACCCCTCGGAAAATATACCATAAGTACAAATTGAATAGAAAAATAATTAATTGGAAGGAGAGGTGGGAGCAGAAAGAATATTTGGGACGCGTGGTACCCCCCCCCCCTCTACAACTTTTTTCAAGTCCGCCGTGTCACGCTTATCTTCATCTTGAGAATATTCTCTTTCTCAACAGGGGGACTGTTCTACCTCATCACGACCGAGATTAAAACTCGTGTGACTGATTTCTATCTCACTGACCCCCACCCTTACCCACCCACCGTCGTTTTACCGACCCTCGTCAATCCTTGAACGTCACTATTTTTCTTTCGGTATGAATAATAATAATTATTAGACTGTTTGAAGGAAAGGGGGAAGGGGGAAATTATGCGACAAAATGCGTCTTTCATTTAGGCCGACACAACTCTGATTCCCTCCCGTATGAGGGAAAAAATCATGCTGCCTTGTATTAACTACTGAATATGGAAATGGTATAGGATGTGTAGGAAGACCCCTGAACTGGGAGTTATGAAGCCCCAGAATCGTTGGAAACGGGGCCTACGGAAGACGCAAGAGTTGACGCATGCAGGGGAGTCTACTGAGAGAAAACTTACATGAGCTTGCATCATTTTTTCAGCGAGCGAAAAATCGTCCCAAATTGCTTCCCCGCCGGTACAATTTTTTTTTTTTTTTTAAACGCGATGTCACTCGCGCCGCGCACCTTTCTAAAACTCTCTCATTTGGGACACTAGAAGAAGTACCTCGTCATCATTTAGAACTTCCTCCGCGGAAAACGGAAAAACAGAGAAGGAGACAACGAAAAAAGAGAGGGAAAGTCGATGGGATGACAAAAAAATTGTCTACGTAACATTGTTTGAAACTATAGTGAAAACCTCAATAATTTCAATGTTTTAGCGTAATAAATCGACTAGGTAGGACGGCCCAGCGAAGTCTAAGCATTACTGCTGGGAGAAGGGTATGAGTCGGTCAGAAACCTCGGTTCTGGACTTTGAAATTTCTGTTTGTTATAAAGGAGGAATCACGAGTATCTCTCCGCGCCTTCCCTTAGCCAAGCGGTCCACACCGGTAACGTGCTCGCCCACGAGCAAAGTCTTTCTTAATGTCAGTGTCGGACCACAAAAAAGAACCATGAAAAAGATCGAACCACAGAAAAGTTCAAGCCACAAAAAAACCCAATTATTACAGTAACGTCGAACGACAATAAAAAGCCCTAAATAAAAAACGTACCAAAAAGCTGCCAAAGCCAAGAAAAAAAAGTCATGTCTACAATGAATTCACAACTTGGTCGTCGTCCTTCATTGTATTACCACCCTCCCCTCCGTTAAAACATATACCTACCCCATCCTCCGCTGAGAAGCATATTTGAAAGTGCCACTGCAACACTTTGCCAAGTTAAGGCCCCGATTCCACAGCAAGCCACACAAGCGTTGGGTCGTGAGGGTCATTGCATAACTTACACCGCCGCGCGCTACTACTCTACAGCACACATCAGACAGAACGTTTTTTTTTTTTTGTTGTTTTTTTTTATTGAACCGACTCTCTTTTTAATTATTAGAACTAATAGATTGACATAAACGTGTTACTAAAGTGGGTGGTGGAGAGGTCACTCTCTTATTTGAACTTCATAAATAAAGAAGCTTGTAAAACCTAGAGGAGACAAACTGTTTCTTAACAACATCGGGAACCCAGCCAAGTAGTTTTAGAAATGGACAAATTATACGCTTTATGCTGCCCCACGGTGGAGAGGGGGTCGTTCTAGGAATGAAAGGATTGAGGGGAGGGGAGGCTTGTCCCCTCTGACAGTCTATTTGACGGAAAGAAAAGTCACACGGTTTTCTCAGCTCATTTGGCTTGGGGCCCACTGTCAAACTCAGTGTGATCGACAAGTTGTCCCAGCTCATGACGAGCTCGGCCGACTTATCCCCCCCCCCTCATTAATTCATTAAAAAGGTCGTATTATCTTACAATAAACGCTTTGTCTCACCCAACCAAACAATGTGACGTATTGTTTGTGTTGGACGTAATTTTAAACGCGTCATTATAGCTACCACCCACGACGTACAAAAATTAGCCTGACTCATCGAATAAAATAAAGCAAAACACTGGAAATCGCTGCAGAGGCCGTTTTGTCATCGTGTACATCTCCCATTGATTACCCTGTCATTAGACTGCTTTCTGTAAACTTGGTACATACAGTCCCCTGGAAGTGTCACTGATTCCTTCTTTTTTTTCTCAGTTCCTCGCAGTTGTTTTTCTTTAAACGAGATCGTATCCCGTTCAAAAAGGCCCATCTTCTCTCCTTCCACAGGTTTCACCCTGGGTGGGGTTGACAGAAGAGTACATCTGTTTAGGTCCTAAAGTTGTTGACGGCTTAGAGGGCTAAACACACCGGTGGGATAAACATTGACAGTATATAAACGCGTGTTTTAGGAACAGAAATAACAAGGAGGCATTTAGCTCGGATTTAAATACTTATAAGATGGAATAAACTGAATAAATTAATCAATTCCTCTCCTAATTGACAATTTCGATCCCATTCTTGGTTAAAAGGATTTTTAAAAAACGCGATCGGCATCTGTCGAATGCGTACAAAAACTAGCTTTTTAATTTTTTCAACTAATTTTGTGCCAAAGTCTATTCCTAGCCGACGACACCACCGCGCAAAGCTTTAGATTTCCAACTACGGCAAACGGACGACTGGGGCAAGGTTTCTTTCTAGGGACAAACAATTATATAAATAGAGGCGACAAGTTTTCTGTTCCTTGAACGACAGGCAGGTGTTATTTTCAGTTCAAGACTTGCCTTGTTCAAAGGATGAGGTGGGGGGGAGGTGTCAACTCGGCGAGATGACGAGACGTATATGCACCTTTAAAACTGACGAAGTGGGACACGTTTTTTTTTTTTTTTTTTTTTTTTTTTTTTGACAAACTGTCTCTCGTCTTTCGTCTCTTATCGAATTTCAATTTTTTAAAAGCGTTGTAAAAATCCGTCTCGAAGGAGAATCGTAGAAATTTTCCACATGGATTCCCCCTCACTCGTTTAAAATTGTCCAGGAGCGTGTGGATGTTACAGCCAAACGTGAGCTGGCCACTGAATCGTATAAGTTGGTAAAAAAAAAAGGTGGAAGAAGATGAGGCGGTAAAGGAGGGAGGGGTCGAGAAAAAAAAATTGAAACCGAATTGCTGGTTGAGTTTCTTCCCTTTTTTTAAGTGGATAAGTCAAGAGGTGTCTGTTACCGAAGAGGGAGGGAAAAAAAACATTGCGAGAGGAGTTTCAAGGGTGAGGGAGACGGAATTGAAAAGGGCTAATTCTATATTGAACTTGTTGCGACATTGCGACGATTGCCGCCGGTTCGTAGTGGAAAGGGTGAGTGGGTGGGAGGGTATTTGAGTTGATTGAAAAACTTGAAGGGAAGTTCTTGAAAGGAAAAAAAAGGTTGGGGGTGAATGGAATGGGGTTAGTATAGCTTTTTACCCAGAAGGTTTTCCTCTCTCCCTTAGCGACCATGCTACCACATGTAATTACCACTTTTATTAGAACTACCCCACCCTGTTTACTTGTTCTTTTACACACAAAAAAAATGTTAGTGCTTCCTTTTTCAAGAAACAAAGATACCCCCCAGGAGCGACATTTAAGGGATCATTCAGTCGTACGTGACGTCTCGACATAAATGTCGTGCAGGACAAATGACCCACCGCTCCCTGCTCACATCTATACGACCTCACCTTTTACCTTCTAAATCTCGTATAAAAAAGTATTCAATATCCAATATAGTTCGCGTTATTACGGGACATGTGTAAAGCTCTCACGTGCTCGCCATGAGACACATCCACTCCTATAGGTCGCCCTTTCCTGCATCATTTAAGAAGTCACGTTTACTTTTATCGACAGATTAACAAGAATGTTTCTCTCTCTCTCTCTCTCTCTCTCTCTCTCTCTCTCTCTCTCTCTCTCGAAGAGGGACTCTTCCCTTTTTACACAAAGAATAATACAATCACACTAAAAATCACACGTTTTTCGCGATAAAAAAGAAAGAATAACGGGCGGGTATGAGGTTGGAAGGGTGATTTTGTTAAGAACCAAAAAGTTTTGCCCCGGATAAAAGGTAACGTGATTTACCCTCAGCGAAAAGAAAGGTTGGATTTCCTTTAAGAGCCCCCCCCCCCACCGCTACCACCACTCGGCAGACATCACCTATCACTAAGGTTCATTTAGTGGCAGAAGTTGACGTGTTCCACACAAAATAGGGGAGAGGAGGAAAAAGGGCCTAGGATATTGGGTTTGCAAGTGGGTGGCTTTATTAGGGCCAAGTACTATAGGAGCTTCAATGGGGTGTTAATTACGAGGAACCCAGGGTTTTTCTCGTTCTACGTGACGAGCATTTTTCACCCAAATGCTACGTTTGGTGGCAAGGCAGGAAGGGGGGAGTATTAAGACTCTCCTCACTCTCTCTCTCTCTCTTTTGAGCACGAAGGACGGGGGGAGGGCGTTGAGTGAGCGACAGAAATGCACTGATTGATACCCCTCCTGCCAATCGCAATTCGTTCACTCTTCAACCCCCCTCATACACCACCCCAAACATCACAAAAACTTTACCGATCCTCAATGACACATCAAATACGGCAAATCGAGCCAATAACATTTTCATCAACTTCGCTTAGGATTTAAGGACCCTTACGCACGTTTCGATCCAGCCATTCTACCCGCAATTCGGAACACGGGAGTAGGCTAAAACAATTCCCACTCGGCACTGCCCCCAAATGACCACCATGCACCAAACGCCGCCTCAAACGTTTAAGGGAGGTCAGCGTCTTCTGTTTCACGATGCTTCTGTCACACGATGCCAGTAAGCGTGCCAGTGACTGTGATCCGGCAGCTGACGCCACTTGACTGGCCCCATGCAAACATCGGTTAGAGCCAGTCCTGTGCCACTCCTGTCACGAAATTCCTCACCAGTCTACTTGCATCTGGGGCCTTATTCTGAACTTCTAAACGGTCGGGAAAAAATGCCGCAAGCGGGATCCAAGGACGCCGAATAAGAAATAACATTATCCCGCCATAGAAACCGCTTTTTGCGGCATTTTCACACAGCTTAGGAATACGGCCCCAGGAGTAGCCAGTGAGCATTCCAGTGCCTCTTCCATGGCCCAAAAATGAACTGGCATCGTCTGCTAATACCGTGTGAACGAAATTTTAATCTTCCATCAGTCCAACATTCACAATACATATCATACTAGTCAGTTCATGTTCGCTATCTTCTATCCATCGTTTTGGACTCTGCTCCAAAACGATGTTGCTGGAGCTGACTTGCTCCAAAGCCTAAACGGTACTGTCGACAATCTCCAATCACGGGTGCCAGTTGGCTGGCTCGCATAATAGCATCGTGTAAACTATCCTGTACAGACGTTCCAATCTGAGAGGAATCACAAGCTACCATCACCACAACATGCCCTAACCACAGACAAGCTTTAACCTCAGAAAAACTCGAACCACCAAAATCTCTTTCCACGAAAAGCTCCAATCTGGTTGTGTTTTGTCAAATAAAGGAAGATATGGATTAACCCATTCTCATTGCGGGATGGGTGTGATGCCTGAACGTTATCGGTTAAAGAGTACTGTCTAGGCTTGTTTATAGACATTGGGGGGGGGGGGCGTTTAATAACGTTTTAAGGGGATGTATGATAAGGAAGGACTTAGGAGTTCACCAGATTGTGGTTGACATGATAGAAAGAGCCTATGCCTAGGAATAGGTGGGTGAATGCCACCTTGGGGGGAACGGAGGAGGAGGAAAGGGTGGGGGTCGTGCCTAACACCTCTGTTGTGGTGTCTAGTGATAGATAGCCTGATCCGAGCGTTTGAGCAGGAGGGGGTGTATTGCCAGTTTTTCGCTGATGATGGAGTATTTCTGGTTAAAGGAAAGGATTTGGGAACGCTGTGTGGTCTGATGAATCAGGCGGTACAGGTGCTGGAGGGTGGTGTTCGCATCGCAGAGGGGGCTTGGAGTAAACCCAGAGAAAGCCAAGCTCCTTTTATTCACACGAAAGCGGAACATCACGGGATGGCGTGCTATAAAAATTGAGGGGAAAGAGGTGGAGACGGTGACACAGCTTAAGTATCTGGGGGTAACATCTCCAAACTGCTCCCAACTGTCCTGGAGGACGCACGTGGGGAATGCATGAAAGAGGGCAGTAAGGAGATTCCACCAGTGTAGGAACGGTGGGAAGCACCTGGGGGTTGATCCCAGCAAAGAAACTGTGGCTATTCACAGGAATAGTCAGCCAAGCATCCTGTATGGAGCCTTGGTCTGGTGGGAGGCGGCAGAGCTCTTGTGGGCACAGAGGGAACTTAATAGGGTTCAGAGGTTTGCTTGTTTGGCAGCGTTAGGAGCTACATGAGGCGGCGCCTATCACCCGTATGAGGAGTGATAAAATAGTAAAGCGGCTGGACTTGGGGAGATTGGTTTAAGTCAAGGTGTGCGGTAGGGAAGAGTTTGAGGTCCAGGGGGACGCTCTGAACCGCTACGCAGATGGCTCGAAACTAGAAACAGGGGCGACCGGGCTATGGGTTTGGATACCCGAGCTAGGTGTAGAAAACTACCGTTCCCTTGGGAACTGTGCTACGGTGTTTCAGGCGGAGGTCACGGCGATCACGGATTGCCTATTGGAGCTCGTGAGGAAACACGTGAGGTTCAAAAACGTTAGGGTATACAAGGACAGTCAGGCGGCTCTAAAAGCCGTCGCAAAGCCAGTGTTTGACTCGGCCCTGGTGGCGGACTGTCGTCGTGTGATTTCAGAGGAGCAGGAACTGGGGATCAGTTAGTTTTGCGTGGATCCCCCATTCCCTCAGGCCATCGAGGTTTTGAGGGTAATGAGAAAGCGGAAATGCTAGCAAAAAGAGAAGCCTCACTGTGCTCTATGGGACCGGAGCCGTCCATTGCGGTCTCAAAGACGGTGGGGAAAGGCCAGATCAAAAGTTGGGCAAACAGCCTTGCCATTAGGTCCTGGAATGCATGCAGGCAAGCAAGGTCATGTCTGAGAGAATGGGGCCGAGGGGCAACAGCGTGGCTGTTGTCACTCCGAAGGTGCAATTTGCGAAGGGTAGTAGGAATGTTTACGGGCTCTAGGTAGAGGAGGAAGACAACGGCACATACTTCGCGCATTCGCGGCGGTTAGATACCAATGGCTTGGGAAGGATAGGGTACCCGAGCTTACATTCTCCAGAGCTAACGGGGTCACGGTTCTGGAGTTTGTTAAGAGGGTTGGTAGGTTTGTGGACCCACATATGGTCTCCCTAGTCCGACCCCAACACTCTTTGTGTATGGAGTATGAGCCGACTACGGATTTGGCACCCTTGGACTCGGCATGGCCGGGTACGGGCCCACTGATTGATTGATTGATGCCTGAACGAGGTAGATCGGACCGTCCTCTTTTGTTACCGTCCCCACACTGATGACACTCAAGGGGAGGGACCGTACGAAAGTTGGCGTTTTACTGGGGCCAATGAGCGCTATCACCTTGGCAGGGGGGTGAAGGCTCGTCCCTGGCGGGCACTCGTATGGAGGGAAGGAGACGAATTAAGGCAGGTAAAATATCTCAGATATCTCAGCACTTGGGCTACTGCGTTGTCACTATGTTCTCAAATAGAACGCACTGCATACCCAGAAACAGTAACTTGTCTTCGTAGTTACTACGTGGAAAGTTAAATGCCAGAAACTATCACTTTTTCAGCGGTATACCAGGCGTTTTGTTTGTCCGACATACACGGAGGATTTCCCCGCATATACCGGGATTTTAGGAATCTTCCGAACCCCCTCTCCACTGCTTTGCCGGACGGAAGTTCTGATACCACAGGTTCCTCGCAGAAAGTCTTTTCCGGCGGCAAGAAGTCAGGAGTTCCCCTTTTCCACGCTTCACTGGGGCGCAGTGGACTACCGACGACTACTGCTTTACCCCCTTCCCCGCCAGCTTTCTTTTTAATAATAGCGAATTAAATCGTTAAGCTCTATATTTTCTTCCCTCTCCCTCACCCTTTTCAAAACGGTTGAGAAGGGATGAAGGAGTTCTGTTTTTTGAAGTGATTCGAAGTGTAAACCCTACTCACCCGTCCCTCCACACTTTTTTTTATTTAATACAAGCGAGATTGAAACAATGATATTGATGTTTGTCATTAGTTCCGGGCTGCGTTAGTCAAAAGAGGATGAATGAATGAAAAGGGGAAGGATGGAAATTCCTTTGAATGAGGGGTGGTCTGTTTGGTTAACAAAGTAATGACATTGTCTAAGCACTTTTCTCCCTAGGACTTGGATCACCCCTCTCCCCAACGTCCAATCTCGTTCACATCCATCTCGCAACCAAGCCCACAGGGTTGCTCTTTTGCCTTTCAAGCGAATTATTCCACTCGAATTGCCACCCCCTCCTCACCATCCCTTTTAGGCCCTTAAACGCAGTCCATACCGAGCGTACACTTTAGCAATATTTATGATTTTTTTACCCTTCACAGTTGACTGATTGGCTGTGATTACCAAAGACTCCCCCCCTCCACCATCGATAATCAATTTTAGAACCAAACCCACCAGTTTCACACGTTCTGAAGTTCGAAAAAAGGGCGTTCGAACGCCGTAAATTTCCGCGCAATATTTCAAAATGTTGACATTGGGGAGGAGGAGGGTTTGATATTCACGTTTTTAAAAAGGATAAAAACTATACGTTCATGAAGCGAGAAGGCCTAGGGAATTAAAGGCCTCGCGATATGAGGGATATATTGGATGTCGTGGGATATACTTCACGTTTTTTTTTTTTTTGTGCCCTTAAGAACTCTCTGCTTCTATTAACGCAGGATCTCTGTGATGAGGGCCTTGAGGGGGGTCATTTTCAGTGATGGAAAGGAAAAAAAGTCGAGTGAATGGCCCAGGGACTCTTGCATTTCTCGGGTCGGTAGGAAGTGTTAACGGGCCGAATCGTATAATCAGAACTCCATCCTCCCTCCCCTCCTGCTCCACCACGGAGAAAGAAGCAATCTCGAGTCTCAATCTTCCATCTTTTCTCTCTTCATACCAAACTTCTCTCAAGATGTATGTAATTTTCAATGACACGTCTCAAAACCTCCTCCTTCATGGAATCACAGACTACCGAAAGGGACATGACCCCACGTTCCTTTCATTCATCTCATATTCCCTTCATTTCCGCGGAAGATTCAATGAACCTCCTCCCACTCCCCCTCATCATTTCTGGAGCTACACAGGTTTTCAATGAATTCACAATTCCATTATCTTTCAAGTTCAAGGATTGGTCGACCTGTAATAATTCGCTGGGCATGCTGCGGGGGCTGTGGCTATGGAGAGGCTAGAAAATTCCTTGTTTTTTACAGTTACTTTTTTGAATGTGAATTGTGTTCAGAGTTGTAGCAAAGTTTATGCTTTAATTGGTCGTATCGCTTATAACTCTTCTTTCAAATTAAGTGAGAATGGTGGGAGAGGCTCATAATAGAAACTCTTGATGATGAGCGTGAAAGAGAGAGAGAGAGCGTGAGCGAATAAGCCAAGTGGTGACGACCGCTTGAAACTTCACCGTAATATAATTATCCGGGTATCGCATCTGGGGGCTCCTCTGCACCAAGCTTTCAAACCCTCGCGCTGCCCCTTCGAGAGTACGTGCTTTTTCAAAGATACCTATACCACCCAGGACCCTCCTTCGGAAGGCACTTATGAGATACCGCGGATACACTCCCCCACTCTCCCAGCATCAACCCATTATGATTTTCTCCGAGTAACAAGAGAGAGGAAGCGAACCAAAAAAAAAATTTTTTTAAACCGCCCAGGACAAGCAGCTCACTAACCTCAAACGTTCTGCTCCTTCACGGATTAGTCATTTTAACCCCCACAGTCCCCACGGTATTAATTACAACCCCTTTTTCTTGCCCGTAGGGTTCTCTCTTTTACTCCAAAGTAAAGTGGCTTTGGACGCTTCTGTCCCCCCCCCCCGCACAACAACCATTACAACCCGCCTTAATGCTCTTCTCCGAGTAAAGACGCGGGTTGAATAACTGCTTATGGCCTTTTTTTTATATATCCATTCGAGCGGAACCGCCTCGTTTGATTCGCTGTCCTCGTGAAGCTATGCACTTCTTCTTCACCATCAATCCCTCTCTCTCTCTTTCGCGAACTCCGACTACAGGTAGGGTACATTATTTAAGAAAATATGGAGAACTACGACTGGGTTCTCTCGAATGTGTTCCTCATCATCATCTTCGCCCTCTAATATACCGGAGCCACTATACGAGCTATACATATATCAAAGAAAGATAAATAGCATTTAGAGCGGTCTCCCGGGTGCTTGTACAAATATAACGTCACGTTTTTTATCACTTCGGTAAATCACGGACGGGCTATGCCAGCGTCAATCCTCCCAGGGTAATGTGATTGTGTGATGAGAGGGGAATGACAAGAGGAAGGGAGATTTTGAGATCAACCCATAGAAAAATGGAGCAGCTCCATTGCAGGGCTGATGATCACCATCGCACCATTTTGGGACAGCAATGCTGAATAATAATTTTTCCCTGAGAAATAATGTCCTTTGGACCACGAGGTGCCCACCCATCCCTCACCCATCACGAAAAACCCGCAGAATTTCCTCTTTCACACAGTCATCAGAGGTTGAAAAGGGAAAGATTTGGAATGGGAAAATGCTAGAAATTTCCCTTATATCCGGTTGGAGACATTCCCGAGAGAATGCCACAAGCATTTAAAGCTTTCAGATCTCTTCATTCCATTTCTCTACAAACACAAAATTGGAGATAATATTGTGGGGAAGATAGTATAGAGTAAGAGGGGAGTGGTTGCTTTAAAACGGGGATGTCCCAAACGATACGAGGGAAAGTGGTGAACCGTCAAAATTTCTTCAAGGGAAGCCTTTTGGATGTTTGAAAACCTAGAACTATCGACCCTCGTCGATCCATAAGGGTGTGTGTGACGTGAGAGAAGTCAAATGGAAGGCAGGGAAGAACGGTGAAGTGGGGAGGGGGACTAGTTTAATTTACACCAAAGAAAATTGACCAAAAGCTCTCGGCGGAGTCGTATAATTCCCAATGTAATTGTCAAGAAAGAGAATGATGTACTCTGAGTGTGGGGTAAGAGAGAGGCAGGAGGTTTCAGTTGTCGCTTTGCCAAAACGGAGGGGTTGGTCAAGAAAGACTAATGCTAATGGGATTGTAAGAGATGGAAAAGGGGGGTAGAGGATGGTGGTGGACAACCCCCGTCCCCTTATCTTCCGTCCTTCATGGACACCTTTCTCCTCCCCCGGCAATTATATCGGATTAATTGCTAGGGGCACCAACAACCTGAGAAACTGGGCGGGAAGGCCTCCAAGATGGATAGTGGCCAAAACTTCAGCGACAAGGCCTCTCTCTCTATTAACCTTTCTGTCCTCGTACATCTCGATTTTGCTTCAAATGAGGAGGCAGCTAATTGAAGGGTGGGTGATGGCGAGTTGGTGGTGGGCTCGGGGGGGGGGGGGGATAGACGTTTTTTCACTCTCTGGAAAACGATGTTCCACTAAATTAATCTTGTTCCTGCGGAATGCCGCTACACCACTTATTAGAACGCGCAGCGATATTATTTAATTAAAAGACCCCCTCCCACTACCTGTCTTCACCTGGCCCCTAACAGTTCCAAGTTTCAACCCTGTTGTTCCTGACCCGTTGTTTTCTTGCCGGGCATAGTCACCACTCGCAGTTACAAACAACAGCACTTCTACCGCACAATTAACCCGAGAGGGAAGCCTATGAGGTGTCCCAAGACACCCCTTTAAACAATCCCTTCCCCCCCCCCCAAGAGCAGAGTAACTTTAAAAAATATGAAGAGGCCTTATGGTAAGAGAAAGGTGGAGACGAGTATTTCTCTCTAAAATAGAAGTCATCAACGCGATTAAAAAATAGTCCGAATAGACCCTAGCATTACTCTTCCCCCACGCCCATACTCTTTTCAGTTATTATTAGCTATATTGGCCTGATAAAGTAGAGTGATCCTTTTTTTGAAATCGAGATGATGATGATGGACTGGTTGGAGGGTGTGGGGGTAAAAGAGACATCAAAAGAGACCCCCGAAAAAGCTCGTATAACATTTCAGATGTGCGCTTTTTAGAGGCCTCTCTCTCATCAGCTCAAAAAACCAGATGGGAGAGAGAGGTCTCTCTCTTTTACACGCTGAATAGCTTCGACGGTACTGCGAGAATTTCAAATGAAATGCCCGGCAAAAAGGTCTGGGAAGAAAAAGAGTCAAAGGGCTACTACTCCAGCCCCCCCCCCCGCCACCATGAATGCACACGGGGTCATCATCCCGTTAAAACCATCATAATAATCAAGGGCTTCCGTGTGATGTCCTCTTTGACTTTTGATGATTGATTTTCACTTACGAAACCATTAAGGTAAATTGGTCTCAATTTACTTCATCCCTCCCCCACTTTGTTCCCTGTTAATAAAGAAAAAACTAGTAATTACCCTACTATCCAAGGGAATGCACGCAAAGTGCAACTAAGTGCATCAATTATCAAGCTATATAGGGGGTGGAAATAGAATTCTGTATTATAAAAACATATAGTTTTCTCTCGTTATTTTGCGTAATGCTGGCAACTCCATCGCCCAATAAACACACTAACTAAAGACCTACTCTGTTCAGTAAAAGCTCGAATAAAATGGATCATAAAAAAAACACATTGACCCACTGAATCGGGTGCATTGTCGATTTTTCCCTCTCTCCCGCACACAGTTTTGCCGATAATGGGGGTTTTGGAGCACGGGTGGATTTGGATATATTATACTTACATGCCGAAGGGTAAATTAATATGTAGTGCTGAACTGACAGAACTAGAGAACCTATAATCAGACAGGTAAAATCACAGACGCCATGTTCGCTCTTATCAATTATCAGTCTTGTAAAATCCACCTTTTGTTGATGTCAACAAACCACCCCCAACCATTCTTATTAAACTGATAAGAACGAACATGGCGCCGTATGCGACTACTCGTCTTTAAAGGTTCCTTAACAGAACTTATGATAAATTGCCAGTTTCCCAGCTCATCAAACATTTAAGGAAAAATTGTCAGTTTTGTCAGGGCCGAAAAGCCATTAAAGCTAAACGGTTTTCAGACCCAAGCTGGTGACACGTGAATCAAATATTCCTATTTTCCGTGCGCATCGGAAAACAATCAACGTGCCATAGGTGAGCAAGGGGATACATCTTCCACATACCGAAAGAGAGAGAAACAAAAAATGAACGGGAGTTTTAGTGAGAAAAGGGGAAACAGAGCTTGCGACGAACCCGGCAAGTGCGTGGTTTTCTTTCCCTAATTTGTCTGTTTCACTACAGGGGGAATATGAGGACAGGCAACAATTAGAGAAGACCTTTTTTTTTTCTATGGGGTAGAGGATATCGAGGAGGTGAAAGACTAGGCAATTACAGTCTGTTCTCCCTTGTTCAGAGGCGAAGGTGAGTGAGGAGATCTCAAAAACATCGAGCGTCTCCGAAGCTTTGTGCCAAGGGGGTTGTTGTTGAGGGCCATCACTCAGCGCTCCGGCCCCTGATTTAGTCAACCCTCCCCCCCCCTTCAGCATTTCCTTTCCCATCTACTCTTGAACACGATCAATCTCAAGTGAAACAGGAGTTGCTTTTTTTTCGCTTCTTTTTCTTTTTATCTAAAAAAACAACAACACAAAAGGGTGTTGTTGATGCGGGAGGGGTTGACAAGTTATACACTTCTCCCTTAAGTGATTCAACAGTTAGCCCTATTTACTCACAGTGACGGATTACCACCCTTGACACATTCAAATGGAGGAGCACATTCAATCTGAATTTTGTTATTTCGCTAGTCCATCACCGCCAGAATCCACCCACGCCTGGAGACTTTGTCTCGCGTTTTCCTTTCTTTCATTTTTTTTATAATTTCCTATTGACGAAGAGGTTAATTAAACTGAGGTCCTTAAGAAAAAAAAAAAAAAAGCTTAAAGTTGAAGTTTAAAAGACCGAAGAGAGAAGCGTGTTTATGGCAGTGCTCCTCTTCGTACAAAGGCGAAAGGCGACCGAAACACAGAAACTCCTCCACACAGAGGAGAAGAGAAGGAGGCTATGTGTCTTGAGCCGGAGAAGTGCCTCGGGGGGCTCCCGGGTAATTATTAGAGCGTCTTACGACACTGTGAAGAGAGGTGGAGAGGAAGTAAATCTCTTTGAAGGCTTTGAGACTCTTCTACCTTTAGAACCCCACCCCTCCCACCCACTATTCCATAGGTCTTGTGGCTAATTGTGTTCCTGATGGATGTCTTCTGGGGCGAAAGCCCTGCCACGCTAATGTCGTTCGAAGACGAGGCCTTAAACTCTCTCTCACTCTCTATGCATTTTCAAAGTCTATTACTCCTCTCTAAAAGCTGGGGCAGTTTCATTTCGGTTCTTATTTACATTTCTAATGTACCCCCCCCCCCGCCGAGTCACGGGGGGCTTCGCATGATGTGGAACGCGACCTACCCTCGAGTGTAATCCTCACTGCACCGTGCATCTCGTAAAAATCTCTTCGCATAAGACAAAGGTCAATTTATTTCGACTAGCCGCTAGCCAGAAACTCTCTTCAATATGCCAACCAGGTGAGGAACAGACGGCCTTACCCTATACCGAACGGTGACCTCATACAGCAAACCTAGAAATTACAATTTTTTTTATTATTGTAATTCGTCGTGTCGTATTGTTCAACAGTCAACCCTTTCATAAGAGACTTGAGCACCTTGGAAACACTGACCTCCATAATATAAAGGAAATTCGTGAGAATGGATCCAAAATGTTTGCATAAACTAGCCCTTGTCTGTGAAACCTTTAAATTCAGGACAGCCAAAACCTACATAGGATCGCCCTTTCAGGGTGCAGTCGATGGGGTGAAAATGGCTCACCGATCGCATTGGTTGGCCATCCAGCACAGTCGCTTTTTCAGCTCACCTTCGACATGATGGGAGAATCATCCCAAAATGTCAAACGCGAGTTTCGTAGTCTCAATTGAGGGAACAAAAGGAAACATATTAGTTCCATTTAAAATGACTTGGTCATGGGATTGTTGTACTAAAGGGTTGGAAAAGGACACGAAACTCACTTTTCCTCGTCTCGCCAACATCTGTAAACCATCCCCCTTCTTCCTTCTTCAAACCTTTTTTCACCCTTTCCCCATAACATTTGCCACTTCGACAATGACTAATGTTGAGGCGAGTTTCAACCCCTTAATAAACGTCGCCCTTTATACAATAAATGAGTGGTCAAGTATTGAGTGACCCCAACTCTTCTCCCCTCCCCATCACCGACCACTACACAACACCACGCTTTTCCCAACTTAATCATAGTCCCTTTTAACGCCCTTCCTCATCCCTCAAACTGTTATTGGCCACGCTTTACCCACTGGCCTGATCCTCCTATATTGTTTAAACTTAATTACGTAATTTTAATAGCCAATGACAACAAATCCACATACACACCAGATTGAAGGCCATGAAGTGCACGTATCAGATACGAATTGCTTCACGCTTGTTTTTTTTTTTTTTTTTTTTTTTTTTTTTTTTTTTCCTGAGCCATACCTCTCCCTTCGGGAGAGCTTGTAGTCTTTTAATCGCCCCAAGGGATTTTTTTTTAAAGTTCGTTAAGTGGAGGACATCTGGATATAAAGAGGAGGGACTAGCCTTGAGGGCAAAGATTCAAAATATCAAAAAGTTATGCGGGTTATTGCCTAAGTCACCTTGTGCTTGAATGCACTATCGGGTCCAGAAAATCTGAGTTGCATCATGATTTCCACGATTTTTTTGTATTAAAAAAAAATGTGCGAATTTTAAAAGATGGTTATCACAGCGGGACCTTTAAAAGAAAATGTTTTTACGATTCCACCTCACTCCCTTCTCTTTTGCTCTTCAAGAAAGCTCCAAAACCCAACCTCGTGGGACTTGCCGTGATAGGGACAGGTGATTGAGGGGGGCCAAAGAGCGAAGGGCACTCCTGGGCCCGACCCATCACCAGGAGCCCGTTAATTGACTATCGATTTCTGGTGTGTTCGAGCAGTGGTGGTTACAGGAAGGGGGAGGGGAGGAACACACTTTTACGAGGAGTCCCTCGCCTCCCGAACAACTGATGATGTGCGAGCGGAGGGTCCCCTCCCTTTCTCCAGTTCACTCATTTACCGTCCTTTTCGTTAGGAGAGAAGAAATGACCTAGCACGTGCTGTTCTACCCACGCTCACCAACGGTTTATCTATTACCCTTCTTTCCCTTTTACTCTCCGTTCCCGAAGCCCTTAGCTCTGAAACCCACCCCCCCTTTTAGACCTCTTTTCGTCCTCCACACAGGGTCCGGGCGCAAAACTCACTTCCTCTCAGTTCAATCCCTCCGAACCCCAGTCACCATAGTTTCCTTCCTTCCACGAAAAACGAAGGAAAACCCAAGAGTTGAGGATGGGAGGGTGATCCTTTTCCCACCCGATAGTTTTCTCTCCTACACATTGTTTTCTCCTTTATCAACTCAATACAACCCCCCCCCCCGCCACAGCATTCCCAATGTTGAAATAAACTAGTTATTTCAAAACTTGATCACCAGTCATAAATCAATTCGGAGACAACAAAACCCACGCCCATTTTTCAATTATTTCAGTCGATCTCTCTCATTTTTAGTGGGGTTAGTGGAATAAAAACGATACAAAAGCGTCTACTGAGGTCTCTGAAAGGGTCAGTTCGCACAGTTTCAAAAATGGGTGTTTTGAAACTGAAACCAATAAGCTCTTTGACTAGCAGGACTAACGAGTTTATATAATAAATCCAAGGGATTACTGAGGCTGAGAACGTTCTAATTTTTAACTTTTTTTACATCAAAATGTATGAATTAGCCGCTAAATGAGACAGCAATACGCTATTTCGTTTGTAGTAAAGCGGAAACTACGATCCAAACAAGCCAGCCCTCACAATCCAACTCCCTTAAACCCTCTCACAACCCGCACCGGCTTCATATCCACTCTCTCTCTTTCGAGTTCACCCTCAGGGGTCAACTAATTACAAAACCCACCCCTAAATCTGCCCGAGTACCGCCTGGGGACGTATACCGTAACGTCTTACTGTGGCACTGACTTACGATTCCGCGCTCGCCCGCTCCGGGTTATCTGTAAATTAACAATTCAAACTTCCATAGCGTCTTAAATGCAAGCGCCGCCGCTTCGACTCTACTGGAGCCCTTGCGCGTCCTTCGAATGACCTCAATTGTGAACGTAGAATGATATGAGGGAAGGGGCGTTGGCTGAATAATTAAAACTGGAGGAACGAGAGGTCATCGGTGGACATAACGTTATTTTATCATAATCAATTAAATGAAATGCGATTTGCTGCTGCATTTCAAAGCACAATATCGGACAATTTTTAACGCTCAAAAAAGAGTTGACACGGTGCCCACACATTGTCCCTTTTAATTTCCCACTGTTTCTCCCCGAGGCGTCCCCCTCCCCTCCCACTCTCACACAAAGGTCATCCGGTCCGGGAGAAGTTTTTACGTGCTTGCGAGCACAAGTGAGCTTGTTAAAGGCCGTCTTTCAAATAAGGGGGGGTCTTTGACATGAAAAGTTGCCCCCCGAGAAAGAGACCGAAGAGTGAGAGTGGGGGATACAAACGAGCATTATGGCCCTCTTTTTTCCACCCCGATTTATGACACCTGCACCACTTCCTCACCCATTCGACCAATTCCATCGACGCAAAAGGGCCTCTCTCACTTACGTATTTATTATTGGCGAGCGACCACCACATATCCCTATATACGCCGCCCTAGCGATCGTTAATATTCGTCCCCAAACCCTCAACTCTCCTAAGAACTAACCCTCTAATATCTCATAATGTCTTATGGGTCTACTACACTTTAGGGAGCGCTTTGAGACGATTTCTTAAGAAAAGGACGAGTATAGCCCTTAAATATTTTATTTATTGTTTCTTATGGATGCCCCAGGTTAACATTTCATAAAAAGGGGAGATTTCCTTCGTGAGAATGAGAAAACACATCCTCCCTCTCCACCACGACCAACGCAAAACCACTAAAACGCTGTCTTTACTGTCTTGTTTCCTCCTTTGAAAACAAGTGGATGATTGTATGTTTGTTTTTTGTGTTGACCGAGCCTTCAATCGAACCCAAAACACCCCACGTTTCGAAGGCGAGCAAAAAAAACAACAACGAGGAAGAGTAAATCGTGTCGTGTCACTTCGTGGCTTGATACATACGTCCCGACGGGGCAAATTTTCACACAGTCTTCTCAACATTGAGTATGAGGTGAGGAGGGGAGGATGGTGGAATGTCTCACTGAGAACACTGATGGATGTAATTTTCGACAAAAAATAGGTTTGCGCTCAAGAATTGTGTCTTGAAACGTTTTCGTCTCGATACTAAAACAACAATCGAACATCGCAGATGCTGGGTATTCCTAGGATAATAAGAACTGAAATTCTGTGGCAAACAGCATTTTGCAAACAGCTCCGCTAACGCTATTCACATTTCAACCAACGAAATGTTTACTAACCTAGAAACGCGTACACAAAAATTAACTTTTCTTTCCTACATGATGAGACAACTCGATTTTGCTGCCTCCGTAGGGAGGGGAAAGAATGACTTTTCCGGGCTAGCCTGACAAAGTCTTCGTCAGGCTAGCCCGGCAAAGTTTTCTCGGGCTAGCCGTGGAAAGTATGCATTTTCTTCAAAAATCCGCTTGGGGACGTCTCTCTTCAGAGAGGCTCAAAAGGTTGGTGTCCCAAGGTGACTAAACTTAAGGTAAAGGTTAAGGTAAAGGTGCCGCAGATTTCCCCCTGTCCATCGGGCGGGAGGGGTGGGGACTGACGTCACCAGCAGTCCTTTACTTCCGGTTGCTCACCCTAGAGCAGCAGAGAAAGTTAATTTTGAAATTGAAGTTCATGATTTCTCAAAAATCTCAGCCCAATAACAATTAATAATGTACTGGGTACAGCGCAAAGGCGGTTGGGACTGCTCGTGACGTAGGTGACAGTAATGGCCGAAGATCTACGGCACCTATAGAAAGTTTAGTCACCTTGTGGTGTCCCGTCAAGTCAAGAAGGTTTAGTTTAGTTGGTTATACAAATCTAATATAAAAGTGCATTTATTAGAACATTTTTGTACTGGTGAGGTGGGCGGTCGAACAGTGAGTGTAATACATTGTGACGTGGAATGGATGACACAGAGTGTCTGTCACAAAAGAGCGGCTCGTCGGACTTCGCGACTCCGCCAGAGATAACGACAAGAGCGAAACAGATCACGGAAGATCTACTTCCAGCGAAGTTTCACGTTTCAAAAATTTAAATACAGTTTTCAGTTTATCCTTTCAATCATTGTTTTCCTATCATTCCGGAAAGAAAATAGTATGTGCACCTTGCCGGGAAAGTGTTTCGCCGGTCCTCGACATTTTTTTCCCCCGAAGCCGGACTGGCAACCCTTCTTGTGACAAGAAGTCAACGTTCTTGTAACATAATTTTTCAATGGGACGTATAAAAATGCCTTGAAGTACTCAGGAACCGTCCACAGCATGAGGACCCCACGGCAGCATGGGGCCCGTCACGGTGCTGTTTGGTTCGGGGCGAAGTCCTATGGTAAGCTACCGACCCCTCAGACAAACAATGGGTGCGGAAAGACCAGGATAAAGGGGATAAAACTTCCTCTTCCAGTCGTTTCTAAACGCAATCTTCGCCTACAGAAGTTCGGATTTGTAGGACGGGACGTGTCTAGGAGTCTGCGGTGCACTCTGTAAAAAGTTTATGGATGGGAAGCGGGATGAATCAGGTCCATTGGGAAAGGGACGCCAAGATTCTTCGACCACGGCTGACATGTACACAGCCAAGACAGCGGAGGGAACGCGAAACAGCCGGGCGATGTTATTCGTTCAAACGAAATGTTATCTGTTCAAATTACTGCCTAAGGAGCAAACCGTTGGAGGTGATTATTCCCTCGGTTCCTCTTCAAATTTAAATTTTTTTTCAAACCGCTTTCTTTGCACAGAAACTGATAATGTTCTAGATGAAAATAATTTAAAAATCACCCAGAAACCACTGTTTGAAGACGACTGTATGGTTGGGGAAGGTAAAAGGGGAGAAAAAGCGGCGGTGGCGGCAGCACCACGACTTGATTTACGACTTAGAGGTGAACTGTTTGGACAACGGTGTGTGTGAAGGAGTATGGGAGGGATAGGCGGCGTTTTAAATCGTTTGGTGAATAACCGATATATGGGGCAAAGTGATGGAGAGAGCCGAAGGGAGCATCGAAGCTACATGGACCGGGAGTGCCAGTTAAGAAGAGTCCGCCCCCCTTCTCCTCCTCCTCCTCACCAACTAACAGCGAAACAACGTTTTGGACCTTTGCGGTGTAAAATAGCGATTCCGAGCCTGAAAATGGGAGGGAAACAAACTATGCGTCGGGGGACTGCAGGGGTGAGTAGTGTATGAGAATGAGAGGCCCCACGAGGCCCACTATAGAGGAGAAACCGCCTCCGGCTCTGGGCATTGCGCTGTATAAAAGCACTTCAGGTTGTTAGGGTCATTATAACCGGTCGCTCCCATGCGTCACTTCTGAAACACCGCGCTCGAATAGATACACTGCCTTCCTCTGTCTCTGCTATTTTTTTTCGAATCCTTCGTGATAGACTGCCCATTTTTATCCATTAAGATACAACACCATTCCTTCATTCTTTTCTCAAATTCAAGTTCCCGACAGTTTAATTGATTATTGACAGTAAAATTCACAAATAAAAAGTGGGTGAGGGGGGGTCCCGATGTTTCACAGCCAGCTGCGGTCAGAAAAAGGCTATTGGTTATAAGTAATTTTATCCCGCAGGAAAACTGGTGCTTAAGCCCCAGAAGCGTAACGTGTGCATTCCACGTCCCCTCACATCACAGACGCCTATTGGGGAGGTCCAACTGTACAGGAAATCTAAAAAAGAAGATTTACAGTTCTTCATGAAAACTTCCAGTACTTTTTTTTTCAACCTAAAAATAGGAGCGACTATAATCCATTTGAAAAAGTCACGGGGAGCTTCTTCTTCTTCTTCATGCCCCCTCCCTCCCCCCACACACAGGACGGACAGAGGTTGATGGAATGAGTGGTGGTAATGGGGGGAGGGGGGTTGAATGAGAAAGGCAAATGTCTGTTGACATGGACATTCCTATTCCGGATTTCTAAATATTTATCATTGTGAACCAGGACGGATGAAGGGATGTAAAGGGGGGATGGTTTACAGCTTGTCTATAATGCGCCTTTTTGGCCACAGTCCCTCACTATCAACACTCTCAAATCATTCGGACATGTATAATCTAAAATAGACCCTTTTTTTGGAAATGTCGTTTACTAGAAATAGAAAGGGATGAGCTGGTTGGTTGCGGGTTGGGAGGAGGGGTAAATCAGAGGTTTTCGGACGAAGATCGCTTGCATACACACACCCAAAATAATGATAATAATTGGCGGAGCATGACGAGGTAAATAGCGTGTGGGGCTGTTTAGAAGAGACGGGACGGGGTTGTAAGGGCGAGATTGCGTGTTTCTGTCATATCGCACGAGTCATCCTTGGAATATCTCTGTTCAAACAATCCATCAATCATTCACTTGCGAAGCTTTTGTCCATAAACTTGAAGAACACGGATTTCATCAGGACAAAATATTCTTCAAATTCGGAGGGGTTTATTACACTTTAAACTAAAAATCTTGAAAGTTTTTACGACTTGAGTTCGTCACACTCCCGCAATTAGCGCCATTTTTTCTCACTCGTTTTATAGGTAGAGGAGAGGGTTAATTATTTTGTTGGTCCCATTATTTTCTGTCTCTGTCTCGCTCCTTCACGATTCAACTATTTCTCTTATCTGTTCAGATTTGAACCCTCCGAAGAAACATAATTGCCGAGCTGTCAAGAAAGAAGGTGGAGACGAATAAGAAGAAGGCGACGGTCTCGCCACGAGTGTGAGAAAAGTCTCGAAAGAAGAGTTAATGCCATCAGGGAGGGTAACCATTTTGTTCACCCCCCCCCCCTTACGAACTCAAAAACGTTTATGCTCATCAAACAGAGCAACAAAAATTGTGTTATTTCCGTTCCAGGGACGCCGCACTCAATTTCCTTCAAGAGCCCTAGTTTTATGAAAGCGTCTCTAAATTTTACAAACGAATCACATTTTTATGGCAACATTTCTTTCGCGTTTCGTCAGAAAATAGACGCGCCTTTTTTTTTTTTTTTTTTTCATGTGTATAACCTGATTCTAAACGTCGTTGATGCAGTGCAGAAACGAATTCAAAGGAACCCCTTCCCTTCTCTTTCATCCTTCTACTTCATTTTGACACATCGGTATTTACTCGTCGCCTTCCCTTTAGAAACTCCTGGACTCAGTCAATCAAAAAAGTTTCCTAAAAATATCGACAGGGCCCAGAGTTTATACGTGTCGTGGATATGATATACGAAGGGAACTGAACTGAAAATATACTCTTTTTTCGAGGCGTTCCGCACATGTCCCGATACATCCGAGAATAGCGGAGTGAAAAGAGGAGAAAAACCCCTCTTGAGATATTGAGTGATTGGACGTGGAAGGGGGGGGGGATTGTACAAGGAGGGTGTGGTGGTCTGAAAGTATTTTCGAGGCTTCTGGGTAATTGTCAATGAAAAAGAGAGAGATAGAGTGAGTAAAAGAAAAAAGGTTTGATAGGACTTAGATAGCTTGTCCCAAATGGATCGGGCTTGCGGCCAAAACGGCGGCGTTTTATCGAAGGATTTGGTCTTCTATAAAAAGACTCCAGTTCTCGCGGTCACTCTAATTTTAAGGTTTTTTTTCTCACATTTTGCTGGGTAGCAGACAAACAAATGACATCCCGCTATTCATAATAATTCCAACCAATACACAGCAAAAAGAAAGAGTCCCATTTTCCTCCCCCGTTTATGACTCAAACTTCCCTAGAGAGTGCCCTTAACCTCTCACTCCCCCCCCCTCCATCCGAGCACACCACTTTTAACTTATATGAATCTCCGACATCCCCTGTCGACCCTTCTTCCATCCATAACTCAAGACTCACCTCGCAATCGCATCTTTTTCTCCGAAATATAATTTACGAATGAAGGGGACCCCCGACAATCCCCCTCCCTATCACCAACGCCACCAGAGCCGTTTTTCTTGATTTTGATGGAAAGCCCATTAATACTAAAACTTGAAAGAGTGGGCGATATCTGGAAGGGAGAGAGAGAAATAGAAAAATCCCTTGGGAGGAGGCCACCTCATTGTCACAACAATCAATACTCGTGGCCTTTCAGCCTTTAAGCCCTTTAGCGGCACTGTTTATACTTCCCTTTCAGCGGAAAGAAAAGCGTGACTGAATGAGACGTTGGAAGTTGCAAACAGATTTTCTGTAAGAAATGCGGCAAGCCGAGGAAAAAAAGATAATCAATCCCGTTGGAAACGAAGAGTGAAAACTAAAGGGATGAAGAAGCGCGGGATTATATTATCCCCCCTCCACACCCACTGCAGATCTTTTCGAGAGAAAATTAATGGCAGCGACGATTGAGGGATCCTTGGAGGCATTGCTCTGAGCACGTACATTGTACATCAAGAGTGCCCCGTGGAATGGACCCTTGACACGGGATCTGTCATCCGGTGAGGGAGAATAAGAGGAAGAGAGAATGATTGAGAAGGGCTCTGATGAGAAAAAAGGACAAATAATGACACACCGGACGAGCTCGCAATCCCCTTTCTCCAACGCTTTGCTAAACTACAAGCTCTTACTCTCTCCGTTAAGCTTTACTAATGTTTTTCCTGGGCCAATTTTTCGGAAGAAATTACCTCTTCATTCATACAGCCCCCTCCCATCGCACTCACAGAACGCTAATGATAAACACACTGTGATCGACTGTATTCAGAAAATCAGGACCAGTAACATTAATTAGAAGTGCCAGCGTTATTGTAGACACCAACAACACCCCCTCTTCACAAGCACAAACCACGAAACAAAGGTTTGGTCACGATACTTGTGAATTTTCTAATCGTCTAAAGCCTAACTGTCAGTTCTCCACGACCAACACCCGACACTCTGGGGCCGAGAGCTCACGTCAGGGTCACTTTCTTCTGTTTAGAGAGTGTCGTCAATTGCATTAATAAAAAACGTGCAAACCCCACCCCTGCCAGCCATATGATCAAACTTTTGTTAACGACCTTTCCCTTCCCGTTTTTTTTATTTTATTCTCCCATATACGAACCCTGAAAACTACTCGCCAGAGAGTCATTAACACAAATAGCCCCTCTCTCACCTTCTTTTTTTTCTACACTAAGGCCCTCTCAATATAGTTTGTGTCAGTTTATCTTTAAGCAATTAACGAGGAAGAAATTTACTCGTAAAACAAAGAGAAAGCTGTCAAGAGACCCCTTTGTTTAAAGGTGGAAGGATTCGTGGACATTACAGGAAAAAAAAACTGGAAACACACATAGGGCGGTTAGTCACAAGTGAAGAGGCAGGGGTGGGGGTTGTCTCTGGAGGGCGATTTCCATCATAAATTACTCCTTTCACTTTTATTGCCTATTAATCCTTGGTTTTTTCCCCACCAGGCTCTGTTAAAACGTTTAAAATAAAAAATATAAAAAAGGAGGACGGAAATAATCTCCGAGTTATTACTAAAAAATTGCCCCCTTCATAGCCTGTCAAACGCGTGACTCTATACCCGGCTATTGTCCCTTCTCTTTTGTCAACACGCCCATCAAAAAGAGTCGTTAATTTGCGCAAGAATATGACTCTGCTTTTTTAAACATACATAATATGTAATTATAATTTCCATCATCCCTTTCAGATTACACTATCGGAGCACCATCGCTGGAACTTAAATGTGGCACATTACGGGCAAATGACAGCATGGTCTGGCGTAGAGTGGTGGTGGCCCACGACGCCTGGGGCTGCCTATGTGTGGGAGGGAGGAGGTACACCGCCGCCGGTGCCCATGGGAGGGAAAAGCTGGGCATGTCCTGCGTGTCCGTACGCTGATCACCGTGGTATAGTCGTATGCGTCTGGCTGGCCAGTGGCCCCTCCAGGGCGAGGGCATGACCGTCAGTTTTACACGTCCTCTTCATCCGTACCCTCCCTCCCAACCATTCTAACCGGATTACAAATTTAGCATTTGCGGGAGCCAACGCGTTCCAAAATTAGGAACCACTAGATCGAAAACAGTCAAATGAAGTGACAGAAACAAGTTTTATACAGGAAATGAGCTGGGATATAAAAACAAAAACGGCTATTTGAGCCGTATTGATTACATCCCCCTACCCCTATACCCAACCCAAGAGCCCTTACTACAAGAGTTTGAACTTTGTCCTGTCCTTCAAGGGCAAAATAAACCTAGTAATCCCTAGTTAATCGAAGACAGCCCCATTACCGCACACTTTTCTTTTGTATCTTTTCACACCGTCTAATATTTTCCCTGCCACACCATCACACGTCTAATTACTAGTTGATGATGCTGGGCCCAACCCCCATTCTTTTGCTGAAGGGATTTATGAGGTTTCGCCTTCTCTCCTCTCCCACAGAACTGGTCACAAAAATGTAACTCCCCCCCCCCCTACCATCTATCACATTCCTCGACTAGTGTCTTAGCCGCTTCTCCCGTTGCAGAAGAGTTTCCTCCTCTACATCACGCACACGGGGAGCCTCGCCCTTATCGACATTATAACCAAGGGAGAAGGCGAAACGTGATGACTTCACGCAGTTCTGAGGTCAAACAGGTCGATGTTGCTTGGATCGTTCGTGGGGTGGGGGTGGGGGCGGCTGAGGCTGCCTAATCTTTGTCGGGCTATCAATGAAGAAAAAAAAGAAGGGCAGGCGAATGGTGGAGTTGCTCGGACGTTTGAAAGAAGCGCCTCGAGGAGATATTATGTGTTGGTGGACAATGGCCGATTTAAGGAAGAGCTTTTTCAAAAAAAAAAGGTATAGTTTTATCTGGCAACATTTCTTGTAAGACGAAACAATGGCCAGAGTTTCAGGGGTATGCCTCAAGTTTATGTTATCTGAAATTGCCCTGGAGGAGAGAGCAATTTCTTCTTCGACTCTTCGAGCAATTTTGAACGTGATATATGGCACACGTCTAAAAACAAATAAAAAAATCGCCTAAAAAATACAATTTTATCCAAGAACAATAATTACGCGAGTTTAGCACTTGAGCCAAGCACGATTGAAATACATAGATGGATAATGTTTTAATAAGCTCCCCGTCGAATGATGTTTGGTTTTCTCCTTTGCGTGATCTATCAATTTCAAGAAAAAAACAGTTTCTAGTAGGTAAGTGCCATTTCACATACATTCCCTATTTCACAACCTTAATCATGAGGTAGCGGAGTTCCCCTTATAATTCGACCCTTTTTTCCACCCCGCTTGATATTTTAAACTAAATTCCTCCGCCATCTCACCCCTCACCATCGTTTCACCCACAATCATGAAAAAACTGTACGAACTGAAAGTTGAAAGCGTGCAAGACAAGTTGCTTTTAACAACCTCTCATTTGCAAAGAAACCCTCCCCCTTTACCAACGATAAACATTTCGAAAATATTCTTCAAAAAGATCGCTCCCGTTCCCCATCTCTTTCACCTACAACGCCCAACACAACTACTCATTTTACCTATAAAACTCGAGACGTTTCCGTAAGATTATTTTAAAACCGAGCGCTAATTGCTTTTGATTCACCTTTTAATTAAAATTGTGAGGTTAACTTCTTCCCCCTTGGGGCTGCCTCGCTCATCCCTTCAACTGTCATGAACTTGCCCAACTCTGGTGTGCAAAGCAATTGTAGTTGAGGGGGGTGGGGGGTGGCAGGGAGAACTTTTTTGAACGCTTCATCGGACTTGTACTTGGAAGGATGATAGGTGGTTAAGGGGTGCTCGACGGTAAAACATCGTATTCAGGCGAAAAAAAGTCCTCTCCCAAGAGAGCTTAAAAGTTCACTTTTAACGTGATTCCCATCTTTCCTAGTATCTGGCACAATTTTTGGCTTAATTAATTTGTAGTTTTTTTTGTTAAACAAAACAATAACTTCACCCTTCTTGACATAGCACCCAAAACATAAAAAAATCTTATAATGAGTGAGTAAGTGTCGCTCCTAATTTCCCACGTACAGGGTAACTCCATTACGTGAAAGACTCAAACCTCTGCGGCATATCTACTACACGGGGTGCACTTTCCATTAACCTCACACCCTTATTTTTTCAACCCTCTTCTTAACTTTTTTTTAGCTGGTTTAAAAAGAAAGAGCGTCGGGAAGGAGTGGGGGGGGGGGTAGTGTTGCGATGTCTTATTAAAACGTTGAGTATTAACGAAGTTAAATCAGAATTTATGTAACCAATATCACTTGGGAAGCAGCACGGAAGCCCTCTTACCCACTGCTATTCACGCTAAATAACAGTTACGGAAGGGGGCATGTTGGATAGTTTATGGCATTTTCAAAATGAGGATTTCCATGGACTTCACGGATCATAGCGTTTTCCAATGGAAACTCTTTGTTGAACAATCGAATCTGACGAATTTTTGAACCAAAAATCGTACCTTTCAGTTCACGAAACCACATCATTGCCTTCGGGAAATTATATTTTGCGCATAAAGCGTTTAAAAATGGAGACAAAATTCGGGGGTAGACCAATCCAGTCAAAGGAAATAGGGAGTTGTCCGCTTGAAAATATCATGTAATTTTCCACCAATACCTAAACTTACCTTACTGGGGAAACATTTCAAACAGCCCTATTTCCCTTCAAAACAAACGAACAAGAACGACAAGAAGAAAACAAAAATCCTACCTCAAGGGCGAGACCGATGATCTAAGTGAGGCCTGGAGGGCCATAGTTCTTTTCGGGACCTCACGCACACAAGTTTAGTCAAAAACTGTTTGTGAGTGGACTTTTTACCAAAGGGGAGGGGGGTACTTGGTTACGCACAATTTAAAAATCACACCCACGGAGCCAAAAACTGGTGGGGGGGGGGCTCCGGTGATACCTAAAAAAAATGTAAGGAATCAAGCGCGGTCCGCCGAGAACTCGCGACTACGCGTCAAACGTGGTAGGAAGAACACTCACGGTTACGTATCCAACGCGGCATTGGGCGCAATATAGCGCTGGTGAGACCTGAAAATGAAATGAAAATCATCAAACACGGTAGGCCGACCACTCGCGGTGACGTATCCAACGCGGTAGGCCGAGCACTCACGGTTACGTATCCAGAGCGGTATTGGGCGCAATATAGCGCCAGTGAGACCTGAAAATGAAATGAAAATTATCAAACACTGTAGGCCGAATACCCGCGGTGACGAATGCAACGCAGTAGACCAATCCTTCGCGGAAACGTGTCCAACGCGGTAGACCGAGGAAATCTTGGTGATGTATTCAATACGGTATGACGAACACTCACGGTATTGGCCGCAACAAGGCACCGGTGAGATCTGAAAAAGAAATGAAAGTCATCAACGGAATTCCAGGTGACTGTATCTGTGAGTACAGAAACGGGGTGCACTCCCGTCTGGGGTGTACCGGGCTACCGGGATGTTTAAGCCCGGGCTACCGGGATGTTTAAGCCCCATAGTACTCGCGGCGACGGATCCAACGCGGCAGGGGCACTGTGGGCGTTGGTGAAGTCAGAAAAGCGATTTTTTTACCACCGATTAGAAAGCATGCATTCAATGCTCATTATCATTTACAAATTTCAACTCACGTTTAGCTGGCCGCTCGCCGTCACTTTCACCTGTGATGTGTCGGATGGTTGTAGCCATATCATTCGTGCGGGATCGTGTCTCTATTCAAGTAAGTGGCGCTTTCAGCATCCATTAAATCTGAAGTAAAAACGCATATATCGTTATCCATTCAGACGCAATTTACTGATAGTAAGAACTTAGTAGAACGACTAAACTGACTACTCACGCATCAAAATGGCGATTTGGGCCTTGAAAATGCAAAAATTGCAGACTATTTAAATCCTATAAGTGTCAAAACTCGATGAGCACCACTAAGATCTGAAAAAGAAATTAACATCGTCAACGGAATTCAATCATACCATGAAAATATCACTGAAGGAAAGTTATCCAGACGGATAACTAATCTCTGCCGGAGTTATCGCCGGATAATCTGGCTTGGAAAATGACCATTCGTGCCCAAGAATGAAAAAACTGACGATTCTCTCGTTTTAAATGTTTAAACTGACAATTCATGCCCTATAAATACACAAAACTGCCAATTCACGCCCTCATTATGACAAACAGTCCTTTCACGTTCTACTGCAAGACTGACTATTTGCGACAGAAAAATGGCGACTCCGGGTCTTAAAAATGGCTAAACTAACCGTTCAAAGAACCTAAATTCCACAGAACTGAACAATAGTCCAATGACAATAAGTCATACTGATTACTGACTATCCACGCCCTAGAATAAACGGCCGTACTGATAATTTGCACGTAGGCACGCAAACGTCCAAAATAACAGTCATGCCCTGTAATGGCAAATCTGGCTATTCACAATCCAAAAATGGCCGAACAGCCCGGGAGGGGGGGGGGCTATTCGCAGCCCTACAGAGGTTACATAATGACGATGCTCGCCTTCATCAAATGGCAGCTGTAAACTAGCTGACTTCTCTCGCTGTATACATAGTATAAAGAACCTTAGCTGGGAAATAACGAGCTAAAACTAGTTAAACGGATCGGACCATTCGTACCTGGAAAATGGCTAAAATGCAAAAGATTCGGACCCTAAAAATGGCTAAACTGATCGCGATTCACGCCATTAATATGTCTTATTTCACTTGCTGCTGAACTGAAACAAATGGCCAAGTCGCCATTCGCGACCTTAAAAGATTAATTGAATCTTTGCGCCCCAAAATTGATAAACTGGCCATAGTATATACATATATACTAACCAAACTAAAAAATTACAAGTTAATGTTCAAAAGACTAATATGTATCATTTTATTTCGTAAGGGGGGGGGGTATTGGCATAAAAAAAGACACACGCAGTTACCATATGGGGAGGAGACTATTCCATTTTGTAAAAGTTATTTGTACCTGGGTGTTTGGTTTTCCCAATCCGCTAGTTTTTAAAAAGGCTAACATTCAATGTGCGGCAAAGGCGAAGGCAAAGGCGAAGACGCGTGAAAATCAATTCGTTAAACGTGTATAAGAAACTGATTAATGCTTTGGTAAATTCAATTATGATTTATGCCGCTCCAGTGTGTACAATTGAAAATTTTGATGTGTTAGAAAGGGTTCAGTTACAAATTTATAAGAGTCTATTTAATTTACCCCAGTGTACGCCTGACTACAGTGTAAGGTTGGAATTTGGTTTAGAGCACATTTCATGTCGTATTTTTGGGTTGGTCCTCACGTGGATATGTAAATTGCTTCGTATGGAGAATGATAGATACCCTAAAGTGTGCTTTTTGAGGCAATATGAGCTACTTAGGTATGGGGGACAAAAAATTAAGAACAACTGGGTTAAGCAGGTACAGGACATATTTTTCGACCCAATTGGGGAATTGGACCCATGGGACACACTTAGTCCCAGGTCATTACTTACTTACTTGGATTGCTAGGAAAAAAAGTTTGGTAAGTAAGTACTCCGATTATCGTTTTAACCAAGATAGGGTCAGATGTGCGCAATCCAGTGCCTTGCTTTTGTATCCAGACTTCAGGTCAGTCCAGGGACTTAAAAACTACTTGGAATTAAACCTCCCTCTTGAGCTGTGCCAAATTATCGCCCAGCTAAGACTGTTAAATAGTAATAGTTATAGGATAATAAATAGTGGTAAGATATTTAAATTTGGAAAAGACGAATTTTGTGATAATTGTACTAAATATAATAGTTTAAGACATATGATTGAAGAATGTGCACTTTTCGAGGCAGAAAGATCAAATTTTAATCTTCCCTGTAAGGCTGGAACGACTAATATAGATTTGTACTCAATTTTAAAAGAATTCGTTTTGTATGTTGTATTCTGGAGCTTACTGTAAAATAGATTAATGTCATGTATATATCTGTAACAATGGATATCTGTAACAAGTATTTTTCTGTAAATCTGTCAAAGTTTTTTTTTTTTTTTTTTTTTTTTTTTTTGAAATACATAGTTTTTCTTTTGCTCTGTTGGAGTTTGTATTGTGTGTTGCATTGACGGTTATGTATATAATTTATTGTACTGTTATTTTATTGTATTATATTGTCAAATAATTCTATTGCATTGTATAATGCCGTACTAAACTCTGTTGTAACATTCGTTTAATGAATGAAACAATAAACGATATCTATCTATCTACTAACCCGTGACAGGGAGAGGGAAACTACCCGTTAGGTACATAGTTACTCGCATAAGAAAAGTGATGTAAGCCTTAAAAAACGTCGAAAAAAATTGTCATATTATATTGAATTAAATTACAAAGGGAAAAATTATAGCGACCCTCATTGACTTGGATTTAATCAGTTTTGCCGGCCCTGCCCACTACCAGCCCCACTCTCTCTATCTGGCTGGCTCCATGCAAGACCACTTAATCGGGGGGGGGGGGGGGTTGACTTATTTATTCATTTGGTTAGTCAAATTGCCAGGCGTTAACCGGAATTCTCGAATTTATAGGAAAGTGTCAAATTCTGAACTAGATCAACCACTTCAAAAGGGAGCGATTCTACAATATGTAATTCACCGATCAGAAACCCCATTGTCTCTGCAATAAGAAGTTTGTCAGAAATAAATGGCGTGGACTGACCTGTGCAACTATAGCTGTGACCGGACGGGTTTAAATCCCCCTCTTTAGTCCTAAGCATAGCTTGGGACCTTAAATCCTTCAAAATTTATTATTTGGGTAATAGTCCAGTACTCCAGTAGACAAAGCAAAAAAAGTGGGGTCTGCTGGAAAAAATTCCGAAGTTATTGGAACTTTTACAAGTTGTTTGGAAATGCTGTGGGATGACTCTGACCAGTTTTCCAACTCGAGAACCTGTGCTATCTTGGGGAGGGCCGAAAAACCTCAAAATTTTCTGACTTTTTAGTGGTTTCACTCATAACGACTAAACTAGGGTTTTTCGACCAAAATGTTCATTTTTTACATTTTTAGAGCTATAAATTTGCTACGATTTTGTCAAGATACGTTTTTGCTCTAACCCAATATCAACCGCGATCGAAGTTGGATGAATTTTCTCAAAACGACATAAATTTTCCAAAAACCAAGGTTCTGGTCCTCTATCATACACCATCTGTTTTTTGGTAGTCACTGATCAATATAGATTATATTGAAAGTGTTGTGAAACATGGGAGAGGGAGGTCCGGCTACAAAACTAGCTACTAGCCAGGGGCCTAGAAACTACTATTAGCTAGGACATGCATGCATACAATACGGAGTGGATTCTTATTAATGTGACACAAAATTTTGGGTGAAACTGCGTATAATGCGGAATACAACTCCACTTTCGGGCGTGTCCTATCTCGATCCACTCAAGATATACGATTTTGTTTTCCTTTTCAACTCATAAGAATCGGACCTTTTGTCATGGATCCACGAAAACTCCATAATTTGTACGTTTTCCAAGACTTTGCTGTAGCTAAAAGGTTTTCTCCACAGGCCAGTTATGCATCACAACAACGTCTCCATCTTCAAAGCTTTGTTATGTTGTATTCACACTTTATGTTAGCACTGACTTTTCTCGCGATAACGTCGTAAGAAATAGTCATTTCTTCCGTATATAACGCCGTTTTTGTGCATTCGAAATAGGACACGTCCGAAGGCGGCATTACACTCGGCTTTAGAATAGTTTCACCCCAAATTTTGGGCCACAGTAATACGAATCCACTTTACGTATGGCGTATCCCAATAGAAGCCTCTATTCCTTTAAAAAGTAGTCCCCCTTGAGAAGAAGAGGAGGTTTTTGTTCCTTCAAAGGGATATTATGTATAGGCATTCTACCGTCAACTGAAATAGCAATCTGCTTTAACAAAACACAATCAGGGATTTAAAAAAGTTTCCTTATGCCAGTTATTTCGACAAAAAATGCAAAAATACGAATAATGCTTACTATTACACCCTTTGTAAGTTTGTAAATCATGAACTGGTTACTTTAGAATATTATGTTCTAATTCAGTTTTGTTGGCTATTTGATGGAGACAATTTTTGTCAACCGTCAGTTTCACACTAAACCTCATAAATTCGAAATATTTGAGACATACCTATTGAAAAAAAATCATAATTTACCAACTTATTCTCCCCTCCCGCTCATTCCCATAGCCCAAAACGTTGGGACTTTTCAACAATCATTATGTGGGTTGTAAAGAACAATTTGGCGTTGGAAATGGAATGCAACTTTTACTTTGGATGTTGGGCTTTAGGCCTAGTTGCAAAGTACCTACTATTAGTCCGGAAGTTGAAGACTAAATTTTAGTCCAACTTTGCAAATAATCATTAAGCAATGCCAACTGGCAGGAATGTTCTGTATACTGTGTAACCCAAACCAAGCACCCCCAGGTCTTCCGATCCGGTACAAAGTTGTTCAACCTGAGTCAGACGTACATTTTGGCGCAAACGGAATCTCTCTATCACCGTGGTTCTCAAAGGGGCGATATCACCCCCTTAGGGGCAGTGAAAGTCTGTTGCGGGGCGGTGAATTGTTTTTGATCAGTAGGGGGGCGGTGAGTGTGGCTCAGGCGGTCGGGGGGCGATGAGCATGCTTCATGCGCCCGTGCTCGATTAGGCGTAGAAGAGTCCAATCTTCCGGTCCACATGACATAAAACATAAGTAGCGCAAAAACAAAATGGTATTGAAGAAGAAGAAGAGGTAAAGAAAAAGAGAAGTAACACGAATTATCGGCTTGGCGAGAAAGGGAAACTCTACCGCCCAACTTTGATCGCCTGCTCCTGCTGTCCAAGCAGTTCATAGACTCCTCCACTCTCGTACCACAGCATTTATTCGCTAGTGCTAGTGCTGATGGTGCTAGTGATGGTTGATGTTGCTAGTGCACCATCATGTTCAACCATCCCACTGATTTAGTCTCACTATCGTTTGTATTCCTATGTAAAGATTTGCTTAATATGTTCACCCATTTCTCCACAAATATATGCCTACCATTTTTATTTGAAAAACGCCTCAAAATACCTCCCCCCCCCCCGAAAACCCACCAAATTATGCAAATTTGGTAAGGGGGGCAGTGAAATTTTTATTTGATCCTAGGAGGGCGGCTGCTCTAAAATGGTTGAGAACCATTGCTCTATCAGCTCTGGTTGCCGAGTTATATAACATTTTAACTTTTGAGGGTGTGGTTGGTAGGCTGTGATTGCAGGTATGAGCATTGGTGGGGTCTTGGTCTTAAAATCATCCTACAGCCGTGTAGAACATTCTTGCCAAAATCGAACGCGAAAAGTTGGGTAAAAATACGAACTTCGGATTTGGGTGGGTGTTAATAGTACTTCTTCACGCTGTACAATTTGGATATCCCTTCTGAATCATTGTGAGGTCTCGTAGAGGTCACCCACACCAACTGGGGCAAAAAATCCGATGAAAAAGTTGATCCTGCCTCAGAAAAAAATGAATCGTTCTCTGGTTCATACATCGCGCACTTGGAAGAGTACTGGTACAACTCAAAATAACATATCACGATCCAAGGGCGGTATGAAAATTTCGGTCGGCAGTGCCCGGCTCATGACGGGAAGTGCCCGAGGTGAAGCCGATGGCAGTTTTCGCCCGAGATCGTAATGAGGAATACCGCCCGAGTGTTGTACTCTATTTTTTGTACAGCCGAAGTCCATAATAATTACAATAATAATCATACAAACCAGTCTTTAAGGCCCGTTCACAAGCTCTATGTTTGTGTTGTGTGGTGTCTATGCAACCTATAAAAATGCTTCATTTTTCGAGGGAATAAATTTGTTTGGTTGCATAGACTACACAGAACGTAAACATAGAGCTTGTGAACGGGCCTTAAAGCCCTGTTCAGAAGCTTTGTGCTATGCATCTGTGGAGTTTACTAAGGGTGGGTTTATCAATCACCGGATTTCTCATAGGATCCGAGGGATAGCAATCCCTCGGATAACTTTGCATTACTGTTTACAAAAAGGCCCATAGCAACCAGACTTATCCCAACTTTGTCTGAATATGTGCCTTGATAAACGCACCCTAAGCAAAGTTAATTCCTTCCTAATTAATTCCAAAGTTGATTAATTCCTTCGAAAAATGAAGCATATTGATAGGTTGCACGGACTCCACTGACGCATATCATATGGTTTGCTTAATAAACTGAAGTGAACACACACTTTAGCCAGCAAATTGAAGGATGACGTAGCTCATACAGAGAGAACTTTAATCGCCCCTCAGCGTAATTTACAGCGCTTATTTTTGTGTTTTTCTGGCTAATGTTCAAATTAAAAACAAAATTTTGAAAAAGCTATTTTCAAAAAAACAACAAAAGACCTAAAAGAAGACGTAGCGGGCTGATATTTTTCTTTACGCCCAGCGGGCGGATTGAACCTCATGTCGCCCGCTCAAGACTCACCCAGCGGTCGAATTTCGAGTCTTTACGCCCGGCTGGACAAAAAAGTTTTTCTGCCTATCCAGTTTGGATTAATTTAATTTTATTTAATCTCAACTGGATAGGTCAGAAGAACTTTTTGAGTTGTACCAGTATTCTTCCCAGTGAGCGATATGTCTAGCGTTGCGTCGTTTGACTGTTGGCTCTCGTGGAGCCCAAACTAAGAGCCCCCGGGTCTTTCGGCCCGATGCAAAGTTGCTTAACCCGAGTCAGACGCACATTTTGGCGTAAATGGAATTTTTCTATCTGCAACAGCAACAGTTTCTTGTGTGAAATGTTGTGCTCTTCAAATTAGGTCAAGTACATTTTTTTGATAACCCCAATAGTTACAGAATTATTCCAGAAAAACGGCCGAAGTACAACTTCCACCGACGGCTGTTCCCAAACGCGAGGCAAAATCGTAGGGAGTTTTTTATGATGTGATGGGGGAAGGGTACTAAACAATTTGCCCAAATATTGTCATATTATTTTGAATGTCTGGGTTTAGTCAATTTTTCATCTAATGGGGAACTTGCACATTTTTCAAGCACGATGTTCCTTGAAGAGGACTCTTCCACAATGCTATTGCTCACATTAAACATTGAAATCAATCAAGGATTTTTTTGGAGCAAATTTTTTTAAAATTTTGAGTGGGGATTTGATAACGTCAAAGCCTATTTAATGAAATGGTTGGTGTGAGGAAGAGGGGGGTAAGACATATTTTCAGGGGGACAATTTTTCTTGTTATTTGTAATCAAAAAATGTTAGAGCCCTAATCACGTGCTTCAAGAGGGGATTGACGTCATTTCCCCTCGTACCATCTATCCCCTCTTGAAGAACTTTGAAATTTATTTAAAAATCACCAAATGCACCAATCGGGCTGCAACTACCGTTGATATCCTTTTGTCCATGTGCAAATTCTCCGGTATACTTTTCTCCCAAATCGGACATTCATGCAAGTTCCCCATTGTACTGTACTAAAAATACAGTTACGTTTCGTCAGCGGACCACCCTCTCTCCCGTGTTTCAGTACATCAACATAATCTATTTTGATCAGTGATTATGATTACCATAAAACAGACGGTATGACATGATAGTTGAGGGCCAGAACCTTCGTTTTGGGCATGTTTGTCATTTTGATAAAATTCTTCCAACTTTGATCGGTTCTTTGGTGTATCGGTTAATGCTGCGTTTGAGCAAAACGTATTTCAACAAAATCGTAGGCAATTTTATGCTTCAAAACTTTAAAAATGAACATTTTGGTAGAAAACCGCTTAGTTTAGAAGTTATGATAAGAAACCAGGAAAAAAAGTCGAAAATTTTAAAGTTGTTTGGCCCTCCCCAAGTTAGCGCAGGGTCCTCGAGTTGGAAAACTTGACAGAGTCGTCCCACAGCATCCCCGAACAACCAGTAAAAGTTCCAATAACTTCGGAATTTTTTCCAGGTACAATGTACTTATCTACTGGACTATAAACAAAATCGTGGCTCTTTGGCAAAGATTAAGCGTACCCAATCGACTCAGCCCTTTATTTAGTATTCCAAGATCCCCCCCCCCCATTAACAAACCCCACAGAAGGGCAGACTGATCCCCCCCCCCTAAAAAGGGTTTTATTACGAACGGTCGGGAAAAAACGCCGCAAGGGCAAGGGTCATTGTGCGGGAGCCCAGGACACCGCACAAGAAATAAAAATATCCCGGCACCGGCAATTATCGCATCCGCCATTTCCACACGGGTCGTAATATAGCTCCCGATCACGAATACCTTCAACACTCTACTTTCCACGGTAATTTAATAAATAAGCGAACATCACATCTAGCAATTCCAAACATGATCACCACAGGACAGGCTTGCTCTGAGACAAACAAATGGCATGCGAGCTGGTGTCTGTTGACTGTTGAGGGAGGACCCCGATTTTCTTCTATTTTTAAAAAAACAAAAAACGCGCTACCCACCGTAGCTACCATTTTCAAGAAAAAGTTGCAAAAAAAATAGAAGATGATCTGTACTGTATGTCTAAAACGAGATATTATGGGGACGTTTCTTTCCAAGGGCCTCGGACGGCTGAAAGACTGCACTGAACTGAACAACAGCATGAAAAATAAGAAGAAACTGCGACACTTTAGTTGTTTTTTAAAACAAAACGTTCATTCTTTTCTTTCGGGGGTGCTGATGCAGGCAATAAGTTTTTTCTCCCTTTCTCGTCAGCACTTCTATTCTAAATACGCATCAACGCCGCTTCCCTAGGTAACCCTAGGCAGTCACCACCACAGCACACACCGTCACCGCTCGACACAAAGCACTTTCCCTTGACTTTTTCAAATAAATTCGTCTAAAATACGTTGAATAAAAGTATTACCGAATGAAAATATTCCCGAATCGATAATCCTGCGTTGAAGCCCGTAAATTCGGCTTCGGGCTTCGGCAGTCCCGCCTTCGTGGCTTGGTAGGGTTAAATAGAATTTTCGCACATGGTCATTCGAAATAAAAGAAGGAAAAACTCACCATAGCCTGTTGAGCCTATTCATTTTCTTGTTCTACCGACGAATACTTTATCGTTAACGATTCGAAACTAATTGAAATCAAAGCGAATAGTTCAAACATAAACAACTTTTTAAGTTTTAAGGAACCCCGAGACGCACTACATCACCCTCTCTTCTCAAGTTCTCAGCAGGGCAAACAAAACAAAATGGGAAATGGTGCAGTGGGGATGATAATGCACAGTGTCTCCACTCCTGGACAAAGTTTCCAACTTGCTGGTTTTTCACTAAAAAAAATGAATAACTTGAAAAAATTTTGTGAGACAGCACTGCCATCAAGTGCAATTAATTAAAACAGTTTTATTTGCTGGGAGGAATTAAGACGGCCTGAGAGTTTTGGCATCCCTGCGTGATGGCCCCTCTCCTCTGAAAAGCTCTAGTTGGTCGGTTCGTGTGTGTGTGTGTGAAGTGTTGTTTTGATCTATTTTGTGTCGTTTGACATCCCAGTGATATTTGGTACAAATTAAAATTAAAATTTAGTTTTCGCAACGGGCTATTGTCGTATAAGAAAGTGTCCTTAGAAATAAAATAATAAAATTCGAACTATGAAAGGATTTCGGCTAGGACACCCCCCCCCCACCACTATGAAGGATATAGCTGCCCGTAGGGTGAGTCGAGCATTTCATTATTTTTATTACATTGTCAAGTTGTATGATTCTATACAGTAGCCCCTGCTTGAGGGCATTTTGAAGAAGTGAGTCCCGGCCACATGAGTCGCTTATTATTCCAGAAAAATGAAGTGATTCAAGATTTCACCCCAAACCAAAAGTTGACCTTATATCTGCCCCAAGCTCTCAAAATCAGGTCCCCATCGCCCTCTGGATGGTCATCCAATTTTACTTCCAAAAATATCCTCCCACAGCTAGTTAATTAATAAAATTAACTTACGTAATAATGGAGAAGACGTCTCGCTGTCAGGCTCAACCAGGAGCGGTGGCAGGGATCTCTCCTCAGTGGTTTGGTCACTTTGGTACGTTCGGCGTTTTTGTTGTTTTTCGTTCTTCTTTTGTTTTTACCTTTTCACCTGACCGTCAGCCATTTTTTTGATTTAAGGCTTCCCGAAGATGCCCTTCATTACTTTCGCGTGTCGCATCACTGGTGAGCTTAAAAAAAAAAAATGCCCCCAACCCCGCTTAGATTTATAGGGTTTCCTTAGTGAACAAATTTTAAATTGTGCTGTCCCCGTTCGGTTATTTGAAGCGTGATGGACTCAGCGTTCCTCCCCGTTGAACTTTGGCCGTGAAGTGTGAGGTGAGTTTTCCTGTCTCAACAACTTTTATTTACCACTTTCGTTTTAAACTTTTTTGGACGCTCAAATTGGATGGGTACTCCCCTCAATATATCAGCAGTTTTCGTTTTCAGCGTTTTTTATTTGTAGCTTTCTTTATCTGAAACAAATGCCTAGAGATTTTGGGCATGTTGAGCAGTGGCCTCGATCTTCAAGGCACGGCTTGATGGTTGTCAAGTGTCCGGCTTTTAGGCAAATTGTATAGATTTTTTTTGACGCTTTAGTGAGCCATAAAATAACGCCAACTGTGGGTCTTGTGGGTGGAGCAAAAATGTGGTTTTCACTTGAGTTCAGCAACGGATCTTTTTTAGGATCTTTAGATGATTAGCGATGAAAACACTGGCTTTGGAAGAACTAGTACCTAGCCGTTCTGAAATGTCCTGACTTTCCCAGGTAGCGTCGATCTTCCTGTAAGCCCATCCACCATCTGGGTCTCTGTATATGGCCCAGCCTATACAGAGTGATTCGAGAGACTGGGGTCTGTGTTGGGGCTGCTTGATGCTAGTGGGCCCATTGACAGGGAAGGATTGAAGGTTCTCCTTGAAAATGGTGGGGGGGGGGGGTGTTGGTCTTTTCTGCTCATTGAACGTTTTTAGGCAGACGGAGGTAGGCATAATTACCCTCGCGACTTCCTTCACCAACAGAGTAGCATTTATCTGTCCTAAGCCGTTCTGCGGTTCTGTACCTGTTTGCCCTGAACGACAAATAAACAGGCCTTATCCCTTCGATGTAATTATATGTCTGGAGGTGCGACGTTCTTGCATTAATAAAGAGATGTATATGCGGATGATCTGATGATCTCCTCGCTAAACACCGGCGAGATCATCCGCATTTTACCTTAAACAGCTCTTATCTCAGTCCATAGGTGTTAAGGGGGAGTTGTACATGTGTTTCCTCGACCCCCCTCCAATCGTACCTCGCCTACTCCGCGTTACGGAAATTACCGCCGTGTTTCTGCACCAATCGTGGACTTCAAGGGCTCATTTAAATCTTCAGGAAATTCCGCACAAGCGTACGATCTTGCTTTCCTAAATAAGTCATCGAAAGAGTGTGAATTTTCAAGGTAAAAGTTTGTGTGCGTTTTACAGTTATTCTAGGGATGAAATATGAAAAAGGGAGATCGTACGCTTGTGCGGAATTTCCTGAAGATTTGAATGAGCCTTGAAGTCCACGATTGGTGCAGAAATACGGCGGTAATTTCCGTAACGCGGAGTAGGCGAGGTATGATTGGAGGGGGGTCGAGGAAACACATGTGCAATTCCCCCTTAAGTGCACATTAAAGAGCAATTAGGATAAAATTTTGGAGGGATTTGCACTACTGTAGCGTTTTCGAACGCTCAACCCGAATCCCATTTGCGATAAAAGATTTTGTTCGTTTATCACTACCTTTTTTAAAATGCATGCTACCTTGCTTAAAATTCATTTCATTATGTAAACGTAATCGCTGAAAGCACATTGAAGAAGACCTTTATTTAATTATTTTTGAAGTATTCAAACAATGTTTTCTCTAGTCAATCATCTCGACGTTAGAGTGCTCCGTATTTCACTCGACCGTCGCTGACGACCGTCGCGTTTCCCTGTCCGAAACCCACATCTTCACCATCCATTGGCGGATTTAAGGGGAGGGGACCTATAGTTGTTCAAATCCCCCCCCCCCCACCAAATCAATAATTCTCATGCCCGTCTTTAATACCCGTTTCTTCAGCTTCTGCTGAGCAATTTTTCTCAAGACCAATCAATTTAGAAGAAGAACAATGCTTTGCCCCCTCCCCAAGCTGAAACCTCCCACCGCATGCATGCCGCAATGTCGTGAATCATCCAGATCGAAATTTGGGGTTCAAAGTGCTAATGCCGCGAAATTGCTTTTTTCAATGAATCAACCTTGCGAAAATAGTTATTTGAATGAGCCATACTGCCATTCCCCACAAAATTGCTTTTTCAATGGGTCAACAGCGCTTAATTCGGTTTTTTCTGTAGCGAAGTGTTGCGAAATTTGCTTCTTTGGGTCGTTAAATTTAATTTTAACTCCCCAATTCTCCCAAATTTCCTTCTGAATGGGTCAGCAACCCAAAATTTGGTTTTTAATGGAACAACCTCGGTAAATTTTGGTTTTTCAGGGAGCCAGCCCCGTGGAGTTTGAACGAGCCAACTCCGCGAAAATTCAGTTTTGAAGGAGTCAACCACTCCTAATCCCGCAAAACTGTTTCTTTGGGGGAGCCTATCCCGCTGAATTTGTTTTAAATGGTCCAACCCCGCGAAATTTTGTTTTTAAATTCTGAAAGAAGTCAGGCCCGTGAAATTTCACCAAATTTTGTTTTTCACGGAGTCAGAACCTTAAAATTGTGTTTTTGTCGCGGCTCGTTGGCTTTCAACGAGCCGACTCCACGAAATTGCTTTTTCAATGGGTCAGCAGCGCGATGTTCAGTTTGTATTGCTGCGAATTAAACCCCTGAAATTGTTTTTTTGGACGAGAAAGCTTCACGATATCAGTTTTGAATGGTCCAACCCTGAACCCCTGAAATTACTCTTTGAAATGAGCTAATCTCGTGAAATACCCGCAAAATTGCACTTTAAATTGAACCGAAACGCTGGAAATTTCAACTTTGGGGGGAGGGGAGTGTGAAATCCCTAGAAGTTCTTTGTTAGGGAGGCAACCCCGCTAAATTGATTTCTGATGTGCCAGATCGGCAAAATTTGGTTTTAGAAAGAGCGAAACTGGCGAGTTCCTTTTTGCAAGGTGCCAGACTTGTGAGCCAATACCGCAAATTTGGGCTCTGTGAGAGTCAAATCCGTATGATATTTTGAATTCGAAAGCGCCTATAACTATGAGATTTGCTTTTTTGAACGGATGAACCCCATGAATTTCCATATTTCGAAGTCAATACCCGTGAAAAGGGCCAAACCCTTGATTTTTTAAAGAGCGAAATAACCAGGACCGTAAAATGGAGGAAAGTGACTCAGGAACCGTCCGTTTATTCTCCGTGGTTACAATGAGTCACGTGGTCCAATAATCGGTGTACACCGTACCCAAAACCCCTGTTTAAGAAAAATACGCTGGTTCACTAGCGTCCTACTTTGTCCTTCTTTTTCATGCCAGGATCCCTCGGAAACAACTTTTACATCTGATCATCCTAACTGCATGACGACTAATGGGGTTATTAGGGGGGTGAACCAACCTTGTAGCCAAATTGACGGTTTTTAAGTATTCAGAGTAAACCATTGTATTACCTATTCGCAAACACACAACTCGGCGGCCTTAGATGCTGCATCCATGCCAATGACTGAGGGTGGACCTCGGTGAAGAGATAGTAAACTGTTTGGTTTCTTGGGCTGAAGTCCAAATTTTGTCGAGTTACAAAACTGTCTGTTTTCTTCGAAAAGTTCAGCTGTCAGTTCTCAGAGAGATTTCAGGGCTAGTCGTTTAACTTTAATATGGTTTGGCTTTTTTCACCTATACGAACTGACTAATAACTCTAGCTGTTTGTTTCACTGCCACATGAGCTATTCGATCGCAGATGCTGCACGGCAGTGGTTGTAAAGACTAAAGGGGGAGGAAAGGGATCGGTTTCTAGCCCGAATTCCTAATATCGTAGTCGTATTGTTCCCGACACCTCACCAAGTCCACCCAAGACCAAGATTTCAGGGCTAAATTTATCGTTCCACGGCTAAACGTAAGATTTTTTTTTAAGAACTCCAGAACTTTTTTGCAGAACTCCAAGTTTTTGGGGGAAACTGGGTCTCTCTTGGTTCGGATTTTCAGTATTGGGGCTGAACCTGTAAAGTTTGAGACGGGGTGGATTGATATGGCATGAAATTTGAAAAAAATCGTCAAATTTCACTCGTTTTTCCTAGTGTATTCAGATTTTGGCAAGAAATAATAATATAGCGATAGGCCTGTTCTAGCAAAGTGTTTGGAACATGCTCGGAGGAAAGTTGCCATGGGACCAACCAATAAATTCAAGATAATAACATTTTTTCCGATGGCAACTAGGCTCCGAACATGTTTCAAACACCTTGCTGAAAGCAGCCTATTGCTACATTATTATTTTTCCCAAAAACTGAATACAATAGGCAAAACAAGTGACGTTTTGCGATTTGTGTGACCCACCATTTCACTCCAGATCCGCCTTTGCCCACAACGCTCTGTTTGCAGCAGCGACGACCCAGTCCATCGCCTCTGAGTCGACGCCTACACTCTCCTGAATATTGGGCGATTGCGGTGCCAGTTTGGTCTAGGTAGGAATTTATGCCTTACTTTTGTTTCGATTGTTTACCATTGTCGACAATTACGAGTCACCCCGGCGGAAAACCGTCATATTTTTGTTGGTCGACCCATTTACTCATGTAGCTGCGTTCAATATACCGGTTGAAGATCGTTAAAACAATTTTCTTTCGAATGATTTACTTTCACTCGTCTAGAGGGTAATTTTTCGGAAATCCCTCTTTTGCCCCTCCCCCTTCCATCCATTTTTTGACACCACCCTCGCTCTACTCCTTCTATATAGGCCGAACAGCAATCTGATTTCTGACATTAAGAATTGGTGTGAGAAAATGAAGAAGGGTCAGGGTCTCTCCCCTTCTCCAGAATATTGAGGGAATGAAACAAGGCGTTTTGATAAGAAGGTGATTTATCACAAGCAAGAGTGACAGAAGTTGGTAAGGGGAGTGACGATCCGTAAAAGGGAGGGCTGTGAGCCCCGGACACTCTTCGGTATTGTTGCTTTCTAAATCAAATACCGATGGACAATGTTTTTCTCCTTTGGGAGGAAAACTCTTTAAAAGACGGTCCGTGGTTTCTTTCTTAAGTTGTGGATGTTTGGGGGAGAGGGGGAGAATGGTCCGGATCTCCCTTGTGCTATGAACGGAAGGAAAACGAAAAAGGGGGGAAGCTCAACGGCCCGTAAGTGACAAGCTAGGCCACTCCTGGTGCAATAAAAACCACACCGACGAGAGAAAGGTCCCCTCCGCCACCCCCCACCCCAGCGTTACAGCTCTGCTCTTTAAACACGGATTTATTAATGTTTTTTTTTCCCGGGGATTGTAATGAAACCTTGAATAAAAGATTAGGGGAAAAACAAGAAAAATCGACATGTTTTTCTAAGTGCATAAAAAGGCTTAAGTGAGTCAAGGGAAGCTCTACTGTTCCGCCGGAGAAGGGTGAAATTGGGTGGCGAGCAGACAAAATGTTTAAAAGCCTACCCCGCACAGTTTTTAAGGGCGGAGGTGGTAAACAAGGGGGAAAGCAATATCAATAGAAGGGTTGTTCAGTGTCATTGCGAAGGGTTGTTGTAACGTGTGGAAAGGGCCCTCAACAAGTCTGAGAAAAGCGCAGAGAGCCAGTTTCTCCGGCTTCAAAACATTAATCACCAGAGCAACTTTCATTATTTTCCTACCCACCCCACCACCGCTCCTCACAGTTATCTAAAAAAAATACTTCCAGGATGTTGGTACTCATCGCCCACAAATCCAGTCCTTTTTTTTCTTCTAATTTAATGAAAACTCCTTGGGAAGCAAATTGTACATTTACAAGAAAGTTGTAGGAGGAGGAGGAAGAAGGACGGATAATGTTTATGTCCACTCCTGGAACAAGTTACAACCCAAGGACGAAACAAATGAGTGACAAAAGTAACTTTGTTCCGTGACAAGGACATCATGATAGGAATCTTTACTTAAATGCTAGGCACGTAGCATTTTAAAAATCTCCGGGGGAGTTTCTTTCATAAAACTGCGGCTTTCTAATATCTTTCGAGAAAAAATACCGTTAATATTATTAAAAACAAGGTGCTCTCATGAGAATATTAAATTATCTTTTATTACATCCCTGTCGTGTTTTGTATACGTTTTCTTCTTCTTCACTCTGCATCGCAGATTCGCCGTTGCGTCCAGTGTGATGAAGGAGAGAGGTTGAAAGTCCCATCTCCGCCCTCTTTTCGATGCCTTACCATCACCCTTTTATTATTGTAAAAGTGGCGACGTGGCCATAAGGTGATAAATTTCCTTCTATAAGCGTCCGTTAAAACAGAAAAAACTATACAATTCTCTTTTTTTAATCACGGCTTCAGGGCCCTGGGTCGTGCATTGTTATTAAAGCCTTTTTTGTACTACAAAGTGGTATAACTCACGAGGTGTTAAGACCTAATTTATCAGAGCGAGGGAATCTCTAGTCCGTTCACGACCCTGGGAAGTAGGGGGGAGGGGGCGCATCGCGAAATTTTTGTTTGAAGCAGCGCTATATGGGGTGGATTCTCATTGGAAAGGGCGGTGGTATCTGATCCACATACACATTGTACATTCACCGTAAAATTGAGTGAGAAGAAAGGGGTTGTGGTGAGGGGAGGGGGCATAGGATTTGATTCGCTTTAAAGTATAGCCCAGGAGGGAATAGATGCATTTCGCTGTGAGAATGATAAAACGCTTAATTTTGAATGAGAACCCGTAGGTTGCCCTCGTTTATACCGATCTATTTCGAAAGGGAAATCGTTGAAAGAGAGGCCTTGCCATTCACAATACTGGTCGGTGCATCACCACCATCGTCACCAGGGTGTGGCGTTATACAGGGAACTCTCTCCGCCCAAATGTAATCAGTAGCTGCCAGCAGCACCCAGTAAATCCTGAATTTCAAGATTTGGTACTTTCCGTATAATTAAACGGTATTGTCTTCACAATTAACCTGAATTGCGGAATTACCAGCTTTTTGGGCCGATTTCGCAACAGTTATCAGGTTGAAAGTGAGTTTTGGGGACGGTTTCCCGGTTCCGACGGGGAATATAGAGCGAACAGACCAAATACACAGCGAGACTGCCTATGTATATGACGCAGCCTTGTCAGGGCCATCAGGGGAGCATCTGCTTTGCCTGAAGGGACGTTAGCCCTCTATAGATGCATCGTGGTATAATCATCACTGGTCGAGATGCTGTTTAACAGCGAGAAGTATAGCACGGTGAAGAGCTCACGTAGCTGTCAGGAGCTAACTAACGCTGAACCATTAGGAGAGGATGTTCGAATAAGAATGAAGGACCAGTAGGACGCTTTCAAAACAAACGTTTTAAGCCAAGACACAAAAAACCGACACATAATTTGAATTTTTCGTGGAAACTTCCACCCTTGTTTTACCCCTTTCGAACAAAATGCACATTTATAAAAAAGGATGCTTTTAAAAGTAGTTATAAAAAGTTAAGTTAGAAAGAAAAACAGGTGCTCTTAAATGTTACGACTGTCATTACCTTGAATTTGCTGGACGCTGCTTCTTACTCACAGGAAAGGTTTTTGCACCCCCCCCCCCCCACTAACCATTCCACCATTCTTTAATTAATTCTTTTCCTTCAACCTTATGGAAAATGGTACTTTGTAGCTCTGGATGGGAAGGGGAGGAAGAAAAACAAAAATTTAAGCAACGGGCGTAAAGGATCTGCTAATGGCTTGAAGTTGAAATACAAAAAAAATAACTACTCACACAGAGTCGATGACAAGGGTTGAAAGGGCGGGGAAAGGACTTTCAACTTCTATAAAGGTGTCTATCATCCCTAATTAACTTTTCTATCTCTCTCTCAAGACTCTTGCCCTCTCTCTCTTACTTTTTTTCAAATCCATTGGGAGTGTAAAAGAACAGGGCTTTCCACACCTTTACTTTTGCCTCCCTCGCCTTTTCATTTTCCCTTTTTCTCCAGTGCCATAAGATTGGCGGATGGCATGACGGAAGGGAGGCAAAAAAGGGGTTAAAGGTTAGATGGTAGAAAAAAAGGGTGTGGTGGGGGGAGGGTTAGGAGTTACGTTTCGAGAAAGACAATGTTAATTTTTGAACGAGTCGAGGCGGGGCGTGTTAGGATCCTCTTGGGCCTTGTTACAACTCCTTTTCCTCCTTTTCCTTGCTTTATTAATTATTCCGACAAAGTATGTCTTCCCTCACCACCCCACTTCCCTCACCCCCTGTCCACAGGCTTATATACTCTCCTACTCTTTCTTTTTTGTCTTTTATGCAACAACATTCAACTCTTCTTCAGAAAAGCCCTCATCCCCCCCCCTCCCAAACCATGCCCTGTTATTCGTCCTGTGTAGGCCCTTGAACTTTTCTGAAGTTCCAGCTCTCCTCCTACCCAACTGGTTTCACGAGATTAAATTAAACATCTAACCCTCTCCCCATTGGGGTTTTTCGGGAACTGTTCTCACGTTTCCGAAATGCGCCCTCATCCCGATTTCCAGACGTTTTTTTTCGAAATAGTTTAACAGTTAGGTAATGAATACACAAGGTGCCTGGGAAGAGACGAAAATGTGATGAGCGTTTGCCAAGAACGATCACCCGCCCATTCTTCCAAGTAGATGCACCCGTAGGGACCCTCTGCAAAGGTCCTCAAACCTTCTAACCTCTTGGACGCGAAGAGCTATAAATGGTGGCGGATTATAGGCAGGCCCCTATAGTGTAGGCAGATGCGTCCAAAATTTGTATAGGTTTGGCATATCAGAGATCGATGCCGCCGGTTTAAATTCAGGAAAGGTCTTCTGGGTGACGCATCGATGACCAAGGTCGATGGGGCTGCGACAACTTCGTGGGCGAAACCTCGTCGCCAGACGCCGGGGACGAAATTTTCGTTGAAGTATAGGTCGAGTGCGTTGAGAAGGGATAGAAGCCAGAAAGGTAATTTTTTGAAGCCCATAGAGCCCTTGAAACGATGCGTGGCGTCATTCGAGGGAGATCCGACGTGTCTAAACGGGCATCAGGAAGAGTTCTGAGTGTCAATCTGGGGAGCTCGTCAAACAGGTCATTCTGTCCTATAAAACAGGTAATTGTTCGGCCAGGAAACTGAGGGGCGGGCGGCTGTTCACGTGTGCTCATCCCCTCTCTACCCTTCTCGATGTCGTTAGCCGTAAATAAAGATCAAGAGTTTCAAATTCAGCACGATTTCAACATAAAAAAACGGTGGTTGAGCAACAAAGCCCTAAAGTATGGTTAGTACGCTCTTTGAAGCTTAAACGATTCAAAATCTACTTCCACCCACCCCTTCGTCAGGTGTCTAAAAAACCCCACCTGATAAAAGCCAATGTGTCGCCACTGTGTTTTCTTGTGATTGTGTGAGAATTGTTCACTTCAAACAGGGTTTGACCCCAAAGGACAAGAGGGAGAAAAGCTCTCTCTCCATTCTTATCTTACCCTCCCTATAACAGTTCTTCCATTCCAGACACCCCCCCCCCCATATTCTTTAAACGTTAAAAGTCTTTCTCTCCCTCCGAAGTACTCATTGATTGCCTCTTTCCCGACACAACAATGAGTTTTCCTTATATACACGAAACTAGTTAACTTTATATGGCCCAGAGAAAAACTTTTTCTGTTCATTTGAGTTTAATAAATGATGTCCTTTAAATAAACCAGTTTGTTCTTCTTTATAAGTTCTTAAAACTTGTAAATGTGATGCCTGTCACCAAGCCTGTTCTTTTCCCGATTATCCACAGTCAATCTTTATAACACCCCTTTTTATCTTAATAAACTAAAAAGGAGTAGTAGTAAAAAATAAATAAATAAAGAACACTATTAACACATGTCGCTGTAATCTTGGGCAATCTTTATGCCTTAACAGTTTTTCAGTTAATTAAATTTCACATTGACAGTTGATCAAACAAAAGGGGCTGTTGGCAGAGAGGAGGGAGGGGGCGACGGCGGGTGACTGAGGTTTGCATGGCGCGAATGAGTTGGCCCCCGTAGTTTAATTACTAAAAGGTCGGTGCCGTGTATGGGACGGAACGAGAGAGAGCGAGAGAGAATGAGAGAGAGAAAGCTATATATCGCTTCTAGAAAAACGGATCACGCTAATCCTACTTGCACGAAAATTTAACAACATCCACCACCCACACCCCGCGGTCTCCCGCGGTATGACGTGTTTTCTAATGTCAAATGAAACTTTGCAATACGAGATAGGTGTAGCAAGTTTTTAACAAGATTGAAAAAAAAAAAAAAAGATCTGGAGGAAGGAAAGAGAAAGACAGTTATTGTGGTTTTGAGTGGACTATCATTAAGGAGGATTCTATACCTCTCGAAGTGCGTGTGATGGTCGAGATGAGAATGGAACAATGGATGAGGTGAAAGGGGTGGTGGAGGGACGATGACGAGGACTGCAGAATTGGAAGGTGTCTGTGTTGTGGTGAATCGCTCAAGAGATGATGGATGAGGAGGAGGAAGGAGGTACAGCCCAGTATAATCTGCTAATGCTCATTCGCGCTCGCTCTCCTTTTTCTATCCTTCTGGAACCACACACCACCAACCCCTTTTAGGTCATCAAAACTCCATCAAAACACCCCTTTGAGAAAATCCTCAAAACGAAAACGTCATTTGACCATCAACACGCCTACTTTCTCAACCCCCCCCCCCCTTGGAGCCTTGGGGCCCTTGTGAATCAAGAGAAGGGTTGGTTTACCCCCTTCAATTTTCTCTGTCTTCCTTCTCTCTGTGAAGCCCAAGTTTTCGGTGAAGGAAGAAGGTTCCTCCATCGGTTGATTTGCGTAAGACACCCACTGATCTCGTGGCGGGGAGGGGGGGGGGCTTCACGAAAAGCGGAGACTTCTGATAAAAAATAAAAGTAGGGAGAGCGATGGAGACTGAAACTAAAGCTGATGGATTTATCGTTTTGGGTAATCTGCTAAGAATAAGGACACCTCTGGGCTTAAGTTATCGTCAAGAGTTGCTTGGGGAAGAAGAAACTGGGGAAAAAAAGTATCTAAAGAGGGTTGAAACAGATTTATTACCTATCAAGGGCCCTTCCAGTTTTTTTTCTTTTCTTGACTAGGTTTTGGTGGTAAAAGTTTGCCCTTATTTTTAGCGGTATTAGTTGACAGATTGCTATGACTTAGACGTGTACACCGAGGAAATCAATAAAAGCCTTTAGGCAAAGATTGTCATGTTCATAAAGGACTGGACTAAAAATACCTGTGAAATATGCCTAAATATGGGGCAGAGCATTGTGGGCATCGGATGGCCGGCGGTCGAGAAAAGACTTCGGGGGAATGGTATACTGTAGAGGAGGCTCATCAACGGTATATAATGCGGAGTTTCAGGTGCAGAAGTAGAGCGGTTGAGACCTTTGTTGCCAAAAACCTGATAAGAAGCTGCCAAAACACCACTGATCGCCAATGTCTGATGATATAATAACGCTGTATAAATGGATCCTCTGTAGCTTAGTCTGGTCCCCTGGAGCCCCTACTGTAGCCAGTGAATTCTCCACATCATTTCAACGAACGCCCTTTGTGCACTTACACCCAGCCAAGCAAAGTTTACTTTGTTGTTCTAGGCTCGAAAGGTATACCAGATTTTGTTGACCAGACAAGTCTAGATCTAGAGGAGCGTGCATTTAGAGCCTTAACAGCACACTGCAGATCAGTAGTGTTTTGACAGCTTGTGTAGAAGTGTTTTGGCCACTTGTGGCTTTATTTAACGGCCCTAACTTCAGCACCTGAAACCCCGTATTATTCTCGTTGGTGTTAAATGGCCGGGCTAATCAAATCCATAACAATAAGATTCGCTAAAATGTCAATTTCGCAAATGACGTTCAAGATTTTTGGCGGAATTCTCTGATGTGTTGAGTGCCTTTTACTGCCCAGCCATCTTTCAGAACGACGTTGGTTCTCAAGCCCCTCCACCACCACCAAGCCACACAAGATAAGAAGAAATCCTTGTTCAGAAAGACAGATAAAAAATGACTAATTAAACCCGTAATCCCCTCTTTATTACCACTCTCAAAAGACCCGGAGAATCTCGTGTGCCAACCAAGAAGCGGGTTTTGAAAAATCTGCCAAGGAAAAATACTTAACAATTAGTCAGCTGGTAATCCTTTCAAAGACGAGGTTTTTCTGCTTCTTCTTCTGATGAGAAGGGAGTTTCCCTTCAAGGAAAAATTTCCCACAGTGAGAAAAGAAACGGGGTCGTATCCTCCCAAAAAAGACCTTCTGGTACGTGCGGTGGGTGTTGAGGGGGAGGGGATTCAGGAGTTCGTGCTGCCCCCTCCCACTGTTTAAGCACCCTCATAAATTAGCACTTGTAGGTTTTTAATCCCGCAATAAGGAAAAGGACGTGGAAGACGGATCGTCGACTGTAATTTGATGGAAAAACGAAAACGAGGGGGTGGTGGTGGGGGTGGTATTTTCTTGGTGTCGGCGACTTCAATTAAAAGAAGAGCGGCTAACCCCCCTCCCCACCCCTGCTGGGAATCGCACCGGAAAGACTCCCCCCTCCAGTATACGAGGGGGTAAATCTCGTTTTTAGGGCTGTTATTGAGGGGAGGGAGGGGGAGTGTTTACAGCATCGGTGTCCTTTAACGACCGCTCCAAATGTCTTGAAACTCGAGTATAAAAAAAAAATCACCTTAATTGTGCTCTATCTCATCGTTCGCCCCCTCCAACTCTTTAAAATCTGTTTTCCAAATGAGTTAAAACCCCAAAAAGCTCTTTCCCTTTTAATTCTGGTTCGCTCCTTCGTTTTTCCCCTTATCGTCGTTAGTCTTTTCCGTAATGTTTCTCTGCTCGTCTAATTGCCTTTCTTTTTTTTTGTCTTCTCTTCGGTATAGATGTACGGGCGAGTAATTTAACGAGAAAGTCCTTTTAGTGTTGATGATTGGGGGGGGGGGTGAATCAAAAAGTTATGAACTGCGTCGCTTGGCAGCGGCTGAAAAACTCCACCACACTCCTGCTATACTTGACGTTACAACCTACGTAAATGAAAAGACTTGAAAAGTCCAAGTCTATGTTAAATAAACTTTGTTCAGGGCCCCCTGTATAATATTAATAAAGGGGCCAGGTCTAAAGTGAACCTGCCCCCTATTCGCCCCTCTACAAGGTCAAGAGGGTTGGGGTAGGGTAAAACATGAACAAAACTATTCAAAAAAACATTAAAAGAGGGTCTTTTTGATTGCTAAAAAACTGAAATGTCGGTTCTAAAAACGAAAACATGGGAAGAATGCGGAAAGTTATTTAATAAATTAACGTATTCGCCCTCAGGAAAAATTATATAATTTTTGGCTTAAATTAAATAATTTTGTCAACAAGTTTGACCTGATAAAAACAAGCGAGACTGGAATATTAAACAATACCAAAAAGCTTGAAAGTTAGCAAACTCGGGGCCTATAGTATGCATAAAAAAACTTTAAAAATAAAACTTTCAAATGTCCTTCTTCTGAAGACTTGGGACACACCATACGCCAGAGGCGGGTTTGATCGTAATCTTCAAGGGAGTGGCGCGACCCTGTTCACTCTTGTGTCCAAATCCTTACCATCCGGAGGCTTCCTCTCTATGTAAATACACGGGTGGAATTTTACACCTGTACCCCTCCCCCAACTTCACACACACACATCACTCCGCTACCCCTCAATCACTTGTTCTTCACCACTGCCACGACTGTGTAGACTCTGTTTTATGATCCTGAGCTGTTTGTGAGAGGGGGGTTGAGGTCTTCAAGAAAAGTTCAAATGAAGCCGTCTTTTGTGGTCCTTCTCGTCGTGTTTTTGTCCACTCGTTCGCACGTTTAAACCTCTCTATCTCACTCTTTGTAATGTCGGAAAGGACCATCACACTTGCAGTGGTGACGGGGGGAAGTGATACATTCCTCACTTTCAGGAAACAGGTGTCTCAGTATTAACATTTACGTATCTTCCCCTCCCCTTCAACCACAGTGATTCTGTAAATGAAAAAGTTCGAGGAAAAATTGTTCGTGGGGGGTGGGGAGAGGGGAGCGATCTTTGATCTTATAATTAATCGTCGTTCCCTGGCTTTATTTTCTGCCCTACCCCTTTACGGCGATGATGATCTCTTTGAGAAAAAAAAAATGTTTCCTTTCATTTTTAATTCTTTCCTCCATTTCCGCCCCCGGACTTTTTTTTTTTTACAGGGGCGCAAAATAAATTAATATTTACCTAGGGTTAACTCAAAATCTATAATTAATGAAGCACCTCAGTTTCCACTTTTCCAATTTTTAATTTTTTGAAGGCGTTGGCATAGCTAGGATGAGTGGGGGAGGGGAAGGAGACGTGTTCTTTCTCTTCAAAGAAATACCAGGGGCTTTACGGGTTCGCGGGGTGAGGCCTCGAAGAGCTTATTATAGTCAGGTGATCGAGAGGACTCGGGATGTTCTCGGCAGGAATGTCAGCTGACGGGCTGAGTCCATAATTTTGGATATACGTCTTTTGGATGGAATACCAGCTTTTTGGAGCTAAAATGACAAGTTTTGGTGGCTAAATTGACACTCACAAACCTGAAATTTCTGGGAGTGAATTGTCTGGTGGGAAGTGGGAGAGATTGACTCATTTTACCAATTGCCCTACCTGGGGTCTTATTCACTAACTTTTTTCATCATTGCTTTTTTCAAAAATCTTATGTTTTCGTTCAGTTTTCTTAATTTCATGAATAAGATTTCAATGTTTCTATCAAAACAAAGTTTCTATTTCGTTAGAGAATAAGGCCTCAGATAAATTAATACATTTTGGCGGGAGGCTTCTAGCGGTCAACACTTGAATTACAAAATTTCAAATATGTCTCGCCAGTCCATTCGAACCATAAAACCTGTGAAACGTAAATTGGTTGCCTATATTAATGCCAGAGGACAAAATCTCCTTACCATCCGACTCCTCTTTGCGTCCCTATACAAGTCGGTTTAGTTATAGTTAACGCAAGGAGCGAAGAAGGCCTATAAAACGCTTTAAAACTCCCCCTCCCCACGAGCACCGAAGACGATCATAAAACCTAGGCGGGCGGGGCGTGTATGTCTTGTTTTGGGATGGAGGGGGGTGGGATCCCATGGGGAGATAGAAAGAGTGTGAAAAAGTTTTTACTCGAAATAGACAACGTTGAAAGATGTCAAGGGGAGGAGGAATGTGGACCACCCAATGGGATTTTTTTTAAAAAAAAGGAAAAAAAACAAAACTTGACTGCAATGTGGAGACGCGTTTGTTTGCGTCGATAAAACGGTGTGCGTCGACGATGCAACAACATTCACTTCAGCCGCCGCCGCCGGTGGCGAACGGGACCGGGTGAGTTTGACCCGATCCGCTTGGCACTGGGAGTGTATTTCTGGATGGTCTTTTTTTCCTCTCTTCTCAGCAAGGGGTAGTGTACACACACTGTGGCGCCTCGATGTTTACACCACATACCACCCCGCACCCACTTCCTCGTCATTGGCTTTCCAAAAAATTTGGCACTCGTACAAACCGTGAACCTGTTTTTTTTTTTACCGCGCGATATAATCCCATTCACCCATCGCCGCCGCCGTGCCGCCTCTCAGCCTCGGGGGACGATTAAAAACAATCCTCGCGAGCACCCCTGCTGTCCTCACCCGCAAAGTTTAGAGCCATGGGGGGGGGGGGAGGCACGTCAATCGTGAAATTTCTCGGAAACTCGGAGCTTTTGACAGTTCGCGAAATGTCTTTTTTTTCCTCGAAGCTTTTCGCGGCTGTCCTAACATAGAAATTTGATTGACGTGGCTACAAATTTAAAACTTTACGCCTCGAGGGTGATCGTGCCTGTGGAATACTTTTCTCGCTCGTTCTTTACGAATATTTACGTCTTGTTTGGAACTACATGAATGAAAAATTGTTTTCACGTTGCAGAAAGAAGGTGTAGGTGTAGCTTTGGTGGTTGGTGATGGGGGGGGGGGGCAAAGTTCAGAAAACGCAGTTATTGGGGCAAACTAACCCAGCCAATCAATATTAGTAAGATTATTGCACTTCTGAACTGAATGTTGACCTCTCTTAAATACAAGCTGTGATAGGGCATCACAATTTTCTCTATAAATTATTCACGTCCATCGTATAACACTTATGAAATTATTTAAAAATTCTCCTCTGTTGGTTGATTACGGTTTGACCACTACTTTTTCGTAACGGTCGAGTAGTCGCAACTGGACAAAAAAAGACATTTTTTTATTTCTGAGCCCCCCACCATTTTTTCTGAAAAAAAAAAGATTTATTTATCTACAGAATGGATCTATAAAGTCTCAAGAAGAGAGGCATATAATTTGAGGTTGTAAGAAAAAGGAAGGCGGACGAGGCTCGAGTGGCGAGCATTATAGCAGGTCGCCTTCGCTTGTAATTATTGCTTTGCTAAGAGAGAGGGACGTGCTCCGTATGGAAGAAGGAAGAGGGACTGGGCAATTAGTTTTTTGAGACATACATTTTCTTCTTCTCTTTCTTCTTCAATCACGATTTTCTTAAACGAGTTTCTCTCCAACCGCTTCCCTTAGACCACCCCCACCCCTCACCACCGACTTCCCACGCCGCTACTCATCACAGTAGTTTTACTCACCGATGAGAGCCTTCCGTGCCCCCTCTACGTTTCGGTGGTTAAAGGTGGCAAGTCAGGCTTTATGTAAATAAGTTCAAAACAAGGTTATGTGTGTGACGCAGTGGCGGGGAAGGAGGTCACATTGAACTTGGAAAACAAGGGGAAGCTCGAGTAATTCCTGTCGTTAAAATAGGGTCGACGAACTTGGGAAGGGGCAATGAGTGTGTGTGGGAGGGGAAGGGATGATCGAAGAAAAATGTGGAGCCCATAAAATCCCTTTAAAAAATATTCGCCGAGGTGATACCCCCCCTCTCTCATAACATCACCCCCTTATAAGAGAATTCAAGTAATCTTAATTATTTTGAAGCTTAAGTAGGAAAAATCAATTAACGCGACTCTTCGAAGCGGAGCTTCATTTAACGACTCGTCCCCCCAACCCCACCCCTTCAACATCACCACGCTTTTATTGCTAATTTATCATTGATTTGTGCTCAGTGGGAGCTAGTAAATTGGTTTAAAACCCTCGTTACGAAGCAGTTTGCACGGTCATAGCGTAGAGAAAGAACATGGACACCTAATGAAAAGGAAAAAAAGAAGGCTCGATTCTAAAACGGGCGCCGCTTTTATTTAATAAAACGAATATATACTGACTGGCATTTCAGGCTGGAACCGTGGAAGGCTTCGTTGCTTCGATTAGAGCGGGAAAATTCGCGGGCCCCTGAAAACGTGCGAATAAAGCTACCAAAAACGGTGGAATCACTCGGCGAAAACCCTGTCAAGGAAGGGTACGTACGTCTAATGGGGGAAATCCGTATCGATTTTAGGATTTTGTCGACATATTGTCGACAAAGGCAAGAATACGCGATTCTGTTCAATATTAAATTTTGGTCAACATCTTTCAGGATGAGCGATTTTCGGATATTTTTTTCGGTTTGAGTGGGACGTAATCACAAAGTCCCTTGGACTGTGGTCAATCGCGGAATCTTACAGCCGGCCTCGGTCTAAACAGCTCAAAAATGAGCTTTTCGCGTTGTCGTTGTCCTTGATATCGGCAGATTTTCTCGATTCCAGATAGCTGCGAAGGGACAAGAGAGGTCCGAGTGCGTTGAGGAGCTTCTAAGCGGACTCCAGGGAAATCGCCTGCAGGGCCCCTGCTGAATGCTGCCGGTTTCGGCCAAAACGCCTCTTAAACTGACCAAAAATTAGCATTTCACGTTGTCGTTGGTTTTCGATCGATTTTCTTGTTTTTTTGAGTCAAAAGGGGCCTGTCTTAGTCCGTGTGCGTCGTGGCTCTTCCTTGGACTTCAAGGCTGTTTGAAGGTTGTGTTTGTAGCAGAACGCAAATTTTCATACCATAAAAATAAGTTTTGGTGTGTTTCGGCGGCCAAATTTGGAGCTCCTGGCGCTTTAGGACTGTAGGAGGTTTAGCGTTCGAGGGCTCTTCCATGGTTCGTCTGATAAGTTATCCATGAGCAGATTCTTCTGCTGTGTGTCTGGGTTCCCTTGGCGTTTTTACCATTCTCATTTCTCACCAAGGGCATTAGTCGTGATCCTTTCGCATCAACCCCCCCCCTCCTCCCATTTCCTGTTGAGTGCCTAATAGCTTTGCTTTGTTCGAGATCGCACCGTCGATGCTACATCTGAAAGGGAACCACGTGACCACAATATGTATATAGTCCATCCATCGATCACGACACGTGGACGTGGGGGGCTATAGTCTATTCTAGGGACAAGGCTAAAACTAGGCTAGGGGCTTCTGGAATTGCATCCAGAAGGTACCTATTCCACGTGTTGAAAAATGACTAAATTCAGTCCTGTCACGCCTTAAAATCTGGTGTGTGCAGGAGCGGTCCATTTATCCTCCCGACGACGCTAAATCAACAATTTTCGGTCCGTGTACAATTGAGTGATTTGCGTGGGGATGAAAATCGCGACTGAATTGAGTGCCTGAGCGGTGTTAATTCCAACAAAAAAAGTCCGGCCCTGAGAGTCGCCTCCTGGGAGCTTATTCTCTAACTCCGAATCAATAGCTTTTTCGAAGTCATATGTTTATTTCATTAATTTTCTTCAAACAAATGAATGAAATAGACACATGGCTGGCGAAAAAATTTTGCTTGTTGTTAGAGAATAGGCCCCCTGATGAATGTATCAACAGGTTGTTCAATCTGGCTATAAACGTTGCATTACTTACTGATACAAATCAATCAGCATAAATATTTTGATTAAGGCAGATGAGTTTCGCGTTATACACGATTTTTTTAAAAGCATAATTACGATAATCTGTAGGTTATTTATTGGAGGAATGATTGCTCTTTTGAAGGAAACCAGTTCTGATAGTGATCAATATGAATTCTTCGCTAACAGTTGGTTTATATGTTATTGAATTCATCAGAAGACAATAGAAATTCTCTCGTTTTTATTTATTTTTTTCCGTGCTCAAGGATTGACCGTGATGCATTGTTCAGTTTTTAAGTTATGCATGTTTTAATTCAGTTGTCATTAAGTGAGAGGTTTTCCAGTGGACAATAACAATGAAATCAGGGGTTTCACAATATTCTCCGGTGTAAACGAGATTTTTTGATTAATTACGAGGGGAAAAACGGTTCATCCTAATGACTTTTAATTACGCTATTTTTACTCGCCGGCATGCCCCCTCTCCACCGTATGTCCTTTACGAACTGATGAATATGAAAATGAGATGAGCATGTCGTGTCAGAGTCCCATTCTTTTATTTTATTTTTATTTTTTATTTTTTAACTGGATAGTAATCTAGTCATTCACGAATTAAAATTTTTCATTGTCATGGAAATTCCTCTGAAAATGACCAAAAGCCAACTACTGGCTCTTCATTGTCATCCCTCGCACACTTCATTGCGTCGCAGTGGCAATTAAACACACACACAAAACAGATAGTGTGTGACCAGAACAGGTGACCAGGTGGAGGGAGGGGGAAGCAGGCAAAAAAACCTCTGCATATTCATGGAGTCAATGGGAACTGTCGCACTTCACTGTTATTACCTTTTATTTTTTTCACGGTCTTCTCTCAGCTTTGTTACCCCGAACCCAAGCCCAACCGCTCGCTCTGGCCAACCATCACACTCCTCACACACACCGTCTCCGGTCATTCTTCAAAATTACATCCTGTGAAAAGAAGACCTTGGGTTGCAATGGAATAAATTTACGAGGTCACTCCAGTTGTTGCCTTTATTTTTACGTATTTTTTAAGGTGACTGGCTTTCCAGGGATGTCAACTTTGGTCCCCGGAATAAAATAAAATATGGGACTTGAAATTTTAATGAAACCATAAATCACTTTTTTTTATTTATTTTTAAAGCCCAATTTGTTCATCGTTATCCGGCCTATTACAATTATCGAGGGGATTTCGAGGCGCAAAGTGGTAACACATCATTTTCTTTTTCTCCGTTTCAAATAACATAATAATTGTATCGCAGCTTGTGGTCGAACTTTAACAAGCTTGTTGGCACGACGGGGCGATTTCCTTATTAAGCGTGATAGAAACTCTCATTTCTTCATCCCCCCCCCCCCGTTCCATATTTAATTGGCTATTGGGTGCGTGATGGTGGCGGGGTTATTGAGACAAATTTCTGACTGATTTAGGTAAACGAAGTGGAAAAGGTGTGAGGGTTGAGAGAGTTTGGACAAAACTCCTCCAACCTTCTTACGCTTTGTGTCTTTTTTTTTTTTTTTTTTAATGTCCTTTGGTCGCAGTGTATGGATAAAGTAAATTTTCCATTGGGGTCACTTGTTCGTGTATGCGCCAAAGTTAGGGAGGGCAGCTGCTCCTCCCTGGACATTGGAGGCGAGTGAAAAATCAAGGAAAGCTGAAAGCAGCCAAACGCATGAAAACGGATTAAAAAAACGGAAGATCACACTTCACCTATTCAATAGTGTTTGTCGGGTTTGACTCCTGACAAAGAATTTCGCAGGGTTACCTTCAAACCTTCATTCAAAAAACCAATGTCGAAGGTTATTTTTAGCTCTTATATGCCAACCAATTTTCGTGAGTTTGACTCTTTCAAAACCAAATTTCGCGTGTTTATCACTTTATAACCAAAATTTCGGATACTCGACTCTCTCCTAAAACCAGATTAAGCGGGTTTGATTCATTCCAAAAACCATTTTAATGGGTTTGGCCCTTATGACCTTCTTATGACAACCAAATTTGGCTCGTAGAACGGTAGAAACCAATTTCACGGGTTGCGTGACTATTCATCAAAATTGGAATTTCACCTGGTTGGTTCATTCATAAAACTAATTCCGCGCGTATGCCTCTTTTAAAACTAAAAATTTCGCGGATTTACCTCTTTCAAGAACAAATTTCGCGGTTTGTCTCAATCAGATAGCCTATTTTGCCGGTTTGGCTGTTTAAAAAAACAAAAGTGGATTCGCCAGTTGGCACCCATAACAGATACATTTGGCGGCGTTTATCACTTTGCAAAAGAATGGATACCAATTATTGTTAAGCTTAATTATTCCATTGCGCACATCGCCCTCCCCTCTCTCTCACAATAAGTTCTGGTTGCCCTCTCTCGGCACATTAAGGTGCAGGCGACACAGTTGAAAAAAGGGGCCTTTTCTGTGGTTCGCTACTCCTGGACGATATTGCCTGGTTATATAATAAACTAGTAGCGGCTATACGTCATCAGCGGTTTTATTACCTGCTTTAAAGCCGAAAAATCAGTTTCCGCGAATAAATTAACATTTTTAGCCGCGTAATTGGGCTTAGATCGGGGGGACTTATCCGGTCGGCCATCCGACTTTGTTTCCTACAAACCACAGTCCTAAAACGGGCTAAATAATTAAGTTTTTTCCCCGCTGGAATGATTAATCGTGCCACGTAAGGACGGAAGAGGGATGAAAAGAGAGAGTGAGAGAGTATAAGGGAGAGAAAAAGCTCGTTACCCCCTTCAAAACGGAATATGATAATGGAAATCTTCTCCAGGAGCCCTAGTAAAGTAATTCCATTCAGGCCACCTGAGCTTCTTGTTACAACGCTGGTTGGAAAAAGAGTGGGAAGGGGAGGGGGGTGAATATCTGCCCCTTTGGTTGACAGATCATTTCGCGTTTTAGATTTTTTGAAAAGTTTCAACATAGATCCAAAACTACAGGGTTAAAAACGGCCGCGACGGTGCGTTAATAAGGCCTGAGGGTGGGGGGTACGTCACCCTGGGATATCCCGGGAGGGGAGGGTGTCAACATTTCGAAAACACCAAGCATGAGAAAAACGATGACCCAATTGCCCCCTGATAATAATTTTTAAAAATTACTAATTTCAGATTAAAACAAAATCTCATTAAAAGGAGCGGGGGAAAGTCGTTGGACCGAACGCATTTCCCCCCGATTTTTTTTTTTTTTTTTTCTTCTTCTTTTTTTCTCAAAGTAAAAGAGGAGAAGGCCCGATGTATACTGTGTGATACGTCTTAGATGAGGTTTGACCCCTGGCGCGACCCCTTTCCTTTCGAAATACGGTTTTATAAATTAGCATGCTCTCACGTAGAGCCTCAGTCTCACCCCTCTCCCTCATCATCCATAACCTTCACACAATATTACTTCGAATGTTCCTTTCTTCCTCTGTTTTCAAAGAGATCGGGAGACTGTTAATAATTTCTATATATTTTGACGCTCAAAACGGTCGTCCATCCGGGTTTCCACTTTATAGAGTGGACAGTAGCATCGAACTGAGAAAAATGTCCCACAGAATCGCGTACACGTGAGCGATCGTGATGCTATCAAGTGGGTGCAATTTGTTTTGGGTGGTCTTTGAAACGATTGGCGATGGATGTCATTTTTTTTTTCTTAGTTGTGGTCCTTCATTGTGATCGTAATGAGACTTTTCAACAGAAAAGTTGGCAGGACAGTAGTAGTCCGAAGAAGAAAGCGCGGAAAGATTTTTTTTTTATGTCAGTTCTCTCTTTTCTTCTGATCCCCATCAACGGGGTTGGTGTGGGAATTGAACGGTGGTCGGCACCTGCCCGAACGTCTTTTCTATACAAGTGGACAAAATTGAGCTTTAAAAAGGAAAATTGACAGACAATATCGAAACGTGCCGGTTGCACCGGTCACGGAGGTCACCTAACACGGTAATGTCCTTTTCCTCTTTCGAACGAAAAAACCTGCCAATGGATTCGATCCGATTGAAGGCACACGTTCGTTTCCTTCTTCCCTCCCCTGGTCAAAGTCCTATTATTATATTATTTGCTATAGTTCTGAAGGGTCCCTCTTCGCGAAGGGGTCATCGCCTGAAGTGGGTGCGATGGGAGACGAGGTAGCTTTAACGGTGTTAATGCGTGAAGAAAGCTGGCACACATAAACCAAAAGAACAACATAATTTTCTTTCAAAAGACTAGCGTTCACTGTTTTTTTTTAGTTTCGAAATTCATAATTCGAAAAAACCAAAAAAAAAACATGCTTGATGCTCTCGATGATCTATACCTATTACTAATTAGACATTTTCAAGTTCCCAAGAGCTTGTCACGTATGAGAC